>JADWQK010001929.1:0-609871 GCA_017933935.1 Sesamia nonagrioides | reverse complement strand
AAAAAAAAAAAAACCTAGTGCGGGAAGCCATTTCAAGATCGTTTCCCACGGCAAATCAACAAATGTCTCGTTTAACACTGAAAAAAATCTTAAAGTGCATCCAATCAGCGAATGCTAGTGATTTCGATTTCTTGTCTTCTACAGGTTTCTGAACTAAAATTCAAAAAGGGGCAAATCTCTGAAAAAGTGGTGTATCTACTACTGGAGTTTTTTTTCTATTGCTGGAGCTTTTCTATTAAAAAAATACCTAATTACTTGCTGGTTTTTTATACCGTTCTGTGGGCGATAAATTATGGTATCGTAACTGAAAACTTGTTGAACCTTACGTTATGTTGTTTTCCTGTTCTGGTGACAAATAATCCTGTGGTCTTGTTCTGAAGCAAATCCGAAGTCAGACTTCTGCCCCATCCTGTTTCGTGATGTAACTGCGTCTGGTTTATCTGCGCGCAGTGGGTGGCGGAGTGGCAGGTGCGCGCGCATTTCCATACGTCTTCCGTGTGCATGAGCACGCCTCAACGACGCAAGTAACGCTACGCTCGAGTTTTTTCGGCACGCCTAGAAAACTTTGCTTGTTACAGCGATTTTATGATTGATTTTGTTAAGGAATATTTACATATTGTTATTTTTTGTTTTAGATGTGAGATATTTTATTAACTATCTCGGTGGTAGGCCACAACATCGGCTGCCAGTAGAAGTTACCACCCACCAGACAAAGTTTTGCCGCCAAGCGATTCGTCGTGTTCCCGGCATGATATCTGGTGAAGCCGGGTACGAAGCGCCAAATGTTGTTGTGTCGGAAGTTTGGTCGTGGGGGTCTCCAGATCAATCTTTCTCTGGCGCAGAATCGTTGGTTGTGTTGTTGGATTTAACAATACATCACCTCGCTCCACTACCTTCTTCCTTCCTATTCACTCAGTTTTTTTTTAGTGAATAGGCTCTTAATAATCTAGCGTTCTTTACCATCAACGATTGCATCACTGCTTACTATCGGGCGGGATTGCGGACAAGCACTATTTTATAATTATTGAAAAAAAAATATCATCACGAAAATGTCATCATTGTTAAATTACATAAGTTCAGTAATTGAATTCCTTTAAAATAAAGTGCAAAATGGTCTCTTGCGTTCTCACACATTCTCTAATAAACACACCTTTCAGTTAATTATCGTGAGAGTTTGACGTCAATCTACAGCATGAATTTCTCTCTAAAACTATAAAGATACTTGATGTTTGTACTAAAAATCGATTGCTGTAAGATTACCGATAAATACCATTTATGGTGCTAAGTGGGTACCAGAAAGTACCACCTTGTACTCGCATTAGGCGGCAAATGTGGCAATAGAACACTTTGAACTGATCAATTCTCACACAGATTTTGACAGTCATCTTGATGTTCGTGACTGAAGTTGAAATACAAAGTAATGCATAGTAGTAGGTATGACGTCGAAAACGGCTTATTAGCACTTAAAAAAAATTTGACGACGTAAATGTTAATTAAAATACGTGGTTTTAATTACGCAGTAGAATGCTTGTTTAATTAGAGCAATCTTTACTAGTCACAAAGCAGACTTTGTGACTTTTAGTTCAATAAGAAACTTATTGTTTTTTTTTAAAGCTAAATTTCGTTAAACATTTATTTCGGACTAGCTGCGCCACACGGTTTCACCCGCGTTTTTTTTTTACATGCCCCGCTCCTATTGGTCGCAGCGTGATTTTAAATTGCCTAAAGCCTTCCCGGATTAATGCGCTATCCAATGCAAATAGATTTTTCAAATCGGACCAGCAGTTTCTGAGATTAGCGCGCACAAACAAACAAACAAACAAAGTCTTCAGCTTTATATATTAGTATAGATGATAGGAGTTGAATGAAATTTGAAACGACTTTGGTACCTATATGATACTTTTTACCCGACATCGCGCCGAAAAGGAGGGTAATGTGTTCATCAGTCTATGTATGTATGTATGTTTGTTCTTTTAAAGCACTATACAGACTAAACGCCGGGGCCGATTTTTATAATACATAGGTACGTCAACGGATCTCTCTTAGATCTACAAATGTCCCTAAAGACATAAAATTAATAAAAAATCAATACTTATGGCCTCCACGAAACAAGTGAAAAAAATTGGAATCAACAAAATATGTCAAGTAATTTCTTTTATTTTTTTTTTTCGGTATTTAAAAATTATTTTCTTTATTCTCATAGGATTGAGACTAATGCGGGTGTAACTACGGGACATAACAAAGCAATAATAAATATTTTCCTAGACGTTGTTAAACAAATTCCGTTTCACCGTTTCGCGGTATTCTACTTCTAACTAACTCGGTACAGTCAAAACTGGCAGCCTATTATATCAGTTGCCAGTGTTGCCACACCTGAGTTGTTATTTATTACTTTTTTAACAAGTTCTGCATTTAAAATATAACCGTTAATATAATAAATTCACTTTATTACTCAATCAATTTTAAAATTTAGATTTGCGTGTCGAAAAATGGCAGTTGGGCAAAACAACAAAAAAAGGAAAGTAGGTATTTACCTAACGTCTTTTTTCGTTTTACTTTGCTTGCTAGCTACCCACTGTTGGGCAAAGGCCTCCCCCAAATCCTTCCAAGAACTCTTTTCTCTAGCCACGGTAATGTTATTCCTCATCTTCTCAATCAGCCCTTGCCATCTCTTACCGGCTTGACCTCAGTCGGGCTGCCCATATTTAGGCACTTCTCTTTATAATAATTATAACTACTTCCGTTACCATAAGACAGAAATATATGGAAAAGGGAGAGTGGGTAGGGTAAACCGAACAAACCAATTTTCAGTTAATACAGTTGGAGAAGGTAAGGTGGTCAGATGGGTCTTTGGCATGTTTATGTTGAATCAAACCTAAAAAAAACTTGATCAAACTACAAAATGTTTCTAAAAATATCAAAAATCAATAGGAAAGAAATGAAAACCAACAAAATATTAAATCAACATTTTACTCTAAATTATTCGACATGTCCTCTCAGCGCACAGTTTTAAGTCATGCGGAGATTCCAGCGAGGCCAAAGCATCACCTGATTACTTATTTATGAGCTCTTCACCATGTTCCACTTATAACTTATTCCAATGTCGAGATGTATTCATAGAGCGATTTATGAACATCTGCCATCACACGATGTTATATTTACGATACTGGAACGAAATTTAGTAGCCGAATAGCTAGGCATTGGTCGGTGATTGAGAGGTTGTTACTTTATGCCCTTTCTCTTTCGAATATTAAGGTAGACATCATTTCATCCTGACGGTGTCCACGAAGACCTTCGGGGTCAGGGGTTGGTTAAAAAAGAAACTGTGGCCCTGGCGCACAGGCATGTGAAGGAACACGGGTGGGTTTTAGTCAGTAAAAGTCTGACACGCCCTTCCGCTCTACCCAGAGCAGATGACCTCTGACCTCATTTGATGATTTCCCATTCACAACAAAAAAGGTGAACATTATTTTAGAGTAAATGAAGGCGTTTGAATCGCTGGTCTTCGATCAGGTTTAGTTTGCCGAACTAGGTCTTTATGGCGCAGCACACTTTCTTGCTTATACCTTGAACCGAATTTTTCTTTTTTCTTTTTTTATTTTGATTATCAGCAGTTGGACTGGTAAAGCGGATCCCAGACTCTAAACGTTGAAAAAGCTTCGGATGCGACTGGGATTAACGCTGAAATGATGATGAAATCTATTACCTACTAATCTCTCACCAGTTTTGGTACAAAAGAGGAAGTAAAACTTATCTATCATCTCCTGGCTCTCATATCGTATCGTATCGTCTTTTCATTATATTATACTGACAGGTATAATTATACTGCTTACTGTTTACTGGGTTATTGAGTTTGCCGTAAGACTGTCTCATGGAAATGTGTTACCTGTCTTTCTTTTTTTCTTCTAGTGATTTCGCCTCGACTGTTAAGAGGGGACTCTAGTGCCGAGGAATTTGGAAAATAGGTATTTAAAGAAACTATTGCCGTCGCGCTGCATCCAACCTCTCCCGGTAAAGTGCGAAAAGGACAGTTGCAGCTCAGGCGGATTTTACCTACAAAAAACGTTGACAAAAGACGCTTCGTATTCCGTTGTTTTCTTTTTTGAAACACGACAAATCTCAATTATTTTTATATCAAAATTTAGAAGAAAAGTATACCTATGCTTCTATTATTTTCTTTTTTGCCAAAAACTTATCACGTTTGTCTAATAGTTATCTGAAAATCACGGTAAAATAGGGCTATTTTTCGCTATTTTGAAGTGTCGTATTTCTTTTATTAATTAAGTTTCGGAAAAAATCAAATGATAGAGGCACGTATAACTACGGTGTATAAAAGTAGAAAAAAATAATTGGCCTAAAAGCATTATCCACGAAGCAAACAGCGGAATACGTTTGTATAGAGAAAGCACCACTAGAGTTCCCTCTTAAGCTTCTAATTGTAACAACTTGGTGAGCATGTCAAATTGAGAATTATTATTCACACAACACCTCTTCTCTTATCTTCGTTCTCGTTACCTTAGTCACTTATTACAGAAACAGCCTCCGTGGCGTAGCGGTAGCGAACGCGGCCGTTGCGCAAGGAGGGGCGGGTTCAAAATAGCCCCCGCACAGTGCAAATATTTGTATGCATGAATATGAATATTTGCACTGATCTGGTCGTGCCTCGGAAAGCACGTTAAACCGTTGGTCCCAGTTACCATACAAACATCTAGTGGCAGTCGTTACGGGTTGTTGGAGCCTTCAAAAAAACAATTGGTCTAACTGCATTGCTTAGATATCGCCTTCGGGTTGTGGAGGTTAGACGGCAGTCGCTTCACGGAAAATATCGAAGTTTAGCCAAAATCAGCAGTTAGGCTGGTAAAGCGGACCCCAGACTCCAAAGCTGAAAAGCTACGGATGCGACTGGGATTAACGCTGAAATGATGATGATGACCTCTTCTCTTATCAAAATCAGACTTATCTATGTATTTTTCTTCGCCAGATTGCCTTTGGATGCTTTAAACAACAAGATTAACAGGATTGCCAGCTAATACTTTTATTATAGTATTTTCAAGTTTACTCGTCCATTCATTATTCCTATATGGCAATGACTTCTTTAGTTTGATTCACAATTTTGGTAAAACCACTTAATGGTTGGTTAAAGGTCACATTATTACGTCATTTCACTAAAATGTAGTGTTATTCCGAAAAAATGTCTGAACTACTTCCTAAGTCAAAAGTAATGTTATAAACGATATTATTAATCGTTCGAGAAATATATATTAAATATTATACAAGTCAAGTTCTATCTAGCTTAACAGCTGTTTTTTTTTTGTTGTGAAATGTTTCATCGTGGTCTATCTGGTACACCGGAATCCTAGAAACTAACAGCAACACTCCAGACAATAGTACTTCTAAGTATTACCTATTATCCTCTTTCCATTTGATTCTTTTCTATTCTAACTAGTCTTTGTGCCCCCTTCATCCCCCCTCCCGCTTCATCTTTATCCTAACTAATTACAACAACACCTACAAAAACGCTTACCATTGAAACATTATTTAACTCTTCGGCCATTTCAAAGTAAGATAAAACTCCATGAAAAGCCATTGAAAACAATGAGTAGAAATCTTTCTAGGAGGAAGCTTACTTGTCGCTTTAAGTCTATAAACGAGTTGAAACGTTCATGTATTATAGATTTATTTTCACTGTTCCTGCTAGTGTATTAACACTTAATGTTTTCTAAACTCGGTTGCTGAACGGTATTTCAACCTGTCTTAGAGTCTTCCTCTATTCATCGAAGGCGACGCAACTGCCTATATTCAGTTTTTCATAGATGGTGGCTTCCTTTTGTATCGAGTTTCCGTAATGGTTAAGTTAGGGCATGTCCTATGTCTGCATACAATAATGATGTAGACCGGCTTTTGTTTTCGTCTTGTAAGGTCATAACATTGGAAATAGTTATAAATCTTTTCATGGGACGACATAATAATATTGAAACTAGTGCCATATTTATTGGACACCACACATAAAATTTCTTGCATTTTCCTTTATGAGGGTTATCATCATCCATGTTTCGATCATCCAGTGATTGGGTATTATAGTCCTGTCTTTTAAGGTTTATGTATGAACTTTGGTTTCATATGTCAATACATTATATTGCATAGCTATGTTGATGTTGCATTTATGCATTATTTAGTTTTTGCCCGCGACTTGGTTCTCGTGATATGTAGTTGTAAGACACCACAACATAATAAAGAAATACAGACTAACAAAAAGTTTAGCATTCTATAGATGAAAGATTTTTTTAAATCGGGTAAATATGTTTCTAATTTTATCCATTACAAATATACATACAAAAAAGAAACAAATATTTTCTCTTTCATTTTATTAATTTAATGTCCTTCGTTTAGACCGAATTAATATCCATAGATCGTGTCTGTCTTTTTGTCTTTTCATCATATTTTTTTCCTAATGCGACATTTATAACGAAAGCTATTTTGTAACCGCTCCTGCCACAATCCACGCGCTTCTGGTGGAAACGCGTCTCGTTTCCGACCGGCTACACGTAAAGCTTCTACAATTCTCTTAAAATTTCCTTTAAAAAAATACGTTATGCGTCCTTCTTTTTGACAAGAGTCATCTAACGTCCTCCGTCAAGGATGCTGCGTACCGGAAACGTGTTTGAATTTTTGTTACCTTTATGTTCGCCCAGAACTTTAAGTGTATAACGGGCATCATCATCATCATCTGAATATTAAACATTTAATGACTTGATTACATACTGCTGTACTCAATAAAACAATTGCCTTTTCTAGTCAATACTATCGTAATATAATTTAGACTGCCACTGTTATTTTAGCAAATTTTATGAACAGTGCATTAGCATAATATGACGATATTTAATATAAGTCAAGTACGAACTAACACAAAAGTCTTAAATGTTTTGATACTGACAATGGCCAAAGAGACGTTTACAAATGGGTTTGTCTAATTTTGAACATTCTTATCAGTCCTTGACAACAATGAGTAATGATATGTCCAGTTGCAAGTGATCGAGTTGTGATCTTAAATTATTGGATATTTTTGTCAACGTTTCTAACATTGATCCTGTAATCTCCGAAGAATAGTACTTATACAGCGTGGCGCCATATTGGTGACATTAAATTAACACACGAGTAGTGCTAGTGCCCATTAATCATATGACATTTGCTATTTTAAAATAACTCGAAAAAAAAAATTTTTTTTTCAAACAAAATAAATAATATATTATTTATTTTGTTTGAAAAAAAAATTTTTTTTTTTCGAGTTATTTTAAAATAGCAAATGTCATATGATTAATGGGCACTAGCACTACTCGTGTGTTAATTTAATGTCACCATTATGGCGCCACGCTGTATACATAGATGATCGAATCAGGTGTTTTATTTTTCAGGTGTTAGGTTTTTATTAAAGTGGCAGTGAGCGGGGCACATAGCTCGTAGATCCGATGGCCGATGGGACAAAAAAGCTCTTGAATGGCGACCACGTACCGGCAAGCGCAGCGTCGGACAACCACCGGCTAGGTGGTTGGATGACCTGACCAAAATTGCAGGAAAGCGCTAGATGCAGGCCGCGTCCACCCGTTCTTTTTGGAAATCCTTGGGGGAGGTCTAAGTCCAGCAGCGGACTTCTTGTGCCTGAGATGAAGGTGATGATAAATACCTGTGCACATCTCTACCTGGAGATGTGCACATCTATGTACATATCTACCTATTTATATAAGTACTATAGAGTACTCCCATATTTTGCCAATTCATCATCTCATCATCTGCCACACAATGTTATGTCTACCTAACAATGTTGGGAAAGCGCTTCAGCTTCCGGTCCAACTGGATGTAGGTAGATATATAGCCTATCTGACCTCAACAACCCGGGTAGTACAATGCCCGTTGGTAACATTGATGGTCAGACTTTCGGGCTCACTCATTACCCGTAGCGACTGTCAAAGAGCTGCGTAGTCGTTATTATGAATCAAATCGTTTAGTATATTACCTGAATGAGTAAAATTCTTCCTTTATTACTATCCCTCATCAATCCCAGTGAACAATTTAGCTAACAATTTCTATATAATCATAATTAGCGCGAAGACGAGAATCCAATCGAAGTAATAACAATACGCGATAATCATCAATCCTGCCTAGCGTGGTAGTTACAGCCATATTTCTGCAGGACCGATCATTGAGCCCCCCAGGCCTATGTTCAGCCATAATTTACGAACCCCCGTAATGATGAAAAGTAAGGTTGCGTGTGCTTGTGGCAAAGTGGCTACTGCCGGTTGGTATGGGGTGTTAGACTAACATCGTCTTAAAATAAGTACTTAAATATATTTAAGGTATATTTTTGCAGTCAGATATTTTGTTTTATTAATAACTTGCTTTCCGCCCGCGGCTTCGCCCGCGTGGAATTCTGTTATATTGCGCTTTTTAGATTTCCCTCGGGAATATCAAATTTTTCAATAAAAGGCAGCCTATGTCTTTTCTTAGAGTCTAAATATCGTCTGTGCCAAATTTCATCAAAATCGGTTGAGAGGTTTAAGCGGAAAAGCGTAACAGACAGACACACTTTTCTCGGTGGTAGGCCATAACATCGGCTGCCGACAGAAGTTACCACCCACCAGACAAAGTTTTTCTGCCAAGCGATTCGTCGTGTTCCGGCATGATGTCTGGTGAAGTTGTACGGAGGACGGGTCTGAGCAGTTGTGTTGCGATGTGTGGCGGGTACGATGCGCCAAATGTTGTTGTGTCGGAAGTTTGGTCGTGGATATCTCCAGATCAATCTCCCTTTAGCGCAGCATCGTTTGGTCGTATTGGTCTTGGGTTTAACATTGCATCACCTCGCTCAACTGCCGTCATCCTTCCTATTCCTTAGTTTTTTAAGTGAATAGGCTTAATAAACTAGTGCGATTTAACATCAATGATTGCATCACTGCTTACCATCAGGCGGGATTGCAGTCAAGCACTAGTTTATAAAAAAACACACACACACACAGACAGAGTTATTTTGGCATTTATAATATTAGTATGGATTAAGCTTATCTTTTTGCGAATATATTTTCCTTTAGGTCCTTTACTACCAATACGTACATTCTCTAAAAAGCATCTTCGAGCAACTCAACACTACTTTTTACAATGAAAAATCCACACCTCTTCAGAAATTTAAACCCAAAAAAGCTTAACAAAAACCCGTCTGTCATTTTTTACTAGCGCTGCCTTATAACATGAATTGCTATGATATTTACATTGGTAATGTGAGCGTGGGCTGCGCACGCGCCGCACCTTACCTCTATTATTTATTGAGTGACAGTGTCAATGGAAAAGCCAAACAGTTCCTAGTATCGCGGTCAGGTTTTTTGGAGTTCCGTAGTGGTAATCAAGGTGGTCTGTGGGTTTAGAATGCCTTGTTCTTGCAATAATGGCTGTTGTAGAAGTTAGTGAGAAACTGCGTTTTAGAGTAACACCACGCATCTCACCATTAAAAACTTTCAAAGTCTAATTGTAGCAGTCTCATCTTGGCTTCAAATAAATGTTGTTAATACTTCTCAAAATATTAAGAACATAAAAGGTTTTTTGTCAGATTGAGATATAGTATAGATTGTGAATATTGTTTAAAATTACGAGACTTACCCTGCAGATACCACAAAAAATTAAATGTGTCACAATTTAAAAAAAAAATTAAAGCAGTTATTAATTGTTAAAGCGGAATAATTTTGAAATTTTGACAATAACTTCAATCAAAAACGGTCAAAGGTAAATTTAATTTGGCGAATACAAGGTATGGATCGATGGATAAACAAGTCCTTCGTAAAAGGACCTTTCCTTCACCTTCAGTCATTGGTGTCCAAGATATACTTGGAAGGTACATATGTATAACTTTAGAAAAGTTACATTGGTACTTGCCTGACCTGGAATCGAACCCACGCACTCATACTTGAGAGGCTGGTGTTTCAACCACTATGCCACCACGACTTAAGCAACCAGCATTCAGCAAGCGTGGTAATTACGCTCAATCCTTCTCTGTGTGAGACCTGTACCCAGCAGTGGGACGGTAAAATAAAAGAGGTTGAGGATGATGATGATGATGAAAAGGACCTTCTATTTACATTTTAAAAATTACACTACATTAAAAAAATTCCTCCAAGATAAGTATTACTTAAATTATACAGAACCCGACATAAAATCATACCTACAAACAAACATCACGCTGTCATTGACACTCAAAAACATGAATGAGTGGACTGTTATTTCATAACAGATGCGCACACGCATGGGGTCACTTACTCCTATAAACCATATTCTGGCAAGTCATACAGAACCTACTTGATAAACAGCAGTAGGTATTTGACAAGTAAGGGTCAAGTTCATGACTTTTAAGGTTATTTAAATTCATATTTTGCGTGCTTACCGTTCAAATATGATGTCGATTGGTTTATAGTGTTTATTTAATAACATTTCTTTAGTACTAGTGTTCAAGAAGCTAATTTTTTGGTTAGGTGTTGTAGCAGAGAGCAATTTACTGTAGTTTTTTTCCGTAAGTAATTCTGGCTTAGTCTCTAGCCCTTTAAGCCAGAGGTATGGAATTAGGAATTACATGGGAAGGGATCGGGAATCTGAGTGTGCTTGATGTAAGAAAGGTTGCATGCTTTAACACTAGCGTTATTAATTTTTTGTAACTTCTATATCAGATAATTCAAACTGAATATTCCGTTGAAACGTAGGACATCGTCAAATGCTCAGAATTTAATCCATACTAATATTATAAATGCGAAAGTAACTCTGTCTGTCTGTCTGTCGGTCTGTCTGTCTGTCTGTCTGTCTGTTACGCTTTCCCGCTTAAACCTCTCAACCGATTTTGATGAAATTTGGCACAGACAATCTTTGTACCCTGAGAAAGAACATAGGCTATCTTTTATCCCGGAAAAATATGATGTTCCCGAGGGAAATCTAAAAAGCGCGATATAACCGACCTCCACGCGGGCGAAGCCGCGGGCGGAAAGCTAGTTAAAAATAAAATGTGATTGTCAAATTTTCAAACAAAACTCTTATTAAAGAATATTTTACAAACACAAAACAGTACAATTACAAAATACATAGCTATATACTTAACATAGTACTATGTTAAAACAAAAAATAGTTAAATCTATACTAATATAGGTATAAAGCTGAAGAGTTTGTTTGTTTGTTTGTGCACGCTAATCTCAGGAACTACTGGTCCGATTTGAAAAATTCTTTTTGCGTTGGATAGCCTATTAATTCAGGAAGGCTTTAGGCTATATAACATCCCGCTATGACCAATAGGAGCAGAGCAGTAACAAAAAATGTTGCGAAAACGGGAGCTAACTCAGACGTACATGCGCTTATCTATACTAATATATAAAGCTGAAGAGTTTGTTTGTATGTTTGTTTGTTTGTTTGTTCGCGCTAATCTCGGGAACTACTGGTCCGATTTGAAAAATTCTTTTTGCGTTGGATAGCCCAATAATCCAGGAAGGCTTTAGGCTACATAACAGCACGCTGCGACCAATAGGAGTGGAGCATAACTAAACCACGCGAACGAAGTCGCTGGCGGCCGCTAAAAGTCAAATATTTTTCGTCGTATGATTCTTAAAATGGCTAAAGTATCACATTTTATACATATAATGATAACAAAAGAATGCAATCTAATAAAGAATTACTTAATAAGATTTTCCATTGAGTCTTGCATTTATTTTTTAAATTTGTGGGCATATATAAACTGCAAAATAACTTTCATTTTTGCGGGCATTCTATTCAACTAACATTAAACGCATCTCTGTTTTGAACCTTGATTGTTGCCACGATTCACTGTTGTCAATTACCCAAAAATTGCTTATTAACGCGTATTTAAGCATATCTCAAAACATAGTCATATATTTATTTTATAGTGACTTTTAGCAGCATCGTTGATCGTGTTGTTGGGTTAACATTGCATCACCTCGCTCAACTGTCGTCTTCGTTCCTATTCACTAAGTGTCGTCTTCGTTCCTATTCACTAAGTTTTTTTTTTTGAGTCAATAGACTTTTACTAAACTATCGCGCTTTACCATCAACGATTACATCACTGCTTACCATCAGTGTATAAATATATGAATAATAATAATAATAACTGTCAAACTTGATCTTTTGTTGCTCTGTTTTCAATATAGATTAAATATATACCACGTATTATCCAAATTGCCAATCGTATATATACATATATCATGAACAAACGCCAATCCTTATATGGCACATACTTTAGGCACTCGGATCACGAAGGCGCCACATTCTACTGCAATGAGAAAGTATACCCAAAATCAATAACATAATCAGAACAATAAAAACTGAAGGTTCGCTCAAACCGCACGATAAGTTTAATCGAGGTCACGATATAACGATAACACAAGAGAAAAATTGAAAACTCCGATATTATATTTGTCGTTCGGTAATTTTACGAAAAGGCATTACTTTAAAAATATTTTAAAGCGAAATTGGCACTAAAAATTATGACACAATTAAAATTTTTGGCATTTTTTTTTTCTCCATTCCGTTTTAATGATTTTGATATTATTTCGGTATTTTCCGGTATTCGGACGTCTCCATTTGAGGTGATAGCCTTGTTTATAGCTGGATTTAGAGATTTCATACAGTAAACTGGAGTATGTTGATTATAAGATACACATTTACGAGACTACATTATATTTCAGACTGGACCTACTAAAAGTTTCCGCACTGTTTTTAGTGCATATCATTTTAAACTTATTATCATTGCTTGGTCTCATACTACCATAACTTGAGTATGTTACATATATCCTTTTCTTGCATATATTGGTATCACAAGAAGCATCAAAAACGTTTTGTTTGATTAAATGTCGACTGACAATTTCATATTAGGTACAATTAATCAAATAACTAGTATATTCCGTCTTTTACGATAAACAGTATTCTTAGAGGCATTGGTCAGCTAGGTAATTATGTAAATCTCTCTCGCATTAAATTTAGCTCTTTGGTGACTTATTTGTCTTGTAACCCGGTAAAAATAAAAGAAAGAATAATTGGTTCATCTGTCACAGAAACACGTGTATTTATAAAAAAGATTAGTGAATTCCAATAAATTATATCTAAACAGTTAAAAAAACAAATGACTTTTTTCGTGAGAAGATTAACAGGTGAGTTCACTGAGACTTGATCAGATAGAGTGTTGCTTCATATTAAATATTGATATTTAGCTGCATCATGTGAAACTGGAAAAGTGATGAAATAAGGACAAAGGCGATTATATAAATTAAACTATATATTAAATCAACTACATGACAGTGCACAATATATCGAGACAAGAGAGCGTTGACAAGTCAAGTCTCAGTAGACAAGAAGGTTTGATATTTATTTAGCATAGGCGTCCATACTTCCAACATCCTCTCCTGGACGCAGATGCTTTAAATGTAGACCCATAGATGCTGTGACGTTTTTATGCTTTGGTAGAAGGAGTCCTTTCGTTAATATATCGGCGACCACCCCTCTAGTGCATCTATATTTAACTAGGATTTCTTTAGCGGCATCCATTTGGTGTATTTTGCGTCGATACTTGGCAGTGAGACCAAAAAGGTATCTTATGGATCTATAGCGGTCCACCGGAGCGTATACCTCATGGTAATCAATGCCTTTGGCCTGTTTGTATCCTTTTATTATCAATCTAGTTTTATACTTTCATGTCCCTCATCATCAATGTTTCTTTCCACGGTTTTTTCGGGTTCATCACACAGAGGTAAGTATATAATTTTCTTTTCTGTGGGTTTATTATTCATTTTAGTACCTTCATGCGTATTCTCCTCTATGTCCATGTAATTTTTAACAATTTCTTTTTCATTCACTTTATTTCTTTTAATTGCAGCTTCGAGGAACACTACATCTCTACTAACAATTCCTTTCTTTGTTTTAGGATCTATGAATTTGTAGCCTTTTGTACTGTCGCTGTAGCCAACAAAGATTAATTTACGCGACTTTACATCCAACTTACTTCTGTTTTGTTTAGGAATATGCACCATTGCAGGACATCCGAATATTCTCATATGGCTCAAATTTGATTTTTTTCCAGTCCATAACTCATACGGCGTAGCATCTGATAAGCTGCGGGTGGGAGAACGGTTCACTATATAAGCTGCTGTAGTAACAGCTTCAGCCCAAAAATCTTTCTGTAAACCAGAGTTTAATAACATGCATTTAGCACGCTTGGTAAGGGTACGGTTCATTCGTTCACTCAACCCGTTTTGTTCAGGAGTGTATGGATTTGATGTCTGGTGCAAAATTCCATACTTTTTCAGGTAAGCCTCAAAATTCTTATTTTTATATTCAGTTCCGTTATCGGATCTAAGAATTTTTATTTTCTTATTTAATTCATTCTCCACTCTATTCTTAAATTCAACAAATTTTTCAAAGACTTCACTTTTATTTTTTATAGTGTATACGTATACTCGGCGAGAAAAGTCATCAATAAAGGTTACAAAATACCTTGCTCCTCCTATTGATATCTGCTGCATCGGTCCACATACATCACTATGGATAAGTTCTAGCAAGCTGGTTACTCGGGAACCTTCAGCAGGGAACGGTTTTCTCGTTTGCTTGCCTTCGAGACAGGTAACACAGATGGAATTATCCATTCCTGTTGACAACTTTACTCCTTCTGTACAGTAAGGTATTTTATTAAGAGTGGTAAAATTCAAATGTCCCATCCTCTGATGCCACAGATAAGTATCATCATCAGCCTTGGCCATCATGACTTGCATGTCTTGGTAAGTATTTAACAGGTATGTTGCATTCATCAATCTAGCCTGTGCTACTAATTTGTTACTAGGATTGTAAATTTTACAGCCAGATTCATTAAATATTACTTTGCATCCATTTTTAATTATTTTGCTGACTGATAACAAATTTGTTTTCAATTCTGGTACAAGTAAAACATTTCTCACCTGTATTGAATCAATGCTGCCATCATGCGCTTTTACCTTAATGCAAACATTCCCGCAGCATTCAACTTTTAATTCTTTGTTGTTAGCAATCCTTATGCTCGGTACAGGTGAAGCGGTGATATCAGTGAGCCAGTCCCGGTGCATCGTCATATGCATGGATACTCCTGAATCAACATGCCAAGAATTGGAGTCATTTGCTGTGGATGCTGAAAAAGCTGCAACATAACCTGTGTCTTTATTTGTTTTCTTATGCCAACAACTTTTGCTGAGATGTCCGTACTTATTACAATTGAAACATCTAGGACCTTTTTTGTCACTTTTGGGCACATTTTTCGTTGTGTTTGTATAAAGTGCGGTAGTGTCTGACATTTTTACTTCCTGTAGTAATTTATTTTTTACTAAGTCAGCACTAATCTTTATACCGGAACTTTCCAAGCCCATAATCATAGGCTTATATATTTCTGGCAGCCCTGCCAGCATTAATGTGCCCAACCACTCATCGTCCACAAGAAAATTTATATTTCTTAACTTGTGCGCGGCTGTCATAATTTTATTTATATAATCTTCCACTGACAAGCTGCTTTCTAAATTAGTATTTATTAATTCTTTTAATAAGCCAACTTTCCGTGTCAGTCCTTGGTCTTCAAACGCCTTTGTCAAATTGTCCCACACCTGTTTTGCATTCTGTGCATCTTGTATGTGCACATACAAAATTGGGTCGACCAACAGTATTAGCTTTGCTTTGGCTTTGGTGTCTTGTTTAACTGCGTTAAGATCGGAAGCATCTGGTGCTTTCAAAATGCAGCTATACAAATCTTCAAGTTGTAAGTAAGCCTTGACTGCAAAACTCCAATTTGCCCAATTGTCGCGACCCGTCAACTTATCAATTGACATCATAGTATTAGTTCCAGTCATATTTATAATATAAAATGTATACCTGAAAATAGCTCGGAAGATAAATCGCTCGGGAGCCGGTAACCAAAGGTAAGGTTATACTCGTCAGATTTTACTTTTGCTATATCTTTGTACGTACATAAAACTTGAAATAACACTAATCGGCAGGCTTTTCTGGGCCCATAACCTGATGAAATAAGGACAAAGGCGATTATATAAATTAAACTATATATTAAATCAACTACATGACAGTGCACAATATATCGAGACAAGAGAGCGTTGACAAGTCAAGTCTCAGTAGACAAGAAGGTTTGATATTTATTTAGCATAGGCGTCCATACTTCCAACAAAAAGGCTAAGCAGGTGAGATGACGCTTCATAAGACGGGCAAAAACTTCATCATCATCATCATTTCAGCCAGAAGACGTCCACTGCTGGACAAAAGCCTTCCCCAAGGCTTTCATTGCTTTGGCAGGCGGGTTGGGGATCGCAGTAATTTGATATTCTACAGGAGAAGCGCTGCTGCCCGCTTCCCTGGTGAGAGTTCCCTTAGTCACCTCTTACGACACCCACGGGAGGATATGGGTTGGTACTATTCTAAGCCCGATACCACAACATTCCTTAAGCCACATCAATTAATTATTGACCGCACTACAGGATATAAACTTTGTCATACAAATGGCGCTAAAACCTATCACTTCTAATAGAAAGGAAAAGCGGCTTAATATATGTATGTTTATTTCATTGATAAGTGTCAAAGTTGCTTGCATACCAGTCCTGCAACATAGTAACATAAGAAACTGCCTTCGGATATCACTTGTGCTTGCTAGCGTCGTTATAATGTGTCCTTTATTTTATGTATATACTATAGTGTAAGCTGCCACAGCCTCCGTGGCGTAGCGGTAGCGAACGCGGCCGTTGCGCAAGGAGGCGCGGGTTCGATTCCCGCACAGTGCAAATGTTTGTATGCATGAATATGAATGTTTGCACTGGTCTGGTCGTGCCTCGGAAAGCACGTTAAGCCGTTGGTCCCGGTTGCCATACGAACATCTAGAGGCAGTCGTTACGGGTTGTTGGAGCCCTCAAAAGTCTAACAATTGGTCTTACTGCAATGCTTAGATATCGCCTTCGGGTTGTGGAGGTCAGACGGCAGTCGCTTCACGGAAAATATCGAAGTTTAGCCAAAATTAGCAGTTAGACTGGTAAAGCAGACCCCAGACTCCAAAGCTGAAAGAAGCTGCGGATGCGACTGGGATTAATGCTGAGATGATGATGACTATAGTGTAAGCTGCCAGTCAGGTAATTGAGGTATGAATATAGAGGATTCATTTATTTGAAAAGTATACCTTTTCTTTGAGTAAAGTCAGGAAAATAAAACTTTAGACGGTGTAAAGTTCACTTATCCTCCATAGAAATCCTCCGACCCTCCGACCAGACGAGAGTTGAGTTTAGCGGGCACTTTCCCAGCGGTTGATGTGGATAAAATAAAGTTGTATGCAACGTTATTTTTTGATTACGTGAAACCTGATTTAAAATTAGTTTACTTTGTTATCTGCATAGGGGCGGCGCGACGTAAACTGCTTCATAGCCAACGTTTGGCATTGATATTTTTATGCAAGGCGTATAGAACAGTCAGTACTGAAGCATTACCCGTTCTGGCAGGTGTACTTCCAGTCGATCTTGAAGTACAGCGACGTGCTTCAATGTACTACTCCGCGAGGGGGGAGGCCATGGACACTAACTTTGTTACACAACGCGACCTCAATAGAATTTCTAGATTATTTAAACCTCAGACTGACTGACTATGGAGGGAAGTGGAAAAAATATATTTTTTCTTACTCCTCCGCTATTCTTTTCTGATTAATTTCGTTGCGGGACCCAAGACAGTTGAAACGTTTCTCCGGGACTCGTCGAGCTTCATTGCTCGGCGTTTTTCTGGCGGTCTCCACTGTTGATTCTGGCTTTCAGGAGTTGCAGTGGGTTGGGAACAGTGTGGCGGGTTACTTTGTTATCAACAGAATCGGCGCCACTGGCCCTTATTCCCTTATTCACAGACTAAACTAAATATAAGTTTAGTACATTTTTTTCTTTATATCTATAGTAATTTATACTAATATATAAAGCTGAAGAGTTTGTTTGTTTGTTTGTGCGCGCTAATCTCAGGAACTACTACGTCCGATTTGAAAAATTCTTTTTGCATTGGATAGCCCATTAATCCAGGAAGGCTTTAGGCTATATAACATCACGCTGCGTAAAATAGGAGCGGAGCTTAACTAACTCTACGCGAACGAAGTCGCTGGCGGCCGCTAGTTTCATTAATAAAAGGACAGATGATAAAATGTCAGTTTAGACCTGGCAAATTAGTGCAGTCCTGACGTAAACTGGCGTATTTTTTATCGCCATGTTTATAATGGACTCTAAACTGTCTATGGGTATCTTAATTTGACAGGATTAAATTAAAATGTTATCTTCTATCCCTTTCTTAACTAAATGGAAAGAAAAAGATGCACATTACTTAAAATTACTTTAGTTTGTGAAGAACAGAATTGGCGCTATTGTCTATGAAAATATTATAAAAAGCCAATTATGTTTACAACACTAACCATGCAGGTTCTTACCGGCTCTTCCCCATATGAAACTACAAACTGAAACCATTCGCCTAACATCTAACGTTTTATAAGTTACTAGCTTTCCGACCGCGGCTTCGCCCGCGTGGAGTTCGGTTATATCGCGCTTTTTAGATTTTCCTCGGGAATATCAAATTTTTCCGGGATAAAAGGTAGCCTATGTTCTTTCTCAGGGTCTAAAGATTGTCTGTGCCAAATTTCATCAAAATCGGTTGAGAGGTTTAAGCGGGAAAGCGTAACAGACAGACAGACCGACAGACAGAGTTACTTTCGCATTTATAATATGAGTAAGTATGGATTCTAAGTTTATGTGAAATAAAATACATCAATTTGATTTAAGTATAGTAAGTACCTAGTATAGAGTCGTGGTGGCGTAGTGGTTAAAATGGTGTTTTGCCTCTCAAGTATGAGTGTGCGGGTTCGATTCCAGGGCAGTCAAGTACCAATATAACTTTTCTAAGTTATATTATGTACTTTCTAAGTTTATCTAGGACACCAATGACTGATTACAAAGTGAAGGAAAACATCGAAATCGCCAACCTCCATTGAGCAAACGTGGTGATTACGGTCAATCCTTCTCTGTATGAGAGGAGACCTGTGCCCAGCAGTGGGACGATAAAAAGGTTGATGATGAAAGTAAGTAGGTACCTAGTAATAAATAATTTAATTCAATTACACCAACCCATGTAGGTTACAAGGGTTTATTTGAAAGATTTTAAAAACCTACCTACAGCATACCTTTTCCAATCTACATAAAAAAAAAAACATTCACAACAGTAAATAAAGACCCCATTTCACAATCATATAAAATAATAGTGCTCTATAATTGAGACTTTCACCTAATCGTAGATATAGAGTGGCTACCGGTATCGATAGAACAATCGATTAAATAGCACAATTACACTAGCATTCGATCGAATTACCAGACGTAATTATTACCTAGATGTACTTTTGTATAATGAACTACTATTCCAAAATAGGTTTGTGTTCTTTGATAATTAAAGTATAGGCAAGCATATGAATTAATATACAATGAGCAAATATAATGTTTGTTTTTTACCGAGCGCTTCTCAAACTATCTCAGCCTTGGAAGGCATGGCATGAGGGGCCAGGTTCGCGGGTTGGTTTAAAAAGAAACCGTGGCTCTGGCGCACAGGCAAATGAAGGAACACGGGTGGGTTTTAGTCAGTAAATGTCTGTTACGCCCTTCCGCTCCGCCTAAAACGGCAGAGGTCATGAGCGTCATTCCATCAAATTCTAGGATTTGACAGCCTAAGCTCAGTTCACCTTTTCTTTTTTTTTCAGTTTGAATTAGTTACTGCTCGCTGAATTAATCACTCTAGTTTGATCTATGGGTGACCCATAACTGGACAATGATCTCCTCCAAACTTTTCCATTAATTTTTGTTTGTTTCCTTTTCCATCCAATGAGATATATGTGAATCTAGAATAACTGGACTAGAAAATAATTTTCCTGTTCTTTGTATAGCAATGAATTATTTTATCATGAATTCATAAGCAACGATTATAAAGTTATTATGAGTCCATCTGTTAAATTATATCAAATGTAACGTATAAAATTCGCGTAAATATCATACTAATCGTATAAAATCAATCAATACATTATTCTGCCTTGGATAATCGTTAAAATATAACGAATGCCTTTGATATCGAATACATTAGCGTTGCATCACTATTAGTACACTTCTTAATACGAAAGCGTTCATAAAAAATGACATTAACGATAATTTTAGTTAATTACCAAAAACTTCTGACAGGTATTATGCAATAATAAGAACAAACTGGTTCAAACTTGGACTCACTCGATATAACCCGATACTTATTTTATGAAAATGAAGAAATTATCGAGTCAGTAACGAGCCGCGGATTGCGGGTATCGATAAAAACGCCTTTATATCGACTTTTATGTCAAACCCTAACGGTTGTCGTAAATTCGACATGTTATGGCGGCCGTCAATGGAGTATAGCTTTATTAATGCATAGAGAAGTGCTTTGTTTACTCACTTACGATTATTTCTAGTGTCGTATTATGTAACCCGTGTAATCGTAACACCGCGCGATGTGTCGTCGACGTAAATCTAATTTAACTATAGAGATTGTTCCGTATTCTCTTGACACGCGAACCGTTAAGTTTTATACGACAGTACATGTTTGTTTTAATGGCTACAGTGTTACCATAAAATTTTATAGAATGTTAACACAAATAAGTTTACAATTGCGGACGTATTAAATTGGAGAGTGGACACTAACGTAGCAGAGTTTACAAGCAATTAACTATGGTGTACGCAAAATTATTTTACGATGTACTAAACTGTTTCAAGTATTATTGACCTCTTTAATCGATTTCTAGTAATAAAGTGGGGTATGTGTATCGATAGTTATCGATATGAACCATGAGGAAGATATCGATGTTTGTTGTTGTAGTTAGTGTGGCCGCACTATTTTCTGTCGATTTGCGACTGATTACGCGAGCACTAAGGTTGTAAAAATGTTTTTTTTTTATTTCGTGAGTATATTTGTGCCGTGGAGACACCAGTAGAGGCTAAGATCTTTAAAGCAAGCAAGGGCTCTTTAGGCTTTAACGATGCAGTTCAACAATGAAGTCTGTCTCCAGGATCAGGACTCGAAACCGATCCAACTGCAGCGTGGAGTAAGACAAGGAGATGTCATATCTCCCAAATTGTTCACTGCTACGTTGAAAGATTTCTTCAAGCTCCTGGACTGGAAAGGACTTGGCATTACCATCAACGGCGAGTACATCACTAATCTCCGTTTTGCAGGTGATATCGTGGTCGTGGTCTAACTGCAATGCTTAGATATCGCCTTCGGGTTGTGGAGGTTAGACGGCAGTCGCTTCACGGAAAATATCGAAGTTTAGCCAAAATCAGCAGTTAGACTGGTAAAGCGGACCCTAGACTCCAAAGCTGAAAAAGCTTCGGATGCGACTGGGATTAACGCTGAGATGATGATGATAATGATGATCGTGGTCATGGCGGAGAACCTGAAAGACTTGAGCAAAATGCTCAATGACCTCAGCAGAGCTTCCCAACAAGTGGGTCTAAGGATGAAAATGGATAAGACGAAGCTCATGTCGAACTCTCATGTCGCACCCACTCCAATTTTAGTTGGTTGCTCTGCACTCGAAGTTGTTGATAAGTATATATACCTATAACAAACAGTCCAACTAGGTGGGTTCAACTTCGAGAAAGAGGTGTCTCGTCGAATCCAGCTCGGCTGGGCAGCGTTCAGGAAGCTACGCTACATCTTCTCGTCGTCCAAGATACCACAGTGTCTTAAGACTAAAGTCTTTGACCAGTGTGTGTTGCCAGTGATGACTTACGGAACTGAAACGTGGTCGCACACAATGGGCCTCATACGAAGGCTCAGAGTCACACAAAGGGCAATGGAAAGAGCTATGCTCGGAATTTCTCTACGTGAAGAAATGAGGAGATCCGCGTGGCGACCACGTACCGGAAGACGCAACGTAGGGAGGCCACAACAAGGTGGACCGATGACCTGGTGAATGTCGCGGGAAGCCGATGGATGCGGGCAGCGCAAGATTGGTCATTGTGGAAAGCCTTGGGGGAGGCCTTTGTCCAGCAGTGGACCTCTATAGGCGGAAGAAGAAGAAGAGATACAAATAAGACGTGTAAACTACTTTCAGCGTCCTGTTCCGCGCAACCTTTTCATGACACATCGG
Source organism: Sesamia nonagrioides (assembly GCA_017933935.1). NCBI lineage: Eukaryota > Metazoa > Arthropoda > Insecta > Lepidoptera > Noctuidae > Sesamia > Sesamia nonagrioides. The sequence goes on along the minus strand of JADWQK010001929.1, from coordinate 587,655 downwards.
TTTTTTTATTACTGAGTTCTTTAAATGTTCTAAGAAGAGTATGAACATGAGAGTCTTTTTTCTTAATGATTTTAAAACTTTTTTATGTGCTTGTTCAAATCATGTAGCAATCTAGGCAAGTTGTAGAGATGCTCATAAAATATTGCCATAAATGACATCGCCTTCCTTCACTCAATAAATTACATTGATATCTAGAAATCAGTTAACACTCCGCTACCTACTGTTATCCAATCACGGACCTTTGATGTGTATGAAGTGTTAAGGTCCAGTGAGATTTTATTAATGCTTGTTAATGTGGTGCCAATTAGAAGGTGTTTGGACCTCTAAACGGGAAAAGGGCTGAAGTTTATTAGTTGTAGAACTCAACACGCTATCAAAATTAATGTGTAGATTCAGAGTCGGCTGTGTATGTGAACTTTCGATGCATTTATTTATTTGTAAATTTAATTTTATGTCAAAATAATAACTACTTACATCATTAAAAATTAAGCTAGATTTAAAAAAACAATCTTTTGTTACTGGACATCTACAATGCAATGGTAGCGTCCTTCTCTGTATGAGAGGAGACCCGTGCCCAGCAGTGGGACGATAAAAGGTTGATGATGATGATGATGATGAATGGTAGCCTGTCTTTACCAAGACAATCATTTAAAAAATGTTAATAGGCTGTATTTTCCCCGATTCCCTTCATAATCATCACCATTTGAGTCGAAAGAGGTTCACTACGAACTAGGGTTGTAACGGAGCTTCGCCTCCGCTTCCGTTACTGCGGAAGTTCCGCAAGAAATCGTATCTTCGCTTCCGCCTCCGCCTCCGCACAATTTTTGCGGAGTTATAACGGAGGTTTATTTACGTATTTATAAAATAAATAACGCGCAAGCTGCGACGCTCGACAACCGTCCGGCCGCGTTTGAGCGCGAAATGGTCAAGAATCAACTAGTGCGAGGCGGGAATGCGGCAAACACAATTTGTTTCTCCTTAATTTTCATTACAAGAAGGTAATATTTTTTTTTACCAAGTATACTACTATTAATGTACGTATTTAAAATAAAAAAATTGTTTTAATTAACCATAAATTTGATTTTTTTCTATATGTACTTTCACCTCCGCCTCCGCCTCCGTTAACCTCCGCATCCGCGGAGGTGAGACTCGTCGCCTCCGCATCCGCCTCCGCCTCCGCTAACAGGCCTCCGTTACAACCCTACTACGAACATAGGCCTCCCCAAGGATCTCCACGACGACCGGGCCTCCGCCTCCCTCATTCGATTCCCTTGTTCACAACTAAACTACATTTATCTTCAGTGCAGCTTTATCTTTTATTAAGTTAACTATTAGTTTAGTCTTGGCAACTGAAGTTACTTCATAGGCATTTTAGATACGACTAGCGGCCGCCAGCGACTTCGTTCGCGTGGAATTAGTTATGCTCAGCTCCTATTGGTCGCAGTGTGATGTTATGTTGCCTAAAGCCTTCCTGGATTAATGGGCTATCCAACGCAAAAAGATTTTTTCAAATCGGACCAGTGATTCCCGAGATTAGCGCGGACAAACAAACAGACATACAAACAAACTCTTTAGCTTTATATATTAGTATAGAGTATAGATTAAAAGCATGGCGTCCAAAAATTCGTCAAATTATGGTAGTCGCTGTCTGATTTGCCAGGACTATATACTATTGTTTATTTTCTGTCCTTTTCATATTGTAATATATATTTATACAACGTGTAACATAAAGGGTATATAAATAACAAAGGCATGGCATCTTTACATGATATCAAACGATATTGGAAGGGTTTTTTAATCCTATCTCTTTATGTTAGGAAGTTATGAGGAAAAACACCGCCTGTGATAGGCTACTCTCATACTAGTCGCACAGAGATATTGAAGACATTTATCGGATTTTGGCAAGTAACGTGACGGGTAACGAGTAGTTATTAACGTATGTAGTGTGCTGCCACGTTTGTTATGATTTGATTTTATGAAACACACGAAACCGAAAATTTGGTACCAATTTTTTGTGTATTTTATTTTGAGTTGAAACCCTTCCGATATCGTTTGATATCATGTAAAGATGCCATGCCCTTGGTATGTATATACCCTTTTTGTTACACGTTGTATAAATAAAATGACGCACAGAAATTAATTTTAGTTTAATTTGTAAACAAATAGATTCCTTGTTTGTTTGAGCTGATTAGTTCCAATATCAAAGAATCTGTTTCTCGATCTAAACCTAATCTAACGAACTACTTAATTTAGCTAATTATATAAATATTTTAACGAGCATTACGTATGCGATTTCGTTTAATTACAGTTCTCACACGCTTGCCGTCGGTATTAATTATAGGGATCTTTTTAAATAAATTTTCATACATAATTGTTTGTTTTAATGTTTATGTGGTTTGTTTTAATCACTGTTTTTTTTATATCACGTTAATTATTGGAAACATTTTCATTTTTAATGTCTGGACTTGAAAAAGACGACGATCTCTAAGTGTGTTCCGGCTTTTCTTCTCAGAGGTTAGAAATGCCGACTCCAGCTAGTTTAAAAAATATGACATGTAAAAGTGATCAGTGTTCCTACTTGCATAATAATCGATATCATTTCATTTTAGTGTTCCTTGAATCTAAATTGTGGAAACGAATGAGGAATGTTTATTTATTTATTTAATCACACACTTACTACCATTACAGGTTGCTTAACCTAATGCGGCAGAAAGGACACATTTCACGACATACATTTTGGAAACTTACACATGTATAATAAATAAAATTTAATTTATACAAATCTAATAAAAATAAAAATCTAAAAAATAATATTAAAATTTAAAACAACACTATTCGATACAAAGTTTTTTGATCAAAACATATCCGAACATTTGGAGGAATAGATTAGCAATTATCTTCAAAATGATTTCAACTGACCGCAACAGAGCGAAACGCCACTAGGATGCTGGACAGCATGTTGAATGATGAATGTTAAAACCAACTGCGTATCACGCCGACTATGCGTTGGTGTCAAATTGTAATAGTTTGCCCTAATGACTTGAAAGTCTGCAGAAAACTTAAAAATATGTTGTAATAAAAATATTTAATTTCGCTCGTATTTTCACACTACACTAAAAAGGGTTAAATAAAAAAAAAATCAAATACCTGCATTTGACGACATCGCATTTACAGCTACTATAAATATTTTTTTATTTTTATCCATTATCGGATAACGGTTTCCTGTTTCACAGTTAACAGTTAAACTCAATGCAGAAGCGCCATAAAGATTCACTTTTGAAATTACAACATAAAAATACGTTTTATAAAATACGACTTTTTAAATTATTTGTACAGTTTAACACATCCTGGGTCGATGGATTGATTCTCGAGGTAAGTAGTCATCACATCATAAAGTCACCATCATCTCAGCGTTAATCCCAGTCGCATCTGAAGCTTTTTCAGCTTTTGAGTCTGGGGTCCGCTTTATAAGTCTAACTGCTGATTTTGGCTAAATTTCGATATTTTCCGTAAAGCGACTGCCGTATGACCTCCACAACCCGAAGGCGATATCGAAGCATTGCAGTAAGACCAATTGTTGGACTTTTGAGGGCTCTAACAACCCGTAACTAATAACTTATAACTAACTGCGTAACACCCTGTTAAAGCTTGGAGCACAGGCGTAGAGTAGCCAGCCCTTCGATGTTCCATAGGATGCATTTTGGAGAGTGTCCGAGGGAATTGCATGATTTAATTCCCCCATCTCCGTTCCACCATCGGACGACCCGTCGTACGGCGAAAATTCACCCTTATGTTGTTGACACCATAACAATCCGAACGAAGGGTTTCACCTCTTCTTTTATACCGCGTACATCGAGGGACTGGAACAACTTGCCAGCGGTGGTGGTCCGTCGGTCTACAATTTAAAAACTAACGCGCTTTATCATCAACGATTTTATCACGGCTTTCCATCAGGCGGGATTGCGGTGAAGCACTTGTTTATAATTTATATTAAAAAAAAAAACTTAGAAACAGAAATGCGTGACATAGAAATTTAAACTTCCGTATATTCTAAATGATTTACGACACGACGATCACGGCACATAAAGGCGAGTTTTGTTTTACGCGATCAAACTGCATCAGACACGCATGATTATGGCGGTCCGCACGCGCGACGATGCTCGTCTAGCGATTTGTTCGAAATTACTCTTTCACCGTGGTCCGTGCCACATCAATTCTAATGTAGTTGAATCGATGTATCATGCATGATTTAGCCCTTGTAAGAGTAAAATGTCATTACTGCATCTTTCTCATATCTCCATCACTGCAGATATTTTAAGAAGCAGTAATGAGATTTTATCGATACAAAAATGTATATCTAATGCTATTGTTCAATAACAAACCACATTCTCCTGGTGTATGGACAGCTGTAGGTCAAGCTACCTGTAACTGTCAAATATTCCCAATCAACATTGAGCCTTAATGCTTTAACGATAAAGTTGAAGATCTAGTAGACATATTTGTCAGATTGTAATCGTAACTACTCTCTTCCTGTCCGCTTAGTGTCATTTTTGATTGAGTGTAAATAAAATTCTATAGATATTTCAAAATTCGCTAATGCTTAAGCCGCTTTTCCTGTTTGATTAAGGCGTGGTCGCGCTAGTTTATTATATAAGTCTACAGCGTTTCCTTTATTTAATTCACTAGATTATTTAAATAGATGCTCAGCAGACCAACAGGCGATTAAAAAGAAATTGACAAACAAAGGAATTACTGTTGACACAAATTTTTATTTTACGTGGTCACATCTCGTTCGTTCCGCATGATTACGTTCAGTACACGCGTGACAGCCGTCCGTGTCCACTACAGCCTTTACAAGCAATTCTCTAGAAGAGCCGTGGCTGATGGATTTGAAGGTACACATGTTTATCAAATTGCAACTCATTATAATGTTATAAAATGCAATACAGTAAATCTCATTTTGTGCCTTAGCTTAGGAAAACTTCTCCTTAAAGGAGAAGGGAAAATTATGAAATTAATACTTCTATGAGATTTATGTGAGAGAAAAGAATCTTACTGAGTAATGACCTAAACAATTTTGTTTGGTTTTGTAGACACCTGAGTTTCTGCTTACAATATAAATTACCAAACAGACAGTTTAGATAGAGAACATGTCAATTAACTAATAATGAAAATCCGAAAATGTATAAATTACACCTTTAATATGAAATCAATAAACATAAAGATATTATGTAATTTTAGGAGACATAACAAACTTATCTGAAGCAAATGGATATTAAGTTCAAAGATGGAGGAAGATTCTGTTGCCACAATAAATGTGATTCACGTCCGCTCAAATGTCGCGATGGGGCGCGACTAATCCGCGGTAACGAGCCGCTCCGCCAACGCGTTAGTATGGTCGCGCCTTTATTGCATTACTTCGTAAATAGTGTTGTACCTCGGTGATTTTCTTTACTGCTTCTTGAGCTTGCAACAACAGTTATTCTTCCGTCAGATTCAGTTTTATGGATCGACCTATTGAACTTATTGATTGAATTACCCGACTATCCACTATTGCCTGTAATAATGTTGCTATAGAGCACAGAATATCTTTATGTTATGTCCTTTCAATAAGAAGGAGTGAGTCTTAATCCACAATGCTAGTTTAGTGCGGAAGGACGTAAAATTTCTTAGTATCTTTGGTTCAACGGCATGCCGTGGTTATTTGTACAAGGTCTTAAATATAATTCAATCCTCATAATTTCTTCAATTATTTCAAAAAATGTACATATGTAGATTTATTTATATGTGAGTAAGAAAATAGCTCTTAATTACTTCAGCCGATCGATTCTGTAAAAATCCACAGTGAAAAGTCGAGTGAAGAGGGACTTAGAGTGAACTGTCAATAGTGTCAATCCCTTAGTTGTTGTTTGTTCAATTTGACAGTGCATTACACTGAGCAGGCAAAGGTATCTCAGACCATGATAGCCTCGTCCTGAATTATTTATTGTCTTCTTTTGTAACTTATCCTAAACTTATCCTTACTAATCTAACTCCTTTCGTTTCCCGCGTGTGGCCGATTCGGAGGGGTTTAGCGTAAAGACATGATGAGGCCACTCACTATGCTACAATATTTCACTGTTCTTATTGAGTTATTCATTGAATGCACTTTTTACTACATAAATCACGCGTTTTTATTTAGTAAACGATACTATAAATAATTTAAAAGTCCAATGAAAAATGAGCGTGGCACTCATCTTCGCCTTCCCGCCTAAACTCGTCAATCCCTTAGTAATACATAGTTTGTGTTTTGTAATTTCTGATATATTATTTTTGATGTCTCAAGTCATATAAATTAAAAAAATAATATAAAATAAACTGCAGTGCAATTCTGTAACTGAGAACGCTTAGGAGAAGTGAGCATGAAGTGAGCTGTCATTCCAACGTTCTCAGTGAGATAGTTACAGAATTGCACTGCAGTTTTTTAAATATTATTTTTGATTTCTGATGTAATATAAAATAAAAAATAAAATAAAATTGGAATGACAACTCACTCCATGCTCACTGCTCCTGGGCGTCCTCATTGAGACAGTTACAGAATTGCACTGCAGTTTTTTTAATATTATTTTTGATTTCTGATGTAATATGAAATAAAAAATAAAATAAACTGCAGAGTAATTCTGAAACTATCTCACTGAGAACCTTGGAATGACAGCTCGCCCCATGCTCACTGCTTCTGGGCGTCCTCATTGAGATAGTTACAGAATTGCACTGCAGTTTATTAAATATTATTTTTGATTTCTGATGTAATATAAAATAAACTGCAGTGCAATTCTGTAACTATATCACTGAGAACGTTGTAATGACAGCTCACTCCATGCTCACTTCTCCTAAGCGTTCTCAGTGAGATAGTTACAGAATTGCACTGCAGTTTATTAAATATTATTTTTGATTTCTGATGTAATATAAAATAAACTGCAGTGCAATTCTGTAACTATATCACTGAGAACGTTGTAATGACAGCTCACTCCATGCTCACTTCTCCTAAGCATTCTCAGTGAGATAGTTACAGAATTGCACTGCAGTTTATTTAATATTATTTTTGATTTATGATGTAAAATAAAATAAACTGCAGTGCAATTCTGTAACTATCTCACTGAGAACGTTGTAATGACAGCTCACTCCATGCTCACTTCTCCTAAGCATTCTCAGTGAGATAGTTACAGAATTGCACTGCAGTTTATTAAATATTATTTTTGATTTCTGATGTAATATAAAATAAACTGCAGTGCAATTCTGTAACTATATCACTGAGAACGTTGTAATGACAGCTCACTCCATGCTCACTTCTCCTAAGCGTTCTCAGTGAGATAGTTACAGAATTGCACTGCAGTTTATTAAATATTATTTTTGATTTCTGATGTAATATAAAATAAACTGCAGTGCAATTCTGTAACTATATCACTGAGAACGTTGTAATGACAGCTCACTCCATGCTCACTTCTCCTAAGCATTCTCAGTGAGATAGTTACAGAATTGCACTGCAGTTTATTTAATATTATTTTTGATTTATGATGTAAAATAAAATAAACTGCAGTGCAATTCTGTAACTATCTCACTGAGAACGTTGTAATGACAGCTCACTCCATGCTCACTTCTCCTAAGCATTCTCAGTGAGATAGTTACAGAATTGCACTGCAGTTTATTTAATATTATTTTTGATTTATGATGTAAAATAAAATAAACTGCAGTGCAATTCTGTAACTATATCACTGAGAACGTTGTAATGACAGCTCACTCCATGCTCACTTCTCCTAAGCATTCTCAGTGAGATAGTTACAGAATTGCACTGCAGTTTATTTAATATTATTTATGATGTAAAATAAAAATAAACTGCAGTGCAATTCTGCTATCACTGAAAGAACGATTAATGACAGCTCACTCCATGCTCCACTTCTCCTAAGCATTCTCAGTGAGATAGTTACAGAATTGCACTGCAGTTTATTTAATATTATTTTTGATTTATGATGTAAAATAAAATAAACTGCAGTGCAGTCTATAACTATCACTGAAACGTGCTAATGACAACTCACTCCATGCTCACTTCTCCTAAGCATTCTCAGTGAGATAGTTACAGAATTACACTGCAGTTTATTTAATATTATTTTTGATTTATGATGTAAATAAAATAAACTGCAGTGCAATTCTGTAACTATATCACTGAAGAACGTTGTAATGACAGCTCACTCCATGCTCACTTCTCCTAAGCATTCTCAGTGAGATAGTTACAGAATTGCACTGCAGTTTATTTAATATTATTTATGATGTAAAATAAAATAAACTGCCGTGCAATTCTGTAACTATATCACTGAGAACGTTGTAATGACAGCTCACTCCATGCTCACTTCTCCTAAGCATTCTCAGTGAGATAGTTACAGAATTGCACTGCAGTTTATTTAATATTATTTATGATGTAAAATAAAATAAACTGCAGTGCAATTCTGTAACTATATCACTGAGAACGTTGTAATGACAGCTCACTCCATGCTCACTTCTCCTAAGCATTCTCAGTGAGATAGTTACAGAATTGCACTGCAGTTTATTTAATATTATTTTTGATTTATGATGTAAAATAAAATAAACTGCAGTGCAATTCTGTAACTATATCACTGAGAACGTTGTAATGACAGCTCACTCCATGCTCACTTCTCCTAAGCATTCTCAGTGAGATAGTTACAGAATTGCACTGCAGTTTATTATATTATATTTTGATTTCTGATGTATTTACCTGTGTTAGATTTTTTCGGAAATGAGCTATACTTTCGACAATTGAGTAAGTACACTAAGTAATTTGTCAAAAGCATCGCCTATTTACAAAAAAATACACTAATGTCAGAGTTTAATGACAAAACACCTAATGCAACTGTCCCACTTTATGTAGCAGGTGTTATTTTAGTTAACCCTGTTCCAGTAGTCAGTAGTCCGCTCTCTTAAATCACTATCATTAGTGATAATCATTCCTACTGACCGTACGTGCGCCTCTTATATTATTATCTAGTGTTTTTGCTGAAGTAAGGCTGAGTACACAAAGTTGTCCTACTAGGAGAATTACTCCTACAACGGGGACTACGAAAGCGATCTTGATACTTGCTAATTTGATCTTTATCGTACTAATATTATAATTGAGAAAGTGAGGATGTATGGATAGTTAGATGTTTGTTACTCTTTTACACAAAAACTACTAAACGCATTTGGATGAAATTTGGCACACAGACAGTTTATGACGAGGAAGAACATGTAGGATAATTTTTATCCGAATGTTCCTACAGTATCGAAACTTACGAGGGTGAAATCTTGGGGCGCAGCTAGTTAGTTCTTAGCTAGGTACTTAGTAGTCTTTGTTTTTTTCACTTGTCAGTGCGATCAGGGAATACGTTCTTGACACTTGTCAGTACGATATTTTTTTCTTTATAGTAATAAAGAAAAAAGTATCGCACTGACAAGTGTCAAGAACGTATTCCCTTGACGGCTGAACTGTAGTGTATTTTTGAAATTGTAATATCATAGTTGTGTGATTTGTTTTTATCAAATACGTATGGTAAATCATCATCATCATCTCAGCGTTAATCACAGTCGCATCCGAAGCCTTTCAGCTTTGGAGTCTGAGGTCTGTTTTACCAGTCCAACTGCTGATTTTTGGCTAAACTTCGATATTTTCCGTGAAGCGACGCCGTCTGACCTCCACAACCCGAAGGCGATATCTAAGCATTGCAGTTAGACCTAACGTCTAGAGTTAAATAGGTACGTATGGTAAATATATCATGATTTATGAAAGCATAATTTTATTTCAAACATTCAAAGATGTTTTATTTAAATTTTGTCAAATGTTTACTTAAGAATTTCCAGCACTTTGAAAGCGAATTCAATTAACATTCAAGATAATTAATTAATAATGAACATGTTTCGTTGAGATTTGTGCTGAGATTTGAGATAGATAATGATAAATCTGAATGTTGCATGTTCATAAGGAACATTGAATGCTAAGCGTCATTATAATTAATTCCAAAGGCACCTTTTATGAAATGAGCAAACTTATGTTATTTTAATTAATGACTCTTTATTTCATCACATTTTAACTGATTTTCGTCGTGTGCGTGATGTCTGATGAAAGCCGTACGGAGGACGGGTCTGAGCAGTTATGTTGCAATGTGTGCCGGGTACGATGCGCCAAATGTTGTGGAGGGCCTCCAGTACAATCTCCCTCTGGCGCAGCATCGCTGGTCGTGTTGTTGAGTTTAATATTGCATCATCTCGCTTAACTGCCATCATCCTTTATGCCATGGCGGACGCGGCCGCTGCGCAAGGAGGCGCGGATTCGATCCCTGCACAGTGCAAATATTTGTATGCATGAATATGAATATTTGCACTGATCTTGTCGTGCCTCGGAAAGCACGTTAAGCTTTTTTTTATTGGTCTAGCTGCAATGCTTCGATATCGCCTTCGGGTTGTGGAGGTCAGACGGCAGTCGCTTCACGGAAAATGTCGAAGTTTAGCCATATCAGCAGTTAGACTAGTAAAGCTGACCCCAGGCTGTAAAGCTGAAAAAGCTTCAGATGCGACTGGGATTAACGCTGAGATGATGATCCTTTGTGCCGTCTTCCTTCCTTGAGTGAATAGGCTCTTGATAAACTAGCGCGCTTTGCCATCAACGATTTCGTTACTGCTAACCATCAGGCGGGAATGCGTTCAAGTACTAGTTTATAATTTATTATAAAAAAATAAGACTTGTTAACTGATGTCCTTATTCGTAATGAAAGTTCACTTGTCTTTGTTTTTTACAAAAATTAAAGTAATATAATAACTAGGTCTATTTGTTTCAGTATTGACTTTGGGTACTATGGATCACATTTTATGTAGCAAGAGCATATCAGTGATTTGTAACATACACTAGTAGTATTATTTATACATCATACGAATATCCACCCGAAAGTATATTGACAGGAGTGTTTAAGAAGTTTGTATGTAATTTTTTTTTGCTCGAGAGTCGAGAAAAAAAAACAATGCTGGATATAGACCTGTTCAATTACACAACAACTTTCATCCAGCTGTTAACAGCCTTTGAAAATCGTCATTCCACATAGATTAAGTGAGCGCCATAAGACTGTCGCTTCAAAAATTTAGTAGGTAATTTTTCTCCAATGTGTCCTCGCCTTTAGAGTAATACTGTAATCACCTAATTGCCAACACTCGCTGCCGTGTCGCGACTTTCGACACAATGAATTGTTTTTAACAATGAACTGCAACTGTATAGGTGTAGCCTCAGGCTTAAAACAACTGAATGGACTCACCGACATGACATGTTGAAAACAAAAAGATTGTAGGTAATTTCTTTTTATTTTTAGAAACTGGTAATTGCCTGATGCCAGTTTTTTTGTGCCTGACAGCTATTAATTATTTTAAAATACTTATCGTTACTCTCTATTCGATGTCAGCGGTTCGAATCAAAATATTTTACTTTACATAAACTTTAAATGCAACTTAATAATTTAGTTCTTCATTGATGCGTTCTGGTGAAGCCGTACGGAGGACGGGTGTGAGCAGTTGTGCTGCTATGTGTGCCGGATACGATACGTGAAATATTGTTGTGTCAGGAGTTTGTTCGTGGAGGGTTTTAGATTGCATCACTGCTTTTCATCACTAGTTTATAATTATTATAAAAAAATCAACAAAAACTAAAAAGTTTTTTTAGGTTTATAAGTACCTACAGTAGAGCTAAGTTTTAAAGTGTTGTTTGTGGTCGGAATCGGAATCGGAAGTGACATTATGAATTGACCAAATTAGCCATTCAAACACGTGTGTAAAAAACCCTCTAAATTCACGTTCCCTCTCAGAAATACGAGTTGGACTTTCAGGCACGTGTTAGCGAAGGCGTTTGAACTAATTAGTAATTTATACAATTACAAAGTTAATACGCGCTTCGTGACGGAAAAAGAAACTTATGACATATTATAAATGTTGTAGAAAGTGCACAAAAAATGTTTTCGAAAGTACACGATCAAGATAAATGAATATAATATTTAATGTATGATTTTAAGACGTACAGTATGAAATAATTTCAATTGAGTTTCATTTAAGCATTTCAGTTGTAAAATTTTAATTGTTACTCGGTCGTATTAAATGCATGTTTAATCGTTTTATTACTGTTAATATTAGTAATGGGAAGTTGCATTTAATTATTAAAAATATGGGCAATAATCATAACATTTAAATCAAGCTAGATTTAAATCATGACTTGTGGCAATAGTCACACTAATAATATTTTAATTATAGATAAGCAATAAACGATTTACAACAATTTTAAAAACCATGTAGGCCAATATATGGTGTACATAATAAAGATTATTCTATTCTATCTACTCAAATAAACATATTTTAACGTACTTTTAAATTTCTTTATTAATTAAAGAATTTTTCAACGTTAACGTATAAATTTATTCCAAGGAATTTGAGTTTAGAATATTGGACAGTTCTTCTACTTATACAAAAAAAAAAAAAACTCTCAGACAATTTTATTTTCAGAATAAAAAAATGTGTGGTCAATTTAAAATTAATTTAAGTTAGGAAATTTTAAAATTAATTACCGAACTAAAATAATTCATTCGATACTTAAAAATAAGCAACTCTTAGTCTTTATGTGTTAAATTATAAGACGGTAATATATTTTTGCGTTATGACTTACAATTTTTTTTATTTTTTGTTCACAGGTAAATACAAGCTTTTGATGGCAAGCGATTGACTACAAGTTTTAGGCTGTAAGTAGCATAGATTAATTATTAACATTAATAAAGAAATTGGTAACAGAAAAACGCTTATCCAAAAACTAGTTTTTGTGGTAAACAAAATAATTGCATTTCTTTATTTTATACACCATATAAATTACAGGTATAAATGTAGAAATTTTACGTCGGGTCTCAAAACTACCGACGCCTGTTCAAAAATAATTACAGCAACCGTTAAATAATTTGCCAAATATAAAGTATGTTAAATAACAGAGGGCGTTCCCTTAAACTCGTTAATATATATCATTAATAGATTAAAATAAAAATATCAGCATAGAAAAATAAGCATAAAAAAATCCGAATAAAAAAAAAATCTGATTGGAAATAAATTTGAAACCTCCGGTTTTAAATCAAAATAGTAGTCGTCATGTATAAATAAATTGCGACGTTGCCGACTTTCATGTTCGCGTGTACAGTGTGTTTCTTTTACATGTCAATTTAAAATTTTTATTGAATATTTTCATATTGGAAAAAATTTTAAAACATTTTGTTTTCGAATGGAAATATTTTTTTTAGCATGTATGTATGCTATGCTATTTCGGGTTAACGGGAACGCCCTCTGTTAGTTAACATACTGTATATCTTTTGACAAGAATTTATTATACACAATATTTTTTTCCCATCATAAGGTCATGTATCAAGTATATAGTAACAATATAAGATACATAGATTTAATACGAAGGCTCTATTATTACATGTTTATGTAAATTAGAGAACAAAGTACCGCGCCCATTTGCATATTATCAGAGGTCCAATTAATTTTACAATATATTGGTAGTAATTGTACCAGATTAATGCAAAACCGTCTTTGAATTTTAAGCGCGCGTTCTGCTGAGGATGTGTTTGGATTAAATACAAGATTAAATACAACGAGAAATAAACTACTTAACTTAGAACCATGTTCAGTCATAATCTAAATGTAAAGCTGACAGATATCATATGGCTTATTCTGTTAAAATCTATTTATCTGTATTATGTAAAAACATATATCAGGTGGGATTGCGGTCAAGCACTAGCTTATAATTCTACAATATGTAAAGAAAACCCTGTCCGATCCGTGAAGGTATTGTTAGGTATCGATAACTGATTCTACTAATGCCTACAAAGCCGGGCTAAACTTAACAAAAAAACCCCTAAAAAAATAAATATTATTTGGTAGGCCATACAGGTGCGGGCGAAGAGGGGCAGAGCACGCGCCACACGGTTGCATCGCTATTCGCTCAGAATTATACCGTCAAAAATAAAGTTGACACTTTTTAAAAATTACCAAATTTTGGGGAAGTTGGAATTAATTCGCGGGAAAAAAATATTATTTCAAATTTCACTAGTATTGTTACTATGATGATTATGTAAAATTTCATATGTTATTTGGTCATGTGTTTACCTAACCTTTACTATCCTTACGGGTCGGACAGGGTTTTCTTAATATATCGTATATAAAAAAAATCTCACCATAAAACTTGCATTACACTATAGCTCCTCCTTCAGCCTATAGAGGTCCACTGGTGGACAAAGACTATTAACAATATTACGGAATAGCTGTCCATAGTGTCAATCTCTAACAACAGCAGGGTAATTGCGTAACACATTGTCAGTAGGAATGGGTTACGTTTTGACATTTCGACAATATCCATTGCGTTCTTTACGTTGTTAAGCAGACGCTTTTTTCGAATATATGAAGCAATGGATAATATGCAATATGCTTCAAAATGATCTCAGTTGATAGTAAGTTGGTATAAACTTTCTGATTCTAGCGGTTGATATTTCTCTTAATCTTTTACGGTGTGTTTTCTTCAGTATTTTCTCGGTTATTATACAGGAACCCAGCAATAACTTTATTGTGACAAAAATAAAGATCACTTTGATTTAAACAGTGCACAATATCAGAGGTTTTCTAAAGCAAGAAAATACATTTATCTCATTATACCCAAAATAAACATAGGTATATCAGCTTGCAACAAATAAAAATCGAATAAAAATAAATCCCGATGTAAAAAATAGCAGTAAAGTGTGCCTCACGGGTGCACTAGGCCCAGTTCAGCAAAAATTACAGACAAGTTCCTAACACTGGTTTTAACTGAACTTGATTTTAAATTACATTACTTATCCATACTAATATAAAAAGCCATAAAAAGCGTAACAGACAGACAGAGTTACTTTCGCATTTATAAATGCGAAAGTAACTCTGTCTGTCTGTTACGCTTTTCCGCTTAAACATCTCAACCGATTTTGATGAAATTTGCCACAGACAATCTTTAGACCCTGAGAAAGGACATAGACTACCTTTTATCCCGGAAAATTTGATGTTCCCAAAGGAAATATAAAAAGCGCAATATAACCGAACTCCACGCGGGCGAAGCCACGGGTGGAAAGCTAGTACAGAAATAGAGTAATAATTAGCATATACAGTAAGATTTTTTTCATCACACATCCTCGTAACCAGTGTTAATACATGCAAGTAAAGTAGGCGGGATGTCCCGTATTGTACCCTCGGGCTTGCAAAATTTCATTGTGAGCCCAAGGGCGTGAAATGTAATTTCTTTTTAAAGGTATATTTCAAGAAGGTTCAAGAAAATATAAAAACTATGTAAGTCTTTCTTGCGGATTTCTGAATTTAGAACTATTCATTAACTTCATTCATAATATGTAGAAGGCACTAGAAACCAGTTACACATTCATTAATTCAAATTTAGAATGAAAAATGCTAATATTTTGGCTGCATACATTTTTTTCTCGTGCCTTTTATTATTTTAAAAATATTAACATTTATAAACATTTTAACTTTGAAAAGGCAAGGGGGTTGGAAATCTAACGCTGTTGCCGAAGGGTACATCGATGACTCGGTTAAGAATAAAATTCAAATTACATCTTCGATTTTAAAGTCAACATCACATGAACCGGTTGCATCAACATCATCCTTCCAGACAGCATCTGATACAATCCAGGAACAATGCAATGAGCCTGAAAACTTTTTTACTACGGTGACTGAAGATAAAGCAGCAATAACAAATAACTTGTCACGAACAATTAAATTACCAGAAAAAAATACTTCCGTAGTATTTAACAACTGTAATGTCAGTATTAACTTCAACAATTAAATATCTTTTGTTATTTAAACTGTCATTTGTATTTATAGTTTACTCGCAAATGTGATGAAAAACATTGTGTTTGCCTCGGGCGGAATAGACATTACAATCTCGGACTACTACAAGCCCTCTGCTTCGCCTCGGGCTTTGCAGTAGTCTCTCGATTGAAATGTCTTACGCCCTAGAAAAGCAATGTACTATTAATCAACGTCCAAATTTTTTCTAGGCTTTAGGTATCATTCACTAATTCCATTTTTGAAAAAAAAATCGATACATAAAATTTTCATATTAAATGATTATCTCGAAAGAATTATTCGATCTGCGTGGTCACTGATTTAAAACGATTGTGTTCAATGAACTTTGGCGGAGCGTGGGGCGGGCTGGCCAATGGCACAGCGCGATGTCAACAAACATCTATTTTTTTTTTTATAAAATTTTGATAACTTGTGATGTGATATCTCATTATTTTTGTATTGAGTTATGCTAAAAGAAAAAATACGTATTCAATAATTCTCGCCAAAGATTAATATATCGAAAGGACATTGGCAACTGCCCATACATACTTTGACCAGGCTATGAAATGACTTAGACAAAGTTAATAAAGGACTTAAATGGTTCGCCTAATCATCGTTAGCAATTCCACATTGCAAATATATATTTAAGAAACAGAGGAGCTAAGAATTTTTACATGATTTGTTTGATTGGCTGCATGGCTCTAAACCGGCCAACCTAAACTGGCCAATCAAAAATTACAAATTATGTAAAAATTCTAAGCTCCTCTGCTTTTTTAATATATATTTGCAACGTGGAATTGCTAACGATGATAAGGCGAACCATTTAAGTCCTATATTAACCTAGTCTATGCCATTTCATAGCCTGGTCAAAGTTCGCCATCCTCCTTTGGACGGTGACTAAAAATTAGCCTTGTATAAGTCTCGTCGATAAATTCTTTGTTTTAGTGATAAATAATCGCAATTCAAAGAATTTATTATCATAGCTAAACAGTTAAGTCACATAGATATACCTACGATAAATATTTTGCTCTGCTATTAAAAGTTGAAACACCTAGATATGCATAGTCTAAAATAAATGTTAAAACAAAGGACTTCGTCATTTTGAGTGCAATATTAGCGTCACATTAGCGACATAGCCGTTAACTTTGTTGGAAAAATTAACGTCAAAAGCGGCGTTTGCGTAACTTAGCCTACAGATTTAAAGTCTTATATGGCGTGCTCTCTCTTTACAGGCTATATTACCGTCATATTAGCGACATTACCGTTTAAAGAGTACTTACAGGTCGCTAGCAGTTCACACATACCGGGCGTACAGTTGTGCACCATTAAACGAGTAGGTTTATTGGCTATGCTACGTTTGATTGTGCGCCCGCCCGGCTGTGAGCAAAGCAGACTTTCCGTTCTTTCCAGTCAAGAAATTGCTAAGGTAAGCGGGCAATTATCTCAAGAAAGGGATAATTGTGTGATATTAAAATTAGTCACACCTATCGATAGTCTGTTTAGCTAGAAATAATCCTAATAATATTACATATAAATGCGAAAGTTGGTGAGTATGGATGAATGTAACGTATCTGGTGAAGCCGTACGGAGGACTGGTCTGAGCAGTTGTGTTGCGATGTGTGCCAAGTACGAAGCACCAAATGTTGTTGTGTCGGGAGTTTGGTCGTGGAGAGTCTCCAGATCAATCTCCCTTCGGCGCAGCATCGTTGGTCGTGTTGGTCTTGGGTTTAACCCTGCATCACCTCGCTCAACTGTCGTCATCCTTACTATTCCTAAGTTTTTTAAGTGAATAGGCTTAATACCTAATCTAGTGCGCTTTACCATCAACGAGTGCACTGCTTAACACTACTACTTACTAGTTTATAATTATTAAAAAAAAAATTATAGTCTTTCACGCAAAAACTACTTTTTTTATTAATTATCAACAAGTGCTTAACCGCAATTCTGCCTGATGGTAAGCAGTGATGCAATCGTCGATGGTAAAGCGCGCTAGTTTATTGCTAGCTTTAGCCTTGAAGACACTCAAATTGTAGTCCGACGGAAACACCGCCGCTGACAAATTGTTTCAGAAACTACCGAACGAACTAGTACTAAATGGATTTGGATGAAATTTGGCACGCACATAGTTTATAATTAGGAATGTTCTTCTTCACAGCCTATAGAGGTTCACTGCTGGACAGAGGCCTCCCGCAAGGCGTTCATTCCTTTAGGAAGGATTGCCATAATCGCCACGCTTGGCAGGCGGGTTGGGGATGGCAGTAATTTGTTATTCCACAGGAGAAGCGCTGCTGCCCGCTTCCCTGGTGAGAGTTCCAATAGTCGCCTCTTACGACACCCACGGGAGGATATGGGATGGTTCTATTCTATGCCCGGTACCACATGGGACAATAATTAGGATTAAAATATACAATTTATTCTGATATTGCCACGGGATGAAACCCGCGGGTGAAACCGCGGGGCGCTAGTGTTTGATAATTATACCTGCAAATTCTGACAATGTAAGCCGCACATTAGTGGTAACTAACCAGTATAAGCTGGCCTCTTATTCATATTGAAACTCCGTACCACAATACACCAGCTTAAAGTCAATGTGATAACCACCGATATAAAACCGACTGTAACTAGTTAATTTAACCGGTAGTTGTTTCAGTCAAAATTTTGGTGTTTTGTTAAATGGCAAAACTCGTAAAATCAAATTTCTATTGACTGATTTCATTAACAGGCGATCACTTCTAAGCCACTTATTGTCCCGCCTCGCTTGCACACTAATCTTACCTTACAAAATCCTTCTCTTCGATACATTTTCCAAAATCAACCTTATTACAACCATACAAAGTCCACAAATGCAGCCTCCAAACCAGAAACTCTCCACATAATTCAGACACCACGGGAATACTTGGGTTCTCAATAAAATTGCAATAGTTTCTTTGTCGCTAAATACATTAGTGTTGCCAGTAAATAATAGGACTTTCACCTGGCAATGAATGGAACTATTAATGTGTAGGTTACAGTACAATCTGGATGTCTGGCGTGCGCAGGAGTGGTATGAGGAACGTTTATCTTGCTGGCGTAACTTTGAATGGAAGTAATGATAAGCAAATATGTTTTGAATGGCGCGAAATAAAATCTTTACGTTTAGAGAGAAAATAATATAAGTCATGGTATTATTTTACAATGGTTGCCGAGGTCTTTCATGAAGCCGCGGGCATGGGATTTGAACTTCTGTGAAAGATCCTTTGTGGAAAATATTTGTAGTTTATCAAAATTAAGAAGAAAGACGCTCATGATTTGACTGAATTCGTCATAGATATCAGAGTGTCTCATCATCAAAAATCCCCCTAAAAAAATAAATATTATTTCGCAAAAAGAGGTAACTTAATACACGTGCGGTAACCAACCCCATTCCGCGGGCTGCGGGGGCAGGGCACGCGGCACCTGTGACGTGGTCGCGTCGCTATTCGCTTATAATAATACCGGTGTTGTCACTTTTTTAAAAATTACCAAATTTCGGAGAAATTGGAATTAATTCCCCGGAAAAAAGGATTATTTCAAAATTCATTAGTATTGTTATTATGATGATTATGTAAAATTTTATATTATATTTGGTCAAGTGTTTACCTAACTTTTATTATCCTTTTGGGTCGGACAGGGTTTTCTTCACATATTGTATACAGTGCAAAACTATTTGTGAGTTGCTCTAAGACAGAGCTCTTACGCAACTATTAACCCTATAGCTCCACATTACTCGAAGAAAGCTTAGATTTATTATGATTGCAATAGATTTGCATTATTTATCTTAATAACCGATATAATTAGAGCTATGATAAATATTGAGTGACGGTTTGCATGAATAATAATTTTATTATTGGTTATTGCAGCTTTTCGTAATAATTTCTTATTCATTGATAGCTGTTAAGTGGTATTGGATAAGTTGAATAGTAATTGGCACATTTACCCTATAAAACCTAAAGAAAACGGTTTTCAAGGAATGCGTTTTAGGCGATTCAAGCACTGACGCGCCACGAGCCGAGGCATAGTTGACGCATTCCGCTTTATATTTTACATCAAATTCAATAAAAACTGGGGAATTCGACTTCACGCCACGCTCTGGCACGTGGCGAGTTTTAATGTGAGATGCCTAAAAAGCAAAACATTTTAAAACCTAAAGGAAAACAAATGAATAGCGTAAAAAGGAAAATGAGTTTTTTTTCTTTTTCGTTTTTGAAATGTCAACTTCAATAACTTGCCCGAAACATTTATTTAAAGTTGTTCGAAATTCGTATTCTGTATTTTGGTTTAAAGCACCGGCAGCAGCTTTTTAACTTCATAACAAATGTTTCCTATAACGTTTTTGTATTTATGCATACATAAGCACCTATTTATGATACCTCATCCAAACTCATTTCCATAAAAGATGAATACTAAAACAATAATTTAAAATTCAAAAGATTTTTATCAAATGGCAATTAACACTTAGCTACCAGTAGAACGGCGCTGCAGGTAAAGGGTTAAAATTAATTATATTTATTGGTGTTAAAGGAAAGTAAAGTAACGCATCCGCTGAGTTAATTTATATTATACTTATTTATAACACTGTAGATCCTTTTTAGTTTAGGGTTGAGATTTCTTCTGCCACAAATATATGTATTTATTTCCTCATGCCAATCATAGCTTTTATGTTAATAATGTAATCATTACTCGTCAGTCATATGGCATTTCAGATACAAAGAACACAAAACACGTGTAACTTATATAAATGACAATAAATTTAATAAGGAAAAATAAATCATTACTAGCTGCGCCTCGCGGTTTCACCCGTGTAGGTTTCGATCCCGAGGGAATATCGGGATAAAAAGTATCATATGTGTTACTCCTGGTTATAAACTATTTGTGTGTCAAATGTCATCTAAATCCGTGGACTCGTTTTTGTGCAACTCCTTATCTATACTAGTATATAAAGCTGAAGAGTTTGAACTTGTTAATCACAGGAACTACTGGTCCAATTTGAAAAAATCTTTTTGTGTTGAATAACCCATTATTCCAGGAAGGCTTTAGGCTATATAACATCACGCTGCGACCAATAAGATCGGAGCATAACTTACTAAAGCCAACTTGGAAATCCTAGGATTTTGCAAGTTGGAGGGGTTTACCATGAAAAGGTAACCTTCAAGGTCTAACCTTGAGGGATACCTTGTCATTGTAATTTTTAAGGATTAGAAATCCTTTAATTTTCTCAGTTAAGTTACGTTACAATTAAACGAAAAAAAATAATAACTTTATTGCTAAATCAAAGCACAGTTACTTAAATTTTATGTATTTGTATACATTGAAATACATTCTAAGTTAGTCGTAACCCTATCAAGAGTTACAATCACTGAACTACTTACGTTAGTATGATGGCCATAAAATTAGGCACTTCCTCAGCACTTGCTACTGGGAATCGCACCTACAATTATTTATTGGAACATTGCAATTATATGTTGGCACGTACGTATACTTAGATAATATATAGATACTTTATAAATGGTAGTTGCAAATCGCATTTGGCCTCTGCATATTTGGACATTTCTGCCATAGGTTTTTTTTACTTACTATACTGGAGATGACTATATTAGCCATACCGAGAAAGAGATGGACTTGCTTACTTTACAGCCAGTAAAGAAAGTCTATCTATTTCTCGGTTCGACTTTTACAGGAGAAACTATACCCTTTTTGGAACCGGAACACGTTTCCCAATACTTGCATTCCCGGCGGCGGTCATGGCGTGAAACCCTAATAGTAAAATCGACATTCATTTTGACAGTTCAACAACAGTCATTGAGTTATTTACGTTGTTGAGCAAAGAATTTTTTCAAATATATGAAGTAATGAATTAGCAATACAGGGTGTATCTGACATCGTAACGCAAACTTCGCGAAAAGGCTACACCGCATGCCACTAATAAAATTATGATAGTCATTTATATCGTTAATGAATGGTTCAAGAATACACAGTGTTTAAAAAAAAGTGTCGGCTCGGCTTTTGAACGTTGCAAGCGTGCCACCGTGCGGGTTTGTAGGTATGATGTTGATCCCTGATGTGAACTCTATTAAATCAGCTGATAAGATAGTCTTTCGGATTTTGTTTTCATTGCGTTTTTTTATGTAATTAGCGAATTATTTAATTTTTACTTTAAAATCTTATTGGGTTATAAAAGTATAGCAATTGTGAATGGTCTGAAGTGAAAAAAAAACTAAATTTTTTTTAATCATGATAAAGCCGGCGGAAAATTCCACTACTGGGGGGTTCAGAATCATGTACTGGATCCATGGTACTCGTTTGTGCGTCGATGTCAGATACACCCTTTATATTTCGAATGATTCAGTTTCTGATTTATAGTTTATTATGCAATTAGGGTGCAACAATGTATCTTTTATATTTGACTTATTTATCACTTTATCACAAGGCTCATTAATTCAGGAATTATTGCACTCTGCAATAACAGATAAATATATTTTTAAATCTAGAGATAGCTGAAAATAACAACAAGTACATCTTCGATGGCAAAATAAATTCAACGTTAGAAACGCGCGAACTCAAAGAAATCCGTAGTTTCCCACAAAGCCTCCACATATTAAATCTCTTTAAAAAAACATAATGCAAACATTATCAATTAAAATTGAAATTCAATTACCATGATCTCCATACTGATTCTAAATTGAAAACTCATCGGATACTATTATCTTATCGGATGCTGATTACGAGAAAAAATCTACAATTCTTGGTAGGTACTAAGTGATATCTCTTATAATAACTTAATCAGAACTTTGATTACAACCGGCTTTTACAGATGGAAGGCAGTGTTATCAACATTTGAGATTATGTGTTAATTTAATCTTGTTAAATAACTAGGTACTACTTAAAAATATAGTTATGTGCATAATTAATATCGGAAACATTGTATTGATAGATACTTCTTTGGAATTTATTTAAAAATTATATTTTTAAATAATTTAATTTATTCCTATACTTAACAAGGCTTATCGTTCATAAGAATATTACCTAGCTCCAAATTCAAATGTAGAACATAATTTTTTATGAAACATTTGCAGGCAGTTCTGTTGTTCGAAGTAATTTTCCGGAAAGAAGAATCTAATAGGTCATTCCAAAACGAAGTAGCTATGGAGAAGACATCTTCATTTTTCTTTTATATAGTGTTCACATTTTCACCAGAATGGTATAATTCTAAGGCACTGGACACACGGAAAAGACGTAAGACACAGACCGGGCGTGAACATTTGTCTCTACCGCGTCCCTTTCATACAAAATGTATAGAAGCGTCTCGACGCAAAACATACAGAAGAGACGGGGCGCCCGTCTCTTCCTTCTTCGTCCTTAACGGACTTTTCATTGTCTCTTTACGTTCCTGGATTAGAATCGGACTCATCGAAGTTACTAGAACCCTATGAATCTTTGTACGCTAATGTTTGGTCGAGGAAACTGTCACAACTACACAGGAGATACTACCCAAGGAGATGTTTCTTTCTGATAATAGAAAGAGATACGTCTGTCTCCACAATCCTTGTCAACCCCGACAGCTAAGTTACAAATTCCCTCTTCATACATAAGTCTGTAAAAATCTCAGAAAGCCAATCATTATTCAACCCTGTCACTTGCCACATACGAACATGGCCGACCCGCGCAGATCATCGCGCCAACATATTCCGTAGACGGCGAGTTCTAAGCCAGGCTAATAAGACACTCACGCGCAGGCCGGAAGGCGTCCGTCCCCGTCTGATGAATATCTGCCATCCTGCGCGCTTGAGACGTGCCTCCGGTAGCGACATCTTGTGCCCCAACACTGAACTAATTTACTACCCATTCTCAAACGACAACCGATAATGATACTAATAATAGACTTTAATTAAAAATTATTTTATGATATATGTATAAATATTTATGTTCTGATAAGTTTTCTTTGAAAGTATGAGACGCTTTCCGCCAATTTGTGTTACCTTTGTGTGACTTAAATATTACTAATCAGATTTTAGAAAACTTTATGAATATTGATATCAAGTGTCAATCTTGCGGTCGTAAACATATAAAAACTCGATAGATAGATACTAATTTACATGTACATACTTATTTATATACAAGTAATGAATATTGAGCAAAATGATTCATTTTACGCCAACATTTAATTAAACAGCCATTTAACAAATCTAATTAAGATTGGCTACAGAAGAAATAAAATATTTCTTTTTAATCTCACTATCAATCAAAAACTAATTCATGAACAACCTCCAAACCGACCAATCACCTAGACAATCGTGCAGCATCGCCAAAACATAATTAATTACAAACAAAAACTGCGGTGTTCAAGCGCAGGGGGCGTCGCTGGGCTGCGCGGGGGCAGGGCAACGCACCTGCGGTAGCTCCCTACCAAACGCGCACTAAAAATACGTTATTAACACAACTACTTTTATTTTTATATGCGATAGCCGCGAGCTAAAGGTTAACCCAGAGGCGGACTGAAGACGAATTCCGATTAGAAATTTTTGAGTCTGGAATTTGTGTTCCATCTTTGAAGTTAATTTTAGTCTTTGACTGATGGTTTGCGACTGTGCTTTTGCTTGATGTTTGCATTGTAGTTGTTTGAGCTGTACCACAGAGAAATAGTTTATGTTTTTTTTATGCTATTGTAAAACCAATGCAATGAATTTTGTAAGAAAAAGTTCGTTTCTTTCACACAGCGCTTGTTTTTTTCACGAAAAGCGAATGTCTTTGGCTAGAACTTTTTTTAAAGTAGCTAATACTTGATCAATTTTATCCCTTTTGCAATTAATTTTATTTTAATCTCGAATATTTTGCTAATCCTCTAGTATATACAATTTGATTACAGAGTTAATGAACTTTATATACCTACAACTAGCAAAAGCTTATAAAATCACGTCTGTTTTAAAATTCGAATGTTTTTAAATATTTATTCTGCGTTACTATGAATGTGGTCATTGAAATGTAGAATAGGTACCCATTAAAAAACAAAAAAATGCATATGATTGATGATTAATTCTTAACATGACTATAAATTGGGTTATTTTTGATGATGATTATGAGGTATCCATGCAAATAAGTTAAAATAATTAATAATTTATATTTTTCTATTTGATGATGATTTTCCAATGATATTGACTAACTTTGAAAGATTTTGTTGCTATTAAAAATGTAAATTAGACTAAACAACTTTGGATCTAACCGCAAAAACTTAAACACCTGTGTCAGGGTTATGTCAAAGTTCATTTATTTAATAATGTCGTGTCTAAAAGGTTTTTAGTCTAAACAACTCATAATTCATCATCAACCATTGCATCACTACTTACCATCAGGCGGGATTGCAGTTAAGCACTAGTTTATAAATCAGAAAGAAAAAAAATAGGATAGTGTTTTAAATTAAAGTAATATTAATAAGATTAACGCTGAGATGATGATGAATATTAATAAGATTAATTTTAATATGGTTATAACATTAGTTTAGGTGGTGTTGAATTTTAGTTGTATTGGATACGTAAATAGGTTACTTTACTATACAAAAATTCACTCAGTGATATTGGCGAACTTTTACACAGGAGCCAAAATATGATGCAGCACGGTAGTAGTTGACTTTTAGACACTTGTCAGTTATCTACTAATAGCGGCCGCCAGCGACTTCGTTCGCGTAGAGTCAGTTATGCTCCGCTTCTATTGGTCACAGCGTGATGTTACATAGCCGAAAGCCTTCCTGGATTAATGGGCTATTCAACGCAAAAAGAATTTTTCAAATCGGACCAGTAGTTCCTGAGATTAGCGCGAACAAACAAACAAACATACAAACAAACTCTTCAGCTTTATATATTAGTATAGATTAAGTTAATTAAAAAATAATCACTTCTCTTTCTGATTAATATTAATAATAGTATATCGGAACACTAGCCTCACAAATCCTTAGTATAAGTGGATTTTGTTAATCTTACTTGCGGACAAAGATATCATCATCAACCTTTTATCGTTCCACTGCTGGGCACATGTCTCCTCTCATACAGAGAAGGATAGAGCGTAATCACCACGCTTGCTCCAAAGTCCAGGTTTCCTCAAGATGTTTGTTCACCTTCAGTCATTGGTGTCCAAGATATACTTAGAAAGTACATATAACTTTAGAAAAGTTACATTGGTACTTGCCTGACCTGGAATCGAACCCGCGCACTCATACTTGAGAGGTTGGTGTTTTAACCACTAGGCCACCACGACAAAGATATATAAAATTAAAATTAATAAAAGTATCTATATATTCAAGAAGAAAATCAAACCAACCGCTCTAGTCCGTGCCTGGCTGACATCTTTCGGCATCTGGCCGGTCGGAGGCTGCGATCTCGAGATAGCTCGGGTCACTGTCCCCACACTCACACCACCCCGACTCACTCACACACTCACCCTGTCACACAGCCTCTGGAAACTGGAGCGGTTGTGTTTTGTAACATTCGTAATTACACTTCATTGAACAGTGCCGGTGGAAATGGATACCTCATTCGTGAGGTGTGGCATGTAGATTCATGTGAGGTCTGTATTCTGAGAGCGATAATTGACGGAATGTTCGGAATTTTATGACGAGTCTGGATTGAGAGTTTGTGGAATTTGTCAGTTTTATGCATTTGAAATTGGAATATTTTATTGAGTGTATCTATCATTCCAATAGGTCTGGTAAGTAGATTCGAATTAGTTTGGAATAATGACTAATACTTATATTTACTGTTATTCCATCATCATTTCAGCGTTAATCCTAATCGCATCCGAAGCTTTTCAGCTTAGGAGTCTGGAGTCCCAAACTCCAAAGCTGCTGATTTTGGCTAAACTTCGATATTTTCCGTGAAGCGACTGCCGTTTGACCTCAAGGCGATATCGAGGCATTGCAGTTAGACCAATTCACGTACTGTTGTTGGCTCAAATTAAGACGCTTGTATCTTTAATAATACAGAAACATAGCATAGTAGACTCTAATACGGAATGAACTGTCATTTCTAAAATTAGTTTACGAATCTATCGACATGCCCAGTTTGGGAAAAAATGCTTCCACTGATGAGCCGTCTATAGAGGAGTTCTTAAATGTATAAAACGACCAATGCTCGGCGTAATAGTCATTGTATACATTGGTAATTGCCTGAAAATAAAAAACCTTTTCTTACCACCTTTCCGTGCAGCGGGCACGGATATGTAATAAATACAGTAATTACCATATGAAACGGTGCTTTTAACAAAATCTCACACTCCACCCACATAATAAAAGTTCACATATAAAATGTATATTTAATCAAATTGACTGAACGCCTTAATTAAGCCCGCGTTGTTTGACACTCCACTTTATCGGCTAGTGACGCGCCACAACCTCGATACCGGTACCGATACCGAATACCAATTACCTCGGCAATAAACATCGGAATCGTAAAGTTGTCCATCGCCTCGCTTCGTTGATAAAGATATTAGCATGTGTAATTATTATCTGGCTGTTCATACATATTGAGATATTATGAAGATGTGAACTAGGCTGTTTAAGTGTAACATGTTTTAATATAGCGCGACAGCCCCCGTAGCGTAGCGGTAGCGGACGCGGCCGCTGCGCAAGGTGGCGCGGGTTCGATCCCCGCACAGTGCAAGTATTTGTATGCATGAATATCTGGTCTGGTCATGCCTCGGAAAGCACGTTAAGCCGTTGGTCCCGGTTGCCATACGAACATCTAGTGGCAGTCGTTACGGGTTGTTGGAGCCCTCAAAAGTCCAACAATTGGTCTAACTGCAACGTTTCGATGTCGCCTTCAGGTTGTGGAGGTCAGACGGCAGTCGCTTCACGGAAAATGTCGAAGTTTAGCCATATCAGCAGTTGGACTGGTAAAGCAGACCCCAGACTCCAAAGCTGAAAAGGCTTCGGATGCGACTGGGATTAACGCTGTGATGCAGATGATGATATTTTTCTACTTTATTCGTTTAAATAGCTTTTAAGTTAAGTTAGCTTCGATACTAACGATTTTCTGGCCCTGAGTCATTAGATAAAGTAGCTGCAAGACTAGTTTTGCGTTGTAATATTAATGAGGTAGATAGAATAGGACGAATAGGAAGGTGGACCGATGACCTGGTGAAGGTCGTGGGAAGCCGATGGATGCGGGCAGCACAAGACCGGTCATCGTACAAAGCCTTGGTGGAGGCCTTTGTCCAGCAGTAGACCTCTATAGGCTGAGGAAGAAGAAGAAGAAGATAGAATAGAATACCTACATTATATCATGTACCTATACCAAATACATTCATCATCATCAACAACCCTTTCTATCGTCCCACTGCTGGGCACAGGTCTCCTCTCATACAGAGAAGGATTGAGCGTAATCACCACGCTTACTCAATGCGGGTTGGCGATTTCAGACTTAAAGTCCAGGTTTCCTCAAGATGTTTTCCTTCACCTTCAGGCATTGGTGTCCAAGATATACTTAGAAAGTACATATAACTTTAGAAAAGTTACTTGCCTGACCTGGAATCGAATCCGCGCCACTCATACTAGAGAGGCTGGTGTTTTAACTACTAGGCCACCACGACTTGAGAGGCCACCACGACTTACAATCAGATACATTACAGATCACAAATGAAAAGCATTGATTTTTTTTATATATTAACTTTAAAACGTTTATCTTTGAAATTAATAGGTTAACTTACTAACTCTGAAGGAGCCTTCCAACGTCAGGTAATGTATCTATGGATTTTTTTTGACAGTTCATCCATAGACAATTTGTCAGACGTCAATGTTCTTCTAAAATTAAAAAAAAAATGTCCATTGAAAAGCAGCCAGTAACGAAACATAAAATTACATAATCAGATCAAACCTAAAAATATAACAATGTTTCTTCGTTTGTGAGTCACAGCTATTAAGAAGATCCTGGTCTTAACAACAAAGTATGCAAGCTAATTTATTTTAAATACATTCTTTATTCTTATCTCGATACATGTCCAGGTCTATGTACGTATGTACATAATATTGTAACCGATACTATGTTGGGCTGAAACAAAAAAACCTATTGACCACTGGCCATTGCTCGTAAAACTATGTTATGTTATGACTAATACCTACTGTATTGTGACCATATTAAAAACATGCTTTGAACTCTGAACAAATTCGTTACGTAATTACTTACTAAAAAATTTAACATCAAATCTATTTAATCTATACTAATATATAAAGCTGAAGAGTTTGTTTGTATGTTTGTTTGTTTGTGCGCGCTAATCTCGGGAACTACTGGTCCGATTTGTAAAATTCTTTTTGCGTTGGATAGCCCATTAATCCAGGAAGGCTTTAGGCTATATAACATCACGCTAAGACCAATAGGAGCGGAGCATAACTAAACCACGCGAACGAAGTCGCTGGCGGCCGCTAGTAATATATAAAGCTGAAGAGTTTGTTTGTTTGTTTGAACGCGCTAATCTCAGGAATTACGGGTCCGATTTGTATAATTCCCCACTTTTTTGTTTGATTACCCACTAAACCAGGAAGACTATAGGCTATATAACATCACGCTGCGATCAATAGGTTCCGACCGATAACTAACTATAAAACGAACGGCCGCTAATATTTTATAAATCTTTGTAGTTGAGAAAGGCCGTCCTCAAAACATGAAAACAACTGTTTTTTTTTTTATCATTTTGCAGTTGTTTATTTGTTACGTGCAAGGTCACAGAAAGTCTGTGTGAAAAGGTCCAATTTTTAGAAAGAATTATGAAAGTTGACCGGAAATTACAGTATCTAGGACAAAAATTTCTTGTTGGGAAAATCTTGTGATACGTTATTTTCCCCATATGGTTGGTTATGTTGTTGGGTTTAACATTTCATCACCTCGTTCAACTGTCGTTTCCCTAATCACTCAGTTTTTTTTTTAATGAATAGGCTTCGCGCCCTTTATCGTCATCGATTGCATCACTACTTAGGTACCATCAGGCGGGATTGCGGTCAATCACTACTTTATAATTACAAAAAAAAAATGCAGTTTCAAGCGAGCCGAAATGAAACTTAAGAAATAATCAATCCAAAATTATCTTCAAAATTGAAAGTCATCAGTCTCCTAATAAACTTAAACATACGACACCTACTCTTAAAACTAATCTCCACTTTTTGCTGGCCCCGCGACATAGGCGAGGTCAACAAACATAACTCAATAACAGGTGATAAAAACCACCGCTACACTTCCGCGCCTGTCAGCAGAGTTGATCCAATTTTAATGAAGAGCTATCATTTACATAATTAAGTACGTTCTACACCAATAATTAATCATTTCTGGGATGTCGTTCAAAGACGTCAGATGGCAATTGAACTAAAAGAATCACCGACTGGATGTCACTAACACATGACGCGCGACGCCATTGCGGCAGCCCGAAACGATGAATCGGAACGAGCTTGACTCCTATCGTAGGTACTCGCAACGGATAATATTGTACGGAAAAAGAAGTGGGAAGGCTTTTGCTCTGCAGTCGAACAACACAGGATAGTCATGTATACATCTATACTCTATCTTTATATATATAATTCTGCTGTACGTGTGTATGTCATTGAACTACTCCTAAACGGCTTGACCGATTTTAATGAATTTTTCTGTATGCGTTTGAGTGGCGACCTGGATGGTTTAGATTCACAAATCAGCCCGGCAGATGGCGCTGATCGCTTGAAGAAGCATGTGATCTCGCAAACGGCCCTAACGATTTCGCTGAAATTTAATATGTGGGGGTTTTCGGGGACGAGAAATTGATCTAGCTCAGTTTTATGTCTGGGGAAGCGCATATTTTCGAGTTTTCTCTTTCGCAATATTTCACGCATAATATGGGCGCTAATTTCGCGCGGCTTGATATAGCGGCTGTGGCGTAAGCGATAGAGGTGTGGTCTACTCGCGATGGCTGGTGTTCCTCGGTTCAAACCCGGGCAATCACAAGTTTTTTTTTTTTTGTTTTAGACAAGTTTATAGTTCTTTTTAATTTTTGTAGTTACTTAAAAAGAAAATTGTACATAAGAACTAAAAGGGGAAAAAATAAAAAAGAATATTTTCATTTTTTTTATTTAACTAAAATTGTATTTATGAACTAAAAGAGAAAAAAATAAATAGAAATAAATAAATATTTAAGATTTTTTATTTAACTTTAAGAGACTGAAACAAGAGCTCTAGGGGTAGAGAGAGGTATGATATCTTTGTTACAAATGTAGATGACAATGCTTTCCATGGGTATATTCCTAAATCTGTTGTACCTGTGTACGTCACTGAATTCCTCCTAAAGGGCTGGTCCGATTTGAATGAAGTCTATGTATATAAATGAAAGTTGTGTTAGTTACTCTATTTATAACTCAAGAACCGCTTAACCAGTATGGCTCAAAATTGGTAGGGAGGTAGATAAGAACTGGGAGAAGGATATATCACATAGGATACTTTTTATCCCGTTCCCGTTGTTCCCGTCGTTCCCGTGTGGCGTGACATGGAATAACAAAACAACTCAGTCAAAATATAAGTTAGCGGTTCATTTGTTAAAAATGGTACAAACACACTGCTGCACTACTCAGCATATTAAAAAAAGATCTTACCGGTTGAATGTTGATGCATTCATTTAAAGCAAGGAATATAAATACTCTCTGCCGGTTTAATTTTTTTAATAAAAGCCCCAAAGCAAACTTCAACTTCAAAATTTCTAATAATGTATTGCTGTGCCATTTACCACTTCACTACATACTATAAAACAAAGTTACTTTCTCTTCCCCTATGTCCCTTTGTATGATTAAATCTTTAAAACTACGAAACAGATTTTGATGAGGTTTCTTTTAATAGATAGAGTAATTAAAAAGAAACGTTTATATGTATAATAACATCCATTAAATTGTGTCCATATCCAATCCATAAAATCCCAGTACAGCGGACAGAGCTCCGGCGGGATCTCATGGCGACATGGAAAATGTGATTGTCGCAATCCAGCACAGAGCATGCCACAATAGCGGCGGTAAGTCCACTCTTTGAGGAGTAGCTAGAGAGGCGCCACAGCGTCCTCACCTTCCGGCTGACGTAGGTCCTCACCGGACACGGCTGTTTCGGGAGGTTCCTGTTCCGTATAAGGCGGGAGGAAACGCCAGGGTGACCACTGTGTGTATCTCTCGCGTCCGACCCTGGTCCGGGCCATAGTCCGGAGCAAGAGTGCATGATGGCAAGCTTTCACCTCCTTCTGTGAAGCAGTGATGCTGGCAAAGGAGGAGGCGTAGCGCGTGAGGGAGCAGAAATCCCACTACTCTCACGCCTCAAACCGCCGCAGGAAGCGCCCTGGTCGGGTGGCAACATCGGACTCCCGACCACCGTAGGCGCGGGCTTGCGGGCGGCGAGCGATAGGCAGCTCGCCTCCTGGTAAGAACCAGGCCCGAGTTGACGGCGCGTTGTGTTTCACACGCGCCTCAAAGAGATGTCAGCACACCTTGACGGGGTCTACGAGGACTGGTCCACAGGGTTGCGGGTTGGTTAAAAAAGAAACCATGGGAGTGGCCGTTGCACAGGCAAGTGAAGGAACACGGGTGGGTTTTAGTCTAGGTAAAAGTCTGACACGCCGTTCCACTCCGCCCAGAGCGGGAGAGGTCATTTGATGATTTCCCACCCAAAACAAAAAAAAAAGAACTGAAGAAGAGCAAGAAATTGCACTTGAAGAGCGCAGCCTTAGTATGGCTCGACTTCGTGCTTCTCACTCACCAGAACAAAGGGAGGCAGCCCATGAAACGGCTCAGTTGGCAATGCGAAATCGTCGAGCAAACCTCAGAGATCAAGCGCTAAATAATAATTTACGAAGCACAAGAAGAAATTCATCAAATACTGATTTGAATCGGGCAGCGTTTCTATACGCATATAATATAGCGCAATGACGTTCGCATTGGGCCAATGGATGTTGTTTCCGAGTAAAGATTTCCGGAGAACCGCCAGGATTGTGCTCCCAAATAAAGAATCATTGAATAATAATATTTATTTATTTAAAATTATCCTAATTTAAAAAGTAGTCATGTGATATTGCCTTTAAGGCGGTACGAAGTTCGCCGGGTCAGCTAGTACTAATATATAAAGCTGAAGAGTTTGTTTGTTTGTTTGTTTGTGCGCGCTAATCTCAGGAACTACTGGTCCGATTTGAAAAATTCTTTTTGCGTTGGATAGCCTATTAATCCAGGAAGGCTTTAGGCTATATAAAATCCCGCTATGACCAATAGGAGCAGAGCAGTAACAAAAAATGTTGCGAAAACGGGAGCTAACGCAGCCGTACATATTGCCAATAGGAGTTGAGCATGACTAATTCCACGCGAACGAAGTCGCTGGCGGCCGCTAGTATAGTTATATTAGTCCTCTTTTGAATATGCAGTCGTTTAATCGAACGCTTATTACCATTACTCACACAATCACTGTGAATGTTAATTCCTTTGTGGTGGGAGTGCCAACTGAGGATCTCGACAAATTCATGTCTCCTGAATTTTGGCTGAAAGGCGTTATTTGCCGGCGATTCCGTGGCCGGATACCTGACACAGCGCGATTTACGACGCCGATGCTGCAAAATAATCGTGTATGAGTTTAGTTGTGGTTTAGTTTTATATAGAGTTTATAAAGTTAAATATGTACAGTATTTTATATTTGTTTTTATTGTATGCTACAGTATGGTTTTATCATATTTTATTATGGGCCTTTGTTGCCTGAGCCAAATAAATAAATAAATAGTGTACAAATACTCCTAAACAAGATTCTTTGTTAATATAAAGCTACATACATACGTTGGTATGTATCTATTAGGTAGGAGCAGAGGCAGCCTCAAGTGGAGACATTGCCTCAGTATAACCCGCGCAGATAAAGAAAAGATCTGAAAATGGCGGCGGATACTTATGGTACGGTTGACAAATCATGCCATTGTTGAATCACAAACCAAATGCTAACATAGAAAAATGTCAAATTTACGTTGTAAATATTGTTGTTTACAACGTAAATTTGACATTTTACTTGTTTATTGTTGTGTTTGATTTTATTGTTGTTTTTGTAGAGTTTGATTGTTCAAACTCAACAAAAACAACAATATCAACCAAAATAACAGAGACTTTAACGGAACGAAATTAACGATATCTCGGAGTGCATGAAAGTAGCTTGGAAAGCGAATCCTGAATTCCTGATCGATGATTTTTTTTGCAGTGCTTACTTCACTGTGTGATTATAGATAGTGATAGGGAGTGAGTGAGAACGCATGCGAGCGGACGCCATTTACAGATATTTTCTTTATCTGCGCGGGTTATATGAGGTATGCTAAATAAGACCGAGACATATTTTGACAATGCCCGAATGATTTCATTCATAAAGCTTTTTATCCGCTAAAGACAATTTTAACCAACATGCCTTATGTCGAGGCTACTCATACAGATGCTGCTCACGTTATGTAGATTTGAAAAAATCTAGCACTTTGATAATTTTTTTTTCGTACATAAAACTATTTACATGGGATATCTAAACACGACAAATTAAACTCGACTAAAGGTATTTCAAGTCACAACACTAACAGCGGTCGTTGACCACACAAAAATAAAAGCAAAAGCATAATTTATTTTTGATTTAATCATGTTTACTATGTGCTCATAATTATTCGACTCAAGCAGACTAAATATTCACTCAAAAACAGCTATGCCCAGTGGCTACGATCATTGTCAATTCTTCCAAGGCAGCACTAAGTCTGACCACCTGTGGTCTTAGCCCATAACATATACATCCCGGTCCGTTTTAGTATAACATAAGGCCCACTGCATTGGCCGTTAAACCAGAAATTGCTGCAGGCCTAGGCATCATAACATAAATCACCCTTGAGGAGATTTGTGTTTATATTCGAAACTTGACAGCTGTTAGTTTCGTGACATTTTAGGAGAATATAATATAATATTATAAAAATAATCATAATATCACGCCCGTTTCCCCGTTTCATACACACACACATTAAATTAAATGTTTATTTCAGTAAGAGTTAATATCTCCACCGCCATATAATTTTATACGACATTTTGAATGTTTGACAGTTCTTAATACAAAATCTGACAGGTGTCAATTTTACTAATGATATACCTACGTATACTCTGATATCTGAATTAAAATTACATTTTATTATTATTTATTCCATGAATAAAATATATCTGCCGTTTAAAAAATCAGCACCATTTAGATCTTTTAAGTCTAAACATCAATCTATTGTTGTTCAATGTGGCGGGTATAAACAAATGAAGAACGCATCTCATTTTTCATTGGACTTTTAAATTAGTAATTTTTTGCTAAATAAAAGCACGTGATTTATGTAGTTAAAAGTGCATTCAGTAGATAATTCAAAAAGAACACTGAGATGTTGCAGCATAGTGGCCTCATCATGACTTTGCCTCTAAACCTCCCTCGTAGACGGTTCACGCAGCCGTCTTTTTCGACATGAATGAAAATACTTTACGAATTGGCTTTCTAACAATCCCAACACGTGACAATGGCTAAATGCGCAAACCGCGCGAAGCCAAAGAAGAAAGAAAAGAAATCATTTGATTTCTACCGCTGTCCTGTACTATCAAATTGCATTCATGATGTAATAAACTATACCAGCACTAACAATCTTTGAACCTTAGGCTCACAAAATATACCAGTAGCAGCACGACTAGAAATTTATAACCCGTTCAGCACTGGACACTTGGAGCCGAAGGTCTAATAAATATTCATCGGCCAAAATAAATAATAAGCAATGCTTCACAAAGGAAGAGATTTAATTAGAGCAAAACACATGCATGACATTCACTGGGTAATGCATTAATCACTCGAACAGGTTTTAAAGCGACGACTGTATCCATCATAAAAAGTCGTGGGACACGATTTTTGGAATAGGGCAAAGGTTCCGCAGTGGTTTTGATTTTCTTTTATTTTCAGGATTGTTTCATTGATGTGGTTCAGTAAAAACGTGTGAATCATGCTGATGATTGCATGCCATTGTAAGTTTAGCTTGATTTATTTTAGTATTATATTTATAATTATAACCTAGTGCTTGACCGCAATCCCGTCTGGTGGTAAGCAGTGATGCAATCGTTGGTGGTAAAGCGCGTAAGTTTATTAAAAGCCTATTCACTCAAAAAACTCAGTGAATAAAAAGGGAGACGGCAGTTGAGCGAGGTGATGCAATGTTAAACCCTACAACACGACCAACGATGCTGCGCCAGTGGGAGATTGATGCGAAGATCCTTCACGACCAAACTCCCGACACATCAACATTTCGAGCATCGTACCCGGCACACATTCCAACACAACTGCTCAGATCCTTCCTCCGTACGGCTTCACCAGACATCATGCTGAACACGATGAATCGCGTGGCGGCAAGACTTTGT
Source organism: Sesamia nonagrioides (assembly GCA_017933935.1). NCBI lineage: Eukaryota > Metazoa > Arthropoda > Insecta > Lepidoptera > Noctuidae > Sesamia > Sesamia nonagrioides. The sequence goes on along the minus strand of JADWQK010001929.1, from coordinate 551,321 downwards.
CTGGTGGGTGGTAACTTCTGCCGGCAGCCGATGTTATGGCCTACCACCGATGTTTAGCTATAATAACGTATGTAATACCAGCATAGCTTGCAGAGTAAACAATTGATAGCATGTTTCTAGGGAATGGCGGCTGGAGTAGCAGAAGAGTCCTTCAGCGTGATTCTGTAACCATATCGTCCTGAGAACTTAGGTGAATCAAGCGCGGAGTAAGCTGTCATTACAATTGGGTTGTATCCTAAAAAAACATTTTAATGTCCATCAAATAGATTTAAAAAAAATTAACACTTATTTAAATTTTTTTCTGTCATTCAAATACTTAGCAAGATATATTGATTTGAAATGTCGAATGACATCACGCTGTGGTACAAAATGTACCACGACGTGACGTAATTAGCCCCAGTTTTTGGTAATTTCAACAAAATAAAAATTACGGGTCTTAATTTTTTTTTGTTATAGATATAAGATGGACTAATTATTTTTTTGATTTTCATACGTTGGATACATCCCTATTAACGCCATTTTTATTGACTCGATCGCCTGCAGTGGAGATTGCATACAGTAAAGTGAGGTCCCCCCAGTTTGATGGACTGACGTCCTTATGAAAGTGAATAGGAGAGACTATATGCGAGAGGCTGAAGACCGGAAGTTGAAGTCCAGACTGGGAGAGGCCAATGTCAGCAGTGGACTGAATAGGCAGAGTCAATTGAACTATGTAGGTAATACACAAACAGACTACTCAGTAAAATATATCAAAAACCCTCATCTTACACATACGATGCTCGTTCTCTTAGGACATCTTATCAAAATTCAAGAGGCACACAACATTAACTCGACTTAACTGCCTGAGGTGGTTCTGTATGTAAATAATGTGTAGTCCATAAAATCTGCCGGTTGCCCACTTGCCTGCCACGGCCTGCTCTCTGGCCACAGGCTGAGTATGGTCAACATCTGAACAATTAATAAAACTAGGTCGCTAAAGTGTTCGCGGGCTTAAACTAATAACATGCCACAGTCTGTTTTATTGAAGTCCTTAAACTCGATTTAGTATTCCTTCGGGGGTACAATGCAGTATGATTATTCGAATTCCCCTGTCGCGTGTTGGCTCAAAGTTTATCGAAAATAAGCAAACTGTGTTTGGCTTAATAACGACATAAATATTATTGTATTGGTCTCGTAATAATGTGCATAGCAGATACGCCATGTTGCCTATTGGCTATATAGGACCACTGTTGACTTGGTGAATTACATAAGTTACTGTATGCAGATGGAAAACAAAAGCATTAAAGCTGTATGGAATTTATTGTTAGAAAAAATTGGAATTAGGTATAAATTCCAAGTTTGGTGAAATGTGCCCTTCTTATTTTTCTTCTGCCTAAAGAGGTCCACTGCTGGACAAATATCTCCCCAAGATGACCGGTCTTATGCTGCTTGCATCCATCGTCTTCCCGCGACCTTCACCAGGTCAACGGTCCACCTTGTTGGGGGCCTCCCTACGCTACGTCTTCCGGTACTTGGCCGCCACTCCAGAAACTTACTGCTCCATTGGCCATCGGTTCTAGGAGTATGATGTCCCGCCCAATGCCACTTAATTTCGAAGGGCTAATCTGGTGAATTTGGTTTTTCTACGGATCTCCACATTTCTGATTAGATTGCACAGAGAAACTCCGAGCAATAGCTCTTTCCATCGCCCTTTGTATGACCTTGTGGTTCAAGTACTTTTTTGATCTAGTTAGGGAAAAATAGTTAGTGTGACCTAAATATTTTTGCCCTAACTAGACCAAAAAAGTACTTGAACCAAATACTTGTGGGACCCCAATAACCCAGTTAGGACAGCACTAACGGCCCACACCCACAAATAATAATTAGACGTATAGCGGGCGGTAATGTCAAATGTCGAGTAAATGCCAACACATAAAAAGTCATCGGTCATGCGTACACAAGGACCTACTTCCGTCACTACTCTATGGCAGCTGTCTCTTATATACACACTGTAACAATTATGCACTTAGATTTATGACCGCGCTACTTTTTATGGATATTTAAGTTAGTATGAATAACGCGAAACTGCAGAATTTAATGTAGGTGTGTAATAAATTAAATGAGGTATGACTTGATGATGTCCTCACCATTGGGGCTATTTTTCTACACTAATTTGTTTTGTGATTAGTCCGTAGTAAAACCAACACGACATTTTGTACGGTAATTATATGTAACTGATTTCTGAGCTTAATTGTTAGGCATCTTATGAGATAGATGGTGGTATTAGTCATCACAGTAAACGCGTGGAACACGACCCATCAATATCGTGACTGCAATAACAAAACATGCAAATTTCAATAAAATAATTAAGGCATAAGGAGCACTTAACGATTTTATTACAGCATAACAAAGTTGCCGGCACAATTCGCCACGGATTACACAACCGGGTGCATTCACTTGAGAAGCCGTAAGAAACACGAAAATATAAATAACGAACATCAAACAACAATCAGATTAACGATTACGATCGGTATTACGGGGCAGGCTGATATAGTTTTATAGCATCAAATAAAGGACTATTACATGAACGTTACGGCACGAGCGTGCGTTCACGGCGGCGTCCGAGCAGGAAGTGACACTGAGCGGTCCGTGCGTCGATTTCTCCTGTGCGCGCGCAAGCGATAAATAACCGCGGGTAGTTCTAATTCTGCGCTATATTTACGCGGTGGGCCGCGACGGGCGTGGGCGGGTAACACCGCAGAGTAAGCAAAACAGTTGCACTAAGATATACTTTGCATACGACCTTCTGAGTGGAATCAATAAATCTGGTGTTAGTAATTGAAAATCAATTGATTTGATTATAATATTTGATTGGAATAAATATTAATATCTATCCGATAATGATGAAGAATTAAATAAACATCGCCAAGGAGTAAATTAATTACATAAATATCCTCTTATTTCTGCATCTTTCATAAAAACTACTCCCAAACTAATCAGTAATTTTTATAATTCCAAATATATACAGCAATAACCTTTAGCTTAAAACTAAAATGACAAAGCGTAATTACCTTCAATAATAAATATGCACATTCATAGAAAAACTACCACAAAAAATCTCATCTAAATAACTTACCCACACAATACAGGCAATTAAATCCTAATTGCAACGTCCATTGTACGCTAAAATGCATAGATAAGTTACAGACCAGAAATCATCGCTGCGACAGCCATGGAATTGATGAAATAAGTCCGCACTGCGCTATCTGTGCGTACATTAATCTGTACGCCGTCCCTAAGACCTTTATCTAACGGACAGGACTCGCTATTGTAGAATCAAGTGCTAAATTATGATAGGACCAACTTAGATTTCACGGGAGAGATCATTTTCTGTTACTTTCCCTTCGCTCGGATATCGATCAAACTGATTATAAATACTTCGATTTGAAATTCAAAATGTCTGCGGTTTTAGTTAGGCGCAAATTATTGTGCTTCTCGTTACGAACTAAGGACCGGAGGGACCTGCTACAATGCAGCAAGTTATGTAAGAGAGGGAAATGTTCGCAGAAATTGTAATCGTCACTTTGGTTTATTACGCTGGGTGCCTTTGGATCTCTTGGAGAGTTTGTTTAAGTGTTGTGGAGCATACGTTATACTTTTTTTTTTAATAATTATATACTAGTGCTTGACTGCAATCCCGCCTGATAAGCAGTGATGCAATGGTTGATGGTAAAGCGCACTAGTTTATTAAGCCTATTCACTTAAAAAACTTAGGAATAGGAAGGATGACGGTAGTGGAGCGAGGTGATGCAATGTTAAACCCTAGACCAACACGACCAACGATGCTGCGCCAGAGGGAGATTGATCTGGAGACTCTCCACGACCAAACTCCCGACACAACAACATTTGGCACATCGTACCCGCCACACATCGCAACGCAACTGTTTTGACCCGTCCTCCATACGGCTTCATCAGACATCATGCCGGAACACGACGAATCGCTTGGCGGCAAGACTTTGTCTAATGGGTGGTAACTTCTGCCGGCAGCCGATGTTATGGCCTACCACCGAAAAAAAGTGTCGAAAAATTTCTGTAAAAGTCTCTCAGTGAAATATTGGAATGAGAACTCACTTCACGCTCATTTCATCTAAGTTTTCATGGCGATATGTTTACAGAATCGCACTGCTTTTAGTTTTTAAGCAACCAAAATAAACTCCATTGATTGTCAAAACCGATTTTTTTACGACTTTTGTTGACTCCATATCACTTTTGTGATAAACTTTGATAAAGCTGAAGATTTTGTTTGTTGGTTTGTTTAAATGCGCTAATCTCAGGAACTACTAGCCCGATTTGAAAAATTCTTTTTGCGTTGGATAGCCCATTAATCCAGGAAGGCTTTACGCTATATAACATCACGCTGCGGCCAACAGGAGCGGAGCATAACTAAACCAGGAGAACAAAGTCGCTGGCAGCCGCTAGTTAAATATAACATGACAATCATACGAAACTTCCAGAAAGGGCAACCAGAATCAAATCAATATTTTCCTAAATTTTGATGTTCATAATGTTTTATGCCTATTTGAAAGAAATCACTTGAGTTTGTCATTATCACTCCTGTGTTTTCCGTGGAATTCATTTGTGTAGCATTTAGTTAATGCCATTTCAATTAATCAAATATTATTGATCCTTTTCCTATCTCAGATTCCCATTCCCTCGCCTTAAAATGGTCACATGTACTCCTCTACTAATCTTCCCTCCTAAACTCAGCCTCTAGAGCTGCCCATTGATCAACGCTAGTGCTGCGCCCATAAATCGAAGGTGTTATCGATGTTTTCCCACTATCTGTTCTTGTTATCAAGTCGATATTTAGCGATACAAATCACGGCTACTGTTGGACATTGTACAATACTCTGGATTGTATGTGCCAGTTGGCAATAGACAAAGATTTATAACCAGCAGGTGATATTGTTGGGCCAAAGGCGGTTCGTGCACCGATACTTTGTTACTTTATTAGTTTGGCTAGGTTTACCAGAGCTTATAGCTGGAAATTGGGGACTTATAAACAGACATATACTTATGCATTCTCCCCATGGGGGTAAGCAAATTGACAGAATGCCATCAGCTACGATCCTTCCGGGCTTGCAAGAAAAAAATACGAGTTTTAGGCAAAAACAAAATCATGGATCGTAATGAAGATGAAAAAGAATGATTTGCCTGATCCCTCGATTGAATGTCTAATATAAACACAAGTAGTAAAGGTGATATTAATAACTTTTCAGTAGGATAACTCCGTAAAACAAAATCAGCAGCAATGGTTTTGATTTTGACAGTTAAACAACCTTCATTTCGTTATTTACGTTGTTGAGCAGGCAAGTTTATTAAATACGAGTAGGGATATAAAGCAATACATTCGCAATATCCTTCAAAATGATTCACAATCTGATAGACAGTCTATGTCTGATAGACACTCGCCAGATTGGAGGATCCTCCCTTTTCAATGATGGATGAGTGAACTTTACTCCCTGTTCCTCATGCCTCCACAAGTTACTAGCTAATACTAAATAAACTAGGTCAGATATTGTTCCTTTGTTTTTACCAATGTATGACTTATATGTACATATATGTATACCTTAACTATAACACCCACAATAAAAACTTGAATTTTTGACCTTATAAAACAGTTCAACTTCCTTATCACTTAGACTAGAGGACAAATTAAAGTGCCAACCAAAACAAATAATTCCACATAGTTTCCTAGTAGGCGTACAATTTTATTGGTTAACATATTACCCTAGGGTCGGGTGTGCAGAGTTCTAGGTCAGGATCGAAGATCACATGTTACGTAAGTAATATGCTGACCGGAGGCTCTGCACCTTGTGCGAAGTGCGCGTAGGCGGGGCATACTATCCCCTGGCTGCCAGTGTACGGGACTTGGTCGTAGTAAATAATGGTGGTCAGATGATCGGGAAAATTAATTTTCTTTAATTTGTGTGGGCGGTAGTGTAGCGCGTGTAGCGACTGGCTTTAGAAATTTAATTTGATTTGTCTTCTCTTTAGATACAGTGTGCACACGACCGGCTGCTATTTTAACTTAGTCACTGGCTAAGTTAAAATAGCAGAGGGTCGTGTCGTATTAGGACGTATGGAGAGAAAGAAAGACATATTTTCCGCAAACGCACATTACAAATAAATACCATAAAATAATTTAAAAAAAAGACATAAAAAACAATACAGTCAATAGACTCGAACATGCAAACTACATAATTATAAACAGTCCTTTTTTCCGTTTATGGCTACTGAGCTACTGAGCCGGTTCCGACTATTCTGCCAGAGTCACGTTATTTGACAGTTGACAATTAGATCCGTCTGTTATCCGTGATGCGCCGGCAACACTGGCAAATGACAACAAACCAAACAACAACAAAAAATCACGTATCTACGGGCGAAAACTATTAGTCAATATTCAAATAATCCATTGACGCGGTTACATCTAGTAATCAAATACACAGGTATATATAACATAGGTCTTAAACACGGTGCTAAACATATCTATGTACTAAACACGTTCAGTTGAATTTATGAAATTCACGCGAGGTAATTTTTTTTTCAGCATAACTTCACTTAAAATAGAGAACCTCTGTTGTTTTTCCCACGTTCAACCCTTTCACTTCAGACAATTTTATTATAAGTTCAAACGTTGTTGTCTCTAAGCTATATAGTTTACTAACATACGGGTGCTTGGGTGTTTGTAGCCAGCCATAGCTTACACGACCTTATATTTATTTGCAAATTATTCTTGTTAGGGACAAATGGGAAATAATAGAATGTTGTTGTTTTGGAGTTTATGTAGTGTGAAACGAGCTGTAATTGAATGCATGTTTTATACGATCCTGTGGTTTTATTGCGCTTGTCTATAGTAGGGCTGTAGACAGAATGCGTTTTTGACACCTGTCAATGTGACTATTATGGTAAATGAAGGCCAATTCCCGTAATTCAAAACTTGACAAGAACTTGTCCGTAATTTAATGAAATTAGAGATATTTTTCACAGGTTTGTCTATTACTAGAATATAATAGAATCAGCCTATAATGATGTCCCACTGGTGAGATACAGGTCTGCCGCGGGTTGTTCAAAATTTACGAGAGAAAATTATGGATGGGTCAGTAAAAGTCTGATGCGCCCTTCCGCTCCGCCCGGAGTGGGGAAAGTCATTTAATGATTTCACACCCAAAACAGATATCATCTTTCTGTGAGATAGACTGGGCCATAATCCACCACGCGAGCCACAGGTCTCCAAATTTTTTATCCTGGGCTATGGCAGTTTTCTTTGGTCACAATTTTGAAAGCAGTTTTTGTGCACTGTATTTATTTCTTGGGGTTGTTTCTAATAAAACACTTTTACTTTTCGATCTGATGGTTTTATTCCTCTTCTTCCATAGGTGACTTATAGCTTTCATAGCTTGACTCCTCACTGGTTACTGGCTACGATTTTTGCAAGCAAAACTACATCTAAGTACCTAAAATAGACTTAAGGCATCGTCCGTAACAGCAATGATGATAAAATATTATCTACACATATTCGAGTGAGCATCAAAATCGCAAAACATGTACTTAAACTGGTTTGTGTAAAATTAACAGATGTCAAGAACTTTTTCTCGTTACGACCGTACTGTAGCTGAAAAGGTAAAAAGGAATTCAGTGACAAACGTTTTATTAGTATAGATAATTGAGCATGCGTTGTAAAGAAGTGTTTTTAAACTCGGTTTAAAACTGCAAAAGGGTTTGGGTAAGGAGGTTCTTATTTATCTATTGCAAACTAGTTTTCATTACCAAACAATACATTTATAATATCTATTGCACTGATCAATTTTTACTGTATATATCTATTCTATTTTATACATAAATATATAATATAATAAAATGATAACAAAGTTGTAACTGTACATTAAATATTTTTGAAAGAAAAGATGCTATGGGGCGTGAAAGGAGGCTGGAGCCGTAAATATAGTTTTTGTTTGTCTGTATATTTGGACGTATATTCCGGATTATCCATACTAATATTATAAATGCGAATGTAACTCTGTCTGTCTGTCTGTCTATCTGTCTGTCTGTCTGTCTGTTACGCTTTCCCGCTTAAACCTCACAACCGATTTTGATGAAATTTGGCACAGACATTCTTTAGACCCTGAGAAAGAACATAGGCTACCTTTTATCCCGGAAAAAATTGATGTTCCGGAGGGAAATCTAAAAAGCGCGATATAACTGAACTCCACGCGGGCGAAGCCGCGGGCGGAAAGCTAGTATGATATATAATGTATCAGACAGGGTACAATTCAATCTCGGTAGTACACATGCTCATATCCCAGTTTTAACTGACCTCGCATTGTATAGGTTTTTCGTACAAGGAGAAGTCAGCTTATACTGGTTATGTATAGCTTGGTGTGTAACCGTACATAACGTATGTACGGCTGTGGGATATTTTCCGTCATACACGCGGGCAAAGCCTCGTCAAAAGCTAGTTCTAATTAAAATATAAAATCCTTGAAGTCAAAAGTGAAACCTTTCAACGTCTTTTAACTGAGCATTAGCATACTTCGAAGTATTGATGCTTATACAATTCTAAATATCAGTTTCGAATATCTATTCAGTATAATTGAATTATTGATTTAGATATTTATCGATTCAGAACAATGGACATAATCGAATAACTTTATCGATCCGAAACTCACCAGACTTGACTTAATAATCGACTATTTGGTTCTATAAAGGACGTGACAACTGGCCGTTTAGAATAGATTTGTGGCAGTCAAAAAAAAGAAACAATGCAAATGATGTAGATAGTTTATTGGTAGCTATGGATGGCTATATTGTGTCGAAATATGATTGCTTTTGTGAATAATAGGAACTCATATTTTATGCATAATGTTGGGCGGTGATATCGTCTGATTGTTGGCAAAAAATAACCTCTTGTGTCACTTAAAAGGGCAGAAGTCATGCCCAGTGGACAATCAACGCAAATATTCCGCAAAACATATTCGTATCGTTTATACATACTATAATATGCATGGCTGGAGTAATTTGTTTTTATTAAAGCATCCATAGTCTTGGCCGAATAGCGAGACGCCCTTCCCAAAAATTAATTACTTTTAGTGTATGCTAAGTCACTGCTCAGATCTTCTAAGCTATAAAAAGAATTTTGATCTGGTTTTCCCCATCAGTTTGAGCATTTATTCCGGAAACTTTATGTGAATAATACATTAACATTGAACTTATGTAAAGCACAGAAATTTCGTTGTTTGGGCTCGTGCTTCTAATAGTAGACAATGGCCTCGATTCTCTTGTTCAAACTAAAATAGATTTGAGTTCACCGCATCCTTTTCTTTAGAAAAGGAGAGAAGAAAAAAAAAATTTAGTCCGCCAAATTGGTGCCAGTATACAGGGTACCATGAATTCACTGTATGATTCTGAACGCTCACGAATTGCATTTTTTTTTTTCTTTTTTTGTTACATTTTTGCGCGTCGATGTAGGCCACGCTGTGTTTTTCGTACACTTTTCACAGAACACCCTATACATTACGTAAAGAAAACCCTGTTCGATCCGTGAAGGTATTGTTAGGTATCGATATCAGATTCTACTAATGCCTACAAAGCCGGGCTAAAATTCCCCCTAAAAAAATAAATGTTATTTCGAAAAACGAGGTAACTTAATACATGTGCGGTAGGAAATACATGCGCGGGCGAAGGGGGGCAGGGCACGCGGTTGCATCTCTCATTCTAATAATACATGGAGAAAAAATGATGCTGTCACTTTTTTTAAAATACGAAATTTTGGGGAAATCGGAATTAATTCGCGGAAAAAAAGATTACTTATTTAAAAAATCATTAGTATTTTTACTAGCCTTTATTATCCTCATGGGTCGGACGGAGTTTCCTTTACATATTGTATACCCTCATTCATATTCTACAGTAGCAATTTCGCAACAGACACAATTTTTACGATACTAGAGCCACCCAATCACTCAAAACCGACATTTGACAACAATGAGACTGATCGATATCTTCAATCCATCCACCAAGGCTAGGCAGACTCGTCAGTCAATTAATACCAGGCAAATAGCACAGCACGACTAAGTTTTGTCGCCACTTTATCTGAACCGTGAAGTGTTAGCTTAACACAGCGTTTCCCAAACTTTGCTCTACTGCGACCCGGTAAATTTCATACTCCTCCTTCATGACCCACTTAAGCTATTGGACTATAAAATAAACCACAAATATTGCTAACATGTATCTATTACAATAAAGCAAAAATAAACGCGCGGGTGCAGGAAGAGCTGCAAAGTGCGACTGAAACAAAAGCTAACTACAACGCATGCGCATAAGTGTATGCCTTTTAAAGCCCGCGCGCGCCCTTACAAATGTTACAATACCTACAATCCATCCTTGTTAGTCAAGAAATAATATCGATCATCTCCTAGTACTTATTTAAAGTCTCAGTATTGCCTCCATAATGCTGCGACCTGGTATTTTTTTAGCGACCAGTTGTCGGGTGGCGACCCACCTGATGGGAAACGCTGACGTAACGCATAGTCATGTCTTGCTTTAGTATGAGAAACTGTGACAGCTAAATTTTGTCGCAAGCGCATGTTGGTTAAAGGTCTAACGAGATCACTTTCTTGGCTCGGATTACCTTCCAAAATGTCAGTAGCTGTGACATTTTTATATCGGCCCGACATTTGAAGGTAGATACGATCGCGCCAATTAAATATTAATTTATTTAGGCTAGCTTCGTGGGATTAGGAGCGGTGATGTGTCAATGTTGTGGTATTTGATTCATGGGAAGACGTATGGTGTTGTAATGGGTTTGTTATCAAGGTGATTTTGTTATTTGTGGAGGTCAGATGAGATAGGAAATAGCTCTATGTAAATATGTACATACTTGTTTTTTAGCCGCATCAATTCAGACTGGAAGCTGACACCAATAAAGTTACGATAAGGCTAGATTCGCTATGATTTTGTTATTCATTAAACTGGACTATTAAAGGATGTCAGAATGAAGATTCATTGATTTCTTAAAAATACTCGTATATTTTGGGACCCTTACAAGAAGTATTGTAATTGTGAAAGTTAGAAATTCTGCGATTTTTAAAAAAGAGAGTTTTTGAGAGACCTTTTTTTGTTTTTCCCGTTTATTGGACCTCTTCTGGAAAAATCTACTAAATGAAATCATGAACCCAGTTTTTGACATTTCACTCCTCAATTCTACAAGAAAGACTTCTAAAATAAATTAAAACCTGTTGTCAACAATAATCATAGAATACAATTGAAGCTTGCGCACTATACCGGCATTACTACTATTTTGTAATGACTATTCAGTTGATCAGTCTGCGATCTAAATCTAAAACTTCCTCTCAGCATATAAATTCTCGGATCGAACTCGCGACACAATTCCACTTAAACGTATAACTCTACACTTTATCATCACCCCCCGAGTCAACAAAGTACTCCGAGCTATCCAGTTCGCCTACAGTCCCATTGTTTCGTCTGTAAGTCCCTGATACACTCAGCTTCAAAACTATAAGGATAAAGAAACATAACAGATTCGATGTTTTAGCATCGACGATGGGTGACTGCATCATTATTGCATCGCGTTCAGTCGTCGATGCTAAAAGTATTGTGTCTGCTGTGGATATAGGACAACAGAAGAACGACACAGCAGAGAACGCACACGTGGACAAGACATTAAGCATTACAAGATACATCCTTCTTTGTGTATTGTAAAACACAGTCCTAGATATCAATCGGTTAAATTGTGTAATAAGTTGCCTCTAGATTTTAAAAGCGCCATCTACTCAAGTTCTTATATTCTTATAAGTCTTATTGCTTTTGACGATCTGTAACAGAATTCTTATATATGTGTAGATATGCAATTGTAATATTTGAAATTTTTAATGTAATGTAAATTCTTAATTTTCTCTTTTGTTGTTGTGTAATTTCAGATACATTTTTAGTTAATGAATAAAATGACTATGACTATGGACCAAACAGACTGTTCTAAATGGATTCAAAATTACTTGAAAAAAAATAATTACCTAGTTCCGCCTATATCTCAATGACACGTTCCCGAATTAATACATACAATCAATGCACTTTACCATCAACCATTGCACGTCTGCCTATCATCAGGCGGGATCGCGCTGAAGCACTAGATTATAATGTTTAAACAAAAAACAATGGATACACACCTGTCATTCTGGATTTTATTTTATCTAATTGAGATAAAGTTGAATCTTCTCAGTTGCCAGGACGGTCAAATTTCGTAATTATAAATGTTCAAAATGTAGTCATAATCTCATCGCAACGATAATCTATATAAAGAACTCATTTTGACAATGATAGTCGCGAAAATGAGATTTATGAGAAATTGAGATGAAATCTTTACTAATATACAATATGTAAAGAAAACCCTGTCCGACCCATAAGGATAATAAAGGTTAGGTAAACACTTGACCAAATATAATATAAAATTTTACATAATCATCACAGTAACAATAATAATGAATTTTGAAATAATCTTTTTTTCCCGGGTATTAATTCCAATTTCCCCGAAATTTAGTAATTTTTAAAAACTGACAACACCATTTGTGACGGAGCGAATAGCGATGCGACCACGTGCCGCATGCCCCGCCCCTCTTCACCCGCGCATGTATGCCTATCGGGTTGCCTGCCGCACATGCATTAAGTTACTTCGCTTTTTCGAAATAACATTTATTTTATTGGGGGATTTTTTTTTAAGTGTAGTCCGGCTTTGTAGGCATTATTAGAATCAGTTAACGATACCTAACAATACCTTCACGGATCGGACAAGGTTTTCTTTACATATTGTATAATGCTGAAGAGTTTATTTATTTGAACGCGCTAATCTCAGGAAGTACTGGACCGATTTGAAAAAATCTTTTTTTATTGGATAGCTCATTAATCCAAGATGGCTTTAAGCTATATAACACCACGCTGTGACCAATAGGAGTGGACTTGCACTTTAAAAAAATATATCGAACCCTGCGCGGGTGAAATTTTGTAAAAATGTTAATGGTACGAACGATTTTAAAACATGAACCCCTGTTCATTTTAAGTAGCCTCTTTGCCCTGATCTTTTCGACGCCTACTGTACATTCCATTTGTCCCTCAGATAGGACTAAAACTAGTTCAGGGCTTAAACACCGTCAGTTTATGGTACAAAGGTACATGTGTCGATGGTTAATAGACTGGTAATGTTTAGTTTGGATGGCGATATACTGTGGGTGTCGGCTGCAGTGATAAGGTAATACTGGTGTTAATTGAACGGGGCATCTTATGTGCGGAAAGATTTTCGCGTAAACAAAGCAGCTAGTAGGACTTTAATATGATTGTGAAGCCACCAATGTTCCACAAGTTTGGGTTTTCGGTTTCTTCTTCAACCTGTAGATGTCCACTGCTAGACAAAGGCCTCCCCCAAGGCTTTCCACGATGACCGTAATTTTAGCAACACGAAGAGCTATGTCTGATTTTGGTTCTTCTGCGGATCTCCTCATTTCTGATTCGATCGCGCAGAGAAACTCCGAGAGTAGCTCTTTCCATCGCCCTTTGTGTATCTCTGAGCCTTCGTATGAGGCCCATTGTGAGCAACCACGTTTCACCTAGCGCCGACAAATTAACCTGCTACTTTCAACATCTTCTCCGCACCTATTATTTTAGTATCGCCCATCAAAGTTCAAAGCCCGTCCCCGCTGTCAGATGACCTTTGACTGACCGACCGTGAAACGATTTCTCACTTTAACGGGGCATGTTCGCTCTCATCTCAATTTCACACTTAATCCACAGGGCCATTAAATGGGTAACGGATCAAACTAGCTGTGCAAAAATTGACCACTGAACATATTGACGCGGACTAAATAGAACTGATCTCTTGTCTGGAAGAGATTGCAGAAAGCTATAAAGCCATCTCTTATATATATGTTTTGTACCGTTTAATGTATTTTTCATGTAAAGTTCACTCATCCTCCATAGAAAAGGGAGGATCCTCCGACCCGACGTGTGTTATATCTGGCGGGCACTTGCCCAGCGTTTGAAGTTGGGAAATTGTCATCATCATCATCTCAGCGTTAATCCCAGTCGCTTCCGAAGCTTTTTCGGCTTTGGAGTCTGGGGTCTGCTTTACCAGTCTAACTGCTGATTTTGGCTAAACTTCTCATAGTTTCCTTGAAGCGACTGCCGTCTGACCGTCACAACCCGAAGGCGATATCTAAGCATTTCAAGTTGGGAAATGTATGTATGCTAATGGCACGGTAAGCTCTGCTGCGAGATGTAGAATTCGTGTGACGTCAGTACAACGCGTGTTTGTTTTTGTGGCATTTGTAGGTTGCTACATTAAGCTTCTTCGGGTAAAAAATCAATAAATAATGGTGTACGTTCTGGAAATGGTGACTAGAAATACTGTAATTGATACATTTTTGTACCATTTATATTACCATTTTCTACCCGCGATGGTTGCAACATACTTCTATCTGTCGCGATACTTTTCTGCCAGTCTTTGGAGGCACTCACTGCTTTACTGCGCGTGCCATTACTACGCTCAGCCATGTGTCCATAATGTTATTTGTATCAAAGATACCTGTTTTATTAAATAGAAATTACATATAGGACATAGGGAAGAAGTGAAAGATGAGATCACTAGCAGGAAAAGGTCCGGCAACAACTGGTGCATTATAATGTGTCTAATAACTATATTAGACACATTATAATCACCGCGGACTTTGCCGGTAGTAGGTATTACAAATACTAATTTGTAATACCTACTACCAAAACACTCATCGTTATTCGTTTTTATATGTCTATCATCATCAACCTTTTTTTATCGTCCCACTGTTGGGCTGCTGGGCACAGGTCTCCTCTCATACAGAGAAGGGTTGAGCGTAATTATTACGCTTCCTCAATGCGGGTTGGCGATTTCAGACTTAAAGTCCAGATTTCCTCAAGATGTTTTTCTTCACCTTGTAATCAGTCATTGTTGTCCAAGATATACTTAAAAAGTACATATAACTTAGAAAAGTTACATTAATACTTGCCTGACTTGGAATCAAACCCGCACACTCATACTTGAGAGACTGTTGTTTTAACCTCTAGGCCAAAAATGATGGCAAATTATGATGAGATTCTCAAGAAAGAATAAAACGAATAAAGTAATGACTTCTCTGAATCTATCAATTAACAAGACAAGTGAAGTAAAACTGTTTGATCATTAGCTACATATAAAAAAACGATACAAGAAACCCAGTTGTGGCACACATACCCAGGTACACTTGCAACCGAAAAAAATAAAGTCAGTTAAGCAAACCACAGCGTCCACTTACAGAGCATCCAGTTGCCCACAGTTAATATAATATACAGCAAGACAAAGACTCTCGAAAGTACCGCAGATACCATCGCCACCTTTCACCGAGCGATCGGTTTTGCTCCAAATAAGTGAAACCTCGCCATTATGTCGCATTAAAATTGATACCTGCTCTATATGACGTAAATACTGTTGCATTTTATGTAAGCCTGGTAAAAATCGATGGTGGCAGGGATAGTGAACTTTGGAAATATCTTATGGCTGAAAATTAAAGATAATCCCCCTTATTCATAAACGATGTTAACTAGTATTGTGACCCGCCATGTTATGTAGTGTTGTTTAACTAGTGATTAGCGATTCTTTAAACAATTCTTTTCTTTAATTTTTGACCTTTCAACGTCACTTAACTTTAATAATCCTTTATGAATAAACAATACAGTGTTTAAGGGGTTTATTCATTAACCAAGATTAAAGTTGAATGACGTGCTAACGTCTAAAATGTATGGTCAAACAATCGCTAATCATTAGTTAACTTTAAGCAGCGTTTATGAATTAGGGGGATTGATTTTAGAACAAATTGTACAGATTTCATTCATTTGAAACAATTCCGATGGCACAGATGTTCAACACATTGTTATATGTAAGTTAAGAATGCTAATACCATAAAGCTACATGGCTTCTGCTGGACACAGGCCTCCACGAATTCCAACCATACCTAATGAAACGGTTAGACTTTGGACTGATGATGAAGATAAATAATAAAGAAAGGAATTAAGTTACGTTTTTGTATTCAGTAACTTTTCCAAGAAATTCATGGCATATACAAAATAGGTAAAAAGTGAAGGTATTTCGCTCTTGTGAAAAGGTTCACCATCTCTGGCGTACTGCTTCCGGGGCGTTGCGTGTCTTAATACTTACCATTCAACCTACACCTTTTAAGTGACTCAAGACAAATGCTTGACAGTCTATTTTCCTGTTTCAGAGGTATAATTTCATAGAAACCTTACGTACCTACCTATATATTTTCTTCCGTCAGTTTCAACCCTATAGTTTACTAATAAATGGATAGTCTTTCTAGACGGAAATGCTACACTTTTCATTAATAAAATTTTCTATCTTTGAAGTCTTTACCAATGAGGTTTATAATGCAAAATATTCGGACCCCGGGCCCCAAAGCGAAGGCCGCGGTTGCAACCGGGACTGAACGCTGAGATGATGATAACTCCTATTAAACTTTTGCAAAATGTAATACTTTACATACACTGCATACACACATCTGCCTAGAACCTATCAGAGATTAAAGGCGTAATGTTACATTATCTTAAACTTATTCATAGTCACACGAACTCTCACCCAAACTACACATATAGCATCAAAAACACGTGTGTGGCCGTAAATCGACACCTTCGAAGTCCCAATTTAAATACCACCTCAAAATTTGAAAGCAAACGAGGATAGCTGAACTCATCCCAATACAAGAACTATAAGGGGATAACATATGTACGGGGCCGCGACAAATGTCTTCATTATTCTGCCCACGCGCTAAGCACAGCTTATTACCAAAGAGCTGACTTTATTATCGCAGATACGACAGAGGAATTTATTGTGACAACGGCTTAGTTTGTAGGTGTTGGGCGTGAATGTTGATTTGATTGTGGTCGTTTTTTGTTTATGACGCTTATTAGTGTCACATTAGAGGCTGTAAAAGCTCTGTCTGGATTTAATGGCGATTTGAATGGACAACACCGATGGATACGAAATAAAAGATTTTGATTTAATGTCGTTGTGCTTGGAATTTTAACAATATTTTAGTAGACTAAGAAAGCTAATGTAATGTATTTATTTAAATAATTTAAAAGCGAACAGTCTTAAAACAATAATCATATCTACAAGTATATAAAACGCAGAGGACATAATCAAAAGATTTTTCTCGTTATGTACAAAGTAAGATGGTGAGGCAGAATTTATTTATTTACTTTTTTATCCATCCGTGCTGCAGTCTCGAGTACTAGGAGTACACTGTATATTTCTCACAACGCGCCGTTGATCCGGGCCGGGTCCTTACCAGGCGGTGAGCTACCCATTGCTCGCCGCCCGTAAGCCCGAGCCTACGGTGGCCGAGAATCGGCTCTCGACTCTCGACGCCTAGGGCCGTCTCCTGCGGCGGATTGATTAGTAGATGGATTAGTCGACTTCCCATGCACTCTCGTTCCCTACCATGGCCTAGACCATGGTTGGACGTGAGAGACAGCCACCGCCAATCCCCAATACAAGAACGGGGCTGAGCTCGGCCTAAACCGGGCAGTCCGCTACTGAGTCATCCGAGCAATCCACATAGTGGTGAAACCCTGACATTTACTCCTACCTTATGCTAAACAGAAACCTTCCGAAACAACCACTGTCCGGTGTGGACCTGCGTTAGGTGAAAAGTGAGGGCGCCGTCGCGATGTGTCAAATTTTCGGAGATTTTAGAATAGTTTACTTATCAAGACTGCGTAGTACCCCTACATCCACCTTAGTCATAGGTAATTTATAAGCAGTATAATTCACAGGCAATACAATAACTTATTTCCGCCCTTTGAAATATAGCCCGTGACAATAACATTATATTCCAGCCTTCCTAATTTCCATAGGCACAAACAGGTTCCCGCACCCACTTGATCTATGGCCGGGTCACGCCCAGGGCGGGAGCTGCCCACGCGCGCTCCCAAAGGTTACACCTATAACGTATTTGCTGAACAATGGAGGTGCAATGATCGAAGGCTTGTCACTCCGTCGAGGTCGTTCTCCTTTGATTCATTACTTATGTAAGATGCAGTTTGACTTGTAGTATGTCTGATAGTCATCGTGGTCAAAGATTTAACGGGGTGAAATCGGAGTCAATTTACGTAAGACATCTTACCTTTTATATTTACTGAGCTCCCCGAAGCGAAATCCCGTATGGTACCGGGCTTAGAATATTATTATCCCATATCCTTCCGTGGGTGTCGTAAGAGGCGACTAAGGGAACTCACCAAAGAAGCGGCCGGCACAGCGATCCCCAAGTCGCCTGCCAAGCGTGCTGATTATGGCAAACCCCCTAACGCAAGAAAGCCTTGGGAGAGGCCCTCGTCCAGCAGTGGACCTCTATAGGCTGAGAAGAAAATGAAGAAGAGCTGAATCAAACTTTAAGCATCATTAGCCTATGCACCATGTAAAATTGGTATTCAGCTGAATCTTATCAAACTGCAAGCCACTCCCAAGTTATTTGGAAAAGCTTAGGCAGATGCTGATGTATTAGCCTATGTTCCCATTGCTGTGACTCAGATATCTTTTGGTAAGAGGGAGGGGGTCATAATCCACCACACAGGCGCTTTGCGCTTGCAAATGCAGGCCTTCTTACTTAGACAGAATCCCCTCATCCATCCATCATGTTATCCATTTTTCACGTATGTCTAGAGGAATGGTAATCAGCCACATAGCTGATCAGAATCAGTTTCCGAACGATTTTGAAGAATTTATATAAATTCTGCAAAAATCGTTCGGAAACTGATTGTAGACTAGCATTGACCTGAACAAAATTACATCAAACCATGACGTTTGATTGTTTACCAACAAAATTTGGCCATATCATATGATCATTGTTATGTGCAGCATCTATTATTACCCCACTGTTTGTTATCTTATTCGGTAACGATGTTTTGGCATCTCGCTCGTCGGCTCCGACACGGTGGGAATTATGTCAATAAGTTTGCTCAGAGACAAACATGTGCGAAATTTGTTTACACACAAACACGGTCTTCGATCATGGATACATAACTGTTGGAATTTGCGTAGCTGCATTTGGCCCTAGATTCTGGAAAGAAGCATTTAGTACATAGGTTTTATACTTAGAAGTGTTCTGATCTTAAGATTCATGCTTAATCCGGTTTTGTAAGCCATAAGGTCCGTTACAAATTAAAAGAAGGAAAAAAGACTAAAAGCATGTTCATCATTCATCTATATTGTTATCAACAGGAGAAGTGCCTAAAATGCTGGCAGCATTGCGACATTGTATGGCAATGTTGACAATTCTCCTGAATACACAATAGACATGATTCGTTTTTTGTAACCCTTTTAGAAACACAGAAACTGGGCTCCAGCGTTTACAAAGTAGCCAGAATTCCACACTGATGCCCTATCGCCATATTTGATAACTCAATAGCATAGAATAGGAGCGCTCCGGGACCAGAGTAACCACACATTGTGCATAATGAAACAATCGCATTGACGCTGCGGTACAGGACTGTGGTTGTATGAGTAGGGGGGAATCACGTTCGATTTTGCAGGACAGGTTTTTTTGTAAGAAAGTCTTATTAGTTGTGTTTCTTAGAAATTCCAGCTCGATATCTTCTTTTTGGGAGGTTTGCCGATGACATTGTGGTCATTCCGGCCTATATAATATAGGCTGTAGGAAAACCAAAACTGTCGAAGTGAGACTTATGGGAAGGTCAGCCGGCATGATCTCGACAAATTCCTGAAAGAAGTGCTATGGCCGAAGGGTGTTGTGTACTGCCGGTTTCGTGGCCGGTTGCGTGACACCAGTCAGCGAAACACGACGCCGATGATCCGTGTGCAGTAGTTTTAGTTGTTATGTTATATTTATTTATAGTATTTTTAAGTTTTTAATAGTATAGTATTGTATTTATTGTGATGTTTTTTTATATTAGTTTACAAGTATTGTTATATTAAAGTTTGTATTGAGTTTTCTATGGGCCCAAGTTGCTTGAATTAAAGGAATAAATAAAATAAATAAATAAATCATCATCGTCCCAGCGTTAATCCCAGTCGCATCCGAAGCCTTTTCAGCTTTGGAATCTGGGGTCCGCTTTACCAGTCCAACTACTGATATGGCTAAACTTCGACATTTTCCGTGAAGCAACTGCCGTCTGACCTCCACAACCCGAAGGCGGCATCGAAGCATTGCAGTTAGACCAATTGTTGGACTTAAATAAATAAATAAATTGGATGTCTGAAAATGTTTTTAACTTTTCTTGTTACTTTTAAATGTGCTCTAATCTTTTTTAATCATTATCGTATCGTAATACATACCTAGGTACTCATAAGGTATTCTACAAATATTTCACCCAAATCTTTTTAATATCACTGCAATCACGGACAACATCGAATCGGGGAGAAAGTCGAACCCTAGAAAAACAAATACAGATTAAAAATCAAGACTACTTTATGATTTTCTGACAACCAACAACATCTCGTTTAAATATCCCGTTTCTCAAAAGTTACATGGTACGCCACACCGACTCAAGCCATATATTGCGAGCTTCTCAGCGCCGCGTAACCTCAGCTAAACTAATTTACAATAGCTCATTGAATACCCCTGTTATGTAGTCGCTGCCAACAGGTCGTAAATATTCTGTGTATTGAATTTACTGAGATCTTCTCAATATTGGCGGTATTGGCCCTGATTCCCTTGTTCACAAACTAAACTAAACTAAACTAAATTTAAGTACAGTGCATCTCTTTCTTTCTATTGCGTTAAGAAAAGGACAGAACTGAATTCGTTAGTTTAGACCTGTCAAATTAGTCCCCGCTTGACGTAAATGGATATGGCCCTTTTTTGTTGGGATGGGAAATCATCAAATGACTTCTCCCGATCTGGGCGGAGCGGAAGGGCGTGTCAGACTTTGACTGACTAAAATCCACCCGTGTTTCTTCACTTGCCTGTGCGACGGCCAGGGCCACGGTTTCTTGTTTAACCAACCCGCAACGCTGACCAAGGAGGCATCGGTTTTCGTGGACCCGTCACGATGTGCTGACATCTCTTTGAGGCGTGCGTGAAACACGACGCGCCGTCGACTCCGGCCTGGTCCTTACCGAGCGGCGAGCTGCTCACTGCTCACCGCCCGCAGGCCCGCGCCTACGTTGGCTGGGAGTTTAGTGTCATCTCCCGATCAGGGCGTCTCCTGCGACGAATGGATATGACCTAATAGTGTAAATTAAAAACAAATTAATTGAGTGAACTTTAAACTACTTCAAATCCTTATACACCGGCCGTCGAAGGAACGTATTCGTGACTCCTGTCAGCAATGCCTTCCCTCGATAGTATACAATTGTCGCCCAATCTACTAGTCGAAATAGGGATGTTCCTGGGTAAAAAAAATTGATTCTTTTTAGTCCGTCATTCAGATTATAGAAAAATATTGAATGCGTATATTTTGTTTTATCAAATCGATAAAAATTGACAAATATAGAAGGCATCACAGATCAGGAGCAGTAGATGGTGACGTCACTCCTCGCTGAAAATTGTAGCAAGGAGTGACGTCACACGAGTTTTCAACTCACTGTATCCGTCTTCATTTTTGTTTATATGAAAAAAGAAAATATACTTACGCGTCTAGTTTTTTTTTTTTTTTTGGAAATCTGACTGACGGACTAACTACTTTTTTTTTAGTCAACTACCCTATTCTTGTTCATAATAAAGATCAATTAAAAACAAATCACCACACGTTATCGTTGTTTGCTCAACAACGTAAATAACGCAATGAATGTTGTTGAACTGTCAAAATGAAAGATATTGTCATTTTAAGTGGGTTACGCAAGTAAGTACCTCGCAGAAATGCTTCCTGCCACAATAAATAGCCACGTAATAGGCATTTTATATTCATATATCGAGCAATATGCTATAAAAACTGGTTCACCTTTCAACTGAACTACGGTAAATACTTAGCTACCTAAATAATTTACAATACAATTGACAATCTGAATGTGATATATAATGGCGATTTTTATACTTACTAAGTAGTTCGGTATTTCCATACCTAAGTGTCAATTTGTCACATTATATTTTAACCTTTTGTAAAGTACCTACTCACTTCTATTCGGAGATAAATTGGTCCATGCCTTTTTTAGGGTGTTTAGTTGTGCCAGAAAATGTATGACGTTTTTATTCTTTAATGATAATCTAATGGTAGAAGAATTGCAACACTTAAGTGGCAGTGGCTGCGCACATTGTATCGTAGGACCGATTCTCGATGCGTGGACGGCTCCTCGAGTTGCGACTTATATATTTCAAAAAAAAATGCTTTCGAGTTCAATCAATTGTGGAGCAAAGGTCTAAGGTACAGGTAACATTTGGATGTAAAAACATGTTTTGTTGAACTTCGCGTACATCTACCGCTCGCTGTAGGGAAGAATTTTGTATTGTTTTAATACAATACCCATAATAAATTGCTGTCGAACTGTACCTCACAATATTTGTAGATGGCCAGCCTGCATAGGAAACTCTAAAATAATGTTACGAATGGACCTTATGTCGATGGCATAAGGTTCAATATCGCGTGACATGCAGTGTGTCACTTTTGAGCCCTATTTCGCCAGATCTAGACATTTCCTAGGTACAATAATAAAACGCATTACTAGACTTAGGACGGCCTATCGAATGGTACAGGTCTCAACAGTTTTGTCAACAAAGTGTCGACATCGAAATTTCTAGAAACCCGTTTCCGGGAATTACCGTAGGTACTTCCGAGTGACCTCGAAGTTATGTGCTATTATTATTACGTCTAGAGGAATCTGGAATGTTCGATCAGCTGGACTATATATAGCACCGTGACGCCCGCACAGAGTCAGTCTACACTCGACTAGCGATACGAAAACAGCGACAGTTAAGAAGCGATCTTTGAGAATACCTACTGCGACAACTGTAACGAGAACTGTGAGTACTACGTGGAGTAACATCTGTACTGTTATTGTGTGTTTACAACACGGACTTCGTGGACATAAGGGAAGACTTCGGTGCAACGTCAGCGACATTCTACTTGTCATTGCCTACAATCGACTGTACCTTCGTTGCCAATAAACTTTGTAACCCTTAACCGGCGTTTAAGTACCCCTAGCCCGTAACAATTGGTGTCAGAAGCGGCATGCCGGTCACGCCAAGGGAAGACGAAAGAGTTCGCACGCGACGACAAGCAGCGATGGATTTGGCGCGTCAAGAGGAAGAATCACTTGGTGTCCCTGCACCCGTAGAAGATGCGGCCGTCGTAACACCGACGAATGTGAGTGCGCCTAGTACCAGCACTATTCCCGGAAGCAGCGGATCCGATTTATCGGTGTTACTGGCTCATTTGACGGCGCAAATAAAGTTGAGTATAGCAGAATCCCAGGCACAAATAAAAGGCATAGTAGCAGAATCACAGGCAAAATCCCAGGCAGAAATCCAAGCAAAAATAGATAGATCCCAGGCAGAAACCCAGGCGCAAATAAAACAATCCCAGGAAAAATCTCAGGCAGAAATCCAGGCACAAATAAAGGAATCCCAGCAGCTAGTATTACAATTAAATGAAAAATGGGAAAAGACCAAAGAAGAGGTCAACGAACTTAAAATAAAAACAGTACAACAAGATGGCCGTATGGACCAGCAAGATACGCGCATAGATCAGCAAGACGCTCGTATAGACAAACATGATGCACATTTCGAGAAACTGGATAATACCATCTTGGAGTGTGAGAAAGAAATACAGTTTCTCCATAAAACGGTGCAAAAAGGAGGTATTAAAGGTGTGGTATCGGTACCTAGTGCTTTGCCGACTTTCCAAGTACCTTATTTTGACGGAACAACGTCATGGGTGGCCTTCCGCCTTCAATTCGAAAAGGTCGCAAAAGGCAACAACTGGGACGACGATCAAGCGGTAACCGCTCTTACGCTTGCTCTGCGTGGTGATGCGGTACAAATTCTCGAAAATATTTCCGGCGATTGCAATACCCTAGCCTGTCTGCTAGAAGCGTTGGAGTCTAGATACGGGGAGAAACACCTCGAACATGTCTACAGGGCTCAACTCCGCGACCGCACACAGAAGAGCAGTGAGGGTTTGCAACAATGGGCAACGGAAATAGAACGTGTTGTTCGGAGGGCGTATGCATCAACACCGGGATTAATTGATGCAACTACGGTGCAAGCTTTTACTGATGGAATCCGAGATGCAGAAGTCAGGGCTGCAGTTCGTTTGGGTCACCATCAGACTCTGAAGGCAGCCTTGACACACGCTTTGGAGGTGGGAGCAGTACGCCAAGACGGCCGACAACACCACCGCATTCGCGAGGTAACCCAAATAATAAAAACTCGGCAAGGACCAACCTGCTATGAGTGCGGCGAAAAGGGTCATATTCGGATCAATTGTCCCAGGAAGTCTAAGGGAAGAAGTACTTCTGGGACACAGGTGGAAGCCGAGGATTTAAACTAAGAACAGCCAGGGCTATGGGGCGAGTACTGGCTGGTCGACCTGAAGCCCCCATTATAACAGTATCACAAGTGGGTGATGGAAATAGTCTTATTATAGAGGGAGAACTGAATGGTAAGTCATGCAGTTTCACGTTGGATACTGGTGCATCAAGAACTATAGCACGACCGGAGCTATTTCCTCGGACCATAGCATGGGAAAGAGGGTCTTCACAATGCCGATTACAAACTGCCACCGGCCAACCAGTACTCATCCTTGGTGAAACGAATGTGACCTTGAAAATGGGTGATAAGACATTCACGCACCCTGTTTTAGTAGCGAATATTACAGATGATTGCATAATAGGACTGGACTTTTTGAAGAAACAGCAGTGCGTCCTTAATGTAGCAAAAGGGGTATTGAGTTTCCCAGAACAAGAAGTATTTCTTCAAGGCGGAAAACAAGGGTCAGTGTACTGTTTAAGGAGAACGGTATTACCACCAAGATCAGAAACCTTAGTAGATATTAGACTATCACCAATAGGATGCCGTAAACGTTGCATTATAATTGAAGATTCTGGAGATCACCCAGACTGGATAACAGCAAGAACACTGATGATGATTTCCGAAAAACCAAAAGTGCGCATTATCAACGTTAGTAACAAAGAAATAATTCTTGAAAAGAATTGCATAGTTGGTGTGTGCGACCATGTAGCATCGCTGAGAAAAACAGAGGCACACGAAAAGGAACGTGATAAGAAGTGGCAGGAACATGTATCGACGCTACTCGAAAATTGTAAGGGCAATTTAAATAAGTTCGAAAGTCACAAAGTGAAGCAACTGTTGCATAACTTCCATGACATCTTCTCTAAGACCGACAGTGACGTGGGAAGGACCGGGCTCGTCAAACACCATATAGATACGGGCGATACACAGCCGATAAGACAGAGACCACGTCGTATCCCCTTTGCAAGAGAACAGGAAGTGTCGGAAATGTTAAGAGATATGGAGAAAAATCGGATTATCGAAGCGTCTACCAGCCCTTGGTCATCTCCAGTTGTCCTAGTCAAGAAAAAGGATGGCAGTACATGGTTTTGCGTTGACTACAGGATGTTAAATGGTGCCACGAAAAAGGACAGTTATCCTCTGCCACGTATAGATGACACTTTGGACTTGCTAAGTGGCATGAAATGGTTCTCCACAGTTGACCTCAAAAGTGGTTACTGGCAGGTGGAAATCTGTCAGCAGGATAAAGAAAAGACCGCTTTCACCACTGGTCCTGGGAACGGTCTCTGGCAATTCAATGTCATGCCTTTTGGACTGTGCAATGCTCCAGCTACATTCGAGCGCCTAATGGAGCGCATTTTGGTGGGGTTGCTTGGTGATGCATGCCTGGTCTATTTGGATGACATCATCATTATGGGACGAAACTTCGCAGAACACCTACGCAATTTGGAGAAAGTGTTCCAGAAACTGCGTGAAGCGAATTTAAAACTCAGTCCTAGTAAGTGTACACTATTCCAGAAAGAAGTTGGATACTTGGGACACATTATTTCGGCGCAAGGAATTCGAACAGACCCTGAAAAAATAAAAGCCGTGTCGAAGTGGCCTACCCCTCGTAATAAAACTGAGGTACGCTCTTTCTTGGGTCTGTGTGCATATTACCGTCGGTTTGTGAGGAACTTCTCCGAGTTAGCGAAACCGTTGCATCGTTTAACAGAGGAAAAGTGTCAATTTGAATGGAACTCTGATTGCGAACAGGCATTTGCTCTACTGAAAACTCACTTGTGCGAGGCTCCTGTACTAGGTTACCCTAGTAGGGAAGGCCGATTTTTGGTAGACACAGATGCCAGCAATGTGGGTATTGGAGGAGTTCTCTCTCAAACACAAGGAGATAGGCAGGTCGTTATCGCATATTTCAGCAAATGCCTTTCCAAGCCAGAAAGAAATTATTGTGTTACCCGCCGAGAACTTCTAGCCGTTGTTAAGACCTTACAACACTTCAAGAAATATTTGATTGGGAGGCAGTTTACACTTCGTACCGATCACGCTGCCTTACAGTGGCTCCTCCAGTTCAAAGACCCAGAAGGACAAGTAGCAAGGTGGATAGAGCAGCTGCAAGAATTTGACTTTGTCACTGAACATCGGAAAGGCAAGTCACACAATAATGCTGATGCTTTGTCTAGACGACCTTGCGAAGAATCTTGCCGACATTGTGCCAAACAGGAAAAGAAAGAGAACGTAAGGATTATCCAGGTCCAGGTCCAGGGGCTTTGGACGAAGACTGGGATAATCAATCATTGGGAGACGCACAAAAGGAAGATAGTGACTTGAAGACAGTAATCGAATGGAAGAAACGTGGCCAAAGGCCCACTTGGAGTGAAATATCAGCGCTTAGCCCAACAGCAAAAAGTTACTGGGCTCAATGGGACAGCCTGATAATTGATAATGGAGTTCTCAAGAGGAAATGGGAATCACCCAGTGGACAGGAGGTCACCTTACAGATAGTTGTCCCCTGTGATAAGGTCGCGTCAGTGCTACGACAGGTGCACGACGGAGTATCCGGAGGACATCTAGGAGTTAAGAAAACCCTGGAGAAGGTGAGAAAAAGATTCTATTGGGTGCATTGCCGTGAAGACGTTGAGGACTGGTGTAGAAAATGTGTAGCTTGCTCCTCAGTAAAGGGACCGCAAACGAGAGCCAGAGGTCGGCTGAAAGTGTACAATGTTGGTACACCATGGGAAAGAGTTGCTGTCGATATAGCTGGGCCATTCCCTGTTACTGAAGAAGGGAATAGGTATATCATCGTCATGCAAGACTATTTCAGCAAATGGCCAGAAGCTTTTGCAGTACCTAACCAAGAAGCTCATACAGTTGCCAAAAAGCTAGTTCACGAGGTGTTCTGTCGATTTGGCATTCCTTTGGAGTTACACTCTGACCAGGGTAGAAACTTCGAGTCTTCACTATTTCAAGAGGTTTGCCAACTACTCGGGATACATAAGACTCGTACAACACCATATCACCCACAGTCAGATGGAATGGTCGAAAGATTCAATCAGACGTTGGAGAATCATTTGGCCAAAGTAGTGGAAGAACATCAAAGGGATTGGGACCAATACATTCCACTCTTCTTAATGTCATACCGCTCTGCAACACATGATAGCACAAACTGCACACCGGCGAAAGTCAACTTCGGCCGAGAAATTAGACTACCCATAGATGCACTAACCGGAACACCTCCCGATGCTCCTATCCTAGCCGTCGACTATGTGGCCGACCTGCGGCGTAAATTAGATGGAATACATGAGCTAGTGAGAGAGAATGGTCTGAAAACCAGTGAGAAGATGAAGATCCGATACGACCGCAAAGCTAACGTGCCCGGATTTGAAGAGGGAACTTTGGTATGGTTACATAATCCCATTAGAAGAAAAGGGAAGAGTCCAAAGTTCCAAGCCAAATGGGAGGGTCCGTACACGATAGTAACCAGAATAAACGATGTCACCTACCGGATTAAGAAAGGACCTAGAGGGAAGCTGAAAGTCGTACACGTAGACCGCCTAGCTCGCTATTATGGATCAAATCATGCTCGGGACGAGCATGACTAATAAGGGGGCAATGTTACGAATGGACCTTATGTCGATGGCATAAGGTTCAATATCGCGTGACATGCAGTGTGTCACTTTTGAGCCCTATTTCGCCAGATCTAGACATTTCCTAGGTACAATAATAAAACGCATTACTAGACTTAGGATGGCCTATCGAATGGTACAGGTCTCAACAGTTTTGTCAACAAAGTGTCGACATCGAAATTTCTAGAAACCCGTTTCCGGGAATTACCGTAGGTACTTCCGAGTGACCTCGAAGTTATGTGCTATTATTATTACGTCTAGAGGAATCTGGAATGTTCGATCAGCTGGACTATATATAGCACCGTGACGCCCGCACAGAGTCAGTCTACACTCGACTAGCGATACGAAAACAGCGACAGTTAAGAAGCGATCTTTGAGAATACCTACTGCGACAACTGTAACGAGAACTGTGAGTACTACGTGAAGTAACATCTGTACTGTTATTGTGTGTTTACAACACGGACTTCGTGGACGTAAGGGAAGACTTCGGTGCAACGTCAGCGACATTCTACTTGTCATTGCCTACAATCGACTGTACCTTCGTTGCCAATAAACTTTGTAACCCTTAACCGGCATTTAAGTACCCCTAGCCCGTAACAATAATAAAAAGAAAGAAAGGCAAATGGATTTATGGTTTGGGTTAGGTTTGTATTGAGACAACAATTGACAAAAATATTATGTCATACCTATGTAAATCAGAATAACACATTTGGAATGGAAGCCCTTTGTGCACGGTACTATAAAGTCGTGTGACACTGTTATGATATACCTATGGCGATAATCCTAAGCCGTAGGTCCACCGCGTGGTATCGTATGTGTCCACCATATTTCCGTGTGGTACCGGCTGGTACCGGGCTTAGAATAGTACAAACCCATGTCCTGCCGTGGGTGTCGTAAGAGGCGACTAAGAGAACTCTCATCAGGAAAGCGGGCAGCAACGCTTCTCCTGTGGAATATCAAATTACTGCGATCCCCAACCCACTCGCCAAGCGTGGAGAATACCCCCAATGAAAGTCTTGGCCAAGGCCTTCTTCCAGCAGTGGACCTTTATAGGCCTCTATATAAGAAGAAGTAGGTACACCGTGTCGTCAAAGTTCCATCGTCCATACAACACTGATGACAGCGTTTGTAGACAAATACAAACTCTAATTCGTCTTGGTAAGAATTCAATTTGTGTACAGGCGACATCACGTCAAATTACTACATTCTGTCATATTACTTTATTAGATTTTCAACTAAAGCTAAAGCTGTAAGGCTCAAGGTGACAGTTTATAGCCTGCTGTCGTCTGTCAGTACAAAGAGCCATAGTGTTATCAGCGCAAAGAAAATAGAAAATACGCAGTTAATTATTTTAAAGCATTATCTCAAATGGTTTAAGATTCTCAATTCGTCTCGTGCCGTCTCAATTCTGGTACAGTTACGAATTGCTGGCTATATTTGGCTTAGGAAGAAATTGTTATTCTGATTCGTTAATTAGCTTGCGACCAATTCTAATCAAAGCTAAGATTAGACTTATGATATAAAAGCTGAGAAGAGCAATGCTAGAAACTAAACAGCAATTTAGAAAGCAGATTATTTGATCGATTATCTAAAAGAATTTTATGAAGAGGGACTACATTTTTAATGGTGTCAAATAATGTTTTATTACAGCCAATCAGTAAATGTATCCTATAGATTTAATCCATCGAACATCGACATAATCCCCATGTCAAAAAAATTTTAAATATCAAAAAGCTTCACACGGTGTCTTAACGACGACGTATCGAAAGTAAAAAAAATCAAAATAAAGTCTCGATAATCTGTGGTGAACTATCACGCACGGGGTCATTGACCGGTTGACATTTGACATGCGAATGTCAAGGTGCGCGCGGGCAGTTCCGAGAACGGTAGGGCGCATGCGTCAGGAGATCGAGATTATAACGTCGGTAATGCATCGTGACATTTTTTAACAGAAATGTCAATGTGTCTTTGTGTTGGTGTTGGTTATGATCGATTAAAGTGTCAAGATTTCTTGTTTATGTTCCTACAATATGTGCTTAATTTGTTATTCTTGCTCTGTACTCAAATACCTACTCTATACGTGTCGACAAGAGGTAATGTAGGTAATTCGTAGTGAGAGTAATTCAGAATGTTCTTATTAACTCTTAACTTAAACACTATATAATAATGCAAATATTAACCCTCCATACCTTCTGTAAAGAATGCAGACTATTGCCTTGCCAAGTAGAGTATTTAATTAACTTATTAGATAATGTCACTGTAGTAATAAATAACACTTTGAACTTCGCTTACTCATTAAGGAAAGTTACTCAGTTAAAATTCTAAGACGTTAAATTTTCAACAAAAATGTTTTTGCATTACCCAATCAAAGATACAGAGTGCAATTACTGCAAATCTAAGCGCGCAGAATTTCGAGAAAGCGTAAAAAAGGCGCCAACATTTTTAATCTAGAAAGCGTAAGTGATGCACATATCTGGATTTTTTAGCTCTTCCGTTATAATTTGTCAGTCATGCTATCACAAATGACGATATTGTATCTTAATTTGCGGGACAATGCGCATAGGGCAACAGCCACAAATCGCACTAAATTACGATAAACCAGAATCGCGTTAATTTGACCTCGGCTCAGCTGTCTAATATAATCGCGTAATAAACGTAATAAATGATTGGACGGTTTACGAAATCAATCAAAATTGACTAATATGTTTTTCTAATGATGGTTTAAATCAGGGGTGTCCAAACTAGATGGGACCCAGGGCCAATAAAAAATACTAAATACATTGGTGGGCCGCAAAATATTTGTAAAAATAAAAAACTGTTTATAATGATTTGTTATTTTATTTAGTAGGTAGATAACCTACTGTTTTGTTAATTTGTCTTTTACAATTCTGTCAATATCAACATTAATATTAGTAGTAGCTAGGCGCAGTGCATGCTTAAGTGAAGTATCTGTCAATGAAGACCTGTATTTAGACTTAATAAACATTGTCGAATATGCACTTTCACAAAGGTAGGTACTGCCCATCATCGAGCCCATTTTTTGTCCGAAATTCGTCAGTTTCGGGAAACGTTCAGCGAGGAGTTTAAAAAAATCAATGCCTGTTTCTGTTCTGCCCTTGTAAAAGGGGTCTGATTGCAGATCACACAGTTCCAGTTGATAATCAATGTTTACAGTCTCAACTGCGATTGTTAATGGTTAAGTGAAGAGTGCTATATCACTCTCAATTTTTTCAAAATCTGCGAAACGCCGCTCAAATTCGACGATTATTTCGTCCATGTATTTGAGGTGGTCCAAGAAATTACATTCTTCAAAATTTTTCATCTCTAAATAATGTTCTTTACAACTTGGAAAAAAAGAAAAATCATCTTGTTGTAGAGACGTCTTGAACAATTTAAGTTTATTTCTGAATCCATTCACATTTCCATACAGGTTGGCTATATTGTGGTTTTTACCTTGCAATTTTAAATTTAACTCATTCAAATGTTGCGTCATATCAGTTAAGAACGCAAGATCAGCCAGAAACTGAGGATCTCGCATTTTATCTTGTAGTTCAGAAGTGTCAGACGATATCTCATTTTTTAGAAATAAAGGTATTTCTTTTCGTAAGGCAAAAAAGCGTTGCAAGCACTGGCCAGCACTTAGCCATCTGATTTCTGAATGCAATAGTAAATCTCCATAATTTGCATCGATTTCACATAAGAAGTCTCTAAATTTTCTATGTGTCAATGATCTGTTTCCACCTCTAATCAAATTGGTTATCCTTATAACAACTTTCATAGCATTCATTTGACGCAACGATTTTCCACACAAGGCTTCTTGGTGTATGATACAATGGAACAACGGGCAATCAATGCCATTTTGTATTAGAAGTCCCGCAAATCCTGTCACTTTTCCGGTCATAGCTTTTGCCCCGTCGGTCACAATACAAGAACACTTACGAAATCCTCCATATTCTACAATAGTTTTGTTAACTGCTTCAAATATATCACTGCCTTTAGTTGTTCCATGAAATGGTATTAAATCCAGCATTTCTTCCGTGATTGTAAAATCTTTGGAAATGCAACGTATGAAGATTATTAATTGACTGACATCGGTCTGGTCGGTACTTTCATCCAAACATATTGAATAATATTCGCAATCTACAAAGTAATCACATAAACTTTTCGTAATATAATTACCCATGTCCTCTATTCGTCGCGCCACCGTTTGGTGAGATAATGCAACAGATTCAAACTTTTCCGCTAATTTCGGCTGCATAAAGCGTTTAGCCATTTCAACTGCGCATTTTTTTATTAAAGCTCCATCACTGAATGGTTTTTTAGCTCTGGCTAATTGTAATGAAACTTCATATGAAGCAGCCAAGCTTTGTTCATTTTCAGTACTTACTTTTGAAAACATACTTGTTTTGCTGTATTAGTTTTTTTTTGTACTCAGCCACCATAACTTTTCTTGCTTCACCGACATGTTTTTTATACTTTTCTTCATGTAAAGAAGTATAGTGTCGCTTAACATTATATTCTTTACTTACAGATAAAACTTGCATACAAATCAAACACTGAATTTTATTGTTATTGTTGGAAATAAAGTAGTCTAACTCCCATTTCTCATTGAATGAACGTTTTTCTTCACTTAACTTCCTCTTCTTTGTAGACATGATGAAGTTAAAAGTTTTTTATACGCAAACACAAAGCGAACAAACTTTAAAATAATGTTAAAGTCTTTTTTAACACCCTTGCTCGTAAAGCTGATGTAATCCCACCGGTTTTAAATATGTAAAGCGGGAAATAACAAACGCGTGTGTTATCAAAGCAAATAGTTAAGTTATAGTCCATACAAATTTCATAACAGCATTATTTGTCATTTCAAATAATTATGGAACTGATCGCCGCCGCGTGGCTCTAGCCAGTGAGCAGCGCGCTGTTCCATATTTGAAATGGCAAATAATAATACTAATGGCGGGAAAGCAACAGTGTGCATTCACAGATTGAGTTTATTTAAAATAACTGATGTCCTATTTGAAATAAACAAATTTGTATTTGTTTGTATTTAAATGAGTATTTGTAAAAAAAAACAGTTTATTCGGTAATTTAAAAACTTATTTTCACGCAGCTACGGCAGAAAATAAACCTCGCGCCATTTTTCTCAAATTTTCTTTTCTTTGTACTTGTATTCTGAATATCTTTTTTTTCTGTTTCCTCGCAAGTGTGTTAAAAAATGTCGTACGATATACGTGCGTATTGGTTATAACATGCTCGGCTCAATTACACCCTCGCCTTCGGCTCGGGCTGAAATTCCGCCTCGCATGTTATAACCATCATTACGCACTAATATCGTAATGTACCTGAGAGTAACCTTGCGTAATCAAGACTTTCGTCGCGTTGAATGACAAGTGACAAACAAATGCCCAATGAACGATGCGCGGTAGTAGGTACACGTATCTTGCGTTCGGGGAATTCCCCGAATTCTCGAGTGAATAGTGATGTGAGCAACGTAATCGAACATACCCAAAACATTCGATTTTGATGCGAGAAAAATAATTTGCTTGTTAATTTTGGAAACCGGACTTTTTTTGAAGTCAGTTAAAAAAGGTTCTACGGGCCGCAATCAAACAAGCCGCGGGCCGCGTGCGGCCCGCGGGCCATGGTTTGGACAGCCCTGGTTTAAATTACTTAATCTCTTCTTTGGTTGGAGTATTATGATTATCTTCAAGAAACAGACGTTCATTGCTTAACATAACTAAGTATGTAGGTTTTCCATTAGTTCCTATATGAATAAATTGATAGAAAATGGTATACAGGTGGCAGATTATTAAGACGTGAGTGTGGGTGGATACAGAGCATTTTTTTAAAATAAAAACCTTTTGACATCTAGTCTGGACCCACCACGCTGAACTTGCTCTTATATTAATAATAAAAGCAACTGTTTCTTACAAATTTCCAACACCTATGTGGTCAAATTTTATAGCAAAGCTTTTTTTTTTTTTGTAACTGACGAAAGTTTTCGACTCAGGGGTTCAGTATTGTGTACCGCCTGTGGCCTTGCCACCTTGCACTACTAAACCACTAATACAGCTCACACACACAGGCACACAGTAGTAATAGCAGTGTAGTCGTCACAGAATAAGTATATAACATGTATCTATGCAGCCACCGTGGCGTAGCGGTAGCGGACGCGGCCGCTGCGCAAGGTGGCGCGGGTTCGATCCCCGCACAGTGCAAGTATTTGAATGCATGAATATGAATATTTGCACTGGTCTGGTCGTGCCTCGGAAAGCACGTTAAGCCGTTGGTCCCGGTTGCCATACCAACATCTAGTGGCAGTCGTTACGGGTTGTTGGAGCCCTCAAAAGTCCAACAATTGGTCTAACTGCAATGCTTCGATGCCGCCTTCGGGTTGTGGAGGTCAGACGGCAGTCGCTTCACGGAAAATGTCGAAGTTTAGCCATATCAGCAGTTGGACTGGTAAAAGCGGACCCCAGACTCCAAAGCTGAAAAGGTTTCGGATGCGACTGGGTTTCGCTGGGATGATGATGATGATGTTGATGCATCTATGAATGCAAACAGAATAATTCTGTTGTCTATCCTCCAAATGACACTTTCGTTCTTGAAAGTCTATTGAACCTCAAATCGATTTAACCTTTAAAGAATAGCAATCTAACAATAACCTCGCGTCATCATCCATTATAGTAACTGTGAAAATGACTCAAAACTTGAGGAAATCAATAGGAGAACACATGAGTCAGAGGAGCCGAAACATCCAAATATCTAAAAAGAAACATCTCAATTTCCATTTTTGAATCCTACACGATGTTCGTTTATGGAATTTACGTGATTCTGCAGGGTTGGCACTAAATTAGGTCTGATTAGATAAAATAAATTATAATTTCCGATAAATTCGTTTTAATCAGCCTAAGTATATCTTGGACACCAATGATTGATTACAAGGTGAAGAAGGAAAACATCTTGAGGAACCCTGGACTTTAAGTCTGAAATCGCCAACCTGCATTGAGATGCGTGGTAGATACACTCAATCGTTTTCTGTATGAGAGGAGACCTGCGCCCAGCAATGGGACGATAACAAAAAGGCTGATGATGAATCAGCCTATATTTTCCTCACTGCTGTATTGATCTCTTCGAAAGGAAGTGGTCTATAATCTACTAAACGGGCCGGTTTTCTCACTATATTATCGTTCACCGTTTTGAGAGCACTAGTGATATACACAAAGTAAGGCGCCTGCCGGGATTCGAACATACGATCTACATTTCGTGAGTCTGGGGCGTTCCTACTGAGCTGCTGCTCCTAATCCAACTTGATGATTTCAATTTAACAATAAAATTGAGGCAGCATTGCTTGAGTTTCATTCGAGAAAAGCTTAGGAAAGAAAAATGCGTGGTTTTACTGTACGCGCATTACCAGAATAATTCAAATTTCAGCGTACAGTAATATTATTACATTTTTTTCCAGTAAAGAAAAGATCAGGACAGAAACTATAGGAAGCTGAGAATACCTGTTTATTAATTGTTGTCATATTATTACGTCCCTTTGAGTATTGAGATCTGTATTGCCTTGATATTTTATACTCCAACTGACAAAGAAAAATATAATTATGTTAACTTACAACTCCAACAAAACATGATACAAAAAACCCACATACAACCTACTCACAACATTCATTTTAAAAAAAGACAAAATAAACTTGATCATGCCAACCCTATGTGCGCCGGCACACGTCAGGCTGCGCACGTGGGCTGCGGGCGTGACATTTGCCCCTTAAGTGCAGCGTATGACGTCATCACCGCACATATACAAATCCTACATTACATACCGCATGTTGTATATTGTAGTTGTAGGCGATAATGTTATGAGTTTATTAGAGACCATTTATAGGCAAACGTGGTCGATCTCTGGTAGTATCGCCCGGATGAAGTAACTTTTGTTGTCTAAAGTCGCCGGGAATCTACTAATATTGTGTTATCTGATGAACTTTGCTTCTGATAGGTTTATATTTGTTCATTTGGAATTCATGGATTGGTGAAGATTATTAAATTACTCGGTTGGTAATGCAGACATTTGAGAGTCTCACTGATTCTGCCAAAAAAGAAAACCCCAAACGTTTTCTATAAAATAAACGGTACGAGATCCAGGTAGCTGATACCTAGCTGCTTTCTTATAACTGCCTTCAAAAAAAGGAGGTTATAAATTCGACCCATGTAAGCCAAAGGAACTACAAGTCAGATTTAAGTCATTCTTTTTTTTTTTTTTGTTGTTGTGCTATGTATTGTTCAACTTAGGGAATACTATAAGTTTCATCAAAATCGGTTCAGTAGTTTTTGAAATGTGCGATTTTTTTTCGTTTTGATGAGAACTTATTCTAACATGGGTTATGGCTGCCACTATTGTTATAAGGTGAAAAATTTAATTTTCCTATTTCGACTAAGACACTGAAAAGCATGAAATAAAAACTGGTGGTGGTGGTGGTGGTGGTGTGGTGGTGGTGTGGTGGTGGTGGTTTTTATTGTTTAGCTCGCCACCGACTTCTAGAGCCATGACAAAAGCAAAATTATTTTTTCCTTTTAAGTGTTTTTGAAGTCGGCTTCTTTTTTTTTTGGAAAAGGTTTTTTTTTATTATTTTTATACGATGTATCAAAAAAGAAAATGTAACAAACAAATCTCATCTTCAACAGGTACTTAGATAGGTATCCTATATCACAACATTTTTATAGCCGGTAAGTATTCAAAATATCCAACAAAAACACATAAAAATTTATAACTAAAACTTGCTCGAATATCTACATAGGTAAGTTTAGGTTGAACGTAAAGGTTGAAAAGCCATCCAGACTGTTTAGGTGACATTAAGATCTGAATAGGCTCGCCGTCCGCAAGCGTCCGCCTACACAACACAACGACTAGTAAATTATAATTGTCGGCGATTTGTCGCAAAACCACGCCAGCGTCAATGTGTTGTTATTCGGTTAAATTGAGTACGAAATATATATTTCAAGATTAATTTGTACATTGAGAGTATAATTTTGTCTTCATTGTAAATGTCTTGAAAGTAGGGCTAATAGCGCCGAATCTCTTTTTTGCAAAGTAAACTAAATTGAAGTTTAGTGCATCTATTTCTTTTTACTTCTTTAAGAAAAGGATAGAAAATATATTATATATTTAAGACGCCATGTTTAAATCACATTTAAAAATGGTATTTAAACATGGCGTCTTAAACTCTTATGCAAAAAAAAGAAACAATCGACTTCCAAAAAACATTACAAAGTGCAAAATAACTAATTTCTGAAGTCGGTGGCAAAAACCAATATACATGTCATGGTCATGGTGTCTTTGGGCTTTGTGTATGTCACTTGTAAAAAAAAATACACTTGTTTCAAATTGCCTTATATTAGGTATACTGCAAATTATCACGGGTATTAATTTTTTTACTATTAATTTCCCTGAATATATAACACCATAAAAATGATATACCTCTTTTATCCTTATTTGCTTTGTAGCTTCTTTTTGTCTTTATGATACGTTGTTTGCTAACAACCATTTCGCACTGGACAATGCATCTACTCTTCACGTATTCTTAGACTGACTGTTGTGTAAACAACATCGCTCGTTTTCTTCAGCCAAGTGAATTTCTCATCCACTAACTGACACACAGAAAAATTGAATAAATAATGAATAGACCCTTCATCTTCATTTCACGGCTATCGTGTATTTCATATAAAATGATTAACTATACAATATGTAAAGAAAACCCTGTCCGATCCGTGAAGGCATTGTAAGGTATCGATAACTGCATACATACATAGCATTCTACTAATGCCTACAAAAACGGGCTAAATTAAAAAAAAATCCCCCTAAAAAAATAAATATTATTTCGAAAAAGCGAGGTAACTTAATACATGTGCGATAGGCAACACGGTAGGCATACCTACGCGGGTGAAGGGGGGCAGGGCACGCGGTACGTGGTCTCATCAGTCATAATAATACTCTCTAAAATGGTGTTGTCACTTTTTTCTAAAATACCAAATTTTGGGGAAGTTGAAATTAATTCGCGGAAAAAAAGATTAAGTATTTCATAATTCATTAGTATATATTGTTACTATGATGATTATGTAAAATTTCATATTTTATTTGGTCATGTGTATACGTAACTTTTATTATCCTTTTGGGTCGGACGGGGTTTGCTTCACATAATGTATACAACGCAACTAAGGTTACACTATGTACTAAATTAAATAACTACCTAAGGAAATATGTATAGAAATAAGTACATAAAAAAGAACAAAAGGTCACTATCAGCGATGCGGATGAGTACTTCGTTGCCTACGTGTACTCGTCCACATCGCTGTAATCCGGAAATGTGCCCAGAAGACTGGCACGTTGAATGTCAATGAAAATATTTTGGCCAAAGAAAGAGTCAGCCCTCTGATTAGGTAGTGTACACTAAGCTGCGTGAAATTTCCATGAAAGATGACAGGCTCTCATTCCCCATGGTCCGAGCGTTTGGACCCCAAACGCCTGAAATTCACTTAGTCATTGTAGTTAATCATACAGGATGATTATACTTCCCAACACACAGAAGTTTTAGAAGAAGTTATAAAGAAGAAACTTCTCCTTCTGCACTCAAATCTGTCAACCTTTAAAGTCGTCGCCGTGCAATCAGCCTAACTCTGCGCAACACGACCGTGTCTAAACACGTCCGCGGCTGCGTGGGCGCAGGTCACCGCGTTAGCGGCTTATTATGTCTGTCGCGAATAAACTATGCAAAATTATGCGCCACGATGTTATATTATATGAGTTTTTGATTGTTAAATACAATGTAGACAGGATATTCTAGGTATAACGGCAGTTTTATTTGTTTTATGACCCAGGTGTCAGAGGTGTTCCGTTTCCCAACTCTTGTTTTTCGAAAACTAGTGTTACCTCCCTAGATGACACTGCATTAATATAATCTGTAAATAACAATACTTTGATGATCTGTAACTTATAATACTGAGTGCACACAAACACGGGTTAAAGGATGAAAGGCACAAATTAAGACATTTTTCAAAGTAAGCTCACAATGAAGGCAACACTAAACACGTTATGGACACCACTGCTCTCAAAGTGGAGAAGGAAAACATCCTAAAAAAACCAGCATCTCTACAACAAAAAAATTAAAACAGATTACATCCACCAACCACGCTGGCCCGCATAAAATCATCGCTTAAAATCATCACAATATTTAAAACTCCACCGTTATCACATCGTAATGGTACTTTCGATTACCAGTCCCTCAACAATTTCATCAATAACTAATTGAGAACAGTTGAGGGCCGGCGTGGGAACAAGGTCCAGCAGTGGGTGACGATGACGCAACTCCCCGGTGTCAAACCCAGGACCCGACCGTAAGATCCCACGCGTCCGCGACTTTTGACCGCTGCGCCTACGTGCAATACGTTTATGACTTTTGTAAATAAAGTCATTTTGCAACATCTTTCATTTGTTTGTTGTATTTGTTTAGAACAGATTTGGAACTGGACAGGTTATGAAAATGGGTTAAATTGGTTTTGCTCTCGATTATTCACACATTCGTCACCAGGAAATAAGCCAGACAATTAGTAATGTTCTCAAAATGATTTCAAAGTTTGTGAGTTAATACCTAAGTACCGACTTATACTTTTCGCACATAATAGGTACAAAAGCAGATATTTTACTGCCTATAACATTCTTCTTCAGTGAACCAAGGGTTTTTTAGAGATTAGAGGGCAGGTTCAATAAGTAAATAGTAAGGAGGTTGTACCGGGAATAACCGGTATTAATCGGATAATAACGGGTATTACCGGTTATTCCTGGTACAACCTATGAACCTCCCGTGGGTGTCGTAAGAGGCGACTAAGGGGACCCTCACCAGGGAAGCGGGCAATAGCACTTCTCCTGTGGAATAACAAATTACTGAGACCCCAAGCGGGGGGATTCTGGCAATTCCCGTCACTGAAATTAAAGCTTTGGGGGAGGCCTTTGTCCAGGAGTGGACATCTATAGCCTGAGAAGAAGAAGAAAATCAATGAATTTGACTCATAATAGATACATACCTACTTTTTTAATATTTTTCAAATATTAGTTCTCCAAGTATGGGTTGCACTCATACAAGATAATACAAAAACTTAAAAAGACTGCAAAAAAACAGTACCTCACCATCAACCTTTTTTATCGTCCCACTGGGCTGGACTGGGCACATGTCTCCTCTCATACCGAGAAGAATTGAGCGTCATCACCACGCTTGCTCAATGCGGGTTGGCGATTTTAGACTTAAAGTCCAGGTTTCCTCAAGATGTTTCCCTTCACCTTCTAATCAGTCATTGGTATCCAAGATAGACTTAGAAAGTACATATAACTTAGAAAAGTTACATTAAGTATTAGTATTTGCCTGACCTGGAATTGAGACCGCACACTCATACTTGAGAGGCTGGGGTTTTAACCACTAGGCCACCAAACAGTACCTACATGAATAAAAATAACAAACATATTGCAACTAATGAATGGAACGAAACTGACACAAACTTTCACAAATAATTTAACTATTAATACTAACTACATAACCCTCCTCAAACGAGCTACATCTATCACTTTTATTGAAATAAATTTACATTTAAATGTACTTTACGAAGTCCGTCTTCATTTAAAGATGACGTCGTCAAAGAGTTACCAATATCGTTACATTTTACACCATATACATTAAAGACACGTTTAGCATAACACAACTGATTTACAAGACTTTTTGATATGGAAATATCAATTTACTATATTTACTGATAGTGGGTATAAAGTGTGTTTAGTGCCTTTGTTAGATGGAATCTAACGGAAATATATTTTAAATGACAATGGCTCGAGCACATTTATTTTATACTGATTAGGTACTTGGGATAAATATCGTAATTTAATCTTGACAAGAACGTTGCCATTACTCTGATTTAAGAAGATATATTGAACAATAGTGGCCCAGTGTTAATCACAGGTGTGTAGATCGTTGGTTCTGATCCGAGCAGTATTTGCGTAACAAACTATTAAGAAGCAATGGGTTTTATTTTGACAGTTCAACAACATTCATTGTGTTATTTACGTTGTTGAGCAGACACACTTTCTGAACATATGGAGCAATGGATTGGTAATTGGCTTCAGAATGATTCCGATTAACAGTAATAGAGTATTACGCAATTAGGGTACAAGACAGACACTAAGCTTTATGTAAATTATCGTCACTACTGAGGAAAATAATCATTGTGAGGAAACTGTCTTATGCTAGAATCAGAAATTCAAAGTGGCATCATAGGACAAAATATAGGAAGATTATGATGATGTATTTATATTTACTTACCTAATTACCTCCCATTTTAAGTAAGCATATCATACAGTATGTTAACTAACAGAGGGCGTTCCCGTTAACCTGAAATAGTATAGCATACATACATGCTAAAAAAAATATTTCCATTCGAAAACAAAATGTTTTAAAATTTTTTCCAATAAGAAAATATTCAATAAAAATTTTAAATTGACATGTAAAAGAAACACACTGTACACGCGAACATGAAAGACGGCAACGTCGCAATTTATTTATACATGACGACTACTATTTTGATTTAAAACAGGAGGTTTCAAATTTATTTCCAATTAGAATTTTTTTTTTATTCGGATTTTTTTATGCTTATTTTTCTATGCTGATATTTTTATTTTAATCTATTAATGATATATATTAACGAGTTTAAGGGAACGCCCTCTGTTATTTAACATACTGTATATTCACTTTCACATTCCAAATAGTCACAGATCTAACTCAAAAACATGACAAAATTACCAGCATTAACGACAATGTGCCTATAATGATAGTAATTTAAAGAAAATAAAATTAATCAAAATAATTACCCTTTTAACGTGAGTGATGGATGAACTGCCACTACTTATAACTATTAGCACTAAACTTAGGCTACAAAGCGAGCTGTAATTACCGTCAACCGCTCTTGGAAATGGTAAGAAGGTGATATTAACAGAACTTTTATAATGTAGGAGTTCCCGGTGGTAAGCCATAACATCGGCTGCCGGCAGAAATTGTCACCCACCAGACAGTCTTGCAGCCAAGCGATTCGTCGGGTTCCGGCATGATGTCTGGTGAAGCCGTACGGAGGATCGGTCTGAGCAGTTCTGTTGCGATGTGTGCCGGGTACTATGCACCAAATGTTGTTGTGTCGGGAGTTTGGTCGTGGAGGGTCTCCAGTATGCCTAGTTTAAGTTTTCATTACGAGACTCGATCGTCGATATCGAGCACGTTTGGAGCTCTCATTGATTGAAAGTCCTTACAACTTTGAAGCGGGCCAATCGATGAGTCAAACGCGCTCGATATTGACGATCTAGTTTAGTAATGACAACTCGTACTAGGCCTACAGATCGATCTCCCTCTGACGTCGTTGGTCATGTTGTTGGGTTTAACATTGCATCACCTCGCTCAACTGCAGTCTTCCTTCCTATCAACACAGTTTGTTTTTTAATGACTATGCTCTTAATAGACTAGTGCGCCATTCCATCAACGATTGCATCACTGCTTACCATCAGGCGGGATTGCAGTAAAGCTCTAGTTTATAATTACAAAAAAAGGTCAATTTCCGTAATACATGTGTTTTGACCGATGTGCGTGACTGTACCTAAGTGTGTGTGCTCTTTTACGTGTAAAACATATTAAAACATGTTTAAACGATGCGTGTGTTTTTACAAGTGACTACGGTGGGGTTCACAACGCTTTTTGTACATACAACTCAGTAGAAATTTCTTAGAAATTTTCGGAGTGTGTAAGGAGACGAAGAAAGATTATTATCTATTAAGAAGGAGAATTCGACTGAGAGCCAATATTAGTGGCAGGCTGACCCGTCACTGGGCAAAAAACCAATACAATGGAGATAATGTTGTAATAATACTTTTTATGGTTCCGTACCTGTGTAAAGGATGCCGCCGAGACCCAATTACAAAGCCTCTTTTTCCGTTCGTCCATCTGACCGTCTGCGGGTTGTACCTCAAAGACCGTAATAGCTTGACCGTTGATATTTTCTTTGCATGCAACAGCAAGTTCAAAAAAAAATTGAAAATTTGAAGGCTAAAGCTATAGAAGAAACGGGTTTACTTTGGCGTTTTCTTTTTTTAAGAATTTGGTGATCAAATCGGTTCTCTCACGATCAGCAGCAGAGCATTCAACCAAAGTGCCATCAGCCCAGAGAGGTGACCACGACCACGACTTATTTAACACCAAAGAAGCCGCAATGACCTCGGTCACTAATCAAAACCAATTCACTACGCTTCAGCGTATTGTAGTTACAATAACCAAACCCAAGTTTGCACGGGCGCGTTTTTCCTGCAATCTATTCTTGCGCACTGGATTTTCAAAGCACTGCATACGGCCGAGAGTCGAAAATTCAACAGCGTGGTTCCTTAACACGCTGGGATACGCTCTATTGCATTCTCAACGCTCGGTTTAACACCGAAAGTTGAAAATTCAGTGCGCGATAAAATTCCACCTCGATATTTCTACGTCGTCGGTGCGTGTATGGGCTAACGGTCCAACTCCTGGAACAGCCACCAGAACCAGGTTTTCAGATAATTACTGACTTTTGAACGTAATTTTACGGTTAATAAAATATCTAATAGATTACAGAAGGCACAAGAGCTTGGTTAT
Source organism: Sesamia nonagrioides (assembly GCA_017933935.1). Taxonomy (NCBI): domain Eukaryota; kingdom Metazoa; phylum Arthropoda; class Insecta; order Lepidoptera; family Noctuidae; genus Sesamia; species Sesamia nonagrioides. Next base: position 507,449 of record JADWQK010001929.1, on the reverse strand, counting down.
ACAATATTTTACTCGATAAACTAAGTTTAACGGTAGTTAATTGATTAGAAGTGTTTGGAATCAGTTAAATGCTTTTATAGGTGATTCGGATGGTGAATAGGAGGTATTGAAATATGAGGCGTGTGGGTGGCCTAGTGGTGTGACCTATGCCCCGAGTTATGATTCGAAGTCGTTGGTGTCGTGGGTACCTACGAAAAATGTGTGTGTGCTTTGAAAGGACATCACTACTATCTTGCTGTATAGAGCTTATTATGGCTTTATCATGTTCACTGCCCATGTAGTGCAAAGATAAAAGAAAATGGCGCCGTTTTTCTTGTTTACAAACTAAACTAATTTTGAGTTAAGTGCAAATTTTTCTTTCGTATTCATCAAGAAAAGGATAGAAGATAACATTTTAGTTCAATCCTGTCAAATTAAGATATTCCATAGACAGTTTAGACGCGATTATAAACATGGCGACCAAAAATACGCCAATTTACGTCAGGAACGGACTTATTTGACAGGTCTAACTAATATTTTACCTTTAGTCCTTAATGAAATAGAAGGAAAAGATGTACTTAACTTACCTAAATTTAATTTAGTTTTTGAACAAGGGAATCGCGGCCATTGCTACTACTACATTTTGAATATTTTTAAGTACGGAAATAGATCTTCTGCTGTTTGTCCTAAAAGATCCTTCATTTTGCGATGTAATTGATTTTATCTACTCTCATATCAAAAAATTAAAAATATAAAACCAAAAAGGAGTTTATATTGACGTACTTTACCAATAGTATATCGAAAGGAAATTAAAAAATTAAATTATAACATTATTTCTCTAACAAAATAATGTTATAATATTTTTTTTTTTTATTACGGTACAAACCATAGATAGCCATTGATATAATATTAAACTGAGGTAGATAAGTCACTAGCGTATTGAACTTGAAGCGTACAAAATATCATATCTGTTTAATATTATATCAATGTAGACTAAGAGTACTATTTCATTTTTTATCTGTGGCTACGCGCGCTTTGGCGCATGCGCTGTGATGCAGGGTGCAGAATTGTTAACATTTACATATTACAATTATGAAACTGAATAAATGGAATTGTGTTGCGTTGGCGTTAGACGCACAGAGATTATATTTGAGATTAGATAATGTAGCGTATGAAACTGTACATAATTAGGTATTACACACTCGTGTGATACTATTAAAAAACTCGCTTCGCTCGTTTTTTAAACTCACACTCGTGCTGAATACCTCTCATTATGTATCAGTATCATAAACTACTATTACACAGTTCACAGCTGTGCTGCTCGGGAGTTTGTTCCCCCACTTCTTCTTCCCAGCTAAAGCACTAGTAAGTGGCGAATGGCGGGCGTTTAGAGGGACTGTCTTATGTAATATTGACGTTCAAAAAGTGCTGATTCTCAGCCTAATTTGAATATATGAGTTTTGATTTATGACGAAATCTATCCAGCTCGTCTGGAAATATCCCTAATATGCCTAATCGCCATGCACGTACAAACAAAATAGTTAGCGAAATAACACCTCCACTGAATTTGCTCCTGGGAATACCGGATTAAAGGGCAATTCTGGTAATTTTTGAGAACAGCGGTCTCAGTCCTAATATGTCAAAAATGATTTCATAGATTTTTACAGTAACCTTTATTAAACCATAATAGTGTAAACAAAAGTTGTTGGGCCATTGAAGAAAATAAATAATAGAAGCCGAAGGTATGTTTTTTTATACACCAATTGATACAACGGGTTGACGTCCGCAACTCAACAAAGCGCGTATAATATATTGAGGATAGGAGAAGAAATCGATTATTCGACAGCAAAATTTTGATGTTACTGAGCGTCTCACGGAAATAAATGTCTAAATAGTAATACTGAAGTTAGATAAATCTTGTTAATTTGAGACATCCACCCAACCACACTGTTTTGCTGCTGGTGTCTGGTGTGTTAAAGTCGTGATCAAGCAAGGCCAAGAAGAGACCAAAACTATGTTTTAAAAGCCATGAGAAGTATCAATAAAGCTCAAGCACATTGATTTATTTACCTTTGCTAATGTAAAAGATTTGCATAAATAAACCTTACAAATTAATCACCAAAATCTCCATCCTATATTCCCACGTCAACGACAAACTGTAGGTAATAAAATTGTTAATTCATAATAAGCAACCACAATAGAAAACCTATTGGCAGTCCAGCGTCGGATAACATTTTTCTCAGAAGACATGCGACGCGTACTGCATCGCATTAACCTTTGAAACTGCGACAGATTAGCATGTGTCCAACCGTCCAACAGTTGCTATAAACGAGGTTGAAATTTAACGAATAGAAATCGAAATGGAAGGCAAACGACGTAATAAATTTTGTTCGTTATTCACTAGACGTCGAGGTGACCCGGAGGTTTACAAACCGCTTCATATACACTAAGTGTAGTGGGTTCAAAACCATGGATTAGAATACTATTAAAAGGACAGCACCAATTAATGCAGGCTTCCGTGTCCAATCTAAGAAACCTACGACTTTCTGCTTGAATTTCAAAACCAGATTTCCGAACAATATTTACAATGATTGCTGCAGCATATTTAATGCAAATCATCACGGTTACAAGGTAGATATTAATAACGAAAGCGGGCTAGATACTAAGTTAGTTAACATAAGTCCAAGTTATGGAAATATAAACCAAAGGATATTAATAGTACTGGAAACATAATGTAAAAGATAGCTTCTGCTTTCTGTCCTATCTTAGTTCAACATTGTAGCATAGCAACATACTAACAGATGTTTTTATAAGAGTTACCTAAGAGATTTTTGCCGGCTCTTCTGAGGAGATATTTTTCGTGGTAGGTACGTTTATGTGAAATTAATTACTTTAAATTGTGAATTTATTTTATTCATTAACATTAACGTATTGCTTAACTTTGTGTAAATAAATTCGTCAATTTAAATAGACTTCAATAAAACCTTGATAGACTTAAAGCTTTGAGATGGTGAAGGAAAACACATCGCGTGAGGAAGCAGGCATGTACCAAAACCAAAAATTCAAAAACATGTTATATCAACCCATGTTAGGCCCGCGTGATACATTGTACCCCACTCCTCAAAATAGGAGGTCTGTGCCCCAGCAATTATGCGTTATACAACCCTACATCACCAACCACAAGGTAAAAAAAACATCAAAAATCCATTGGCGGCCACCGCGCCGTTTCAAATCTGACCTTTACTTATCAAACGGCTAATGGACGCCCATCACAAGATTATCAACGGCCACATTAACATAATCCTTAGAGCCGACCTGTCTATGATACTTTCACTTCGACATTTGTCAAGTAGTTTTGTTACAAAAAATAAACGACGATGACCTCTCCGTCGCGAAAGTAAATAGGTATTACTATTAAGCAGGCTCTGGTACAAGCCATTTTTTGTAATTAACATCTCGCAGGTTAATCAAGAAGGTTGTTAGTTGCTTAACCGGGCTTGCCTGGGGTGGCTCAATAAATCAAGGCCCCGAGCTAGGGCTTAATTGGACTAGACTTCAGCGCATTGACTAACGAAGTCCCATTATTTAAATAAACAATTTTGGACACTGACCTGGGTCAGTGTCCGAACTTGTAATTGTGTAACTAATCAGGTTTTTTTTATTTCAAACTTATATATTTTTTATATAATATCTACATAATATTTATTTATGTAATGCGACGAATGAACGAGTATCGTGTGACGACTGTTGACGGCCGTATGTCTGCAGTCGAAAACCAAGCCAAGCCGCCAAGCGATTCGTCGTGTTCCGGCTTGATGTCTGGTGAAGCCGTACGGAGGACGGGTCTGAGCAGTTGTGTTGCGATGAGTGCCGGGTACGATGTGCCAAATTTGTTGTGTCGGGAGTTTGGTCGTGGAGAGTCTCCAGATCATCTCCCTCTAGCGCAGCATCGTTTGGTCGTGTTGGTCTTGGGTTTAACATTGCATCACCTCGCTCAACTGCCGTCATCCTTCCTATTCCTAAGTTTTTAAGTGAATAGGCTTAATAAACTAGTGCGCTTTACCATCAACGATTGCATCACTGCAATCACATTATTAAAAAAAAAAACATGTCGATCGTTTAGTGGCACATTGTCGACGGCTGCAGTTGCCTTTACCGTTGAAGAGTGTCGCTCCTGTGTGTACACAATACGGGTACTTTTATGTTATCAAAGAATGACTCCTCTGAGAATTTAGAACTGCCTCTAAGTCAGCCAGTTAAAAACATGAAGCTAGGTGTTCATTCCAAAGCGCAGTAGGTTTTTTCAAAGCTCTCGTTTCGAAGGTCAGTTCTAAATAATGAGTCAACCTAAGCATATACAGGAAAACCCCGGTTTTAAAATAAATCAGTTACTAAATGAACTTTTTCTGTTGTTCCAGGTAATTTTGGGCGTTCACTACTGCTTGGCCGATTTCTTCTGGAAAATCGTTTGAAATTTTGAACCTAACTAACAATGGTTTGACAGTTCAGCTTAGTGTCAACACAGTTTATTAGTCCCACCATGTAGACAACACAGCCAAATATTCCAGCCAGCAAATAAAAGCCTATCTTCCTTATTAGTCAAGGCATATATAATTATGTATTTATATCAGAGATCTCAGCTACAAGACAGGTTCTCCTTTACTCATAATAACAAATAACTATCAACCCAGTCCAGCAGGGTGTAAACAGGCGATTTAAATCACATAACCAGTCGGTTCAGCCGAAATGCCACGAAGCGCGCTCGGCATTCCTCGGCGCGCCTAGCCTACGCACCCTGCGACCTTCTCAATGCTAATCGGCGCCCGCGCAAGCGCACAATAAGACCATATGAACGCCACCACTGCACCCGGAAATTATGGCGATTGGTGACCTTATGTTTTAATAGTTTGAATGGTTCGAGCTTATAAAAACTTTCGTAGTCGATTTAAGAGCAATATCGTTCAAGTTGATTGTAATAAGCGACTAGAGACAAAACTCAAGTATACTTCAATATTTCTATTCTGTGATTTTAAGCATCTACTTATAATGTTCTCTAAGCACACAGACCTATTGAAAAGAATATTTAATCATAAAGCTAATGAATCTAAAGTGTTCTTGAATTGGGTTGTATCCTTAAAAATAATTTAATGTCCATCAGATAGCTTTATAAAAAATATTAAACACGTATTTTTTATTTTTTCTCTCATTCAAATACTTAGGAAGATATATTGATTTGAAATGTCGCGTGACGTCAAACCGTGGTACAAAATATACCACGGCGTGACGTAATTAGCCCCCACTCCGTAACTTTAATACGCTATATCTCAATAGTTTTTGGTAATTTCGACAAAATAAAAAATATGGGTCTTAATTTTTTTTATTATCTATAAGGCGGACTAATTATTTTTTTGATTTTCATACCTTGGATACATCCCTATTGTATTTGTGTAACTGTAATTTGCAATACACGCCCAGGTCATCTTGCTATCTCTTTCTTGGCTTGGGTCTTGGCGGCGCCGTCCGAGGTGGCGATGGCTCGGGCAGTTCCAAAAAAAAATGTGGGGATACCTTTGTAAAGCCCCGGGATAATAAAGGACAACAAAAAGTGTTATTTCACAACTATGCAATATGTAAAGAAAACCCCGTCCGACCCATAAGGATAATAAAGGTTAGCTAAACACATGACCAAATAAAATAGGAAATTTTACATATAGGTACGTAATCGTCATAGTAACAATACTAATGAATTTTGAAATAATCCTTTTTTCCTCGAATTAATGCCAATTTCCCCAAAATTTGGTAGTTTTTAAAAAAGTGACAACACCGTTTTCGACAGTATTATTATAAGCGATGCGACGCATGCCGCGTGCCCTGCCCTCCTTCGCCCGCGCATGTTTTGCCTACCGAAAATGTATTAAGTTACCTCCTTTTACTAAATAATATTTATTTTTTATGGGGGATTTATTTATAAATTTAGCCCGGCTTTCTAGGCATAAGTAAAATCAGTAATCGATACCTGACAATACCTTCACGAATCGGACAGGGTTTTCTTTACATATAGTATATGTAAATATATAATAGATATGTATTTTTATTGTGCGCTTTTTAATAACATGGTACCATGATGATCCTACGCTATCTGAATAATAATTGTACTAATCAAAACTATGCTCCATAGTAGTCCGCATGTTCAAACAACAGTCCTTTATTATTCCACTATTAATATACCCACAACTAAAATCACCCAGCTCTCCCATATCGGTCGTAAACTAAAATAAACTAAACTAGAATTGTCCAAACGAACAATTCTATCGGGATTAGGTTATAGAAACGTAATGTGGGCGCAAGTCGGTGGAACAATGAGCGCGCTGCCATAGTTCCCTTACGAGGGATAGAGACTTCCACTGAGCTCTGTATTTGGAGCCGCATAATGTATAGTGACGTATGAATCGATAAGTGTTGATTGGTCTTCATGATATCATAAGACCAATTTTCGTCATTCAACACAGTTTCATCTCAAAGAGGAAATCAAAGACATTTTTGAAATACTGAGACCTGATGTTGTCATAAATTTCCAGAATTGCCCCTTTTTTTTTTAATGGGAAATTATCAAATAACCTCTCCCGGTCTGAGCGGAGCGGAACGTTTTACTGACTAAAACCCACCCGTGTTTCTTCACTTACCTGTGCGCCAGGGCCACGGTTTCTTTTTTAAACAACCCGCAACCCTGACTGAGGAGGCATCGGTCTTCTTGGACCCCGTCCCGATGTGCTGACATCTCTTTGAGGCGCACGTGAAACGCAACGCGCCGTCGACTCGGGCCTGGTCCTTACCGGGCGGCGAGCTGCCCACTAGGCCAGGAGTTCGATGTTGGCTCCCGACCAGGGTGTCTCCTGCGGCGGCTAGTGGCGTGAGGATGCTGGGATTCCCGCTGCCTCACGAGCCTGCTGCCTATATTGGGACTGAGACCGCTGTTCTCAAAAATTACCAGAATTATTCCTTAATTCGGTATTCCCCAGAGCAAGTTAACTAGAGGTATTATTTCGCTAGCTATTTGGTTTGTATGTGCATGGCGATCAGGCTTATTACTATTGCTTAATTAACTAGGCATATTTACCAACGAGCTGGATAGATTCCCTAATAAATCAAAATCAAAAGTCATTTATTCAAATAAGGCTGAGAAGCAGCGCCTTTTGAACGTCAATATCCCATAAGACAGTCCCCCCAAAACGCCCGCCTTTCGCCACTTCCCAGTGCTTTCAGTGGGAAGGAGAACTGACGGAACAAACTCCCCAAAGCTTGAAGCTGAACTCCCGTGCTTAGATACGATAAAAGAAATGGAGGGTGGCCTTAACTCTAGGGCAAGATAGAGTACGATGATAAAACGTACTAGATGCCGCCTGTCACTACAAATAACCGAATGACAAACCCAATGAAGCGTTGAATGAATCCGGTTATCAATTCCGATTCCATTTTTTTTTTTGTGTCTTTGCGTTTTATTTTTTCATGCGTGATTATAAACCACACTGGACAGATACCTAAGTTCAAGCAATCAAAAGCTCAAGTCATCCCTCCACGAATGATCGTTTCTAAAGATAGTGCAAGGTAAAAGACGTGCAAGTTACTGCTACTTGCTACGCAATGGATTTTCAGATTTCTATCACACTTTCTAAGTTAAGTTACAATGAAAAGTGTTATTGTTAGAACAAGCCATAAGCTGGAGCTGTCCAAATCTCAGCGGAATATTGAATTAGTGCATGGTACCTTTGCCAATGTAAATCAAAAATCATTTATTCAAATTAGGCTGAGAATCAGCACTTTTTGAACGTCAATATTACTTAAAACAGTCCCTCTAAACGCCCGCCATTCGCCACTTCCTAGTGCTTTAGCTGGGAAAAAGTGGCGGAACAAACTCCCGAGCAGCATAGCTGTGTACAGTGTAAAAGGAATTGCATCGCATAATGAAGGATCTTTTAGGACAAAAACAGCAGAAGATCTATTTCCGTTAGATACTTAAAAATATTCAAAATGTATTAGTTTTAAAAAAGGCGACTTTTAAAAAACTTCGGTGCCAAAGACAAAACCTTCTTCTATTTTTGAAGACGATATTCTAACCGCCTTCACTTATTATTAAAAATGCAAAGAAATTAGAAGTAATACTCACAGATTGAGATAATGCTACGTACGTACCTAAATTAGGAAAATTAGCCGTCAGATTTGTGACATTTAAACAGGTACGACGATTAATAATATTTTTTTTATTTTATTAAAACTTTATGCACAAACATTGCACAATGGCGGACTTAATGCCTCAGGCATTTTCTACCAGTCTACCTTGAGGTGATGCAGAGACAAACATGGTAGGTGCAAATAAATTAAAATTAAAAGAGAGAAAAAAAAGTATTAAAAATATTATAATAAATACATAAATACATACATACAAAATATAAACAGTAGAGAGAGATAAAAATAATAGATAGAGAAAAAAGAAATAAATTATATGTGGGATGAATCTGCCAATTTCTTACGTAGATATTCCCGAGCTTTAACTTTAAATGTGTACTGACTTGTCAACGTCCTGATATTCTGAGGAAGATCATTCCAAAGGAAAACCGCCTGGACAAGAAATGAAGATTTAAGAAAACCAGTGCGGTGAGAAGGACATCGTAGAAGACAATTATTGGAAGAACGAAGATTCTTATTATGCGCAGTGAATAAATATTGAAAATGAGAAGTAAGATAAGAAGGAGAACATAATAACACTTACACTGTGGCTACTGTGTAAATATAAGGCAATGCTATGGAACCGATTCCCAAGACTTATGCAAGTCCGATAAACAGACTAAATAGAATAAATTATGCAAAGAGAATAAAGTCCAGCAGTAAGTAGTTTCAGTCCGCACATGATGATAATGACAGATAAACACAACATAAATAAAAACCGTATAAATTATAAAAAATACATGATGCAAACTAAACATACACACAGCAAAATAATAACTCCATCTAACTCCGCGATAAACGCTAGCGTGACGGTTGACAACAGAAAACACACATAGTACATTCTGCGTTCACATCTATTTGTCAAAGCGACACTTTTTACTTAAATCTCAAGTTACAAGCACAACTTTCGTTGTCTGCTTCACATTGTTTATAACTATACCACGACCATAAAATTGTCAAATGATAATCTCCTGAACATAATGGTTATTTTACACTTTATAATATTGTCTTTAAAATTGATAATGGCAAATGTATAGGCGTTAGAGAGAATAAATAGATAGTTTGACAGACGCAGTGTAAAGTAAATAAATGATTGCCGCCGAGATGATAATCGTGAAGTATTTTACACTTAAGACAATTGCGGTTATTGGTTATATATTAGAAATTGTTTCTAAGCCTTATAAGGGAACTGATTTATAAACTGTGATGAATTTAATCGATGATTTTTTATGCTAAACACTTGCTTTGATGCAAGTTTGTTGGAAATCTACTTTAAAGTTGGTTCGGGTTTGTTCCAATAAAATGTAAATGCGATCTGTTTTACTGTGATCTTCTATTTGATAAAGAATATAGCTAATACAAAAATGCTCTAAAATGTCAATGACATTATTAATAACATAATGTCACTTAAAATACCAGAAAAATGTTAAACAAATTCCTTAACATAAACCTTAAAATATGATTTGTGCATTTGTTTTTATTTTATTTATTTCAAACTAAAATGTTTTTATTAATAAATTCATATTATATTTTTATAATGTATATCAAATACAGCGCTTTTAACGTTTCTAAGTAGTTAAATATAGAAAATATTAAATTTGCAAATTCCTTAACATAAACCATAAAATATGATATGTGCATTTGTTTTTATTTTATTTATTTCAAGCAACATATTTTTATTAATAAATTCATATTAAGTATATATTTTATAATGCATATCAAATACCTACAACGCTTCTAACATTTCTAAGTATGTAGTTAATATCGACCACCTGAATGATTTAACGACTATTAAAGTGTAATGACATCGTATATTTGGATAAGACTATAAAGATGTCGTATTCGCCTGATACCTAAATAATATTAAGATTTGAAACTAGAATGTGCCTTTTAAGATGTTATTATATGAAAACATATATGATATGCTGTTAAGCAGTATGAAGCAAAACAGATTTTTACAATAATTTATTTATTAACTAAGACTAATTTACAAGAGTTAATATGATCTGAAATAGGAGTTAACACGTTGAACTGTGAGATAGAAGGTAGGTACGTATAGGTAGTTATACGTATTTGTTTATTTTAAGTTCGCATATAATTAGTTAAACTTTATACATATGTACATGTATTATAGGTACAAGCAGTTATCAAAAGCAGTTGATCAGCTGGCTCATGAACTAAGTAAACAGTTTCTTATATCTCTGGATACTTATATCTTTTGAGCCAAAGTTCTCATAACCCTAAGACTACGCCAACCTTTTACTGCCGAAACTAGCGTCATCAATCAGATTTTGATCAATTTCTCTTATTTTAAAACATTTTTTTTCACATTTTTATTTTTTTTCATAATTTACCTAGTTTCAAATAATTTAAACATTCTTCTTCTTCTCAGCCTATAGAAGTCCACTGTTGAACAAAAGCCTCCCCCAAGGCTTTGATTTCATTGCGGAGCATTGCCATAATCCCCACGCTTGGCAGGCGTGTTGGGGATCGCAGTAAGTTGCTCTATGTGTGGCTCTTTGTCTGTGTCTGCCGTGTGGTACCAGGCATAGATTAGCACCAACCCATATCCTCCCGTGGGTGTCTTAAGAGGCGACTAAGGGATCTCTCACAGCGAAGCGGGCAGCAGCGCTTCTCCTCTGTAATAACAAATTATAGTAGCGACCGCCAGCGACTTCGTTCGCGTGGAGTTAGTTATGCTCTACTCATTTTGGTCGCAGTGTGATGTTATATAGCCTAAAGCCTTCCTGGATTAACGGGCTATCCATCGCAAAAAGAATTTTTCAAATCGGACCAGTAGTTCCTGAGATTAGCGCGTTCAAACAAACAAGCAAACTCTTCAGCTTTATATACATATTAGTATAGAAGGATAGATTAATATTAACAAATGTTAAACAATGTTTGCTTTAAATAATAAAATATCTATCTTAAGGGTCAAAAATTGTACAAAGTAGCTCGCAAAAAATATAGTACACGTAGCAAAATATATGAATGTAAAAATATGAATATACAGTATGTTAAATAACAGAGGGCGTTCCCTTAAACTCGTTAATATATATCATTAATAGATTAAAATAAAAATATCAGCATAGAAAAATAAGCATAAAAAATCCGAATAAAAAAAAATCTAATTGGAAATAAATTTGAAACCTCCTGTTTTAAATCAAAATAGTAGTCGTCATGTATAAATAAATTGCGACGTTGCCGTCTTTCATGTTCGAGTGTACAGTGTGTTTCTTTTACATGTCAATTTAAAATTTTTATTGAATATTTTCTTATTGGAAAAAATTTTAAAACATTTTGTTTTCGAATGGAAATATTTTTTTTAGAATGTATGTACGAGTATGCTATACTACTTCGGGTTAACGGGAACGCCCTCTGTTAGTTAACATACTGTATACTACACTATAATTAAGTTATGTAATTTAGGTACTTATCCACTCAACCGTATATATCCCATTATACAATACTTCGACATGTACCTCTCATACATAATCTGTTCAAACTCCTGGCCTGTTAGTAAAGGTATTGAATATAAGCTATCTAAGATACTTTCTATATAATGAAACTCCTCCGCTAAAATTGACATTAATGTCCAAATACGGGCCACTTACTTTTGACAGGCGGGCCATTGAACTAGCGGAGAGGGGAATTCTAAAAATAATAGTAAGAAAAGTAGGTAGATATATGATTGTGAAGTTCTCAGTTTGTTTTTTTTTTTTTCTTTTTGTTAGAATTTTTGCAGAATGGCAACCCCAGCCAACACCTTGTAGGAAACCAAGCAGGCATTAATTACAATGTAGAGTACATTGTAATTAATGTAAAAAAACAATAAGTAGCTGTCAAACCGGTGAAGGAAAACATCGCGAGGAAGCCGGCAAGGCCTAGAACCAAACATTCCAAGACAAGTGACGTTCGTCAACCCGCACTAGGTTCTCGTGGTGAATTATGACCCACTTCCAGCCACAGAGATGGAGTTTTCTGGCTTATGAAATGGGACACGAGAACTGTCTCATATCATACGCCAAAAAAACTGTAAAAAATATCATGTAAACATTACTGTGAATTGTTACTAGCTTCATTAATACTAGCTGCTAATTTCATTTCCTTTTAGAAATTATGTCTGCCTCTTTATGTACGTATCGGCATGTAAAAAAACGCGGAATCGCGAATTTTAGACCCACTCCATATAATTCAGACAGCTCGTAAATAAACTGACGAACTCGAAGGTGGACGGGTCAATTAAGTTGGAATTCACGAAATTATGTGGTATTTATATCGATAGAGAGCTAGACTTGCTCAAATAGTAAGAAATCTGACAACGCTTTGAAATTATTTCAAGCATCCAATTCCAAAGAGTTTTTTTCAAATTTAATATTGCCAATAATTTAAAACCACTCCCGAGAAAAACCATAAGTTACTACTTAGGCAGCCTTCAAGTATTACGTAAAGCAATTTTTAAAGATTTTTGACTCCCCTTCCTTCCTTGTAACGCACCGTAACGTTTTTCTGTTTACACTTGGTATAATTTTAATTTACTAATTAATATTTTTTTAGAAACAATGTTACGTTACGCGCTATAAGAAGCCCCAATCGCGTTACGTAATACTTGAACGCCCCCTTACCTACGTTTGTGTGTAAACAAAACATTAAATCTTTTATTTTAGTACCCACCGATGTAAAATATGCAATAATCTTATGGACAAACCCATCCCCAAAGCATGTGGTTTCGCCATACTAGTCCAAGGGGTTAAGATTTGATCCCGCGACCTCTCGATCGCCAGCCAGCGTCATAGTCGTTAGGCTATTGTCGTGTTAAGTGTAAGAAAATGTCGTCTTGCCTTCTCTGACCGAATATATTATAATTGATTTTCATTTAAATGGTCAAGCGATAGTTTTAGACGGCGGATGGAAAACATAGGTTATATATTATATATATGTAATCTAAATATTATAAAAAGCATAGATTTGTTTTCGATTTTGTTTGTTAGTTACACCGTCACGCAAAAATGACTGAACGGATTTGGCCCAATAAGTGAAAAAGAGACAGTATTTTTTTTAATTTTAAATTATTGCTTGACCACAATCCCGTCTGATGGTAGCTGTGATGCAATCGTTGATGGTAAAGCGCGGTGGTTTATTAAGAGCCTATATACTCTAGCCTTGAAGACACTGAAATTGTAGTCAGACGGTAACACCGCCGCTGGCAAATTCTTCCAGTCCCTCGATATACGCGGTATAAAAGACGAGGCGTAAGCGTAACGCTTCGTCCGGAGCGTGCTGGTGTCAACAACGTAAGGTTGACACCAGTACGCACCGGACGACGTAAAAACTAACAACGTAATATTCTAATATAACTTGTTGCTATAAGGAAACATAAAATATTGTAATAATAATAGCAAATGTATTATTATAAAGTACATTGAATGACGGTTACCATATGTGTGTCATAATATATTAAAGCTTCTCACGCAAACGGCTTATCCGGATATTGATAAAATCGGAAATCAATATCCGGTCCGTAATATTCGGATACTTATTTTGATACCAGCATGTCACCACAGGTCATGATGACATAATCGTTATCAAAATCTCTTACCTACGTATATTTGTGGTGGTAGATCTATAACGTGAGGATGTATGTCGCGGCCATCGACAATATACTAATGGACATGCCTTAGAGATGATAATTGTGGTACTCGAAAGAAAGAGAGAAACACAATTTCATCTATCTTTATCTCTCTCAAATCATCAATCATCTATGACGAAAGAAATAGTGCTAGACTCTCTGTTCAATCAAAAAATTACTGCAGATTATACGCGTACGGCATGTCCATTAGTAATATGTCTATGGTCGCGGCGCATCACGTATGACAGACGGATGTATTGTGCATTGTCAATGTCAATTGTCAAAATGTGTATTGTCTATGACCCCGGCTCTGACATCAGGCCAAAATTATTTATAAGTTTCATGTTTGAGTATGAGGCTTTTGCCTGTATTAAATTTAATGTCGTTTGTTTCCTTTATTTTAACATATACAATATGTAAAGAAAACCCTGTCCGATCCGTGAAGGTATTGTTAGGTATCGTTAACTGATTCTGATAATGCCTACAAAGCCGGGCTAAACTTAAAAAATCCCCTAAAATAAATATTATTTCGCGAGGTATTAAAAATTGAGGTTAATGCATGTGCGGTAGGCAAAACGTTAGGCATACATCGCATCGATATTCGCTCCGTCAAAAGGGTGTTGTCACTTTTAAAAAATACCAAATTTTGAGGAATTTGCAATTAATTCGCGGAAAAAGATTATTTCAAAATTCATTAGTATTGTCACTATCATGATTATGTAAAATTTCATATTTTATTTGGTCATGTGTATATCTAACATTTATTATCCTTTTGGGGGGGGGGGGTTTCTTTACATATTGTATAAGTACATATACATTCTATTTTTAAATATAAAAATACTAGCTGCGCCCCGTGGTTTCACCGGCGTAAGTAGGTAGAAATATAAAAAAATAGATAAAACACATATTGTATAAGTACATATACATTCTATTTTTAAATATAAAAATACTAGCTGCGCCCCGTGGTTTCACCGGCGTAAGTAGGTAGAAATATAAAAAAATAGATAAAACATATTTTCATGCCAAACGAATATATATACGAAATTCCATTAAAATCGGTTCACAAACATACCAGCTAGCAGGGAACAAAGTGCGTATAGCTAACTAAATATAAAAGTACAGTTAACAACACAAATGCCAACAGTTCTTTGTATCAACATCCAACCTTTGACCTTCACGTCTACACAAAACAACCTCACATAACTGAAGTAATTATTCACGCTAAATGGTTACAAAAAAGTACAATGTATTCATTAGTCAACCTTATCATGACTTTAAAGACTGGGGGCAGACTGAATCAAGATTTTGGTACACCAATTTTGATCTTAGTCCGTTTTATTTATTTACACTTCCGCACAAAGAAATGTATAGCGGCGGACTTAATGCCTTAGGCATTCTCTACCAGTCAACCACGGGTGGTGAAGATATTAGATGGCAGGTGCTTTTTGCGTTGAAAAAAGAAATATATGAAAAAAAAAAACTCTTGACACTATTTAAACAAAAACATAAATAAGCTATATACATGTCGTGGAATACGATATCATTTCAATAAAAGTTGCTCATTTGACTTATGTAATAGTGGGGCAAACGCTGTGACGTTATTTTCACAGAGGCTTCTATTGCCGCTGCGACAGCAAATTATTAAAGTAAAACACTGGACCTTAATACAAAACATGTTTATTTTTCGGCGTTTTTTGCCTTGTGGCACGGAAAGCATCGTGAACAAATGACAGCACAACAAACTACTACTACTTGTCTTTTTTATTTGTTTTTCAACGTTATCGCTACAGCGTTAAGGCTGAAGGTTGAGTGACAACATGTGACAGTTTCCTTGGCCTGCTCTCGTCCGTACCAATTGCAAGTACAGCTTGCATTTGGTTTTTTATTACATAGAATGAAATTCCTACGCGTTAAAAAAAAACTTTCTCATGAAAAATAACTATGGTGCATATTATTTAATTATATTATTTATTCGACGAGATCAATATCTACGGGATTTCATCTATAAATACCGCAGGGGCTTGTTGTTGGTACTTAGCCCAAGATAAAAAATAAACTATACTGGCAATATGCCGCTAAACCATCGGGAGCTACCCGATGGTTTGGCGGCCGTGCATGCATGACCAGTAATAATCTTCAACACACTGTCTTCCTTGTCTTGCTGGGTTTATACAGTATGTTAAATAACAGAGGGCGTTCCCTTAAACTCGTTAATATATATCACTAATAGATTAAAATAAAAATATCAGCATAGAAAAATAAGCATAAAAGAATCCGAATAAAAAAAAATTCTAATTGGAAATAAATTTGAAACCTCCTATTTTAAATCAAAATAGTAGTCGTCATGTATAAATAAATTGCGACGTTGCCGTCTTTCATGTTCGCGTGTACAGTGTGTTTCTTTTACATGTCAATTTAATTTTTTATTGAATATTTTCTTATTGGAAAAAATTTTAAAACATTTTGTTTTCGAATGGAAATATTTTTTTTAGCATGTATGTATGCTATACTATTTCGGGTTAACGGGAACGCCCTCTGTTGGTTAACATACTGTATAATTATGTGTAGTATTGTTGCGCTCCGCCATGTTATGACTGATTTCGTCCTCTTATCAATATGTTGTTGTTTATTAACCCTTGGTGTCTATAGAGCTCTATTAAGTTGACACCATTTGGTCTCATGTGTTCATGGCAGTACGACTTAGCCAGTCTTAAATGATAGCTGCCCAATGTGAATAATATCAGCTCTTCATAAGTTAACTGTGGGAAGTCTGAAAAATCGGAATTGTTTCCATCTAAAGCCATGAAAGCAAACTTTTGTCTATTCATGTTATATTCAATTAAGTATTGCGCCAGTCCGTTCTCACTATTCATTCTGTCATTTATAATGTTAAGAAACTGTTAGGCGTATAAACTATCTTCATACGGACTAATATTTAATAGTAGTATCTACTCGACTTATGAATAAATATATTATTGGTTCTAACTTCTAACTTTGTTCTCCCATGGATTCTAAATAGAATAATCATTCATAATGCTGCGATAATTTATACTCTTTCATTTTATATTTTCATTTATTTATATATTCCGCTATCGGGTCGGATTGCGCCCAATGACCTTTGTTTTGACTCTAAAGTGTCCTTTATTATGACAAAAACTAATTTATTTAAATAAGTCAAAGTTATCGTGATTTAATAATAGCACATTTTATCGCGGCGGCCATTATTGTCCGAATTAGGTAAAAATCAATATCATTTTAGGTTTCCTTGATCAGTTGTAGAATGTACCACGGCGCCCACGCGGCAACCTATTGTGATTTTACCATAAACCGGCGATTTAGAGCTTTCGACATACTTAGTATATGCCACTACAGACCTGTCAACAACCTGTCTCAACGTGAATCACCCAAGTCGAAGTGAGCTTGAAATGTGCCATCGTTGAAATTTAAGCTAGGGTTTGACAGTTCCCTTCAGCTACATTTTCATACTGAAATTTTTATAGAATAGATTGACTGATCATACAATTAATTATTCACAAAAAAATATTTAGTATCTTTTATTATTAAAAAAATTGCTAATGGTTCAAGATTTATTCGTGTAATCAGTCTCGAACACTTACATCCGATTATAGGAGAAGGTTGAAATTTAAAATTACCCATATATTATGTGTCGTGAACGTGTCCTTTTTACTGACTTCGCAATAGTAGTACATAGTTCAGAACGGATACCTACATAAGTACCGAAACACATACTTTTGGCTAGTTCGGTTACAGATGTCTAACTCGCCTAACTCAATCGACTCGATTATACTACATATTTATGTTAATCGAGTAATTGAATTGTCGATTTATTTCGTCCATCCAATAGACCGATTCCCAAATGATTATATTATTCGGCTATCGATACCAAATCGATTCTTATAACGTAACCCCAGTATGTTATTATCAATATAAATCTATAATGGCGGTAACACGGTAGCTAGAACTACGAATCAATGCATAATTTATAAATGAATAATTTAATAGAATATCGACCTTATTATGTTATCCATTTTAATTTTTTAAATAAATTATAAAAAGTTAACAGCTAGTGTTGTTCGTACTATAATGGGTTACTAATATGTATTGTAAATTATTCATAAAATAATTATTAATTTAGTCTTGATTAACGATTAACGGCGACAATGATTTCAGTGTGAACATAAAAATGTGATAGATGAATAATACCCCGTGGAGTTTAAATTTGTTTTATTACAGATCTTTCGTCATTGATAAAAATATTCTATCTAAATATAAGTATATAGTTAACTATAAATACGATGGTTAGTGAGGTTATACGCATGGATCGATGGATGTTTTTTACTCTTTCACGCCGAAACTCCAGAACAGATTGGAATGAAATTTGGCACTCAGGTAGTTTCATCATCATCATCAGCCCCTACTCGTCCACTGCTGGACATAGGCCTCCTTCATGGCACGCCCACAAGCTCGATCCTGAGCAGTTCTCCGCCAGCCACTACCAGCCACCTTTTTGATGTCGTCGCTCCATCTAGCCCAAGGGCGTCCCACGCTACGTTTGCCGAGACGGGTAGGTAGGTAGTTAGTTAGTTAGTTTAGTTAGCTTAGTTTTCTCAGGTAGTTTATAGAGAGAAATATCCCTATAAGCATTTACGAGGTTGAACCAGCAGGGTGCAGCTAGTGATATCTATACTAATATATAAAGCTGAAGAGTTTGTTTGTTTGTTTAAAAGCGCTAATCTCAGGAACTACTAGACCAATTTGAAAAAATATTTTTGCGTTGGATAGCCCATTAATCCAGGAAGGCTTTTGGCTATGTAACATCACGCTGGGACCAAAAGGAGCAGAGCATATAAAAAAAATAAACATATCGAAACCTCCGCGAGTGAAACCGCTAGGCGCAGCTAGTAATAAATATATCAGCAGGGTAATTGCGTAACACACTATCAATAGCAATGGGTTTCATTTTAACAGTTCAACAACATTCATTGCGTTATTTACGTTGTTGAGCAGAGACAGTTTCGGACACATGGAGCTATGGATTAGCAATATGTTAAACACAACAACACGGCCAACGATGCTGCGCCAGAGGGAGATTCATCTGAAGACCCTCCACGACCAAACTCCCGACACAACAACATTTGGCGCATCGTACCCGGCACACATCGCAACACAACTACTCAGACCCGTCCTCCGTACGGCTTCACAATATATGTCCGCAATGTGTCTGTCTGGATCGTAGCAGATAATGTTTTGTAGCTTCTGCCTAACCCGATGAGAAGAAGGCGCAAGCGAGTAGTTGGCAGTGTCAAAGTGACCATTGTAATAAAGCGCTCCATCAGCTTATGTACTTTGTAGCACTACCTTCAACCGCAAAAAAGAAACAACGTGTCATACGAATTCTACATCTCGCAAACAGAGTTTACCGTGCAATTAGCATACATACAACTTCCCAATATGAACCGTTGGGCCCGCCAGACATAAAACCCGTCTGCTCAGAGGATTCTTCCTTTTCCTTGGAAGGTGAGTGAACCCCCCCCCCCCCCCTAAATAGTTAATTAAAGTTAGCTAAAATAAACCACGTGACTTAGCCAACTAATCGTAATACTAAGTCACTTGGTTTTTTGTGTTTCTAAACCGATGGAGTATACTTTGGTTAACTGCCGGTGAATAGTAGGACAATTGTGTAACACCCTGTCAGTAGCAATGGGTTTCGTTTTGACAGTTCAACAGCATTCATTGTGTCATTTACCGTATTGTGCAAATAGATATTAGGGGTCATCCATAAAGTACGTCACACATAAAGGGGGGAGGGGGGCGTCGACAAAGTGTGACATGGTGTGACAAGGGGTGGGTGGGGTACTATGTTTCGTGACATCACATTTCAAAATCGAATATAGCTAGAGGTAATAATCGCGTTATTTGAAATATTAATTATAAACTAAAAAATATTTCCAACTCTATCTTTGGGACAATACGGTTTAAATTGTTTTCTTTACGAGATCATACTCGCTTTAGTGACACTCGCCGATCGAGCCCTTTGGGTTTCTTTCTTTTCTTTATATTCAATAGTTTATTGCTTTGGGGTCATCCATAAAGTACGTCACACATAAAGGGGGGAGGGGGGTGTCGACAAAGTGTGACATGGTGTGACAAGGGGTGGGTGGGGTACTATGTTTCGTGACATCACATTTCAAAATCGAATATAGCTAGAGGTAATAATCGCGTTATTTGAAATATTAATTATAAACTAAAAAATATTTCCAACTCTTGGGACAATACGGTTTAAATTGTTTTCTTTACGAGATCATACTCGCTTTAGTGACACTCGCCGATCGAGCCCTTTGGGTTTCTTTCTTTTCTTTATATTCAATAGTTTATTGCTTTGTTATTGTTTCAAATAATTGATATAATGTTGATTTCATAAAAAAAGTACGTTATTTAAATGGAAATAAAACTAAATTCGGAACTGCTGTTTTAATTTAATAATTTTTCGATGTGAAATTGCAAAACATGTGACGTCACATTGGGGGGGGGGGTCTCAGAAATGTGAACATGGTCCCTTACGAACATATAGAGCAATGGATGAGCAATATGCTTCGATTTTTTTACGTCCATACATACAGATTGAGCTAGCCCCAAAGTAAGATCGAGACTTGTGTTATGGGATACTAACTCAACGATATAATATTTATAATAGATATCTACATATATAGATAAACATCCAAGACCCAGACCAATCAGGAAAATATCGTTTTCCATTATGCCCAGGCAGAGGATCGAACCCGGGGCCTCCACGTGGCAGGCGTGTTAACCGCTGCGCCACGGAGGACGACGACCAATTAATAGTAATAATGTGTTACGCAATTAGGGGGCTGGTTGGTCTAGTAGCCGCAAACACTGATCATGAAGTTCTAAATTCAGTTTTCAGAGAAATCCGAAACTGAAGTGATGTGTGTTTCTTTTTTATCTAGTGTATTTATTTCCCAGTAGCAGCTTAAAATCTGCACTGCGATCTATTAGTGGCTTCATTATACTGCACATAACTGACGTAAGGTTGGTTTATTTTAAACTCACCTCTGCCCACCCATTAGATAGGTGATTTGGGAAATTACAATTGGGATATATGACATCATCTTTCATAGTAATAACTCAATCAGTAAGTAGGTATCTACAATGTCGCCATAATATTATGTTTTGACATACCTACCTACATATTTATTTTCCATGCCACAATAAGTACCTACAATAAATATTCACATAAAATTAATTCTGTTAATTGGTTGTCCAAAATTTCGTTATGAGTAAGTTAATTATTACAAAAATAAAATCTTATAATGATAATTAATTTCTTTAATTTAAACTTAAATTAATTATAATGGTTATCATCATTTGTGGTCGATGCAACATTTCTTCTTCTTACATATTTCTCAATTTGTCATATTTTTTACCCATCTAACATACAAGCTATCCATAGATTTTATTGACTACTTGTATGGCCTATTTTATATAAATAACTAGCTTTCCGCCCGCGGCTTCGCCCGCGTGGAGTTCGGTTATATCGCGCTTTTTAGATTTCCCTCGGGAACATCAAATTTTTCCGGGATAAAAGATAGCCTATGTTCTTTCTCAGGGTCTAAAGATTGTCTATGCCAAATTTCATCAAAATCGGTTGAGAGGTTTAGGCGGGAAAGCGTAACAGACAGACAGACAGACAGACAGAGTTACTTTCGCATTTATAATATTAGTATGGATTATAAACAAGTGCTTGACCGCAATCTCGCCTGTAGGTAAACAGTGATGCAATCATTGATGGTAAAGGGCCCTAGTTTATTAGGAGCCTATTCACTGTAGCCTTGAAGACACTTAAATTGTAGTCAGACGGAAACACCGCCCCTGGCAAATTGTTCCAGTCCGTCGATGTACGTGGTATAAAAGACGAGGCGAAACGCTTCGTCAGGATCGTAGTGCTGTCAAACAACGTAAGAGTGGATACTCGCCATAAGACGGGTCGTCTGAGGATTGAATAGAGTTTGGGGAATTAAGTCATGTAATTCTCGCGCATATTTTCCAAAATGCATCCTACAGAACGCCTGCTACATTAATTTATACACAAACTTTCCTGTTAATTTTCAAGAAAAAATGTTTATTCTGTAGATATAAGTCGTACATAATTATGTACTATCGCCAAAACATAGGTATACCTGACCATTTTGAAGACAAAATCCCGTGCACGTAATGACCACAGCTGCGTCCGTATGTATAACAAAAGAGGATCCTTTATAAGTCGACTAATACTATACACTGCAAGCAGAAATAGTCCTTACAGTGCTGTGGTTCAGATGTAAATTTTGGCGATAATGCATTAAAAAGAAAAAAAACAAACAAAATACCCAAGTGGCGAGACTAGGGCAAAGTAGTTACTTTTATTGAGTATGTAGTAGTGTTAAAGCTACGTTTGCTGTAGTTGGTGTGTGTAGGGTGCCCATTTTAATATGAAGATACCCGTTTTGTTTGTTGTGGATGATAACTTTGAATTCAGTGGAGAGGCTGAATGGCCACCCAGATTTAACTCGAAACGGTTCAAAGCCTGGAGCACAGACGTATAGTAGCCAGTTTTTCAGTGTTCTATAGGATGCATTTTGGTGAGTGTGCGAGGGAATTATAATTTAATTACCCCATCTCCGTTCCACCATCGAACGACCCGTCGTACGGCGAGTTTCCGCGCTTACGTTGTTAACACCACTACGATCAGGACAAAACGTTTCTCCTCCTCTTTTATACCACGTACATCGAGGCACTGGAAAAATTTGCCAGCGGCGGTGTTTCCGTTGGACTACAATTTGAGTGTCTTCAAGGCTACAGTGAATAGGCTCTTAATAAACTAGCGCGCTTTACCATCAAAGACTGCATCACTGCTTACTATCATGCGGGATTACGGGCAAGAATTAGTTTATATTCATGAAAAAAAAAAAAAAAACAAATTACATCTGCCCCTCTGGGCGGAGAGGAAGGACGTGCCAGACTTACTGACTAAAACCCACCTGTGTTCCTTAACTTGCCTGTGCGCCAGGGCCACATTTTCTTTTTTAACCAACCCGCAACCCTGACCCACGAGGTATCGGGCTTCGTGGACCCCATCACGATATACAGAGACATACAGAGGCCCTCCGTAAGAAAAACACGGCAGTTCTGACTGCCATTCTTGGAACTTTAGTAGTCTTTACGGATCTTTTCTCGACGTCCAAGAAACCACAGTGTCTCAAGACTCAACTCTTTGACAATGTGTGTTGCCAGTGATGACTTACGGAACTGAAACGTGGTCACTCACAATGGGTCTCATACGAAGGCTCAGAGTCACACAAAGGGCAATGGAATGAGCTATGCTCGGAGTTTCTCTGCGCGATCGAATCAGAAATGAGGAGATCCGCAGAAGAATCAAACTGAAATAGCTCTTCGAGTCCCTAAAATTAAGTGGCAGTGGGCAGGGCACATAGCTCGTAGAACCGATGGCCGATGGGGCAGTAAGGCTCTGGAGTGGTGGCCACGTATCGGAAGACAAAGCGTAGACAGGCCCCCAACAAGGTGAACCGATGACCTGGTGAAGGTTGCAGGAAGCCGATGGATGCGGGCAGCACAAGACCGGTCAACGTAGAAAGCCTTGGGGGAGGCCTTTGTCTAGCAATGGACCTCTATAGACTGAAGAAGAAGAAGAAGAAGACGGGTCATCAGAAACTGGAAAGTCTGACAACCAGTCAAGCCAATGGGTATCGGTAGTGGTACTTATCTATGGTCACTCTGGCAGATGATGATGTACTAGTTAGAGGATGTAAAAAAAAAAAATCTCTTTGCTTGCTTCACAAAGAGCAAGGTCCCGTTATTTTGACCCTTACTTATAAAAACCCGAGGGTGCACAAACATACCAAATCTTACCTTTCTTTTTTTTTTCTTTTCCTAAGTCGGACAAAGCGCTAGTGGGTTATTCTGTAATTCAAAATCTTACGACTGCACGGTTGAGTGAAGTACGATTTTATACAAATTATTGGTGTATTCTTTTGAACTTTGCTTTTTGCTTTTTGTAATATGGCATCTCGTAGTTGACCATTAGAGGCCATGAATACTTAACCGGACTTTCCTGTAGATGCCTTAAATACAATTAAAGCCTCCAGCCAGGATTCTTTTGAACATTACCTATCTCTTATTTATACTTACTAACATGGTCGTACCAGGGGGGAAAGGCAGGGGAGGGTAGCTAGACTTCTAAAATAAATAATAACAAGATTTAATACAAAAAAAAAACAAATTTAGTAGTTTCTCTTGATTCAGGAGTACGGAAGTCTTTCTTTTCTTCTTTTGACAGGTTTCTTTCAATGTTTGCAATTGTATATGTAAGAGGGTAATGGCTGTCATCACAAAAATGTCTATCAGTGATCTAATTACCTCTAGCCATGTCATTTTACGTCCTTTTTGTCTTGCAGACATTAGAAGTCCAATAATCAAATGTTTACCAGCACATTTGATGATGTTACGTAACTTTTACGATGCGTTTACTCACAGAAACCGCAAACAAACCGAAGCTTTAAAAAAATGATCTGGTTTTCCAAACATTAGGCGGAAACCACAGTAATAACTGCTTAATATTGTGTTTAGTCAGCTAATACTGTCGTATATCATCAAATGTGTTTCTCACATAAAAACTGGACAGTTTAAGTTCGGTTTAAATGTCGCATTCCAGTGATTTATTTGGACATCTTAATGGCGCCAACCAAAAGTGATGCAAAATACTGTTAGCGCCGAAAAACTGGATCGGGATGCTACGCTACTGTGGATTTAATAGTTTCCCAATCTAACTACTAAAATTGGATCACAACTGATCGATTACAGCTTCTTTATTTTATCCGGGTACGTAATAATGTTTCAAAAGTATGAGACACTAGCTGCACAGCACGGTTTCACGCGCGTTTGTTATTTAATATGCCCCGTTCCTATTGGACTCAGCGTGATGTTATATAGCCTAAAGCCTTCCTGGATCAATGGGCTATCCAATGCAAAAAGAATTTTTCATATCGGGCCAGTAGTTCCTGAAATTAGCGCGTTCAAACAAACAAACTCTTCAGCTTTATATATTAGTATAGATTACAAAAAATTAAAAAAAGCATGATGGTTAACAGTGGCGCCATCCCTTGTTCAAAAACTAAACTAAATTTATTTTCATTGCATCTTCTTTTTACTATTTCATTAAAAAAAGGGCAAAAGGACGTACCTAAGTAGGAAGTACCTTAATTTGACAAGACTAACATTTATATTCTCTGTTTCTCATAATGGAATGGAAGGAAAAAGATGCATCGAGCTAAAATTTAGTTTAGTTTCAAGGGTATCAACGTTAGTCTGTATTAATCCAATTAAATCTTGAGTACAAAGTATCATAACAATAAAAACGAAGTAGATATTATAAATAACCTGAAACCTATAAGGCGCGAACAAGTTTACTAAAAAAAAAAACATAAATACAATCAGCTCCACAGCCATTCATAATACAAATGCCAAAAAAATATAAAGCCGATATTTCACTTAATCCAAAACCTATAAAAATACTCCCACATCAATTAAAAACCGTCACCTAAACTCGCAAACAAAAAGACCACGTGAACGTGCCAATAAACACTGGCTACATTATGGCTGAATAGCCTCTTCCGTGGCCGGCCGAAGCCTCGTCCACTACCTGTGCGTTTTTTTTTTTTTGTTTTGTCAAAGGTCCGAGTCGTCGGGTGATGCGGGTCGCCAGTGTTTGCGCGCACCTCGGCCCGGCCGGGTGTATCGTTCCATTTTTGAACGCGTCGCGTTATTCCCGACTACCCTATATATTACACCGTATTTTTACCCTTTTAGTGCATTAGAGTATTTCTTTTAAGTGTAATACGTTTTTATGTGTATTTTTGTGATTTGATTATAAACAGTTTTGTTTGGACTTAAGGACGTAAGGTTGTGACCTGTGATATCATTGGACGGTGATTATAATTTTGACATTCCGTTTATTATTACTTGAAGTGGTAACGTGTTGTTTATCATTTTATTTAGACAAAAACTCTCTTAGTGTGTAGAATTTGGTGATAAGTGATTTTGTTTATGTAGCAACATTTGACTCGGAAAAACAAAGTGCTTTTATTTGTCAGTGATAATAACGATAAAGAATATTTCATGATATTTTTATACATGTATAACTTGTGATTAGGGATGTATCTCAAAATGTATATAAAATCAGAGAGGTTCTACCAGCAGTCTGAAAATCAGCTCAAAGAGGACAAGATATTCTCGGACTATGAGGAGGAAATAGACGACCGTAAGTACATTATTAAAGTAACTTATTTATAAAAAGGAAACATTGTTTTACTACAAAACTATTAAAATATATGGAATGAAGAATTCAATTTGAAAAATATAGTTGAATACCACATTGGTTTAAAAATAAATGATGTACATTTGATAAGTATTTTATATACTGTAACCCTATGTTTTTAGATAAATTGCTTAAAGCTCTTATCAGCCTTTATTTCTATAAGAACAGTACGTATACAAGAATTATTTGCAAATGAATATTATTACATTTACCATATAATTTAAACCACAGCAATGATACATCGATTTGTTTTATTAGATTTCGACGTTCTACCAATTACCGCTGCTGTTGAATGCAGTCAATAAATACATAATACCATGTTTATCTATACTACATATTGATGAGATTGTTATTAAAATGAGAAATAATAAAACTATTAATAAAATTATAAACTTCAACTAAGTCTACGCGTTGATGTCTTTTGTATGAGTCGTAATGCTGCCGACGGGAAAGTAACAAACCGTCTTATTAAATTTATATGACTACTTATTATCGATTATTTACGTTTAATAATGTAATACTTATTATTATATAATTTTAATTATTGTCATAACATAATTTCTAAACCTTATTCATGGTTTAGAAATTATTTTATATACAACTAGCGGCCGCCAGCGACTTCGTTCGCGTGGAGTTAGTTATGCTCCGCTCCTATTGGTCGCAGATGTAATATATAGCCTAAAGCCTTCCTGAATTAATGGGCTCCTCCTGCTCCTCCTCCTCGAGTCGTTCTCCTTATTACTGAGGGTCGTGATGTCCCTGTGGAATTATCCTCTTCTTCACAATAGTTTTTCATTTGTTACGATCCCTGGCCGCGAGTATAGCATCATGCAGGCCGGTGTCCAGAGAGGAACGAATTTGGTCAGTCCACCTTATTGGACTGCGACCTCTGGAACGTCGTCCATCCACCTTTCCAGTAACCATCAGATGTTCGAGGTTTTCCCCATCCTTTAATGGGCAATTAATGGGCTATCTAACGCAAAAATAATTTTCAAACATCGGACCAGTAGTTCCTGAGATTAAATCGCGTTCAAACAAACAAACTCTTCAGCTTTGTATATTAGTATAGATTACTGGAGTAAATTATTATAGAAAAGTAAAGGCATTTATTTTAACTTTAAATCAAACTAAAACGAACAGACGCAGAATATTTCAGTAGCCAATATTAATATTAAATATGCTAGATATATTTAACTGTGTAGGGTTTCGAAAATCTATACTAATATATAAAGCTGAAGAGTTTGTTTACTTGTTTATTTATTTGAACGCGCTAATCTCAGGAACTACTGGTCCGATTTGAAAAATTCTTTTTGCGTTGGAAGGCTTCAGGTTACGCTGCGACCAATAGGAGCAGAGCATAACTAAACCACGCGAACGAAGTCACTGGCGGCCGCTAGTTTTGAATAAGGGGTAACGTTTTCAGCATTAACAAAAGAAACTAAATACAGTAATAATACGCGCATTGTCGTGGAGTTACTGATACCAACCCGTATTACCTACAATAATAATAAAAACAGATTTTAAAATAAATACTTGTAGACATACAACCCATACGGAGGATGGGTCTGAGGAGTTCTCTTGCGATGTACGCCGGGCACGATGCGCCAAATGTTGTTGTGTCGGGAGTTTGGTTTTGGAGGGAAATCTCCCTCTAACGTGATATCGTTGGTCGTATTGTTGGGCTTAACATTGCATCACCTCGCTGAAGTGCCGTCTTCCTTCCTATTTACTCAATTTTTTGAGTGAATAGGCTTAATAAAATAGCTTGCTTTACCACTAACGATTGCATCACTGCTTACCATCAGGCCGGATTGCGGTCAAGCACTAGTTTATAATTATAAAAAAAAACTAACACTGGTCGTAAGGCGCAAGTAACAATTACAGTTAAGGTTAAAAGCCTTAATATATTCAATACAATTTTATCATTACCTTTTCATACTCAAAACATTATCCCTTGCACCTGCATCGTAACTTTAAAAAAAATCCTTTACCTTCAAATTTAAGCAAACAAGTAAATGCATAATGTCATCTCATGGTCAACCCTTACCCCGCAAATGGTACAAAAGGCTTCTCGGACCAGACCAATTACAGACAAAGAAAGGCTCCAGGGAAAGGTACAGGTACAAAGGGCCAGGGGATTAAGTTCAGGGTTTCGCTAAACAATAGTGGTCAGTTGTTTGCAATATTTCAATTTCCTGTTTGGCCTTTTGGACCCACCGCGCTGTCTAAAAACGCGTAACGGATTTTAAATTTTGCGGAAAGGGATATTCAAGATTAAAAATAGTTTTTTTTTATGTTGCCCTATACTTAGATTTTCTCCAGTATCGTGTGGGTACGTTTACGAACATATAAATTTACACAAACAGCCAGAACCGGGGCAAGTAATTGTAAGCCTTCCAAATATTTGTTCCTTGCGGGAATTGAACTCGCAACACGCAGCACAGCAGTCAATAAACCACTGCGCCAGTTGTGCCGACTAAAATGAAAGTTAAATATTTTATTCATCTGATTTATCAATAATAAAACAATAGCAACAAAATTGCCTTTTCATTTATTAGTCTAAGGTTTTTGATTAACTTTATTGTTTCCGTGGTGAAATGTAAATCACCGTCAAAGACGTTTCTAATAAGATAAACTCAGCATCTCATAATCCAGAACTTACTAAGTAAACCGAATAATATTTTACTAATGAAGGTAGCCAATAGTGTACATTCATCATCATCAACCTTTTTATCGTCCCACTGCTGGGCACAGGTCTCCTCTCATACAGAGAAGGATTGAGCGTAACCACCACGCTTGCTCAATGCGGGTTGGCGATTTCCGACTTAAAGTCCAAGTTTCCTCAAGATGATTTTCTTCACCCTATAATCAGTCATTGGTCTCCAAGATATACTTAGAAAATATAATAATAGTGTAAATTATTTTGGCTAAAAAGTATTTTTACTAACTTAGGTCCGTATTCCAGAAGGAAACTCAAGCATTGATCTCTGCTTAAGCATTACTTAAAACTAGTTTCAACCAATCAAATGGCTTGAAACGAGACTTAAGTAGAGCTTGAGTTTTGAGTGACGTTCTGTAATACGCACCTTAAAGTTAACATTACTTGCAAGTGTCAAACCCTATTGATGGATTCTCAAAGAGATTCTATTGTTCCCTTTGATGAATATCTTTTCAAAAGAAGGTTGCATTACAAATTGGCACATGCAGCAAAAATCTGTTGCAGGTTTCAACTTGTTCCCAGAGGTGAGCTTTTCAATCATCAGCTACTGTCAAAAGCCTCTCGTAATGTAAAAAGTAGTATTACAAATTTAAATTACTAACAATATGAAGAAATAATAGGTACCCTTATATTAGCTCTTATATTACTGAGGTAGTTGAGAAAGTAAAGAAAGAAATAAAATTGTTTGTTCTGCGCCACCTCTTTTAATACGTCATTGGTGCCCAAGATATACTTAGAAAGTACCTATAACTTACAAAAGTTACATTGATACTTACCTGACCTGGAATCGAACCCCCACACTCATACTTTACGCTGGTGTTTTAACCACTAGGCCACCACGACTGCTACTTCCTTATAACATGCGTAAACTACCTTACATTCCCATATTTCACCCTCAAACATTCGACAGCATTAGAAACGGCACAAAAACAATCCTCAATTTTAAACCTTATCCTATTGACATGACACAGAAATCACTCAAGTTTTAGCGAAATTCTAAGAATCATGTACCTGTTTAAAAAAAAAAAAAGTGGGTTGCTTCGTACCCGACCTTACCTGCATAGAATGTTTTTTTTTTTTTATGGCAGGAAATCGCGACAATACGGTCGAAACGGTCAAAGTTTGGGATAAGTGCGCATGAGTTCAACAATGGAGCAAAGATCTATTGTAAGTGCTATTGAATCATAAAACGCCTTTTTGGAAATAAGTCACGCAGTTTGTAGGAGACTCATACATTGTAAGGTTATACGTTGATTTATAAAAACAAGGGGACACCTATTATATTGAGATATTTGGAAAATTCTGTACGTGGTAACCATGTGCCTTACTGTTGTAAATAGGGATGTATCCAATGTATGAAAATCAAAAAAAAAATTGTCCTTTTTGTAGATAATAAAAAAAAATAAGACACGTATTTTTTATTTTGTCTAAATTACCAAAACCTACTGAGGTTTAGCATATTAAAGTTACGGAGTGCGTGTTAATTACGTCACGCCGTGATACAAAATATACCACGGCGTGACGTCATGCGACATTTCAAATCAATATATCTTCCTAAGTACTTATTTGATTGAAAGAAAAAATGAAAATTACTTGTTCAATATCTATACTATATACTAATATATAAAGCTGAAGAGTTTGTTTGTTTCTTTGTGCGCGCTAATCTCAAGAACTACTGGTCCGATTTGAAAAATTCTTTTTGCGTTGGATAGCCCATTAATCCAGGAAGGCTTTAGGCTATATAACATCATGCTGTTTATTATTAGACTTTAATGATGAGAGTAGCAGTGGCCCTATGGTGTCGGGTGTGATTTACAAGTTGCAGGTCGTAGGTTCGAACCCCCGAAAACTTCGAAGACATATGACATCTACCAGCCTTCCTGGATTAATAGGCTATCCAACGCAAAAAGATTATTCTAATCAGACATGTAGTTCCTGAGATTAGCGCGTTCAAACAAACAAATAAACACAATCTTCAGCTTTATATGTATATTAGTATAGATTTTGTTCGAGCAGAATGTTTTTCCGGACTTTTTTCAATAGTAAACAGAACAATAGTGGACCCTTATTGTGTCTACCAGCCTTCCTGGATGAATGGGCTATCCAACGCAAAAAGAAATTTTCAAACCGGACCTCTTGAGCTCTATATGTATATTAATTAGTATACTAGAAAAATACACAATATTATTATTATAGTATAAATTAGAAAAAATATTGGCATTAACACAAATAATAATTTTACACTTTGGGTAGCCTTTCAATTATAATTGAAAGGCTAATAGTGAAAAATTCAAGAGTTAATAACCAAGATATCAAAACTTCAACAACACAAGATATCAAAACTTCAAATAATAAAAGCCTTTATGCAAGAACAAATTACCAAATAAATTTTAACTAAAAGGACAATCATTTATTTTATTGCATTCAACATCGACGGTATTTTGATGACACGGTTGGTGCAGTGACTGAGCTGTCGACTGCTGCACTGCGTGTCGGGTTCGATTCCCGCATGGAACAAATATTTTAATGGCCTAAAGGTAGTTGTTCCGGGTCTGCCTGTTTGTGTATGTAAGTTTAAATATTTGTGAGCGCACCCACGATACAATAAACACAATAAGGGTCACTATTGTTCTCTTTACTATTGAAAAAAGTCCGAAGAAACATTCTGCTGGAACAAAATCTATCGAAAGTAACTCTGTCTGTTTGTCTGTCTGTCTGTTACGCTTTCCCGCTTAAACCTCTCAACCGATTTTGATGAAATTTGGCACAGACAATCTTTAGACCCTGAGAAAGAACATAGGCTACCTTTATCCCGGAAAAATTTGATGTTCCCGAGGGAAATCTAAAAAGCGCGATATAACCGAACTCCACGCGGGCGAAGCCGCGGGCGGAAAGCTAGTATATAATAAAGCTGAAGAGTTTGTTTGTTTGAACGCGCTAATCTCAGGAACTACAAGTCCGATTAGAAAAATATTTTTGCGTTGGATAGCCAATAATCCAGGAACGAATAGGAGCGGAGTATATAAAAAAATATACATATGGAACCCTACGCGGGTGGAACCGCGTGGCGCAGATGGTAAAGAATAAAACAATCCTTAACAAAGATGTCGAGTTTATTAATACCTGTATTAATTAACATCCAACCTGATGTTATGTCACATCTAACAGTACAAGTGTTGCAAGTCTCAAGTAATAAAAGATTTATAATGTTATACACGACAAGATTTTACGAGTAAGTATTAACAGACGATAAAATTAAACATGACTGTTCATTAAAAATAAAGTGTCATGGCTATCGCCGGTATCTTAGAACTTACTCGTTAAGTTGGACCAGTTATTTTGAATCTCTTAAGTTCGTATTCCAGAAGGAAACTCAAGCATTGATCTCTGTTTAAACTTTACTTAATACTATATTTGAGCCAAATTTGATAAAGAATAGAGGTAAACAAACCGTTGCTAGGCAACGAGTAATTTACGCCTAAAAGACAGATGTTAACAACCTTTTCTACATAGATGATTTTCATAAAAGTAATAATCCTACTTCCTACTAATACTAAACAGTTTATTTATGTTTAGATATTTATGATTTGCATAGAACGCTTAACCGATTTGAATGAAATATGACACACATGCAAGCTAATTTCCTAATAAGTAAAATTTTTTGATACATATTTATATTATAATTAGTCCATACTTGAAAGTATTACAATACGTTATGTAGTGGATTTGAAAGTAATTAAAATACCCAAAATTGTATTGACAAATGCCTCAACCTTATTCATTGGTTGAATTCCACAAAATGTGTTTAATACCTAGATTTCATCCATCTTTCTTTTTTTGTAGGGCAATCACGTAAAATTAATGTCGACTTTTTAATGATTTTTCGAAATACCAAGTTATTATGCATGGTATTTTGGTGATTCTATTGAAATATGCTGCAATAGGAATTGTTAATAAATAGCTAGCATGTAAAAGTCGATAATCATGTAAATAACAAGAGATTTGTAAAACCTGAGTTATGATAACCCTAAATTGGTTTTTTTACGTCTATTCTTTATGGAGCTAGACGATGGTATAGTTTCAACTGGCTTCAAACGAGACTTAAGTGGAGCTTGAGTTTTGAGTGACGTTCTGTAATACGGACCTTAGGCATCGCGGGTTGAGTCAAATACCTCACTCCCCTCCCCTCCCCCGCACCCCCTTGACCCGAGGAGGCCCACAGTAGGTCGCCGGCACCGATCGGGGGTTGCGAAAGCATTGTTCGTTATCGCAACCCCGGCGCAGGTATGAGATGGAACATCGGGGTGGTCTTTAGTCAGTAAGATTCTGACAGACACCGCCGTCCACCTCAGGGTAGGGACATCCAAAAGGATTTTCCGCGCCGAAGAAAAAAACAATTTTGAATCTTAGGATGCTGACTTAGAAATAAAAGCCAACACAATTATCTTACAATTTTTCCATTATTATTGGCATAGATATCTTGTGTATTAATTGTTTTTTCGCTTGCGATGAGTAGCGAACCCAGGTAATACCATACCACTAAGTAATACATACCACGAGTAATGAGTTCGATCCCGGACAGGTCATGATGGAAAACTATCTTTTCCTGATTGGCCTAGGTCTTGGATATTTATCTATATACAATGTATCTATTATACACAGTCGACAGCCTCCGTGGCGTAGCGGTAGCGGACGCGGCCGCTGCGCAAGGTGGCGCGGGTTCGATCCCCGCACAGCGCAAATATTTGTATGCATGAATATGAATATTTGCATTGGTCTGGTCGTGCCTCGGAAAGCACGTTAAGCCGTTGGTCCCGGTTGCCATACGAACATCTAGAGGCAGTCGTTACGGGTTGTTGGAGCCCTCAAAAGTCCAGCAATTGGTCTAACTGCAATGCTTCGATGTCGCCTTCGGGTTGTGGAGGTCAGACACTGCCGCTTCACGGAAAAATGTCGAAGTTTAGCCATATCAGCAGTTGGACTGGTAAAGCGGACCCCAGACTCCAAAGCTGAAAAGGCTTCGGATGCGACTGGGATTAACGCTGGGATGATGAGATGAATGTATCTATTGTAAATATAGTATTGTTGAGTTAGTATCCCATAACACAAGTCTCAAAATTACTTTGGGGTTATCTCAATCTGTACGATCAAAAAAATGGCTAGAGTAGATTGTAGGCTCTAACCCACACTGGCGTTTTACTTTGTGTAAATTATTTTATCACCACTACTCTCAAAACGGTGAAGGGAAACATAGCAACACAATAAGTAAACTGGCACATCCTAGAACTGATAAAATCGAAGACATGTGACAACAATGATTTTGCTACGTCTTGTGACATAAAAAAGCAATGTCATTATAATGAATGATGACTATTGTCAGCAACATTGTAGATTTTCTTATAAAAACCAGGCAAACTGCATCATCTTTACAAACATAACTAGTTAGTCAAGGCAAAGGTTAACGGTAGGGCGAAAGGTCGTTGCAAGAACTAAAGATTTGCATCTATGACGCATCTCAAGAGTATAAAATTAATCATTGCTCGCGCAATGACATTGACTTGAGTTGTTTTATGCTCAACTTGCGCATAACGTATTATTTGCCCACGTTATATGTTACATAAGCATGTCAATCATCATTATCCTCTTCTTTATACAATATGTTAAGAAAACACTGTCCGATCCGTGAAGGTATTGTTAGGTTTCGATAACTGATTCTAATATAGTCTACAAAGCCGGGCGTAACAAAAAAATCCCCCCAAAAAAATAAATATTATTTCGCAAAGGCGAGGACACTTAATACATGTGCGGTAGGCAATACAAGCGCGGGCGAAGGGGGGCAGGGCACGTGGCACGTTCTCGCAACACTCATAATAATACTGCCTATAACAGTGTTGTCACTTTAAAAATAAAAACCAAATTTTGGGGAAGTTGCAATTAATTCACGGAAAAAAGACTATTTCAAAATTCATTAGTATTGATACTATGATGAATATGTAATGTTTCATATTTCATTGGGTTATATCTTTACCTAACCTTTATTATCCTCTTGGGTCGGACGGAGTTTCCTTTACATATTGTATATAAATGTAGTAAAAAGTCAAACGTTTCTGGCCCAAAGATATGCTGTGCAAACTCCACTCACTGTCACAGTCATACAATCATCGAGTGATATCTTAGTATTATAATTATTGGCTGCCTTTACTATCCCAACCCTTTCGCGCCAACTAGGATGGTTAATTTCATCGGTTTTATCACTCAATATCAGTTACAAGATATAGGCTTCGCGTCTGTCACTCAAAAATTACACTTACATTAAATTAGAAAGACACTTTGTCGTTTAAACTTAACTAAGACTCAAATCCGTCTAATTTGAACCAAGTTCAATGTGGGTGTTTAACATGTATACCTCTGCCTTAGCAATCTTCGATAACAGGTGTGACTTTAAATCAAGCTTTATTCATGAACATAATTCTTGAATATCAATCTTTAAATTATTAAAAGGAACAGAGAAAATGCAATGATGTGCGGGAAACATGACACATTAACTCATCATCATCATCATCATTTCAGCCGAAAGACGTCCACTGCTGGACATGGGCTCCTCAAGGTTCTCCACGACGACCGGTCCTGCGCCTCCCGCATCCAGCGGTTTCCCGCGACCTTCACCAGATCGTCGGTCTACCTTGTCGGGGGCTTACCCACGCTACATCTAACGGTGCGTGATCGCCACTCGAGAACCCGTCGGCCCCATCGGGCATCGGTCCTACGGGCAATGGGACCAGCCCACTGCCACTTTAGTGTTGCAATTCTTCGGGCTATTTCGGTTACTCTCGTTCTTCTGCGGATCTCCTCTATCCTGGTTCGATCGCGCATTGAAACCCCAAGCATAGCCATCCATTGCCCTTTGAGTGACTTTGAGCCTTCTTATATGGTCCATTGTTAGCGACCACGTCTCAATTCCATAAGTCATCACTGGCAACACACACTGGTCGAAGACTTTTGTCTTGAGACACATTGACTACTCTTCGCAAACTGACGCGGACATTACTGTATGCCTAGTATGAGTTTTCATTACGAGACTCGATCGTCGATATCGAGCACGTTTGGCGCTCTCATTGGTTGAGAGTTCTTACAACCTAAAGCAGAAAAGTACTAAACATAAATAAATACTTTCAAAAAAATAACTTACGTCATACCATAACCAACAAAAACAGTAAAACCAGTTGGAAGCGTATGTAAATCGTTGAAAACGTAAAAATGTTGGTCGAGGGTCAAGTTGAGGATCAGGGCCAGGGGTCGTGAGATGAGCGCTGATTCATTCAGGTCAAAGGTTCAGCACCTCTGACATTTCTAGTAATCGCTTAACGGAATATTCATATACAATGTTGTACAGTATGTAATTGTCGACGTGTGTTAGTAGCAAATGTATTGGAAATTTTGAGTTCATGTTTAAATACTTACACGGTTGAAAATGTAATTAATATTCTTAAATATTTACACAGTGGAAAATGTAATGTTCTTAAATATTTACACGGCGTGGGAAATGTAACGTGCTTCTTTTCTTTCCAATGTATTTCTTCTTCAAATCAGTAGAATGCTGTTTAGTGAGCTTATAAAATGACTAGCTGTTGCCTGCGTCTTCGTCTGCGATCCAGATGAAAAGTATCCTATATCATTTTCCAGGTCAGAGCCTAGCTATGTGCCAAATTTTATCCAAATCCGTTTTAGCATGAAAGCGTAACAAACAAACTTACTTTCGCATTTATAATGTAAGTCAGAATTGTTGCTTGTCATATTTTCTCTTGTGACGATGACTTATTACATTTCTGTCCCACCAGTACGTAAGTAATACCTACTGCGAGGTAATGACGTAACCACTTACAGTAGCAATGGATTTCATTTTGACAGTTCAACAACAGTCATTGCGTTATTTCTGTTGTTGATTAGACAAATTTATGTAACATATAAATCAATGGAATAACAATATTCTTCAAAATGATGTATATTGTGAACGCAATTAGGGTGCTGGATAGCTCTATCGTTTCCTTTATTTAAGTTCTGAGGGTTGCGGATAGTATATTTTACTTTTTACTATGAACAGATGTATTTTTACAAACATTTATTTTATTTGTTATATACATCATGGTTATGGATCACCGCTTCTAATGCCAATAGGTAACATAGCGAACAATAATGAATTTGAAATGACACAGCAATTGCTTACACAAATACAGACTTCCTCCAATCCCACTCGGCACAAAACTTAATATTTGCACAAAATCGTCATCAGAGCCAAGGTCAGGTTCAAGGGCACGCGGGTCGTGAGACGCGGGTTCGACGCCTGTTGATTCACAGCCGGTCGAAGGTTGGCAACCTCTGACATTTTACCGCGAAACGTCAAGCTGATCTGCAAACAAGTTGGCTGCAGTTAATACAAAAATAAATGAAAGAAGATAAAAATTATTTGAAATGCAGTTTGTTGTCGTTGTTTTATTAGTAAATCTTGATGTTTATTTACAATACTAAGAAACAATAATAAATTAAATCTGCGATCATGAAGTTGGGGATTCTGGGACCTGAGATTTAATTTATTCCTGTTTCGAGTAGGGTTATGTGTTGCGCATTGGAAAACTGATTAATTTAAAGTTTTGATTTAAAGTGAGTGTTCGTAGAATTCCTGGGCCTGTAGCCAATGTAACATCGCTTCTTAGCGACGCGAAATCGAATAGCAAACCAACCAATAACGAAAACGATTGACCACGCGACGCGATAAATCACGTGATCAATCGTTCCCGCCATTGGCTGGTTTGGTGTTCGATTTCGCTTCGCTATGAAGCGATGTTACATTGACTACAGGCCCTGGTCCGTTCTTCATACAATTCAAAAGTGCCTACAATTGTTTTTTTGGAAATGAAACTTTTGGTTTTGAGTTTGTCAAGTATCTTTATCTTTCCGATTGATTGAACTAATTGCAGGCTCTTTTTAACCGGCCCTTTGACAATACTAAAATGACATTAGCGCCTATTCTGTTGTTCACAAACTAAACTAATTGGGAGTTTTGGCGGGAAGCTAAGATGAGTGTAACGCTCATTTTTCATTGGACTTTTAAATTATTTATAGTGTCGTTTACTAAATAAAAACGCGTGATTTATGTAGTAAAAAGTGCATTCAGTGAATAATTCATAAAGAACAATGAAATATTGTAGCATAGTGGCCACATCATGGCTTTGAACCAAATCTTCCTCCGTGTTCGGTCCGCGCGGCCGTCTTTTTCGACATGAATAATTCATTACATGACATTGGCTAAATGCACAAACCGTGCGAAGCCATAAGAAAAAGAAAAAAGAACTTTTGAAGATTTTTATTTTACTTGACATTGGCACAAAGTCATAACCAGTGCCACACTACAAAAAAAAAAAAAAAACTAAACTAATTTTAATATAAGTGCATCTTTTTCTTACCATTTCTTTAAGAAAAAGATAGAAGATAACATTTTAGTTTAATCCTGTCAAATTAAGATACTCCATTTTACGTCAGGAGCACACTAATTTGACAGGTTTAAACTGACATTTTATCTTCTGCACTTCTCTTAATGAAGTAGATTGAAAAAGATGCACTTATCTTAAATTTAATTTAGTTTGTGAACAAGAGAATCGAGGCCAATAATTGGTTAAGTTGGAACCTACTAATATTATAAACTAGCGGTCGCCAGCGACTTCGTTCGCGTGGAGTTAGTTATGCCCCGCTCCTATTGGTCGCAGTGTGATGTTATATAGCCTAAAGCCTTCCTGGATTAATAGACTATCCAACGCAAAAAGAATTTTTCAAGTCGGACCAGTAGTTCCTGAGATTAGCGCGCACAACCAAACAAGCATACAAACTCTTCAGCTTTATATATTAGTATAAATGGGAAATTTGTTTGTTTGTTTGTTCCGCTTTCACGCCGTAACAACTGAACCGATTGCTTTGAAATTTTGCAGACGTAGTTAGAAGTCGTAGACGTAGACAAAGTTAGAAGTCCGGATTAAATAATAGGATACTTTTTATCCCGGAAAAAATTGATATTCCTGAGGGAAATCTATATAACCGAATTTCACGCGGGCGGAAAGCTAGTACGCTATAAATTTTAATTTCTCCGTAACAGCCTAAAGTTTGGATTAAGTAGTACGAATTTACTGGTTAGTGGCACTAAGATTGTCCGTTTATACTTACGTTTTGAAGACAATGGCATGCATGACAGGCATGGTTGGTAGAAAATTACAGTATAGCTAGCTAGGTTGAGTAACCTAGCTAGCTATACTGTAATTTTTAATTTTTTGGAAAGGAATAAAAGTATTGAGTATTGAGATACTCAATACTTTTATTGTTTTCCACATGTATTCTTAGATGGTAATACTTAAAAAAATAAGTGAGTTAGGAGAGAGGAAGCACTTTTTTTTTACTTTACTACGTTGCTTACTAACACTATGTTACATTAGCTGTCTGTACTGGTTTTTAACTGGCAAAAATGTGAGTGTACTGTATACAAATCTGCCCAACTCTTCGAGCTTGGCGTGATGTTATGTGTGTGAGTGTGTATAATTACAGTACGGGCAAATTCAGGCATTAGAATTTATTAGTGCTTGAATTTCCCGTTAGGGGCAAGGCAGTAAACATAAAATCATGTGTAAACTTTTTGCTTTCCAAGATTCCCCAAATCTATACTAATCTAAAAAGCTGAAGAGTTTATTTGTTTGTTTGAACGCGCTAATCTCAGGAACTACTCGTCCGATTTGAAAAATTCTTTTTGCGGTGGATAGCCCCTTAATCTAGAAAGGCTCGGTCGGTTATATAACATCACTCTGCGACCAATAGGAGCGGAGAATATCGAAACCTACGCGGGTAAAACCGCGTGGCGCAGCTAGTCTATACAAGACTTCCAAAAAAAAAAATCATGACTACGCATATCTTGTAGATAACCCCTGTGTTATAACAGTATTTTAATGTTAATCAACGTGATCATTTAATTTAATGCCTTGTCGTTTTGTGATGGTCTTCATGTAAATATTTACATTTATCTGTTTTAACAGAGTCTAATATACGTAGAGATGGATTTTTGAACGTCCATTTAAGTAAATGATTGGTAGGCTGAATGGCTAAATGGCTAATAGGTTAAATACCCGCAGCGCATGACGGTTTTGATGGTAATAATTTATTGTTATTTGTTTGACCTTCCGCGGTTCTCACAACGTTTCACACGGGTCGTACGAAGTTCAAAAGTTCATTTGGTATAAAAAAAACTGCTTGTTTTTGTCGTGTTTCAGGTTTTACTTGATTTTAGATAGTATAGAATAAACTATAGTTTATGATAGGTACCTAATGTAGAGGTTAGAATTAATGAAAGTTCAATTCTGATGACCCTATTGGTGCAGTGGCTAAGCGATCGACTGCTACGGTGTGTACAGCGGGTTTGATTCCCACACGAAACAAATATCTGTATGGTCTACAGGTAATTCTTCCGGGTCTGGATGTTGGTGTATGTGAGTTTATATGTTTGTAAACGCACCCACAATACAGGAGAAATTCCCTTGGGGCAACGTTTAAAAAAAAAAAAATCTTATTCAGGACTACCGCTAACTAACGGACGTAATTATCTTATACTTACTGTTAGTGTAAAGGCGACTTCTAAAGTGTCAGTAAGGAAGTAAACTCAGCCAGTCAATTTCCACCATACTTAAGTACCGCAGAAGCCAGACCCTCGACTTACGTTAACCGCATCACATTTTTTTTACATCCGCATGGTATCGGTGTTGCCAGTGGCAAGAAAAAACCCATTTACTCTGGTGTACAGAATAATACCATATACGGATTCAATGCGCATCCAAAACATTCACAATCTTCAAGAAAAAAATAAAAAATAAAACGAAGCACCGACGAAGATTCGAATTTCAAACATTACTAAGGCGTTTTACGCACTGCAATGCGCAGGTATTGAGAAAAAAAAACTCTTTCGCCGTAGTGGCCAGCATCGACATATAATAATGGACATGCCTTAGAGATGAGAAATGTTGCACTCTGAAAGAAAGAGAAGAAACGGAGTTTTGGTTTATCTTTATCTCTCTCAAAATCATCAATCATCTATGAGGAAAGAGATAGTGCTAGACCGAAAGCATAGGCCATCTCTTTCACTCTTTTCAAAGAATACTGCAAATTATACGCATACGGCATGTCCATTAGAATTATGTCGATGGAGTCCAGCTTCAGCACCCAGCAAAACACACTATCTATGAGTCACAATCTGAACCATTTCGAAGAATGTTGCTAATGCATTGTTGTTTCATATGTTCGGAAAATGTTCTCTACTCAACGTAATAATTAATGCATAGGATGGAGTAGAACTGTCAAATTAAAAGTCATTGCTACTGTAACGCAATTATAAATCACTATATGAGTTTTGACGGGAAAGCTAAGATGAGTGCCACGCGCATTTTTCATTGGACTTTTAAAATTATTTATAGTATCGTTTACTAAATAAAAGCGCGTGATTTATGTAGTAAAAAGTGCATTCAGTAAATAATTCATAAAGAACTAAGAACATCATGACTGCCTCAAACCTCACTCATAGACGGTTTACACGGCCGTCTTTTCAACTGTCATTGGCGATATCCGCCATTAATGTGAATTAAAATTTTCAAAGAATTTCTATAATTAGTTACACGTGTTATTGGCAAAATTGTGGTATCTATTTCACAGAGGCCATTGATAAAGAGTTGAGGCTGAATCTCATCTTGAAAAAAAGAAAAAGAATGAAATCACTATGTTATACACAATAAACCCGCCAGGTGATAAAACTAAGATTTCACAGAAAAAAAAAACTGTAGGATAAGAGGAAGTGTTTTTAATTCAGCTTGCAAGTTGACCTATGCAAACCAATTAACTAAAAAGACCAGTTAAATGAACGCTTTAAAAAATATCACGACTTTACTACTGACATATTTTGGGCTTTACCGACGGCGCTAGTCAGTAAATGGTACAGTATAAACACCCAACGGTATGTCCAGTAGTTGTCAAAACTGCCTTCGTGGGTCGTCGGTTCGTATTCAAATACAGGTTAATTGCAGATTCACAACGACCCTGCTTTAGAAAACGGAGACCTGAGTGGAATTTTAACTCACCATACAGACTTCTTTTTTTTTTGTGTTAAAAAGTTTTTCATACTTACATTGATATAGCAATACTGTACTGTTTCATATAGCTGTTTAACAGTTTGTTATGTCCACTACTTTAGTTTTATTTCTCACTAGCTACGCCTTGCGGTTTCACCCACGTAAGTTTCGATATCTTTTTTTTATATGCTCCGCTCCTATTGGTCGGAGCGTGATGTCATATAACCTAAAGCCTTCCTGGATTAATGGGCTATCTAACACAAAAATATTTTTTCTAATCGGATCAGCAGTTCCTGAGATTAATCCATACTAATATTATAAATGCGAAAGTAACTCTGTCTGTCTGTTACGCTTTCCCGCTTAAACTTCTCAACCGATTTTGATGTAATTTGGCACAGACAATCTTTAGACCCCGAGAAAGAACATAGGCTACCTTTTATCCCGGAAAAATTTGATGTTCCCGAGGGAAACCTAAAAAGCGCGATATAACCGAACTCCACGCGAGCGAAGCCGCGGGCGGAAAGCTAGTAAATAAATAAATATAAATGAACAAATCACACAGATTGAGCTAGCCCCAAAGTAAGTTCGAGACTTGTGTTATGGGATACTAACTCAACGATACTATATTTATAATAGATACATATATAGATAAACATGCAAGACCCAGGCCAATCAGGAAAAGATCGTTTTCCATCATGACCTGGCCGGGGATCGAACCCGGGGCCTCCACGTCGCAGGCAGGCGTGTTGACCGCTGCGCCACGAAGGACGACCAATTACCGATTGGCGCGTTTAAACAAACAAACTCTTCAGCTTTATATATCAGTATAGATTTTAATCAAAACAATCCGAAGCCCACTATTTCAAAGTACCAAAATATTTTGAACCTAGGTTTAATAAATCTAGGAGAGGCCCACTTAGTCTCCCCTGGGATGTGCCTTACAGGCGTTGCGCAGGGAGAGTTCCGGAATTGGTCCTTTAAGAGGAACCGGGACCACTCCTAGGCGCAGATGGTGATCACCGGGGTGGTTTTAGTGAGGTAAAAATCCCACACTACCCGACCTCATAAACAAAACCCCGAACACAAAAAAAAAGGTTTAATAAATCTGATAATAAATGTCAGTATTTTACTGCCTACTTGACCTGCTCAACCCAGTTACTAAGTAAAACAGGTTGACCCATCATGACTGTCTAATATTGACGAATGACAGTCTATATTAGACATACATATTTCCGAGGCACAGAATAACATATACAATTTTATGCTATAGTATATCTGCTAATTCTAGGAATTATCATCCTTCTTGTATCAAGAACCAGGAGATTATGTCCTTTTTTTAAGACGATTTTGAATATAATCATAATATATTCCGTCTTCAAAAAAATCCCGTTTAAACCCCGCCTTGTATACGAAACATCGCGTAACCCTACACGCGCTACCACACAGGTGCTCTCTCGTCCGGTCGAGAGGTTGGCCCTCGTTGGAGCAAATGTTTTCCTTTGGACACAAACGTTTGACCACAAGTCAAGGGCACTCCTTATTAAAGGGCCTAGGGAGGGAACGTGACTGAAATAATTATATCGAAAATTATTTAAGTGGAAATATAATGTGTGCTTGGAATTTAATTTTTGTGTTATGCTAGATAAATAATACGTTCGCTCTTTTGAAATCTGATCACATAATCAGACATTTTTCCCACATAATGTTTTATTCACACATCTGTGAGAACCACATTCTTCAATTTTTTATTTAATGGATAAACAGTTTAGATATTTCATATATTCAACTCGTGGTGGTGACACTGTGGTGATTAACGAGGTCACCAGATGACTTCCATTAGCTTGAGTGATAATGATAACACTTTTAGAAAATCGAGTAGTTGAGTTAAGTCTGTACTATATAAATGTATATTTTTCTGTTTATATTAAACTAACTGACCCGGCAAACTTTGTTCCGCCTTAAAGGCAATGTCACATGATCACATATTTTACTTTTTAAATTAGAATACATAATTGTAAATAAAAAAAATATATATATAATTGTTCCATGATTCTCTATTTGACATTTATTAGCATTACATTTATTACCTTATGAAAGAAATGATAAATTTCTTCTTTTGCCTAGTTTGTGGAGGTGCAAGGTACCAGGGTAGCACAAAAGTCTGGGAGAAGTAGAAACGAATGAAGCTCATTAATTCACACGGAAACGACATAAAAACGGGAACGGCGTGCCCTATGTCCTTCTTTCAGTTCTTAGCTACCTCCCTACCAATTTTCAGCTAAATCCGTTCAGCGGTTCTTGAGTTATAAATAGTGTAACTAATACGACTTTCTTTTATATATACATATAAGATAAAGAAGGCCTATGTCTTCCTTCGTTATTTTGAAAACCCAATGCTTTTCGTCACGCTATTGCGCTAAAAAAATCTCTTACTACCGACTTTATCGATAACTGTTTAGATAATCGCCTAACCACATCACTACTCCCGAGAGACGTTCCTCGGAATCTTAACGACGCTAACAGTTTAGTGCTAAGCAGGTGACGTAGTGGGTCAATGTTTGTGTTAGTGTGTTACATTAGTTTGTGTACCCCACGCTTGGGATGCCAGTACTGCATGTGGGTAGGCAGGGACGTACTTAGTAAGTGCTTGCTTTGTTTGTGGACCGGTGACAAGAGTATTTGTATTAGTTGTTTTGAAACAATGGTAATAGTGAGTTTTGTTTTAATACGAATTAATTTCGTTTATTAGTGTTTTGTTTAATTCTAAATAGATTTAAAGGTAATATAAAATCGGCCAAGTACGAGTCGATTCGCGTACGAATAGGTCCGTACAAAATAACTTTTTGTTTTGATAGCGGCACCGACTATCGCG
Organism: Sesamia nonagrioides; assembly: GCA_017933935.1. Taxonomy (NCBI): domain Eukaryota; kingdom Metazoa; phylum Arthropoda; class Insecta; order Lepidoptera; family Noctuidae; genus Sesamia; species Sesamia nonagrioides. The sequence goes on along the minus strand of JADWQK010001929.1, from coordinate 462,470 downwards.
GTTTATGAGATACAGCCTGAAGTCAGAGAAACAGACAGTGGACAGTGGTATTAGGGTGTTGTTTGTACCCTTTTTTATGGAAAATCAAAGTCACCCTTATTCCTTCACTTGCCTGTGCCTCAGGGCCCAGGGTACACAATCAGCAAAATTGAAATTTGTATTTTTTCATCATCATCATCATTTCAGCCGAAAGACGTCCACTGCTGGGCATGGCCTCCCCCAAGGATTTCTGCGACGACCGGTCCTGCGCCTCCCACATCAATCTATCTTAAAATATCCAGCAGTTTCCCGATGGATATTTTTAGATAGTGAAAAATATTTTTACAAAGATAACGATAAATTCTATAACCTTCCATTTTAAATACTTAGCAGGTAAGTAATATTTAAGTTTACCCAATACCTACGCCATTGTAATACGTTAATCATGGCAATCTAAATCAAGTTAAGCTTGTTTTACTCAATCTACACAAACAAAAGCATTCATACAACGTCTGGTAGCTTGCCTTACAAGGCCGCGGCTGCCACTGCGCAGGTGGCTGATTGGCTATCACAGGTACGGTAGGCATAATAGGTACAATCAGCAACAAAAAACTTGATTAACGAAAAATATTTATTAAAATCGAAACCGGTGTGACATTTAAAAAAAATATCACCACTCTCATTCTATCTCTCTTCTATAACTCTTAGCTTCTACTACTATTTTTAACTATTTTTTTTTTATTTCTAATGTATCGTGGGTGCGTTCACAAACATATAATCTCACATACACAAACAGCCAAACCCGGTACAACTACTTACAGGTCATACGAATATTTGTTGTGGGCGGGGATCGAACCGACGACACGCAAAGCAGCGGTAATTCCCGTAACCACCGCGCCAACCGTGCCGTCAAAGGGCCTAGATACAGCATTGTTACTTATTGCTGCTCGAATCTTTACATTAAATAATTCGTTGAATACTTATAAAACAAACAGACTCGTACTTAGCAATTTTTTATTCTTCTTTATTATTGTTACAATTCCATATGTAACAATCCATACTAATATTATAAATGCGAAAATATCTCTGTCTGTCTGTCTGTCTGTCCGGCTTTCACGCCAAAACTACTGAACCGATTGTAATGAAATTTGGTACACAGATAGTCTAGAGCCTGAGAAAGGACATAGGCTATGAAATACCCCGCTATGATCAATAGGAGCAGAGCAGGAACACAAAATGTTACGAAAACGGGAGCAAACGCGGACGTAAATATTGCTCCCATTATTTTAATAGGCGCTTATTTTATATCAACTGAGCTCTTTCGGTTCGAAGCTTACGCGGGTGAAACCTCGGGGCACAGCTAGTAATTTTATAAAAAAATTAATATAAAAAAAGTTCTAAAAGGTTCTAAATAATATTAAAAAAGTATTGCTTAGTCGGCAATATTACTATTATTCATACGTTATTTGTACAGTATACTAACTCAAATAGGTTTTTGCTCCTTAGTGCATCATCAATATCTTTGAAGCGTGTGGTTGCTTCGACCCACAAGGTCGCAACGGGCCACTACCGGCAACACACAGGTGGTTGCTGTGCAAATACAAATAAAGCTGTTTGAACACTGGACCGCCCTCGACTAGGCAAACAACAGGTGCCGAGACGTGCCTGGGATAGCTTGGAGTGTGCACAGAAAAATATTTTCGTAGATATTGGTTTTTGATTAGGCAATATTGCTCAGTCAAGTGTGTAACAGGGTTTTATGGTGGTTTATTCAGAATGTATGCTGCATTTACAGTAACTATGTAATCATAATGCATATAATAATAGTATAAGTTATTATTAAGACAGATTTTTACTTTTAAGTAATTATAACAGCAGACAAGTAAAGAATACAAAAAAAACAATTTATATTTTTCATCGTTGTTAATAAACTTAATATCTTAACTTTAATATCTTTTATATCTTTGCACCTACCATGTTTTGTCTCTGCATCACCTTAAGGTAGACTGGTAGAAAATAAGGGCATTAAATCCGCCATTGTGCAATGTTTTTCTTTGTGCATGAAGTTTTAATAAATAAGCTTTGACGTCTAAAAAATTATGAATTGAAAATTTAAAAATTATTTTGCGAACAAGTACCTAAATACAAAAATCACACTAAAACACACATCTTCAGAAGTTCAAATAGATATAAATATATATATTACGATCTATCTCTGTCCAGTAAACCATGAGAGGTTAAGTAGATTAAAATCGAACGAATGAAATTACAAAGTAAGTAATTCCAACACACATTATAAATTAAAAACGTCCATGTTACATTTGGCATCTTCTTTAAACCAAGTTTCAATAGATTTCAATTATAAATCATTCGATGCAAATTGAAACGTTACCATTATAAAATATCAACCAGAGAAGATTTAAGTTTATTATTTATTAATCATATTATTCTTACATAACTGAGACGTTTTGCGAATCTCATATAATTAATCATACAGGTATATCTAACATATTAATATGTTGTAGGTGCTATTACATAAGTGTCTGTGCTCTAAGAGATAAAATTATACATCATAAATATTTTTATCTGACATCGAAACCCATTTTTATAACATAATTAATACTTACAAACGCAGAGTAAATCAATCCAAAGGAATTGAAGGTTCTAGGCAAGTAGCTTTCTGTATAATTTCTGACTACCCGCTTAGAAAAAAGGCAAGAGGTTATGCAACTTCATTCGCGTGGAGTTAGTTATTTGAACATTTTATTTTAACCCCAAAAGAGTCGATTTCTATTACACTTCTAGATTATAATATACAGCATACATTTTAAATTTTTGATATGCTCCGCTCCTATTGGCCACAGCGTGATGTTATATAGCCTAAAGCCTTCCTGGATTAATGGGCTATACAACGAAAAAGATTTTTTCAAATCGGTTCAGTACTTTATAAGATTAACGCGTTCAAATAAAGAAGCAAACTCTTCAGCTTTATAGTTATATGTTGCAGCCGCCAGCGACTTCGTTCGCGTGGAGTTAGTTATGCTCCGCTCCTATTGGTCGCAGCGTGATATCATATAGCCTAAAGCCTTCCTGAATCAAGAGGCTATTCAATGCAAAAGAATTTTTCAAATCAGTCCAGTAGCTCCTGAGATTAGCGCGTTCAAACAAACAATCAAACTCTTCAGCTTTATATATTAGTATAGATTAGTATATATATAGATATCACTCAGATTTTTTCTACCTGTCTCACCACCTCCAGAGCTGTCGGTACAATTACACTTACACGACTGGACAGTACTGAACAAGTCACATAATATGAAATCCTTTCAACGTGATTATCCTACCTCTTGAGAGGTCACAATTCAAACATAGAACGGCATGTAGCGGGAATAGATAAAATGATAACATATGTATGAGTTACACGTTTTATGGTTAAGACATTTCCACAACCAAAGAAACAGAATAGGCTATGCGACAGATGACGTGGTTAGAAAGACAAGAATAGAAGAATCAGAACACGTTGCAGACCCACAATCATCATCATCATCATCTCAGCGTTAATCCCAGTCGCATCCGCAGCTTTTTCAGCTTTGAAGTCTGGGGTCCGCTTTTCCAGTCTAACTGCTGATTTTGACTAAACTTCGATATTTTCCGTGAAGCAACTGCCGTCTGACCTCCACAACCCGAAGGTAATATCTAAGCATTGCAGTTAGACCAATTGTTAGACTTTTGAGGGCTCCAACAACCCGTAACGACTTCAAGCAGATCCAAAATAAAAAGGGATAAAGGTGTGAGGAGAAACAGGGTGTAAAGTCCAGTCATCAAAAGATAAGTTTATTTATTTTAGTAAATAAATAAACTTATCTTTTTTATAATTTATAAACTAGTAAGCACTAGTTTAGGTCAAGCGACCGCAATCCCGCCTGATGGTAAGCAGTAATGCAATCGTTGATGGTAAAGCGCGCTAGTTTATTAAGAGCCTATTCACTCTAGCCTTGAAGACACTCAAATTGTAGTCCGACGGGAACACCGTCGTTGGTATATTGTTCCAGTCCCTCGATGTACATTGTACACGGTATAAAAGAGGAAGCGAAACGCTTCGTCCGGATCGTAGTGGTGTTAACAACGTAAGGGTGGAATCATCCAAAGAAAAGGGAGGATCCCCCGACCAGATGGATGTTTTGTCTGCTATGCAACTGTCCGATGAATTAATCGGGCTGTTGCATATAATATGTTAGTTGCGCGGTTAACTCTGCTTGCGAGATGCAGAATTTTCAAAAAAAAAAAAAAAACAAAACATAATCAATGCATTTAATTCAAATAAACAAGTTACAGGCACTTTTGAATTTTCAGAAGGTCGATCAGTCAGTAAGGTGAAGCTAGTCGCCCATTCCAGAGAGTAGGTACCTATGGAGAAGAACGGGCAAGAAACTCCATGGACACTCTTTTTGTCATGTTTTGCTTCATGACCTGTAGTTCGCATGTGGCGTTGGTAAAGCTACAAGGGCAAAAGAGTAATGATGTAGACCTCTTCAGAACCACAGACTAAGTATAGATAGATCTTGATGGTCTTATTTGATATTAGCTTATCGAAGGTCGGAAGCTCGCTAATCGCTTTTAATACCGACGTTTCGTTGTAATAATGATGGTATTTAAGATAAATAAATAATCAGTTCAGATCATAATATTGAACTTACACGGAAAATTAATTAAACGTGACTCATACTCTTAATTGAGGAACTTGAATCTATTAATAGCTTTTCCTGATCTGTCAACTATGTATTTGACTTCCACCAACATTAAAGCTTTAAGCCAAAGCCTGCTTAAGTACTGCTTAAGTAACTGTAATATTCGTAAACTAGGTACAATTCAACATGCTTGTCAAGAAGTATCCATTAAGAAGAGAAGAGAAGTATTTTGAAAAAATATTGGCCTTTTGGAAGTATTTCAGAAGTATTGGCAAATTATATAAATTTTAGTTCTATAGGTAAGAGTTCACATTCAATAATATTATATAAAGCTACGTCCCGCAGTTTCATCCGCATTATTCTCGATTCCGTGGCAATCGCTGTGGTAAAGTAACACACTATTTAAAAAAAAAAAACGTTCCCCCACAGTAAGAATTTCTCTTGTATCGTGGGAGCTACAAACATATAAACTCGCATAAACAAACAGCCAGACCCGGAGCAACTAATTGTAGGCCATGCACATTTTTGATCCGTGCGAGACTCGAACCCGCGACACGCAGCTCAGCAATCGATCACTCAGCCATTGCGCCAATCGTGGCGTCCAATATGCTGAACCTTATCAAACCCTTGCGCCAAGGTTCATCCAGATCTGTTTATCCGCTGTTTTAGCGTGATAGCATGAAGATTTAATTTGTCTCTTAGAGCTCAATTTTTTACCATCATGTTACACGATAACACCAACGTCCAACACTCATCATCATCTCAACGTTAATCCCAGTCGCATTCGAAGCTTTTTCAGCTTTGGAGTCTGGGGTCCGCTTTACCAGTCTAACTGATGATTTTGGCTAAACTTCGATATTTTCCGTGAAGCGACTGCCGTCTGACCTCCACAACCCAAAGGCGATAACGAAGCATTGCAGTTAGACCAATTGTTGAACTATGAGGGCTCCAACACAACCCGTATAACGACTGTCATTAGATGTTCGTATGGCAACCAGGACCAACGCCTTATCGTGCTTTCCGAGGTACAACCAGACCAGTGCAAATATTCAAATTCATGCATACAAATATTTGCACTGCGCGGGGATCGAACCCGCGCCTCCTTGCGCAGCGGTCGCGTTCGTTACTGCTACGCCACGGAGGCTGTCACGATAACACTATTGGTCGCAGCGTGATGTTATATAGCCTAAAGCCTTCCTGGATTAATGGGCTATCTAACGCAAACAGAATTTTTCAATTCGGACCAGTAGTTCCTGAGATTAGCGCGTTCAAACAAACAAACAATCAAACAAACAAACTTTTCAGCTTTATATATTAGTATAGATATATAAAGCTAAAGAGTTTGTTTGTCTGTATGAACGCGCTAATCTCAGAAACTACTGGTTCGATTTGAATTTTTTTTTTGACATCACGCTGTGACTCATAGAAGCGGAGCGTATAAAAAAAACATATCGAAACCTACGCGGGTGAAACCGCGCGGCGCAGCTAGTTCATTATAAAGTTCATGAAAAGATGTAACAAGCCTTTTATGAGTTTACTGTTTCTGTACCTTCCTCACTAACCCCTCCTTTCTATTACCTACAAAGTACCAAGTTAACTCCTCAGTCCAAAATCAAAAGTCATTTATTCAAATTAGGCTGAGAATCAGCACTTTTTGAACGTCAATTTTACATAAGACAGTCCCCCAAAACGCCTATCCATCGACACTTCCTAGTGCTTTCGCTGGGAAGAAGAAATGGCGGAACAAACTCCCCAGCAACACAGCTGTCTGTTCATTTAAAAAAGACATAACTTTATACAATACTACGTATAGTGATGAACACAAGAAAAAACAAGAACACAGTCATCAAATCTATCAACAAAGTCCAAAGGTTCACAGTTAGTTTTTCATTCTTTAAAGCTTCTTCATTTCCCCGAACCATCTTCGGTTCACTGCATACAGCCTCTCAACCGATACTCAGTCAACAATCGGGCGGCATCTTTGTTTGATCAACGTTAAACATCTCCAAACTGCGCAGAAGTGGAGGTGGTATTAAGAAAACATGATTATTGAGGCAATCAATTAGTTGGGTATTGAGTGGGTGGAATTAGTTGTGCTCATGTATGTGTTAGAAGCTGATAGGATTATTAAACTAGCTACGAAATACATTTTTAGAACCTTTTAGCATCTAATAGATACAATACTTCAAAATATTTGGTGGGAGTTTTTTAGGTTCCCCAAAAAATCCACCCAAATATTGATACACAAAAACGCGTCCGAAAATCCACTCCGAGCCATTTATTATAAAATTTAGTTCATTCATTCATTCTTACTTCATTCAATTTGTCGTCCTCCGTGGCGCAGCGGTCAACACCTGCGACGCCTGCGACGTGGAGGCCCCGGGTTTCTTTTTCTGATTGGCCTGGGTCTTGGATGTTTATCTATATATGTAACTGTTATAAAATATAGTATCGTTGAGTTAACATCCCATAACACAAGTCTCGAACTTACTTTGGTGCTAGCTCAATCTGTGTGATTTGTCCGTATATATTTATTTATTTATACACGGATTCTCGGACATACGTTTCCGCGTGTACCTTAGGTTGGATGAACGGAATAACCCAGTTTTTTTACATCTGTAACGTCAATATCGTCGTCAGCCAGAGCAATTTACATGACATGAACCTTGAATCATACGGTATTTGACTCGATCTTCAACGATTGTCATTCGGCTACTACCAGCTACCATGCAAATATTTTTGACCTGTCTAGTCTAAAGCGTCATAGACTAATTAAAGTCTTTCCTTGAACCGTAAAACAACTTATCTTTATGTATATATTTTAGTTTTTTTTTTTTTTTTATATTATAAGTATATATTTTGGTAATAGTATGTATGTATATTTAGCTTATTTAAGTATTTTTTTAATAATTATAGGGTTTTTTTTTTCCTTTTGAAAGAACATCAAGCTAAAGCACCTACCATCTTATCTCTTCACCACCTGGGGTTGACTGGTAGAGAATGCCTAAGGCATTAAGTCCGCCTCTGTACATTTTTTTTTTCTGTGCAAAAAGAATAAATAAATAAATAAATAAATAAATATACCTACATTATTTTACACTGAAACACATTACTAAAAATCCAGCTAACACTACAAAACATACAATGGGCAGACTTATCGCTTTCTGCGATCTCGTCCAGGCAACCTTGGAATGTACAGTGGTCAGTTTGTTTGTAACGCTTTCGCTCTAAAATGGCAAAACCGATTTGGATGACATTTGCACATGATCTGAGTTAGGGCAAGGGTTAATTTTTTTAGATAATAGGAATCCGTGGGATAATTTCCAAACTCGACGCTGACGAAGCTAAAGACAAAAGCTAGTACATATATAACAAACTAGCTGTTGCCCGCGACTCCGTCCGCGTGAACTTCAGTTTATAAGCGCCTGTTAAAATAATGGGAGCAAAATGTACGTCCGCGTTCGCTCTCATTTTCGCAACATTTTTTGTTACTGCTCTGCTCCTAGTGGTCATAGCGGTATGTTATATAGCCTATGTCCTTTCTCAGGCTCTACACTATCTCACTACCAAATTTCATTACAATTGGTTCCGTCGTTTTGGCGTTAAAGCCGGACAGACAGACAGACAGACAGAGATACTTTCGCATTTATAATATTAGTATGGATAGTATGGATTAATATTATAAGTACAGACGACGGCACATCAAGCTGCTACAGTCAGATTTCTTTATTTGATTTTCATTTTTATTTCTAAAGCGTTAAGGGTCTAAGTTGTTTGTTAATTTCTGACAGTTCTGGGTAGCTTTACCTGCTGTTGTCCGTACACTAAGCGGCACTAGAGTTGTTATAAAACCAATAAAAGCTGAAATCTTTCTCCATACTACGCAAAGCCAGCTGAAGGTCAATAAAACTTTAAGCTGGCCTAGTGACCACTGACGAGCGGCATGCTGTGCCTACTTAAAGCTAAGTACTCCAAGGTACTTAAAGTACCATCTGCTAAATACCGCATCCAGTAGTAAAAAGTCCCGCATAATCGCGCGGGTCGAGCACATATTTGTGAACGGTACCGATCACTTAGGCAGTCTGTTTGGTGGACGTGCCGTCATTCGTGTCAGGTGCGCTGCCAACGGTACCTTGTTTGACGACGGTGCTGACCCTACCAATGGCGGTGTCATAATACACCGGTGACGGCGACGTGTAAAGGAGTTTTTTTTTTTTGCAATAAAATTCAGAAGAAGTCTTATGCAGTGTGCATCTTTTTAACAAAAAAAAAAACATTTTAATAAAAAGTTGAAATTCCTCATAAATCAAAAGATGTGTCCAATGTGATATACGACAAATGAAGTAGTTCCTTGTAAAATAAAGAAAATAAGTTTATTTATTCTATTCTCAGTCAATCTCATTTTCTTTGTTTTTGACTGAAGGTTAAATTTAGTTAAATGTAAATGATTCGAAGCAATATTTTAGTCTTTTAATAGTTTTAGTTATGTTAGGTAGGATATAGTTTTATTTTAATAATTTGCAGTTTATTTAGTACCAGTAGTAAGTAGCGATAAGACCGCCCATTGTTTCACCCTTTGTAAAATCTTTTTAATGATGTTCTATTATCTATATGGTGTACAGACGACAGCACATCAAGCTACTACAATCTGTCAAATTTCTTTTTTAAATTTTCAACTCTATTTCTAAAGTTTTAAGGGTCAAGGTTGATTGGGAATTTCTGACAATTTCGGTGAGCTTGACCTGCTATCGTCCGTTCATAATAAAGAATATTCTATTCTATTCTAAGTACATTTATCCAGTTTCTAGAATGAATAAAGTATTATAAAAGTACTTATCACAAACAAAATTCAGTGAAACCAGGCCCCGCCATCGTCCCTCAGTAGGACCACACGCGCTACTATGGTGTCAAGTCAAACGCTTCAACCGGTAACAATGTGGTGTTACACGCTGCATTACCATCGGTTATTCTAACCAAAGGTTAATTGAATCTCGTTCTACTGCTATTGGTTAACTGTCTAGTTAGTTGTTATACAATTGTTACGAGTTTTCTCTTTTGTTGATAGATTTGTTCAATTGATTGGTATTTGTTAGTTTTCTTTAATTGAATTAGGTGTCATTTTAAACATATTTTATACTAGCTTTCCGCCCCCGGCTTCGCCCGCGTGGAGTTCGGTTATATAGCGCTTTTTAGATAGCCTCGGGAACATCAAATTTTTCCGGGATAAAAGGTAGCCTATGTTCTTTCTCAGGGTCTAAAGATTGTCTGTGCCAACTTTCATCAAAATCGGTTAAGAGGTTTAAGCGGGAAAGCGTAACAGACAGACAGACAGAGTTACTTTCGCATTTATAATATTAGTATGGAGTATAGATGAGAAGAACTTATTGGTTTTATAATTATTACTGTTTACATTAAAATACTAGTTAATTGAAAACTTCCCGGCTTATATTTATCACTTTATGCACAATAGGATTATTACGGATTGATAAACACTAAATATGTAGATTGTAGATACATAATATACAAAATAAGGTTGCCGATAAGAGCTTGCATTAGCCATAAGGCCTCCCATTGTAGCTATATTTTGTAGTCTAGAAAGTATATTTTTAGTAATGTATATTTTTGGTGTACAATAAAGTACCTATAGGGCGCCCTTGGGCGAGATGGAGCGACGACATTAAAAAGGTGGCTGGTAGTGACTGGCGGAGAACTGCTCAGAATCGAGCTTGTTGGCGTGCCATGAAGCAGGCCTATGTCCAGCAGTAGACGAGTAGGGGCTGATGATGATGATGGTAATGAAAGTACTTAGGTATATAAAAATAAATAAAATAAAACAGAATCACTTCATATAATTTGAACTTTTAATCTCCCCCAAATAAAAAGGTCATTTAAAAGCAAACTCTTCTCTTCTTCTTTGTCCTAGCCACTTCCCATTATTTGGGGTCGGCTCTCCTCGTACTTTTGCGCCAGGATGATCTGTCCTGGGTTGTCGAGTTGTTTAGTTGGGCACGCTCTAAGTCCTTGGCCACTGTGGACCACCAGGTGGTTAGTGGGCGTCCTCTACCTTTGTTGTTATCTGGCAGTGCTAGGGCCCGTTTCACGACATGATCTTCGGGGCGTCTCATGACATGACCGAACCATCGTAGGCGGCTTTCGGCGAGTTTTTCTGCTATGGGCGCAACCTTGTAACTTCCTCTGATATGCTCGTTTCGCACTTTATCGAGTCGAGTTACGCCCGCTACCCATCTTAGCATCTTCGTCTCATTTAAAAACAAACGCATTATAATCTTATATCCACATGTATTTGGATAATCAGTTGACATGGCCAGCTGGTCAGTGCACACGGCCACACAAGGCTACCTACAACTCTAACGGATCATTTCCTCTCATTATAGACTCTCTTCGGCGCCGGAAACCACCGTTCATTGGTCGCCATCGTAAATACCTATCACTTCCTGCAAAATTTCAACATTTAATATTTTTTTGATAAATATTGTTGTTTGTTTTATGAGTATGAGGATCGAGTTCAGATATTATTTTGTGAGATTTTTACAGTGTCTTCTATTTATAAAAAGTCAGTCTTATTTTTATTGATTTCTGCATATTTCTAAAAGCTAGAAATTTTGATTTTTGAAAGATTATTTGATTGGATATTTTTTGACACCTACAATTAACCGCGCTATAAGAGTTTTATATAACACTCTCAGAAACGGTTGATGAAAAAACAATATAAAAGTTAAGAATTGCCTCTAATGTTAAATGAATTTTTAAAACACCCCCAAACATCTCATCTTAATAACATACTAAATAGATAAAATTGGTCGCCAAATCGGATATCCAACAGCAAACGATGATGCCCAACTAAATTAGTATACATTAAAGCCCACATAATTTAATGCATCATTTAGCATAAATCTGCCAGAAATCGGAGTAACCCCGATAACAGTCCACAAAAAACAACATTCCTTAGTTCAGACAAATACGTAAAACTTTGTCACCTTTTATCTGATCTTAAAAACCTGATAAATTACAACTCGTTTCTATTGTAATAAAGACAGATACAACATATTATGCGGATAAACTTCGTGAACCCATATATCTAGCCCACGGAACTCCCACTTTGACATCCTAAGTCCGAAATTTAGAAAATATCACCCGGATCTGTCCATATATTGTTACGTGTGTTATTCTACGCATGTGGTCCATAATCTCTTTATAACTATTATGTTATCATTACACTAGTGTATATCATTCTTTAACAAAATGCCTGCCGCCTACACTGGACTCTTCTTTTCATACAAAAACCTCAATTTATTATAATTTTCTCATAACATTATACGGCATGGTAGCTGCCCTATGCGTGTTCAATAGAGCTTAATATTCTTATTTAAATGGCCGACAATGGACTCTTTTTAAATGTTATATTGCTATTACTTAATAAGAAGTTAGTAACATCTATTAAGTAATGTGAGAGAGGAAGATAACTTATGATTATCATCTATTTATGTTTCCGTTTAAATTACAAAACTTTAGTCAATGACCATATTTTGTAACACAACTCTTGCTGCCCTAAATCGAACCATACCATCACTTAAACCAAGCTATACCAACTCTAGCATTTCTATTAGCAACTCTGATATGTTTATTATCTTCTAAACCAACAAACATAAATTACCTATTAAAAAGTCAAGGAAATACATTAAACTTCACCTTTTCTCACGTAAACTACTCTCATCACTTTCTTTTGACCTCACAGAAACATCATTTAGGTCAAAACCTCACAAATGACATGCAAATCTCCGCGATTACCAACATTAATAATGACATTAACATTATCATAATTACAATCAAAAGTAGCACCTGTGAAAAATATTATGTTACTGCCTTTTTGAGTAAAGGCATGAGCACATGAGCTAGTGTGCGAGCTAGTTTAGGCAAATACTATAATGAGGCTACTCGCAAATTATATAACCGCGTTATTAAACTGCGAGCGGGCCAATAGCTTAGACCTTAGTTATATTTTTCGTTTTTAGGCTACGGTTAAACCGCTGCGGTTTTTTTCCCGCGACTGATTTTTTCGCTACAAAACGCTCGCGGGAGAAAAACCGCAGGTGTGGCCGCTTGCATTAGTCTTCTAGGGCTACAAATTCACCCGATTAAAATCGCCGCGGTTTAACCGTAGTGCGGCCTCAGCCTTACTCGGCATCATAATGCAGCAGACTACATTTTCGAGTAGTCATTTATTAGTGTCATGGCAGCTACTGTCAATGTGTCAGCGTTTATGTAACTTTTTTTATATTAAATACCAATACACAGGCTTTTTAATGCAGTTTAAACATTGGGAGAATAGACAACATCAGCTTTGCTTATATGATTAAGAATAAAAAAAGATTAGAACTGAGCTCCTGTCATGCGAGTAAGCGTAACGCTTCCACCATCAGACAGGCAGCTCGCACTGTGTAACTAAGCCTTAACAAGAGTGAAACGATTACTGACATAAAAGGTGTTATTAATAACGCTTATTTCGCTGTGACAAGTAGCAGGTTATTCTCACAATGAATCATTTGTGATTTATAGACAACAACTGGATGTGACAAGCTTGCATAATTACTGTGACATTTCAAGTTATGTTCGCAACCGTAATTAAAGAGCAAAAGTTGTGTTAGTTATTTAGGCTTACTATAATTTGCTTATCCTTTCACTTGATTTTTACGACTATAATATGATAAGGAGGTAGTTATATGACCGATATGACATATTTTGAAGATTTCTCTGATTTACTTTTACCTAAGAGAATCGAATGACAAACTCTTATCGATTACAATATTTAAACCAATACAATCGAAACTAAATAAAGGCTAATAATTAAATATGTAAAAGATTTTCAGTAGTAAATGAAGCATTTTTATCACCAAATAAATAAATAAAAATAACTTTATCCGCTAAAATTACTTTTAACTATATCACAGAAAACCTCAATAATAAAGATTGCACAAATAGTGAAAAACCCTGCCTCCTAAACTAGGAGGACCCTGTGACTTAGGAGTCAGTGTTCTATTGAAGCTTAGTGAACAATGAGGATCTTAATATAATGTGTGCCCTATAGAATTCTATAGTAATACTCCATTAATTACAAAACCAAACATTACCACACCAAAAAACCACGCAGAAACACAACAATCTTTATCAAAATCACTAAAGAATTTGGAAAACCTGTGTGATGCATGGCTCGCTATCAACAGCAAGTACGACACTTTACACCTCGCTGCTCATTAATTCCGAAGATCGTCGAGATCGGGACGAAAGTCTCCGAGTGCCTTGCCGTGAGTTTCGCGCACTCCGGTTCACGTTCAAACGTGCCGCGAGATTCTATCGGAATCTCAAGATGCTTCGGCCACTGAGCTTTTGACACCTCAGATCCGTGTCAGTACCCGAATAAATATGAGTTAGAGATAAACTTTAGGTCCTCCCTTGAACCACGTCGGCTGAAGTCAAGCTGTGTCAAACTATTTGCGTCAAAGTACATTTGAATAAAGTTTTGCTGACTGGGTAGTTCGGAAATTTCACTTCTTTATCGTTTTAACCTCAAGCTTATTACAATGTCTTTTACGGGTTTTGATAAGGTCGAAATGCCAAGAAGCTGTAGTCTCCAACTCGAATTTAAATCAGCAGTTAGACTGGTAAAGCGGACCCCAGACTCCAAAGCTGAAAAAGCTTCAGATGCGACTGGGATTAACGCTGAGATGATGATGAGCTCTAGACACACCAATAAAAATGGGTTCATATTTTAGGAGCAAACCTTGACGCGTTAAGGATTTAGGCATCCACCCGGTGCTCATCATCAACCTTTTTATCGCCCCATTGCTGGTCACAGGTCTGCTCTCATACAGAGAAGGATTGAGCGCAATCACCATCAGATTTGAGACTTAAAGTCCAGCTTTCCTCAAGATGTTTTCCTTCACTTTTTTTTATAAGTCATTGGTGTCCAAGATATACTTAGAAAGCACATATAACTTAGGAAAGTTACATTGGTACTTGCCTGACCTGGAATCGAACCCGCACACTCATACTTGAGAGTCGTGGTGGCCTAGTGGTTAAAACCCGGTACTCAACCTATTGAGTATTTAATTTAAAAGTGATTCTGAAGGAATCTGTTACCACTTTATGTAAGCAAAGCCTTTTTATTGCATATGTAATGAATACTAATGTTTTTTTTTTTTTTTGTTGTACAGGTGAAGGCGGCGGCGGCGGGGGAGGAGGCGCGCGGCGGTGCGCGCGTGATGCGGCGTCGCCCGCGCACGCACCGCCGCCGACGCCCACCCCAGCGCCGCACGCGCCTGTCAAGAGCGAGCGGCTCAGCCCGCATGACTCCAATGCATCAAGGTAACATGAGAAAGTCCCTAGAGCGAATACAGGCAGTTGCAAATGCAGCACAGAATTGAAGTTAAAACTTTAGTGCGATACGAAATGGGATCGAAACAAAACCACAACTTTAACTGGATAGAGTTTAATTTCTGTTGTTTTATTTAGCACGATTGCTCCCCAATACTTCTTACCAAACCTTATCTGTGTAAAATATAAATAAGTTAACCTAAATGGTGGTATTACTGCAGTGCAGTTAAATAGGCGTCTTGCAGTAGCATCACTGATGCATGGTATAATAAGCACGTCTGGAAGTGTGGGACGCCCAAATTAGATGAACGAATGACCTAAAGAAGGTAGCTGGAACAGACTGGATGCTGTGGCATAGCCTAGGAGAGGCCAATGTGTGTGTGTGGGCCACTAGACTGTAATAGATTGAGTTGGTATTGAATTTTATTAATCCAGCGTCAGAAGTACCTAATTCATAAATTCTCATAAACCAACCCTCCATATAGACATAGACTGATCCATCATACCTGTCTTGCCTTAGATCCCGCAGCGTGACTCCCTCAACCTCATCGTACCCTGGTACCCCGCCTGAGCGCGGCAGTCCACACGCGCCCGCGCCACCTGCGTCCGCGCACCCTCCACGTAACTATTCAGACATCATGCGCTCCCTCGCCGCGCGATACAACACACACAATAATAACGAGTAAGTACCTATTATAAGTTTATAATAGTATTGAATCCGTCGTTGTTTCAGTGTTAGACAAAGATAGAGCTGTACAGGCTGAATATCGCCATCCCTTTTTTACAACGGAACAATGCTGGTTCTTACTCTCAATTTGAAAAGTTTTGTCACTTATTGCTAATCCATTGCTATTTGAATAATGTGTCTACTCAACAAGGTAAATAACGCAATGAATGTTGTTGAACTGTCAAAATGAAACCCATTGCTACTGATAGTGTGTTACGTAATTACCCAGCAGGTAGGTACAGACGACAGCACATCAAGCTACTACATTCTGTCAGATTTCTTTATTAGATTTTCAACTTTATCTTTTAAACATTAATGCTTAAGGTTGATTGGAAATAAATTAGGTTTCGGGTAGCTTGATCGCCTGTCGTTCGTACTAAGCCCGAGTAAATTTAGGAACTCTTTGAAAGCGACATGACTACATTAATCTCAAAACTCAAAAGTAATTCTGAGCGCTAAGACTTACTACATTCTACCGATAATGATGATGGAAAGATAAAAAAATGTGGGTCTGACAAAATCTTGAAAGCCGTTGTATGAATATGAAAGATACACAGTTCCTATTGGTCCAGGCACTCTGGGCGCAGAATAATGATTTG
The DNA here is from genome assembly GCA_017933935.1 of Sesamia nonagrioides. Classification (NCBI taxonomy): domain Eukaryota; kingdom Metazoa; phylum Arthropoda; class Insecta; order Lepidoptera; family Noctuidae; genus Sesamia; species Sesamia nonagrioides. Next base: position 446,085 of record JADWQK010001929.1, on the reverse strand, counting down.
GAAAAAGTAACAAAGTAGTTTTACTTCCGAAAATGTTCCTATGAACATAATTTTGACAAAATATTTTCTGATTCGTGCACAATTAGTAAAACAGAATCAATTAAACTTGAATTAAAAAACGCAACTGACATAAGAGGCTAGAAATAAAATTAAAACAATGTAATTACACATAAGAACGTAATTGTAGACTATTCCAAATTAATTAGAGACATAAATAAACCACAAATGTTAAAAAGATCGCAAAAAAAAATAAGCAATTTACAGTCTTCGTTTGTAGTCCGAAATGTTGGGTTTGTGTTTACGACATTAACCTTGCTTCCATTTTAATTTATTACCTCCATTCATTTGTAGAATTAATACATGTAAGAAATTCTCTTGTTAAAATGCTATCGTTAACGAATAATCCTTTTCCGATTATCGATTCCTGATTCGATACTCGCATTCATCAATCATTTTTCACACGGTTGGTGTCACAATAGTATGCGACCCGCGGTTCACCGACCGATGCTAGTGATGCCCAACATCGATTAGCATATTAATCGATTTGAAAACTTACGTTTAGTCGACAAATTTACATGATTCGTGAGAACCGAAGATGTCCGTGTGAACTTATGTTATATTAATGATTTGGTCATCTGCGGTCGCTGAACTTTGTCTATTTTAATTACCAAATACGACAACGTGAGCGCGGCTATCGCATCTGTTTCCATTCGTAAAACGGAATTTCCAAGTAGTGAATGCCATTTTGAAAATAATAGTTCAAGAAAAGCTTTAGGGTTACATGTTTTATTTCTATTGGCTATTATTATAATAAACTAGCTTTCCGCCTGCGTGGAATTAGGTTGTATCGCGCTTTTTAGATTTCCCTCGGGAATATCAAAAATTCCCGGGATAAAAAAGTACCCTATTATTTAATCCCGACTTCTAACTGTACGTCTGCAAATTTTCAAAGCAATCGGTTCAGTAGTTACGGCGTGAAAGCGGAATAAACAAAGAAACTCACTTACCGATTTATTATATTAGTAAGGATTAAAATGTGCTTCGTAACTCCGTTCACTTATTTATTACAGTTTTGCCGTCTCAATAAAATTATCGTATTCATCTGTCATTTTTCAATTTGACATAAAAGTCTTGGGTAAAAACTTGACGTAAGTATTAGTAGTAAAACGGGGTGTAAGTTGAGGTTATAAAATCGATATTTTATTGGGACCGGGAGACATTAACTTCTAAAGAGATACTCATTAATTTCCATCAAATAACATCGGAATTGTTTTGATAGCGAGATAATTATCACTGGCCTGTTGAATTTAGTGAGTCAGATATATTAGCATAAATATTGTGACTGTCGTATTTCATTAGCTTATCGTTTTAAAATGAGTTTGAATTGTCGAATATCTACAGTTATTGCGGCTTCGTTTCTCAGGTGTAGGTATGTAAAAATATATAAAAATAATAATAATAAACATAAATCAATCATAAGACTAATCAACTGATGATGGGCACCGGTTTCCTCTGTGTGCAGTGGGGTTTAGGAAATGAAAAATCTCTCCAAAAGTTTGGTTCGAGGAAATGCCGGTTTCTTCTTCATGTTATTTTTCACCGTTTTAAAAACACTGGTGAAGAAATAATTTAGGTACCCCAAGTAAAGAGCCTGTTGGGGTGCAAAGTTTTTTCTTTTCTTACAAAACGTTGCCCCACTCTGGGAATGGGAATTATTCCTGTATCGTGGGTGCGTTTACAAACAGCCAGAGTTTTTTAAACTCGCATACACTAACAGCCAGAGTCAGAGCAACTACCTGTAGGGCCTTACAATTATTTGTTCCGTGCGAGAATCGAACCCTCGGCACGCAGGACAGCAGCCGTTCGCTCAGCCTCTGCACCAACCGTGTCGTCGAGAAAAGGGTGCGGACTTCGGGCCCCTTCCAGTGGGCCGCCACTGCTCCAATCTATCTCTACACTATAAAGCTGAAGAGTTTGTTTGTTTGTTTGAACGCGCTAATCTCAGGAACTACGGGCCCGATTTTTAAAATTCTTTTACGTTGGATAGCCCATGAATCCAGGGAGGCTTTAGGGTATATATAACATAACGCTGCGATCAATAAGAGCGGAGCATATAAAAAATGCAGAAGAAGTCGCGCGCGACTAGTGTTGCCCAAATTCAGTCTTGGTCTTGCAGTCTTGGTCTTGTTCTTGCGTTTTTGCAAGACCAAGACCAAGAACAAGACCGCGTATTTTTAGCAAGACCAAGACCAAGACTGACCGTGCAAGACTTGAGCAAGAACAAGACATAGCCTGCAAGACTCTTGCGTCTTGCAGCTAGGACTTAGCGCTATTTCACTGAGTAGTTAGGTGTAACAGTTCGGTGTATAGGTAGGTACGCTTAGGAATTCTATGAGACGCAAAAAACTGTATCAAAGAATATGAAAAACTGCGCATTACGACTAATACCATAAACATAGCGAATAAAAAAATATGTATTAAAATCAAACTGAGTGCATGCATAGTTATGTTTTAACCATCGGCACTTTGATGATGCGGCATCAATCAAAGGTTTTGTACTTACTTCTCAAAGAAATTTGCCGCTTTTCGGAAGTACATGGTTATGATACACGCGCCGGCGGCTTCTTTTGAAAACTAAAACAATCGTTGCCGCCACGCCGAAATCATAACATTTGACACTATTTGATTGCCGCCATAGGGCGTAGGTATACTCATGCAAAATAATATCGAATTTTAAGAGTACCTACAGGTGTTCTAAAGAATAAATAAGTTTCAGAGTGCTTAGAATGAAAATGAATACATTATACTGATCACGCAAGTAGTATTATGATTAGGATAAAATGGTAAGGATAGGTAGTAGATGTCATATTAATTCATTCTAGTAAGTATATATTATAATATTGATTACCTATTTATATGGTTTTAAACTAATTACTTAGGTACTATTATTGTACATTTAGTCATTATATTTCTTAAGTTTTTACAAGAAAAAATAGCAAAAAAGTGTTCAAATATCACCCGTTTAATAAATATTGTAGCCACTTTTAAATATAGGTACTTGAAACGTGTAAAAAAATTCTACAAAAATTTGTTTTTTTACATGTTTTAGCAAATGTAAGCAAAATCATAAATGTTTATTAAGAAACAGTTACTTCCATGGAAAACGACATATAGGTCAGTTGATTTTTCGAATTTCTTATCAAATCTTCAGTTATTTATTAATCTGCTTGATCTTTACTATGGCTATGTTAATTCAAGTTCACAATGTTCCAATTCTAATACGTTTTTCTAAGATTTAAAGTAAACTTTAATAAATAGTAATAGACTAATAGGTAATTGCAAGACTTGCAAGACTCTTGCTGCAAGACCAAGACCAAGACCAAGACTGGGAGCGCAAGACCAAGACCAAGACCAAGACCAGGTGTATTGGCGCAAGACCAAGACCAAGACTGGCTAAGTCTCGTCTTGTTCTTGCATTTGGGCAACACTACGCGCGACCCCTTGTAATTAATATTTGAAAATAATATTTAATTGAAACTAAATGAAAATAAATATTTAAATTAAAACTAAATTATACAGTATGTTAACTAACAGAGGGCGTTCCCGTTAACCCGAAATAGTATAGCATACATACATGCTAAAAAAAATATTTCCATTCGAAAACAAAATGTTTTAAAATTTTTTCCAATATGAAATATTCAATAAAAATTTTAAATTGACATGTAAAAGAAACACACTGTACACGCGAACATGAAAGACGGCAACGTCGCAATTTATTTATACATGACGACTACTATTTTGATTTAAAACAGGAGGTTTCAAATTTATTTCCAATTAGAATTTTTTTAATTCGGATTTTTTTATGCTTATTTTTCTATGCTGATAATTTTATTTTAATCTATTAATGATATATATTAACGAGTTTAAGGGAACGCCCTGTGTTATTTAACATACTTACTGTATATTTATTAAAATATTATTAAATATTTAATTAAAACGACAGTAATTATTTAGTTTACGCAATAGGTAACAGTATCTAAAGCTTAAAAGAAAAATAGACAATAAAAAAGAAGTTAGTCCCGTGGAACCAGATTAACCTCTTTATTGCACAACAAACTCGCCGTGGGAATAAAATTATACCTTAATGTGAAAATTTAGAAATTGATTGTCATAAATATAAAATTTCTAAACGAAACGAAATCTAAAACTGATATCATTAGGCAGCTCGTTTGTATCAATCAATAATCAAAATGGCATATCTAAGTTAGGCATATTATCATAATTAAAACTTATTATTCAATTTATGCACACTAACACATCTATAGAAGACCTTCATCATCATCATCTTCAACCTTTCTATCGTCCCACTGCTGGGCATAGGTCTCCTCTCATACAGAGAAGGAAGACCTTACTCTAGTAACATAAAATTTTATAACGAAAGCATTCATATTTACTAATTCTAAAAATGAAACAGCTTTTACAGTAAAAACATATTTTCCTACATTTCATTAAATATTGTCATCATTAATGATTTTCTTGCAGATGTTCTATTAAACACTTTTATTTTTACTTAATGAATGATCAAAATTTCATACAAACTAGAATATGTTTTCCTAAATTTTAACATTACGCCGTGAAAAGCTTTCCCCTATATTCATAAACGTGGCTTACAGTTAATACATTTTTGCACGTCACTTAACTTTAATCATAGTTTATGAATAAACCCCTTAACTTAGTTAACTTTAATCAACGTTTATGAATAGAGGGGTATATTTTTGGTATATTCCGCTTCTAAGGCACGCTACGTATACCTCAGGATTTCTTTGAAATGAATATTCTAACACTACAATTTTTCACCCAGCTACTTCCACCGCATAAATGGCTTCGGCGAGGTACGTACAGCGGCGCCTGCGCAGAATGCGAATGACACGCCCGTCGGCGGTCTGTTCTCGAAGCTTGCAGTCAAACTGGGGAGCCCGCCCCGACTGCCAGCCTTCCCTGTCATGCTGGACATGAGTTCTACTAAGGTAAACTAAATTTTTAATATATGTATTTTTTTAACAATGATCGCATTAATTCTGGTCATAAATAATTTTAGTTTGACATCTTTGAGCGCTAGACTCTAGACTTCAGGTCTCTATCGTACCTTTTTTTTGTTTTGGATGGGAAATCATCTTAGCTGTTGCACCGACCACTTTAAGAATGTGGAAGTTGAAGACAGATTGTTGTACCGCAGCCTGGAAGAGGTCTATGTCCAGCAGTGAACTGCAAAGTCTGGGGTTTTACTGTATAAAGTTTAAGTAGACCTGGTTTAGAACTAGTTTATTTTCTTGAAATGCAACTCGTGTTAAAAATTAGCTAAAGAGAAACAAAGTTTTCCTTAAAAAGACTTTCATTATTTTGGAAACAGGAAACTAACTATTTTACTGTTTATCTTGGAAGTGAAGTGGTTTGTTGAACTCTGAAGCATTGTCATTACTATAATTTAATTTGATAAACTTTGTGGTTTTATAAAAGAAATGTTACTTTCTTCAATTCGGAATAATAAGGCTAATTTTTCAAATATATTTTTTTTATTTCCCAAACAGGAAGTTCCAAATCATAACAATTGAAAAACTTACGTTATATAAATCCCAATAATTATTTCCAAGCAATTTCTTAAGGTAATTATATTTTAAGAAAAAAATACAGTTTCGTATTTATTACTTCATAATGTACGTTACTTAAGGCAAGGCCACTGCCCCTATGAAATAATTTACGCTCAGATGAGTTTTCATTTCAAAAGAGTACATTTGTAATTCATATTAATTACATACACAAGTGCTCACTGACCTTCCTGTTTTAATTACATACCGTACACCGTTTCATAGTTCACGGCTGTGATTAAAATGTCTCGTAAAATTCATAAGGCGTTATCGCGCGACTCATCTCCATCGAGCGAGCCTCGTTTATGTTAATTTGAACCTCTTTAAAATCATAATGCGCGGTGAGCACCCCGCTTCCTTTCCAGTAATAATAGACGCAATTAACTCTGATAAGACTCACGACCTTTACACTTCCTTCGGTGCTGCATAGACATAGTGGAAAGAGTGTTAATTGCCGCTCGTCTGCAGAGCATACGGTGCGCGCACAATCGGCAGGGTAATAGTGCTGCCCCGCCCCCTGCTCGCCAGCGAACCGACTCGACTCGACTCTCCACTGTAAAAGGAACTGGAGCTGCACTAATTGGCCGCGGCACGCGCCGCGCATGCGCTCCGGCCCCGCGACACGCTAGTGATGGGATGTGAAATCGAAACACAACTCGACTTTAAAATTAGTTGACTTTTTGCACACGAATGCAATAAGAGACACGATAAAATTGCAGCGTGGAATCATAACATAACAGTTATTCGATTTCAACTTTCTAGCTAAATTGCAGCGACATACAGTATTTTTTTCGCAATTGCATATGATACGCAATCTAGATCAAATTGCCGTCGGGGCATGATTTGTTACATTTTCTTTATGGTTAAAGCGATCTATAAATAGCATTTAGTTTAAATTTATTTTCACGTATAAAGAGAAACAGGGGCGACACGGAAATAAATCGGTGTGATTTATAGCGGGTGCTCTGCTTCAGCACGTAGCCGGTACTCCGGGTGGCGCGGGCGGGCGCGTGCGCACTATAACAGCCGTGTTCATTTCACGCGCGCGCGCCTCCGTCTGAATGTTATTCAGAATTACCCTGCATTCGCCTTTTTTAGTACGCGTGGCAATTAAAAAAGATAGATTGCAATTTGACCCGCGGGCGCGGAGCGTGACGCTCAGAACGTTATTATGATGAATGCCCGCCACTTACGATACGAGAGTGCTCTCGATCAGATAATAGCCTACTGGCTCGCCTTTCATGTTTGCTTAACATTGTACTGTATGCGCCGCTTGATGGACTTTTGAGTAATTGAGTTTTTTAATGCGAAACCGGCTTTCTGAACAAGTTCAGAGTCCACCTTATATTGGTTGAACTTTGAATCATTGATAAAACAAATACTATGTTCTTCTATCTTATAAGCAGTCTGTCCGGATAGTCTTATAAGCCGCTTTTATGAAATCAGGATTCAAGGACACTTACTTATTATATATATATTTTGTGACACATATTTTATGCCAGCATATCTAACCACTTATATTTCTCCATAGACCCTACTAGCAATATCGCGGGTCGGTCGAGGTGGGAGGTCGCGTCGCAAGCGCAACGGTGCTGGCGCACCAGAACATTCACCTCTCGACCTATCAGCGGCCGGCGAGAGCGCAGCCAAGCGCGCGCGTCTCTCCGCCAGCCCTAGCACTAGGAGTGACAGCGATGAGAGGGACAGGGTATCTAATGATGGTAAGTTTTGTATGCTTTTGGTGTCAGCTAAAGGCACTGTTCACGAATTCGAGCGACATGACACGATCCGACTCTTGGGGTCCTAGTCAGATATTTTTCTATATTTGTCCTTCCAACACTCTTCCATTGTCATTTCATTGTCATTGTGCTAAATGTTCGTAATCAGCTTAATTCATAATGATCGATCAATTTCTTAATCGTCTCGTAATGGATTGATGATAGGATGTCATTGCCGTATTTCTATTATTATAAAACCCTTAAACCCGTTAGTAGAAATGATTTTCTAAAAACTACTACTCAATTTGAACCTTTATTAATATGGAAAGGAGTGTCAATGATTGACGAATGGAATGTCATAATGACGCCATTTTGTTAGTAGATTACGAAACACAACATTATGAGATAACTGATTGACCAGTTTAACACTATTGTAATAGCAGATTAGGGCTCCTGTTTACCTCTTTTGTTGTACAAGTCGAGTCACGGTGACTCGTGGGCGTGGCAATGTCCTAAAACACATAATCTACAGCCAAAGTAGGCTTCAGTAGTGTCATCAATGACTTGCCTTCTACTAACCTTCTTACCATAGGGTAAGAAGATTGTTAGGTTGTTTGGTTAGGTTTGGTGGTAGAACGGTATTTTGATGCCCCATGCGATCCAAAAATTTTCATTATGGATACAGGCTTACAAACAATATTGAAATGTCTGTTTACAATGTCCTCCAAACAAATTTAAAACCATATGTAGTGTAGGCATTAAAAAAAAATAAATGACTTTGAATGGGATTGTTTTGTAGTATCTGTCAGTACTTTGTTATTCAAATGTAATGTCAAATATCTAGCTAATATATGATTTATCGCATAATATATGATTCCTTATAAGTTCTGAATTAATTAGACAATAAAATATTGCTATTACAAAAGCTTTCAATACATCCATGTGTCACTAATACGATGCCATAATTCTTGACTCATTATAAAATAAGTAATAATCTTCAAAGGCAAAACAGATAATATTAATTCCCATAATAATAACAGCATCTCTGCGTCAGTAATGAATCATAAGGTTATTAAACTGACAAATATAAACTAATTATAACGTAGTATTGTCATATTATCACATAAGCAGGTATCCATTATGGAACGAGACACGGATCACGTGGATAAATTCATTTAACGATCCCTCACTAAAGTCTATAAACCAAGTTTAATGTTCGATTACTTAACTCAATAGACTTAATTTTTTTCGTTTCAAATGTAATTGAAAGCAGCAATAAATTAAACTTATATGACATTAATTTTTCTCTTAGATCGTAGTGATGCACGCGGTGAGTGCCTCTGCGCCGAGGCACGCGCGCGGCTCTCCGCCTGGTCCGTTGATGAAGTCTGCGACTTTATCAATTCCATCGACATATGCGCCGAATACGCAACGGTAAGTGCACATCACTTTTCAGAATTCAAATTTAGAACACATTTTGATTGGTTGACAGATATTATAGAGAGGAGCAAATGTTATTTATTAATAGTAAAATGTAATATATTGATCGATATCGATACAATCTAGTAGATTATTTTACACACAGGAAATTGCATCTGTAAATTTTATAACGCCATGATCTATAACAGGTTGATGAGCCGTAAATAACCCGAGAGAGTTCAGCTGAGGGCGTCATTCAGGGGCTTCCATGATTATGTGTTACTAAAATATAGTCTTACAATTATCATAAGTTACTCCTCATCAACCATTAAGTACTTTTTTCGAATCTAATTATAGTATAAAGTGGAAATCGATTCGAATTCGTCCTATAACGCAGATAGAGTCGATTTGCACGCCAACGGAACTTTGAAGAAGCGTGCGCAGATAAAATCAAACGTGCAACCTGAATAACGTTGAAGTATAAAATATATTGAGATATCTAAAATATTTACGATTATTTTGTCACAAAAAGAGAAAAGTGGATAAAATTTTTGTGTTTGGTTTTTTTAATGATTATAAACTAGTGCTTGACAGCAATCTCACCAGATGGTAAGCAGTGATGTAATCGTGGATGGTAAAGTGCTCTAGTTTGTTAAGGGCCTATTCACTCAGAAAAACTGGGTGAATAGGAAGGAAGACGGCAGTTGAGCGAGGTGATGCAATTTTAAACCCAATAACACGACCAACGATGCTGCGCCAGAGGGAGATTGATGTGAAAACCCTCCAGGGTTTAACTCCCGACACAACAACATTTGACGCTTCGTACCCGGCACACATCGCAACACAACTGCTCAACCCGTCCTCCGAAATTAAAAAAATCCAAATTCGAATCGAAAAATTTACTATTTAGGAATACTAAATTTTTCTATTTAGTAAAAATTCGAAATTCGAATCGAAAAATGTAAGTACTATTTAGGAATAGTAAATTTTTAGATTCGAATTTCGATTTTTTTAATTTCGGAGGATGGGTTGAGCAGTTCATACTAAACGCCCTTTCTAGTTCCGGTCTCACAATAGAGACGTGCACGTCTCTGACGTCATTACAATAAAACGTCACTCCATCACGTCGGCCCACAACCATGATTACTAATATAATCACTCACCGTTCCGCACCATACCACCATTTTATCAAGACCCATCACGGACATACGACCTCTATACTTCGTCACATAAGCTCAAGTATCAACAAGTCTGGGCATTTTCGGTTACATATTTGTAAACTTTTTTTTTATAAAATCTTAATTGCGTACCGCGGTGAAAGGGACCAAATAAAACAAGAGTATTGAAAAAGAATCATAACTTACTTTAATTATCCGGAGGCTGATGTTATGTAAGTCCATCTTTGTTAACGTACCTTTCTATAGCTACCGTGTTTCGTCATAAAAAAATAGATATAATTCTCATTTGTTAAAATATTGTTCTTATTGCTTTTATTTTATAGTCGGTTTTGTGTTTTGTGCTAGAAAGTTGTTATCGCTATTGTAAAAATAGTTGAATTCAATAATACACTAATTAATGCATTAAAAGCCATGAAGAGGGATTTTTAAAGCGCTTCTAGCCTGATTTTAGCAATGATCTTTGATAAAATCAAACTATTAAATTACTCAGATTGGCGCAGTGACTGTGCGATCGACTGCTGCGCTGCGTGTCGTGGGTTCGACTCCCGCACGGTGCAAATATTTGTATGGCCTACAGTTGTTCCAGGTCTGGCTGTTTAAATCTTTTAAACGTATCCACTATACAAAAATAATTCCTAGTGAGGGGCAATGCTTTTCAAGAAAAAAAAATACATTTACTTACCACTTCTACTGTCTCTGCATCACCTAAAAGTTAGACAATGCTTATCGCATTAAATACACTTCTGTTCTTTTTAATGCCTAAAGCATTAAATAAAATAAATAATAAATATGATTTTTTTAACGATTTAATTACAATATGTAAGTATCATATTAATAAGCAGTCTACTTCATCATCAATCTTTTTATCGTCCCACTGCTGGGCACAGGTCTCCTCTCATACAGAGAAGGATTGAGCGTAATCACCACGCTTGCTCAATGCGGGTTGGCGATTTCAGACTTAAAGTCCAGGTTTCCTCACGACATTTTCTTTCACCTTCAGTCATTGGTGTCCAAGATATACTTAGAAAGTATATGTATATAACTTTAGAAAAGTTACATTGGTACTTGCCTGACTTGGAATCGAACCCGCACACTCTTACTTAAGAGGCTGGCGTTTTAACCACTAGGCCACCACGACTTTAAAACAATTTAATTGATAAAGCATATAATTAACTTCAAAAATTCTTGATAAACAACTTCGTATCATCGTAACATCTAAGACATTACACAAACATTAGCGACATAACACCGTGTCCCTTTGTAATATTTATTACAAGTTTCTGCGTAATATTGGTTCTGTGTCAAATTCATTATTGTACGGTCATTGGTCTGTAATAAACCCGGCATTCTATTGAGTATTAGTAGAGTTTACAGCTTTAAGTAGCCAAGGCTTATTGTCAACCCGCTGTGTCACCCGTCTTCGGGAGTACTTGCATATTTATAGGTATTCAAACTATCCTTTAAACTATTGAAAACTAGAAAACCTATTACGTACTGTCAAATAATAATAATAATCTGAATATTGACGCAGTAGTAGAAAAATACAAAGCTTTTAAATGTGGAACATATGGATTAAGAAATAGTTTTTTTTTTTTTTCTTTTCAACGAGGATCATCAAACTCCAAATTTAAAATTCCAGAAGAAAACTCGAGCATTGATCTCTGCTTAAACATTACTTAAAACTAGTTTCAACCAATCAAATGGCTTGAAACGAGACTTAAGTAGAGCTTGAGTTTTGAGTGACGTTCTGTAATACGGACCTTAGTCCTCGATGAACCGTTCTGCCGTCTACAAGCTATAAGGAATGCCGTTCCGCACTGACTTCATATTTCTATAATCTGTTCGTTTTACGTATTTTCAAATTAAGAAAAAATATCTCTATCATTCTGTATATGCAGTACTTTTTTTACTATTTATGGAAGAAATAAAAACAATATACACGCCATTAACTTATCCTGGTAAATATGTTTACAACGTTAAACTTTTAGTTAAAAACGTTACTAAACTAAAAGGTGACTAAGGGCTTATAGCTCACATTTTAACTAGACTTTTTACCATCAGTTGCATAACTAAATACCAGTAACTCTCGCATAAGAGCTGTAGTTATGAAATGGCATCCACTTCTTATTTTGCCCGTAACTGGAAGTGTGATTTTGTTGGATAACGGCATTACTTATAACATGTGGACGTCAGCTTTACCTGGTCTTCACCAGCTTCCTAGCCATGGATTATAATATCTGTCGTACAATCCATCTACATTTTCGTTGATCTGTCTCTCAAATCAAATCAAAAGTCTCTTTTTTTTTAATTAGGTTGAGAATCAGCACTTTTTGAACGTCAATATTACATAAGACAGTCCCCCCAAAACGCCCGCCCTTCGCTTTTATAGTTTTCTACATTTAAAGTGAAAACATTCCAGCCAAACACGGGATCAGCAATTGAAGATGACATTTCCAGAAATATAACAATTTAAAAACACGTCAACATGTTATACCAAAAAAAAAAAGCAACAACAAACGTTAAACCAATAAAGTATATAAAATGCCATTAAAACAGATAAAGTTAATATTAACAATCATATTGTTATAAAACATTTCTATTAACTGATTGAGTAATAAAATAAACATGGATTTCTGGCGGCGCCTGAGCACAATAAGTGCCGTGACGCGAATCATATCCATAATATTGCCCTACTTAGGGTTGTACGATGTAGAACATGAGTATCACCACAGATTTCAGATAACACTTATTTTTCATAACTGTTATGTACAGGTTTTTTTATAGTGCGCGGGAAATAAAACGACTATGCAAAAATGGGTTGCCTTGACAGCATTGAATGGTCGTTATAAAAGCAAAATATATAGTTGACAGTTACACCGCTTAGTACTTATTTTGCATTTGTACGCAGCTCTGACTTTTACTCCTGAAATTAAGCTAATTTGTTTTCAAAACACGGTTTAATTAAATCAGCACAAATCTCCAAAAGACATTTATTCAAATTATGCTGACAATCAGCAACTCTTGAACATCAATATTACATAAGACAGTCCCCAAAAAAGCCTGGCCTTCGCCACTTCCTAGGGCTTTCGCTGGGAAGAAGAAAAGACGGAACAAACTCCCCAGCAGCACAGCTGTCTGTTCATTTAAAAAACACATGAGTTAATACAAAACTACTATTATTCTTTCGGAGACATTCATAGAGACAGTATTATCAGAACTTGAACAAGCATATTTTCCTTACTCCACCACATAAGTTCCTTACGTATGACAGCCCTAACTGCCTGCATGACATTACACAACCAAGTATAATGCACAAAGCGTCGAGCATGGCATTGCATGCATTATGTCAATGTGAGGCAACAAAGACGTGGGAAACAAGCTGAAGATTTTAAATCTCCATAATATTTGTATCGCGAAATTGTGTAATTTTGATGAGCCGGACGCAGAGTTTTTTGACGTTGAGTTAATTGACGTAACTGTCAATCTCGATCAACAAAAAAGGCTTTTAAAAATTCTGTTATACATAATACCAAGTCGTACAGCGATAAATATAATCACATAGATTCATTCGTGCAAATACTAAAAGAACAAACACAAATACATCGAAATTAATGGTCGGGTCAATAAATTCATATACAATATGATAACATGCACTAAGGACGTATAACGACAATCTAATTATAAATTTAAAACAAGACTCCCCACGCGCAAGTCGTGACGTCATTGAATGCTAGAAATGACACATCGTAACACATTCTCCTTAGACATACTTTGAAGCTTTACTTTAGGGATGGGATAGATCAAAAAGTTTTAATAATAAACGCTGCGAATTGTGAGTAGTTTAGATAAAATAATTTTCTGTAAATTATATCAGTCAGTTTCGTAAATGTTTGTGCGTTTTCCTACATTTTTTATTAACTAACAATTTATTCTTTTACGATTGAAACTAATGACTCATTTATTTGTTAAATCCGCCTTAAATAAATTAAGTCAATGTGTATTGTACGGTGAGTTACCTAACCTATACGTTGTTTGTTAATGTTAAATATTATGAGTACCACACCGCGACGCAGATTAGGGAATTTGATTGAGTAAAACGCTGTTTGCTGTTACACTGATTTATTGGTACTAAATTAAATAATCGAAACATCGTGAACGCGATCCACCGCATTGTGAATCAGCATTATAATGAAACAATACAAAATGTACGGGTTTGCTCGTATAAGTACAAATTAATTACAAAAGCACAACCGCTAACGGCCGACTCATGTAAAGGTTTTTTCACGTACACATGGCAACTCACACGAAATTATACAGTTTAGCTGATCCCGCATTGTATGAATGCATTTCGTCCCAAATACCCCCAATAAAGTCAGCTTATACTGTAATGCGTACTATATCCGTACATACAAGCATGGGGTCCCATCTAGTACAACAGACTCTCAGTTCTTATCAAAAGATAATAGATGGCAGCATAGGTTGCGCTGCAAAACTTAGCAACGATTTTAAACCTCTTACGTGCAGTTTATAGCCTTTTTAATATTTTAACAATTTGAATTTACTTATCTAATGCTACTCCGTATATTTACACGTGTAAATAACGTAATTAAACAAAACGGTAAAATGGGCTCAGTAGTGACAATGTACTCAATTAATCCTGTCATAACATATTTTTTTTAGGTTAAGATAAGATGTCTTCTAACCATTATATTGCTGTTATCTTCTTTTAGAATGCGTATTTCTCGATGCACGACGCATGGATGTATATATGACAATGTAGACAAGACATAGATGGCGGTCGTGGCCGGCCGGTCAAGCGCTCCCTGGTGGCCCTCTAGTGATCTCTTTAAGAAACTTTTTTTGCTCGACGGTCTGCCCGAATTGAGCTGGACTCATTTTGTTGTTCACCATTGGCCATCTGTATGTAGTATTCTGTAATCTGTGATACTAGTTAGTTCATTCAAAATTACTATATCAGTCAGCAAACAGATTTTCACCTTAACTTTTCAATTCTCAAGCATGTCTTCTATCCAATGCAAAACAGTATCACAGAAACTTACGGTAGCAATATCGGATTACCAAATGATTTATACGCAGAAGTGTCGTGGCGAACTGAATTAATTGTTCCCCAGGTAATAATATCGTTTAACCAGCTATGATTAATGTTTTTGTAGAATTTTGTAGACCGCCTATCCAGGTACGTAGTGATTTATATACAGTTTGCAATAAATGTCAGTTACTGGTTAAAACTGTACTCTAGTTTGAGTTGAAGGTAGTTTAGTAGTTACTGGTATTGTTCAAATTGTTAAGGGCATTTTATGTGGCAAAAATTGCATTTGAACGAAAACCCTTATACAAAGTGTAAGGGAAAGGGCTAGAGCACGGCCTTTTTTGGATGATATCATATATGTACCTACATACCTTTTTGGTTGCACGTTGTATACATTTCGCTTATGTTATGCTAAATTAAATTGTACGTATAATAGGTATACGGAGCTGGTTTTCATAAAATGTTTGTGAAATCATTTGAGTTTCTTTTTGTAGTTATATCTTACCGTTACCAAAAATAAACCAGCTTGAGTGTAACAACTGTAATATTATTTACATAGAAATTATGCAATATTTACTATAGGCATTAAAAATAACTATCGTGTGAAAATGTGTTTCGGACAATTTTGACTAATTTGAATAATATAAATTGCTAATAAATTAACTCAATCGACTTTTATATGTTATAAAACATTAATTGGGGATCTCCCGCGGTTTCGCACTTAAACCTCGTTTTTGTCCCCTAGGGCGTGAAACTTAAGAAAATATACATATAAAACTTATAAGTGTATTTCAATAAAATTATTATAAGATATTACAAATGAATAATTCAGTGTAGCTGCATGATGCCTCAATTAAAATAACTACAAACGTACAATACATCGCTCAAATTTTAACGATGCTAATAATGCTGACCACTGCTCGGTGGGCACAGATCCGGAAATCAGTGTGGGTACCATGAGTTTTCATTACGAAGACTCGATCGTCGATATCGGCCGCGTTTGACTCATCGATTGGCCCGCTTCAAGGTTGTAAGAACTCTCAACCAATGAGAGCGCCAAACGCAGTCGATGCGTATGATCGAGTCTCGTAATGAAAAGCATGGTAGCCACACGCGCTAGATAACTGCATGCAGCTCCATAAAACTAACCAAAATATAATACTTCTAATAAATTCAATTGAAATTGAAGCTTTTCGTCTTGTGGATGTCGTGAGCAATAAACAAACCGACACGCAAACTAACCTGCCCCACGAATTTGTAGATGGCATCGGATTCTGCGCCCGCGCAAGGTAGGTATACGTCAGTCAATCCGTGCGTTTGCGCAAGACGTCGTGCGGGACGCTGCGCTCACACCATCAGTAACTAATGCAGTTGACACCAAACCTATCACGTGAATCTTAATAATGCCGAAATAACTGAATTTAGGGTTCAATTGTGACTATTGTTTCACGAAATATAGGAGTTAATTAGTGCAAGTTTATGTTCGGTGTCGATTCAAAATGTTATTATTAGACGTCGACCGACTGCTCTAGAGTCTAGAACAAAAAAAAAGTTTATTTGCAGGCGAAGAGAAAGAAAATACAAAACGACATTTACTCGGTGGTGGCCATAACATCGGCTGCCGGCAGAAGTTACCACCCACCAGACAAAGTCTTGCCGCCAAGCGATTCGTCGTGTTCCGGCATGATGTCTGGTGAAGCCGTACGGAGGACGGGCCTGAGCAGTTGTGTTGCGATGTGTGGCGGGTACGATGCGCCAAATGTTGTTGTGTCGGGAGTTTGGTCGTGGAGAGTCTCCAAATCAATCTCCCTCTAGCGCAACATCGTTTGGTCGTGTTGGTTTTGGGTTTAACATTGCATCACCTCGCTCAACTGCCATCATCCTTCCTATTCCTAAGTTTTTTAAGTGAATAGGCCTAATAAACTAGTTCGCTTTACCATCAACGATTGCATCACTGCTCAGCATCAGGCGGGATTGCAGTCAAGCACTAGTTTATAATTATTTAAAAAAAAAGACAAATAGAACATCAGAGTATGACCAATCGCGCACAAGAACCCCGGCCGTGGGTTCTATTTCTAGAATAATAGCGGTGCTATTTTCTAAATATCTCACCATGTCAACTTAGGTGAAGTTATGACTTTTTTTAAACTTGCCCCAGACATCAGGAATTTCTCCTGTATCGTGAGTGTGTTTAAAAACATTTAAACTCACATACACAAACAGCCAGACCCGGAACAACTACCTGTAGGCCGTACAAATATTTGTGTTCCGTGCGAGAATCAAACCCGCGACACGTAGCGCAGCAGTCGATAGCTCGGCCACTGAACCAACCGTTTCGTGAAACCTGTATGCAAAATACACGCTTTCTTGTGGAGTTAGGGACATCAGCCTGTATTACCTTTTACGGCTTTTACCTATTAGTCAGAGGTAGCTAAAGAGTCCTTGCTCAACCCATTAGGCCACTCACAAATTCTCCCGATCACAAATCACACGATCCTCTAATATGACTTGAAATACTTCGATCTAGATGCGCATAATCCTAATTGCGTATTGTCACCTGCGCGGGCGCACCGTCGGATCCTTGTGCGATCGTGACGTAGTGTTGCAACGAACCGTGATTTATACAAATTACCACTGTGTATGCGAAATACCTATATAACGTTTAAATTATAGTAATATTCGATCGGGATCGCGGGCGCACTGCGACAGATTGTGGTGTAATAAGGCCATGTGTAATATTGTTTCCATAATGGTGGCAAATGATGTTTTTTGTTGCACCGTTTACCTATGCTCGGCTGTAATACACTACCTAAGTTGCGCACGGATACACTTCAATGTTACTTTGCTGCTTACATTTGTAATTCCTGTATCTGTACTAATATATAAAGCTGAAGAGTTTGTTTGTTTCTTTGAACGCGCTAATCTCGGGAACCACTAGTCCGATTTTAAATATTATTTTTGCGTTGGATAGCCCATTAATCCAGGAAGGCTATATAACATCACGCGGTGACCAATAGGAGCAGAGCATAACTAACTCCACGCGAAGTCGCTGGCGGCCGTTTTTTTATAAACTATTTATAACCAATATTCATAAGTCAACTAAGTTACAGATCCATAGGTACAAATTCAAGAAATATCATAATATTTTTATTTGCCACTGACTGAAATATCTTATAACTGTCGGAAAATCTATATAGAAATGACTAGACGTTGATCGTACTAACAGAATGTTACCCCGCTGAATAAAATCGAATTCATTTTCACCCTAAGTTCATCTCCTCACCCTTAACAAGCACTTAAAACTTTACTTCCAGTCTAAATATGCTGTAACCAGATCAAATATGTTTCGCACTCCACATTTTTCGTGTTTCAAAGTAGATGTACCTCCATTTGTTACGGGATTAGCACGAACTAATCCAAAAGTTACGTGTACAATGAATTTACCGCCGTGTAGGAGATGTCTAAAATACTTGTAAATTACGCACTGTGCCTCTCAGCAATACATATCGCTGACTTGGAATTCCGTATGAAAATAAATGAGACCCGAAGCCTGTGCCCGCGCAATTAGCGGAGAAGCTAAGTGTTTGCGCACGACGCAAGCGTGCGACAGAGGGCGCTGATAAATGACGCATTTGTAACACTGATAAATATTGTAAGCTTGATTGAGATGAAAGGAGTCCATTAATATAGTGTAGATAGAAGTGCTCTTAGTAGTTATGAGTTTCACAAGATTTAAGGGAAGTGTTAAAGGTACAGTAATATCATCACTGTATCTATTTCAATTCAGCTACAAGAACATTTTCAATCATAATCCGAAGTTCTTGAAAGATATTTATAATACATTGCATTCATTTTATAAAACTTATAAGTTTTATAAAATCGTTTATTACAACTTAGATAACGTAATGCAAAACTACAATATCACAATGAAATAAATTGCTATCAATTGCCATTAGGTAAGTACGTTACGCAATTACCCTGCTGCTTCTTCTATTATGTCGCATTTTTTCTGTAACTTATTCTAGAATCGATCTGTGGAATAAACAAGTTCTCTAAATTCCGCTTCGAAAGTTATAAAACAATATATCTTACTTAGTCTCAAAGCTGTTGTAGCATTTCACAATCTCGGATAAGGAAGTGTATAGCACTTACAATTACTTAAGAAAAGCGTTTCAATATATGTGGCGTTTCAGAATGTTAGCAACAAAGAGAAAGGACCTCCAGAAACATATTTCTATACGAGCCCTTCTAAATCGCGGATCACGTCCACAAAATGCCACACACAGACAATCCATCAGTGCTATTCTTAATCACGTTAAAACATCCGTTACGAGCATTAATATCACCCAAAACAAACAATGTTCATCACCCGAAGCCATACACGACTCATACGGCAAAAGGCTCAACTATTGTTAAACAGATTACAAACTTAAACATTCAGACACCAAAACCCCAAGTAAAAGAAAATTGCTCCACAATTTCATTCTCCTCGTCGCCATAACCGCAAGTGGAATTTGGTATTTTCTGAGATGTAATTACTATAATGGGCGTTGTATCGTGATTACTCGACGTATATTGTTATGATTTTAGACATGAAATCGAAAATGGTCACGGGTCATCTCCATGTGAGTATTCGTTGCGCAAAATGATTGGGGCTAACACGATTTCACTTAGAGGTGGGCGATCGAATGATTCATTTCGATTATGCTTAGTCGATTAATCGATCGCCGAAATTAGACTGGCGGATTGAATGGTGTTTGATCGTTTTTGTGAATAGGTTTTTATAATGAATGGAGTTGTAACTAGCATTATGTGTATCATCATTTATCATGATAACTTGTCACCTATTCACAAATTAACTCTCAATCTAGGCATGTCAAACATTCTGCATGTAATGCGTACCGAATAATCGATTCTAAAATTGTTAATCGAATGACAGTGATGAGTGGTTGTTCCTTGTACCAACACTACGTCAATCGTCCAACGATTTTATTACCAGTTTATCAACGTTTGTCACGACATTATGTGAAATGTGGCGAAATTGAGTTTTCGCCTCGTTTTCACCGAATACAATTTTAATATCCACGTATAAACTAGTTAAAAAAGACCGAATGTTCACGACTACTTCAGGTACTTTATTGTATATTTAATTATCTTAATATTGTGAAAAATGTAGTAAACAAGTATTTTATTTACCTTTGACTCCAAGGTTTTTCCGAGACTTTAAAGGAAAATTTGTTCTTAATAATAAATCTGATGCAATTTCTTAACTGTATTCATAATTCCATTTTTATTCACACAGTCACTTATATGTACATCATATCCAAGGAATCATTCATTGATATTATCTTCTTAGTAAAGCCACAGGTAAAGCTAAATCACTAACAATCTCCTTTCAAATTTTATTTATTATTAAAAATAATTAATATTTATGAATCAACCACGATAGTAACACAATCAATCCATCTACATAGTATCTATTCTTCTAAATACAGAAACAGACAGATCAGCACTTTCTATTTGATCAAACAATAATTGTTAATTGCCATACAATAAACACTTCATTAAGTCCCGTTTACACAACACGACAATATTGCTACTTATCGCAACCGCGCCATTCTCGCGTCGTGAGGTGTAAATGTGCTCAATTTATAACGCGTGTCAAATGAAACAACTATTAATTCGATAGTCTTGGCGCACACGATGAACGGCCTAAGACTTTGTGGAAAAGATTAGTTTTGATAAAGGAGAGCAAGACAAAAAAGAAACGGTTTCCACTGGTAGTAAGACAAAAAAGAAATAAATTCTAGTTTACTTTAGTATCAAAATTCTTATTCACTAAGATAGTATTTTTTTTCCGAAATTTTTCATCGGTTTTAAATACATATGTATATTTGCATAAACTTTTCTGAACATTCTGACTAACTCCTTTGCAGACAATACCATTGATCTTCGTGATTTTCTTTTAGTAATATGTTTATTTCTATCTATTTTTATGCTCAAAAACAAACTGCAAAGTCAATTAAATCATAAACATGGCATTTATTTTTCGCATATCAATCGTAGACTTTTATAAAATGGCGTCGAACTGTGGAACAGAATTTCTCCGCGACACTAATAAATTGAGGCTCATGGATCGCAACTTGTCTCATCTCGTTTTTTTTCTATGATGTTGTTTTAGATTTATTGCAAACTAGTAAATTAGCTGAGAACAGCGAGGCCGTTTTTTATATTTGGGTTCCGTGACAGATGGTCAATCTTTTGTTTACTTTCAACAAAAAAAATGATCTTCATAGACCGTATCTTTTACGTGTTATCACTAACAAAAAACCTGTCTTAACTAATTCTTCACACACAACTCTGAAAGTTCTGGATATGTGAGTCGAACGTTGAATTATTATCATTCATAGACTATAAAGAAAATGTCATGACATGACGCTTACCCAAACGGATTCTCATATTTTTATACAAAGTCAACCCAGGTAGTATTCTAAACCTAAGGAACCCAACATCAACCCAAACTAATTTACCTTCAACTTATTAGTTCCAAGTGTTCCAATCGTAAACGTTATTAAAAACTAAATAAAATCATGACAGCTTTCTCTACCAGTTAGCTGACAGCTGAAGACATGATGACATTAGGCTTGCCACACACCCGCCATTATCTGAAGCACCTTACATTGTGTAACGTGATCTGTAGTGAGGCGACTTTTGTTGCACACCTACTGTATTTGCATATCGCATTTTCGTTAAGTAGATTAATGTTTGGTATTTCATTTTTGATCGCAACTAATTAGTTCGGTAGATAAGATGTAATTGGTTTTACATAACACATCTTCAACCATAGACATCCTCTATGGAATAACCATCAAAACAACGGATAGCAATTTATACAGTACAAAGACTCCAAGGAATCCAAATAAAAGCATTAACATTATATGTTAATTCTCAAGTTCCCAATGCCCTTTGACTTTACGTATGTAAATATTAACAGCTCATACCATCAAATGACACTTGACGAAGCGAAGACAAGTCGCCCTTTAAACACAAAGGTCAAAAGGACAAAGATCAAAACGTTAACGCAAACCACGAAATAAACGGCAACGTAAGCGCTGAAACCAAAGTAAGTGAGACATTAAACAAGAACATTACTACCGTATTTGCTTCCAATTTCTCCATAGACAAGTCCCCACTGATCAGCCCTGACGTTATAAACAGTGGGAATTAAATTACCAATCATTTGGTCCAACAGTACTGCATAGTTCTGTAGACCAAACACGGGCAAATCGTAAACAGTTCAGGAATCAATCAGTGTTTATTGTATGCATTTTACATAACAAGAGCACTATATCCTTTAGAAGTATGTCGTCTGGTCACTGTCTTCGTCGTTAACAAGTTTAGACAGTGGGATTGCTGGACTGTGCGGGTAGGACAGAAGTTCAGGATTTGCATGTTCTTTAGAAATATAGGATTTTTTGTTTGTAGCTTAAACTCAAAGAACTTTTTTCAAATAAACCCGATTACAGATACTTTTGAATTCTCAAAGGGTCTATTTGGGGACTGGCGATATATGTACCTATTCAATGACATCTTTTTCAATATAAAACTGGAATACATTTCATTTATTCTAATTTTGTCTTATAATTTTTTGAAAAAGTAGGTAGCAATATCTTATGAATTCCATTCAATAGTATTTTTCCGCGCTATACTGCCATCAGAATATACAATATGTAAAGAAAACCCTGTCCGATCCGTGAAGGTATTGTTAGGTATCGATAACTGAATCTACTAATGCCCACAAAGACAAGCTAAACTTAATAAAAAAATCCCCCTAAAAAAATAAATATTATTTCGCAAAAAGAGGTAACTTAATACATGTGCGGCAAGCAACCCCTTCCGCGGGCGGCGGGGGGCAGGGCACGCGGCACCTGTGACGTGGTCGCGTCGCTATTCGCTTATAAATACCGGTGTTGTCACTTTTTTAAAAATTACCAAATTTCGGGGAAATTGGAATTAATTCCCGGGAAAAAAGAATTAGTTCAAAATTCATTAATATTGTTACTATGATGATTATGTAAAATTTTATATTATATTTGGTCAAGTGTTTACCTAACGTTTATTATCCTTATGGGTCGGACAGGGTTTTCTTTACATATTGTATACAACAAGTCTAACAAGCAATGACTCAACAATTTCCCAAAATAAACGTCAACTGAGACACTTTAGTAAAACGTTCTGCACGAAATGAAACTACCGTTGACAATCTAGTTAATACAACAGACATCTATATCGCCCCGAGCGTATCGTCCGACCTCTGAACTCAATTAAATACCCCGATACGACCTAACTCAGCTACGATTTTACAGAAACTATTTATTCGCTCATTTAATCGGCATACCTGTATCATGCCTGTATTAAGTAACTTCTAAGTTACTGATATTCACCGACAATAATTAAAATAATCGATTAATTAACTATTTTATTTACAATCGATTTTATCGGTCGATTCATATTTATGGAACGTATAATTTGTTAAATTGGGTCCAATTAATTGTATGTGTTTTAAACTGATTATATTCGTTTACTTTGTCTGATGAAATAATTACATATTGTATTATTATGTGTAATTTATTTTACATAAGTTTAACCGGATTATAAGACAATAAATTACAGTACGAGATAATTTTCAAATTTCTCCAAGGGGTACTGCAAGGACCAATACTAGGCCCTTTCTTGATAATTCACAAATCACATCAATCATCAATTTTTTCAACACTTTACTGTACAATAACACCAACAAGAATGGACACTATTCAGAACCTCGTTGACCAACGAGGTGTGATGTGACAAGTATCCAAAGAATGCAATAACCCATGCGTGATTAATGACAGCTCTCGATAGCCCTTACTAACACCTGTGTTTCTTCGACATACTTTGAACGAAAGCAGATAAGAATTCCGGCCGTACGTACATGGTCCAAATAAAGATGAATGGATAGATAAGTTTTGTTTATATTGTAAATGAACTCTAAATTTTTGAGTAAGATAATACAAGCAAATATGAAAAAGTAGAATGCCAAATTATACCTTATTTCAATAACATTTACAATGACAATGATTGTGTTGATTTGTAACTGGTGTACGCTGAACATAAGCCTCTTAATGGCTGCTAATATAAACGCTGAACTGAAATTTACTTTAGTTCGTTTGTGAACAGGAAAATCTGCGCCTATAACATTCATTACCTATAACAATTAATAAAATACCTTAATAAAAACCTCAAACTTTCGATCCCGAAAACCTCTCAATGTCTTTTATCGTAATAAAAGTTGCAAAAGCGAATGTCCATGGAACGTGTGTGTCCGTCTGATGCCGGATAAGAGTCGGCTAATAGGAGACCACCAATAAAGTTGACTCGACGACCGCTGCGACACGGTATCGCAACTCAGATGTGTATTAGAATCGCAATTTATAAATGGTAGTTCTATTTTATGGTCGACGGAATTACTTTTTGTGTTTAAATTCTGTTAGTATATTTCTTCCGGTTTAATTTAAATCTAGTATATAGTTTCAGTATTTTAAGTTATTGCTTTTAAACAGTTAGGTAGTTAGGAACATTGCTTCCGACGACGTGTTGAAAATTCAGATTAGTATTACTCATGAGCCTCTCTAAATGTTAATAAATCAATATCGTGCAGTATAAACGTAAAGAAGACGTTAATATAACGTCCTAACGTATAATCTCAATAATAACGCTTACCAGAAGATATTTATCACACGTGTGTAAAGTTAATACCAAATTGCTCTTATGCCTCATACATAGTTACGAGATAGAACTTTAATAGTTGTTATCTGAACAAGAATATATTAATTTAAACCCAGAAGTTATAGTAAGGTAACTTATAGATTATTTTAATTGAACGTGAATTCTAATTAACATGCAAGCAGTGAACTAAGTTGAACTTAGCTCTAACTTAGCGGCGACATGATATCGGCTTTAATATCTTTATATTATAACCACGTTCAATGATCATTGGATATTTACTGTTTCATTAATTGGAATTATCTAATACCTAAGTTTAAATACTTAAAGTTCATCACCACGAAGGGTACATTAGTAATTGTTTGTTGATATGTATTAATATTCGTGCATCAATAAGAAGTTATCTCCCAAATAACAGTAAATTCATCTCCATCTAAATTAAGTATAAGATCGAAGCACAATGCACATTTCATTAATTGTATTAATTAATAACAAGCAGTAACACCATTACATAAATCTGTTATTCGATCGTTAATTTCGCTATAATTCAGTACTTTATACTTCCACAAGCTCAATCGTTGCCGTAATAGTTATTCGCCTACTACTTTCACGCTGATGTTACGAATATATTGGATCGTAAATCCCTTATAGAATTGCTCCTCTCGCAGCAAGCCCATGAAAGGGAGTGTAATTAAAGTACCCCGGTGTTACAATGCTACACTTGACTGGTATAATCGGCTATAATAATAATCTTTGAGAAGCCATGGAAGTACTACCCCCCTCTGCGTTCCCAAAGATATACGATCTTGACCTGGGCTTATTATCAAGTAGCAATGAAATCTTATAGCGTATTAAAAACTAGTAGAAGTCATCTTCAATAGACTAGAAAACGTAGATAATTAAAAATATTGCTATTACTTAGAAGCAAGTACAAGTTTATAACATAATCTACTAATACAAGTTTATAACATAAAGTACTAATTGCGTTCCACAGACCATAAATGCGTTGCATATGTATATGATCTCATTATTGCGCGAATAAACAACATCGTTGGAGAAAATCAAATGGCCTATGGGAAATAAAACTAAATTGCTGAGTAAAATGCCACCACCCAGATGCTAACCACATAAGCGATATCCAGCCATAAATTGAGCATGCCATCTAATGACTTCCCAAGCTAATAGCGTATAGAATAAGCTTCTATATACGTAAGAACATTTAATTTAGCTCAATCGAGTCTCGGAAGGCGTGTATTTAAATTGAGACGTCTAGATGCCGAGATAGGAGCTGGGAGCGAGCTACGGAGATGCTATCTCGGGAGTTGGAGCCCTCGTTTGTAAGTTTCTCCGAGACGAGAGGCAAGCATCGTTTTTCTAAGTCTTACTTGTGTATGTTGGATGATTTTGCTTACAAAGATTTGTAGGTAAACGTTGTATTTTTGACACTAGTGTTACCTAAATTAATGTTAGGATTCCTTCTTCTAGTTTGAACTAATCATATCTCAAGAGTCCACTGGCCTGTAGTTATAGAGAGAGGTAAAATGCACTAGAGCGTTATACATATCTTACGGCACTAATCATAAAAGCTAACTGAGGAAATAAAGTAGCTACGGTATTTATAACGCTATAACTGCACCGTTTTTCTTAGAGACATGCAAGTACATACTTTTCTCTTTATAAAATGCAAGACAAATTGCTAAGATTTTATATTTCGGTGTTCAAACCTATTTGTGAGGAAATCGGCACGTCCTACAACCAAAAAAATAATAATAACACGTGCGACATCTACCAACCTTCACTAGGCCCGCCCGCGTTTCCTACTCCCTTCAACATTATTGTCTGATTACGGGTATGCTCATTACTTGTCAAATAATTAAAAAGTTTGCTGCTGACAAACTGGCTTTAAAATACTCTGTGGCAGGCCATAATATCGGCTGCCGACAGAAGTTACCACCCACCAAACAAAGTTTTGCTTCCAAGCGATTCGTCGTGTGACGGCATGATGTCTGGTGAAGCCATACGGAGGACGGGTCTGAGCAGTTGAGTTGCGATGTGTGCTGGGTACGATGCACCAAATGTTGTTGTGTCGGGAGTTTGGCCGTGGAGGGTCTCCAGATTAATCTCCCTCTGGCGCAGCATCGTTGGTCGTGTTGTTGGGTTTAACATAGCATCACCTCGCTCAACTGCCGTCTTCCTTCCTATTCACTAAGTTTTTTAGATGAATGGGCTTAATAAATTAGCGCGCTTTACCATCAATGATTACATCACTGCTTACTTTAAGCGGGATTGCAGTCAAGCACTAGTTTATGATTATAAAAAACAAATCTTCAATTGTACTTATATGATAGACAAGTACGGGATTATGTCCATAAATGCCTTATTTTACTACATCGTATATGACGTTATAACAAATTCCTATAAGATTACTCTAAAGCTATAAAATCATTTTCTAAATCGTCCAATGGTCGGACATCACGTAGGGCGGCCATCCTTCATCTCGGCGCAATTCCTTTCGGATTCAAGCGACACCGCTGGACATGTGGCCGACAGAACACTAGGTAATTGTATCACGTACTAAATGTGGAATAATCTTACATAGAACCTGATGGATGCAGCTTGGAATCCGAGCATATTGAATGTGGTCATCCCGGAAGGGTGAAATGTCAATTCAAAATGTACTAGTAATCTTAATATTTATATTTTATTTACGTCTTTAGCAACAGCCTACGTCTGAAATTATGTTTTTTTTTTAAATTATCAGTGTTTCTTACTTCTTTGTGTATATTTTATTGATTATAATTCTCATACTATCTGTAATAAAATATACATCGTCTATAGAGATTTGCAATAGATCCATCATAGTATTAGCAGAACAACAAGTTATAAAGCGTACCACGCACGTGGGCGTGTGACGGAGAATAAACAAGCATCGTTATATCTTCGGCCTTACATCGTCAATCGTCTCCTTTGCTTTATCTAGGTCTCTAAGAAAATATCAAAAATAAATCTGCTTTGTTAATAAGTGTTGGTTCAAGATTTCAAACAGTGTAATTTTCACTTTTAGTATTAAATAACCGGCTACTGTGGCAAATGAAAGTGCGGCAAAAAATGTGATATAAATTATTTGCAATATTCCCTGTTCTGGAACTACTTAGGATTCATAAAAACTTCAAGAGTAACCTAGCACTGACAGTGAAAAATGACGTACAAAACTCATTAATGACACCAATCGCATGCCTTCAGACGATCATTTCACGCTGACCAATCAGTATTACCGAGTTTTGAACGGAAACATAGAGGACGCGTGCGGCCATAATACGCCGTAATCTGGCGGTGGTAATACCTTGGCAATCCCGGCAGATGGTCGCAGATGGCTGGAACGGTCGGCAATCTATGCGACCACTGCCGGCGTCCGCCTGTAATGGCTGTGGTAATAGTCGGACCAGTTTGCGACCTTTCAATCGAGGAATGTCAACTTAGAGCAGGGCTGCCGTGGATGGGTTATTTATGATCTCAGATAGCTAATAAATCATACAGCTGACGAACATTTATCATGCTAATTTTCTTTTCATTGATGGGATCACTGAGGAGGTTTCATATGCAAATTAACAATTTCATTTAGTCTGGCATTACCTTCTAAATAATACATGTACCTAATACTAGTCTCTGAACTATGATCACATCAGATGATACTTACGTTTTGAGATATAGATCACCATAAAATTATGACCTGTTCATAAATTTTCTATTTTCTAACAGCCACCAACCCTATCATGACGTCGCCCGTGGTCTTTCGAAAGTACTGCTATACTTCACGTACGGTCAACGTCCACCTTATGACACTCCAATAAAGTCTGTTTTACATTAATCTAAGTGTTGCTGGCATGTCAAGTCATAATGCATTAACGACCGCGATTGTACGGTGCTATTTCATGATACAGTTTTATCCCATTGTGGGGTTCGATTACCGGGTAGACCGTGTTACTTTTAACCGCTTAGTTGACGTAAACGGGAGAAACCTCATTGACATTAGGGTGATTGGTAGGTACAGCTTCAGTGTCTAGTTTATTTTCATTATCTCTTTGTGGAGATCTCTGATGACGGAATGATGTTTATTTTGTACAGCAATTTTTATGTTGAATTATGTACATTGTGCGCGATGGACTCTGTGTTCAAAATTACATGTATATATATAACTTTGGGCTTCATGGAACTGTGTTTTTGATAAACACCATTTCTAGTAAACGGGAAAACTTTAGTACCCATGTATTTTCAACTTATTACACACGCGAAAGTAGAGAAACTAAATTTAATGTTAGCTAACATGGTTAAATCTTGTATATAATATTCTTCTCGTTTCGTACGCTTAATAACGGTTATAACACACGTTTTATTTGTATTTAATAACTACGGTAATAAAGGGAGGAAATATCCGTCTAAAAATAGGATTCTTCTAGGTTCCCTCAAACTCATAGCAATAATTAACAGGTACTAACTCAGTCTTGTTAAATTATTCACTTAACTCTTTGGAAGATGTTCTTATTTTCATTTTCAATGTATTTTTACAACTGACGAGAAAGGGTCTGAACAGTTGTGTAGCGGTGTGTGCCGGGTACGATGCGCCAAATGTTGTGTCGGGAGTTTGGAGGGTCTCCAGATCAGTCTCCCTCTGGCGCAGCATTGTTTGTTGTGTTGTTGGGTTTGACATTGCATCACCTCGCTCAACTGCTGTATTCCTTCCTATTGACTCAGTTGTTTTGAGTGAATAGGCTCTTAATAAACTATTGGGCCTATTACCATCAACGATTGCTCCACTGTTTACCATCAGGCCGGATTGCGATGAAGCACTAGTTTATAATTATAAAAAAAAAAGAAAAAAAAAACTGTCATACAAGCGTTATCCCAACTAGTTTTCTAGATTTACCTACTTCATTAAATTTTACATCTCACTCTATCTTATCGTTATTTATACTTTTTTCTCCCTCTTTACTGCAATTCCTTTCGGAATATTGTTTTTCAAACTGTTCTTGACTTCTATTCTGTTGGTGTCATGATAAGCTGCAGTAAATAGCTGGTATTGTATCCAGTTTTTTTTTCTTTTAATGCCACCCTTATGCCTACAGAATAGAAGTCAAAATCGATTGATCGAACTGTAAATAAAGTTTGTTTAAATGCCTGATCTTATTCCGAATAAAGTCTAGTAAGATTATCATTGCTATCAAAATCACAAACGATGTCATAACTAAAACTGACTTGAATATTATTGCATAAACCTTGGTTATTCTAATAATATGCGAGTTACCGCAGAAGTAAAATACTCGCAGGTCCAGTTCTATCATTTACGTATGAGAATTATAATTTTAACTTAAAGTTAAAGTTATAAATTAAACAAGATTTTCACTTTTTAATATATGATGCGGTGTTTTTAAAGCGAGGTTATTTCAAATCCATCTGATTGCGTCTTGTTTTTATACTTTCTTTCGTTATTTACGTAGATAACATCTTGTATGTAAAATTCACGTGTCACTATGTTAGTTACCAAAGCTAAGTACTTCTCCGAAACGGTGTGACCGAATTTTATAGAATACTAGCTTTCCGCCCGCGGCTTCGCCCGCGTGGAGTTCGGTTATATCGCGCTTTTTAGATTTCCCTCGGGAACATCAAATGTTTCCGGGATAAAAGGTAGCCTATGTTCTTTCTCAGGGTCTAAAGATTGTCTGTGCCAAATTTCATCAAAATCGGTTGAGAGGTTTAGGCGGGAAAGCGTAACAGACAGACAGAGTTACTTTCGCATTTATAATATTAGTATGGACTAGCGCCCGCCAGCGACTTCGTTCGCGTGGAGTTGGTGATGCTCCGCTCCCATTGGTCGCAGCATGATGTTTTAGCCTAAAGCCTTCCTAGATCAATGAGCTATCCAATGCAAAAAGAATTTTTCAAATCGGTCCAGTAGTTCCTGAGATTAGCGCGTTCTAACAAACAAACTGTTCAGCTTTATATACAGTATGTTAACTAACAGAGGGCGTTCCCGTTAACCCGAAATAGTATAGCATACATACATGCTAAAAAAAATATTTCCATTCGAAAACAAAATGTTTTAAATTTTTTTCCAATATGAAAATATTCAAAAAAAATTTTAAATTGACATGTAAAAGAAACACACTGTACACGCGAACATGCAAGATGGCAACGTCGCAATTTATTTATACATGACGACTACTATTTTGATTTAAAACAGGAGGTTTCAAATTTATTTCCAATTAGAATTTTTTTTATTCGGATTTTTTTATGCTTATTTTTCTATGCTGATAATTTTATTTTAATCTATTAATGATATATATTAACGAGTTTAAGGGAACGCCCTCTGTTATTTAACATACTGTATTAGTATGCAGATTCAGTAGGTCTGAAAATCTATTTTTCGTACGCCTAAGTGATAAACAACCTAAAGTTTTTTATTTGTTTTGGTTTTGTAACAATTTATTAACAATGTGGATTTAAACATTATTTCTAGGATACTTATATATTTTTTAA
This sequence comes from Sesamia nonagrioides, assembly GCA_017933935.1. Taxonomy (NCBI): domain Eukaryota; kingdom Metazoa; phylum Arthropoda; class Insecta; order Lepidoptera; family Noctuidae; genus Sesamia; species Sesamia nonagrioides. The sequence continues at coordinate 414,779 of JADWQK010001929.1, read as the reverse complement.
ATCATCATCTACATCATTATGTAAATGTAAATAAATAAGCTAAAAGAAAAGAAATAAATAGGAAATCATGATTCACGGATACATTTTTTAATTAGTTGTATTAAACCCTCGAGTAGCTACTTCATCATATACCTACTAAGCGTTCATACAATAAGCCTTAAACCTTGTCCTATACTCTTTCTCGTCTATAGAATGAGAATACTACAATTTATGTTCATATCATAACACATAACTTCGGTTATTTCAGCTTCTGCAGCAGTAAAAAGTATTTTATACAATGAAAACCTCATTAATGATATTGACAGTAGTCTGACAGTTGGTCAATATTCCATTAAAATAGTCAATAGGTACGGGATAATAATAAGGTAAAGAAATAAACATTACAGATCAATTAAAACTTAACTAAAGGGAAAATTAAAACCATTGCATTGGCGCGACAAAGCCGGTGATCTTAAAGATGAAGAATACACATTAATCCTTCCAAAAACAATCAGAGGAAAGGAGAAATGGTCGAAATCTATAATGAACTGGTTCAGAAGCTACAAGAAAAGGAATAAAGGAAGGCTACCTAGAAGATGGATGGATGATATAAAAGCTATAGCAGGAGGGATATGGACCAGAACTGTCAAAGACAGAAAAGAATGGAAAAAGTTGGAGGAGTCGTTTGCCAATAAGTGGTAAACAAACAGAGCTATTGATGCGGACAACGAATACTAAAATAAAAGGAATTAATGTTAGATTGAATTAAGATTATATAAGAAAAATAAAAAAACAGGATAATGTAATGAAATACTCTCTGAAATAAAGGCTAATATTATTATTAAGCCAGAAACAAAAGACAATCACACAAGTGTACTTTGGTGAAGAAACAATGACCAATCGGTCAAGCAGCGAAACCGCAATTCAAAGGTAGTTCTTACCATGTAGAGCAAAAGCAACAACAAACATCCAGTAGCTAGACATTATGTAAAACAGCGAGGCTTTAGGCGCTATCATTTGTCGAAGTCGCACAGTGACATCTGTCGCCGGCAAAACGAGTTTATCTCTAGACCACACTCATTATTCAAACCTCCACTACTAGGACTCGAACCTGCGTCAATGATAACGATGCCAGATAAATATATTGTCCGCCTTTCACTAAATTTATGTAGTTATGTACCTATAGTTAATCTGCATAGTATGTTAAGATAGAATGGTGACTGTCTTCCGTATCCTCATGGTCATCTTATTACTTTACCAGTGGTCCAAATCGGTCAAGCTTGATTTTAAATCGTGCCTGATATCTAGTATTTTGAAGACAAAATATTCGCAATTGAAGAAGTCTTGTCGAATAAGGAAGTGTGAATGTTTTAAAAGAAATTAACAAAAAGCATTTTTCCCCTAAAGGGATTCAAGATCAACCGGTTATACTTCTCAACAAATTCTTCAAACCTAATTGAATATTTTAATTACTAACTTTATTGCTCCCATACAGATTAAACAGTATGTGTGAGTCACATTAGTCTCAATCTATATGCGATCATCATTAGACCTTATCGTGGACTATCAAAAAGATATGCCATTTATCTGGGTACTGTAGGCCTCACATCTTTGGTAATACTTTGATCTTGAATTGACCCAATGCAGCACGGAATTTCAATAGATCATAAGGCCAGATTAAATTGGTTCCATTACTACTGACATGTGGAGTATCGTACTTGGTCACCGTTACGATTGGTCCTAAAATATTGTGATATTAATCTATTGCATGCCAGCGTCCCAATGATCATAGATATTTAGAATTAATGATGATTTTGATTAGATACGGATTGGGTTCTGAACCCTAAAAACCATGCATGCACCTGTTGGAGACATGTCTTTATAAGAAGAAGTTTCCATATAAATGCTGAGATTAGCTGCATTTCTTACCGCAATTAGACAAAAATACATCTTACTTATGTATTTTTAATTACTGGTCTTAATTTGCATTCTGGTGTTTGTCCTTCTTCTGAAACTATGTTGGCAACATATATATGACGCCTGAAAAATATTCACTAGATATAAAACAATAATAAATTATTTAGCTCCTTACATTCGCGTCTACAACAGTTCCCGAAGCTGACGCAAGCCGTAGCTAGCTTCTCTGATCGTTCCTCGATCATTGATCACAGGCTATTTGCATTTTCTTACAAGCACAGTTTTAACTAGTTAAACATAGATTGAGAGATAGTTACCTCGGAAAATGCTGCATTCCTAGTTCACATCCAATATTCATTTGGCGATATGTTAAGGATCAACTTTTATGGATAATGGAGTCACATCTTATATTGGAGGCAATTTCAGCTCCATTTTGGTTAGGTGTTGATTAGTCATATTTCAGTATTAAAATGCCCTTGAATGTATGCCCGACGGTTTGATTAGGGATTTCAGTATTTGGTGAAGTTTCTATTTGACCCCGGTACTATTTACTTTCGTAAATAGTCGAAGAAAGCTGGAGAATGTATGTGAATCAGGGTTCAAATTTAAACCTAAAGAATGTATTTTGAATTCATAGGTAAATCTTAGAGACCATATTAATATATCTACTAAGATATATTATAAACAAGATATTAATTATTTCTGATCTCATATTAGTTTTGAACACAAGATGTAGGATGTAGGTAAATATGTACCCATAAAAACTAACAAACTCCACTCATATACGTAGCGTAATTATAAGCTACACAACATTATATACACCAACCAGCAATTTGATACAATAATCTGTAGAATTTGCATACTTTTACATAAATTTGTATTCACCTGATTACTGAGATACCTCCTGGCTGTGGCTTGTAGGTATGAGCTGGAAAATCATAAATTATATCTTTCTAGCTTTTCTTAGCTACTGCCTTTACATAGTACACTTACTAGAAATTGACCTGAAAAGTGTAGTTTGAGGCGGTTTGCTTTGATTGTGTGTATTTTAACTTCGTTATAATTTATGTGGTTTAATAGTTAGTTGAGGAGTGGTGGCCTCATGGTATCTGCCGCGATTTACAAGATGTAGGTCGTAGGTTCGAACCCCGCCAGGCGCTTTACTTTGTGTAAATTATTTCATCACCACTGCTCTCAAAATGGTGAAGGAAAACATCATGAAGAATGTTCTAGAATCAAAACTTAGAAGAAATGTGCCATCTACCAACTGGCACTGGACCCGCGTGGTAGATTATGGCCCACTCCCTCTCACCCCAGGAGTGGGAAGATTTTAGGCTGATTATTTAATTGTTAGTTATTTTTTGTTTCATCAATAAAGGTAAACTTGATTATGAGGAATGTTTTTGATAGGTTGGATAAGATAGAAGTTTGATAGAACTACATACTTACTGAACTAAATCGTAACACAATATTTATCTACCGCCACCCACAAAGTGGAATGACTGGAAAATATCAGGCAGTGCACAGAATGACATACATAAAGCAGGCGCGGTTGAGATGGCCACGGAGCCAGATGATGGTTATTTGTCGCGTTTCACAGATTCATGGCTCTGACCGAAGTGATACGGATTATAGCTCTTATTTTAGTCGTAAAGTGAAAGGTTTTGCTTGGATTGCAAATTATAGAATCTATTATACTATCGTAGGACTTTCTTTTGATTTTGGAATGGGAGTTAAAATGTCGGAATATGTCATAAGTACTGTTAACGAAGTCTTCATTATATCTATATTCTATACTAATACATAAAGCTGAAGAGTTTGTATGTTTGTTTGTTTGAACGCGCTAATCTCATGAACTGCTTATCCGATTTGGAAAATTATTTTTGCGTTGCTTTAGGCTATACAATATGTAAAGAAAACCCTGTCCGACCCATAAGGATAATAAAGGTTAAGTAATCACTTGACCAAATATGATATAAAATTTTGCATAATCATCATAGTAACAATACTAATGAATTTTGAAATAATCCTTTTTTCCCGGGAATTAATTCCAATTTCCCCGAAATTTGGTAATTTTTAAAAAAGTGACAACACCGGTATTATTATAAGCGAATAGCGACGCGACCACGTCACAGGTGCCGCGTGCACTGCCCCCCGCCACCCGCGGAAGGGGTTGCTTAGCGCACATGTATTAAGTTACCTCTTTTTGCGAAATAATATTTATTTTTTTAGAGGGATTTTTTTTTAAGTTTAGCCTCTCTTTGTGGGCATTAGTAGAATCAGTTATCGATACCTAACAATACTTTCACGGATCGGACAGGGTTTTCTTTACATATTGTATAGGGACGCTGCGACCAATAGGAGCGGAGCATAACTAACTCCACGCGAACGAAGTCGCTGGCGGCAGCTAGTTTTCAATATACTTCTGAAATCAAATATACTAGGTACCTGTTAGGTATTCAAAACATTCCAATGCTTTTCTTTACTGCGTATATAATAAATACACACGTGCGGTATATAATAAATACGTAAAACTCTATTATAACCTGTAAACACTGGCAACCACAACAATCTAATCCAATAATTAAGACCTAAATCTATAACAACAATATAACCTAGGCAGCCGAACTATATTACTAGTGAAACCTTAGGTCTAGCCGGTCTGCGGCCGGGTAGAAAGTAAATAAATTGGCAGTAACAGTTCACTGGACACCTATATACATATATACAACGTACTATGTATATATATTACCTATAGAACAGTATAGGCTCTAGTCATACTAGAATTTAAATTGAATTCTAGTGGGTACCTACATATGTTTAATATTTATGTCGTTTTAGATTATGTAACGCTTTGTTTGGTCCTGATATGATTGTTCAGTGTTATTGTCATACATTTGTAGTCAACCTAATTTTGGGTTATCGGAAAATGATGTTTTTGTTACTGAGCAGGGTTCTATCTTAGTATTTAATGGTCTACTTGTCGATTGTGACCAGTTCGGGTATTTTTGTTGGAATCATTTATATAACTCAGATACTCAACTAATTAAATGGTATGTCCTGTCAAAGGTGATTTATTCCAAAACCTATATAAAGGTTCTAAATCAATCAATAAATCAAGCCCTAGAATAGAACTCTTTGCTGTAAAGGTTTTACTTTGAGCGGTCTTATCACTAAGAGCAATATTTTAAAGATAACCGTAGACAGTGCTCCAGTTTTCAAATCCTCTCAATTTCCCTCAGCTCATAAGTATCTACCTACTTTCTGAAACAAAAGCGCCGACATTCTACTAACACCTTCAATCCCTTTAAAGAAACAAACAAACGGATACGTATAACTTATTCCTATTATACCATATTTGTTGTAAACCGCGGCTGGCGCACGCGCCACTCGCCCGCGGCTTGCGCCTAGCCGCCATTACTGACTATAACGGTTCTATCGGTTGTACGATTTTTTATTAACTGATGGAGTTTTTCATTTTAATTCATAATATTTGGACAGGTCGTCAGGCTTTGACTGATGATCGATTAAGCGATGATTGAAAAGCAAGACGGTGGCAAAAAGTTTGCATGACGCACCTTCGCGCTTCCGTTTAATATAAATTATGGTCGTTGAGTGGCAGTTGTTGTAACGTAACGTAAAGCAGCTGGGAAACTGCTTTCAAGCGCCTTCTTAAATGATTGAATAATGTCCACATAAAACCAATATATTGAATAAATTATTAGTAATTATTCAATCAATCCAGCCATTTTCGCGCGTTAATGCGGTTGTTATCACAAAAGTTTCGAAACTTTGTTTTATTTGTAAAAAATATATCTCAGAAGAAGAAGCTAAAAGTGAACACAACAGCCTTAATGACAGTACGGTAATAGATTAGCTTTCCTTCCGCCGACACACTGGACACCATGATGTATGGCGGATGTCGCTTCTTACCGCAGATCCGGAGATCACTCACGCGCAATATTCTGTCCATCATAGCCATTAATGTGCTAATTTTATGATAATAATCGATTAATAGCGTGATTATATTTTGTCACACTAATGAATTTAGTTTTGAGCCGTGAGTATAATTTTTAGTTTTTGCTGAGTAATTCTAATAGGATATTAATATCATGGTTATTGAATAAAATCAGTTACAGTACAGCTAGTACATCATTTGTAAAAGACAGAATTATATGGAACGGAGAGAGGAAGGCATTTTCCCTTGCATTTGGGAAATACAGGTTAGTTAGGATAGTATGCAAAACTCGGTCTAAAAATAAAATTTTGAAAACTTTTCTTTAAAACATGTAGTAAGCAGATATTTTATATAAAAAGAGTAGTTTTAAACAAAAATATACTTAGTCATCATCTTACATAGAATTAGGCCCGTATCCACTAAAGCGGAGAGGAGAGGAGACGGACGGTGCTGCGAAGCTGGCAGGTTATTTCCACCAAAGTGAAGAGGAAATATGAGGTTTGGGTGGATGAAGAATGTGAGCTGTGAGAGATTGAAATCAGTCAGAGAAGGCAGCTGGGTATGGGGTGCGCGAGGAGCGCGTGCGCAGTCGCTTGCACGACCGCCGCACAAGTCTATAGAAAAATGAGACATCTCCTCTCCGCTTGATCCATTTCCACCAAAGCTAAGCGAAAATAACTAAATAGGATTGGTTTAATCAAACACATCTCCTCTTGTCTCCTCTTCTCTCCGCTTTGATGGATACCGGGCTTTATAATGTAAAGATGTCAAACACATTAGCCGCGCCCGCGGGTTTACCCGACTTTCACTCAAGAATTTTAATTATAAGTAACAGACACGAATCTGATTCTAACATAAATATAAATTTTAATGGTGTACGTGATTGGTTTAAATTGATTTTATTTATTTTTATGCGAAATTATTTCCCACATTTTTAACGATTGTTTTGAAACAGTAGGAAACCGTAATAACGGAATAGAACATTTAGTGGTTTTATTTAATATCTATCTAATTATTGCTAATTAGATTACTTCCTTATGTTTATGACATATTTTAAGCTTATTAAGATAATGGCGAAATACTTTTCAAAACAAAAACCTAAACACAACATAATTAATCTATTATTTTTTAAGTAAAACATTAGAAATCATTGATCTGTAAATGACAGCTGCCTACGAAAGCAATAGGACGAATATGAAAAACAATAAAACAAGCCTTAGCTACTACTATATTTTTAATCTGGTACATAAAGCTCATTTTTCTTTATTACCAGCAGAATATGGATGGATTGTGTGAGACATACAACAATAGACACTGACTGAAGGTGAAGGAAAACATTTTGAGGAAACCTGGACTTTAAGTATGAAATCGCCAACCTGCATTGAGCAAGCGTGGTGATTAGGCTCAATCCTTCTCTGTATGAGAGGAGACCTGTGCTCAGCAGTGGGATAATGATAATGTGTGGGACATGCTATGAAATAAAACAGATTGAATTTTAGCGTGAGGGTTTTTAGAAAGAAACGTGTTGCGCCGAACACATGAATAACAATTATGACCATTTATTTACAGTAATTTTTCGAACTTATTTACATATCAGCACTATCAACTAGCAATCAGATTGCAATCAGGTCAGTCAGGTCAGGTCAGTATTCTAAATAGGCTCTGCTCTACTAAAAAAAATACAAAACACAATAATTATATTTCACCTCATCAATCACGACACCATGTAGAACAATTTAGTACATCATTAGCACCTAATCTGAGCAGCACATATCATAAGCCCTCCGGCTAATAAATACCAGGATTTCTCTCAGCAAAAACTGGTGCAACAATTGAAGATCTAGTTTGTGGGATACGTGGGGGTGGAGTGGGCCGATGGGTACATTGTTGTACCTGCGAAAAGATATGTTTTATTTACACCGCTATGAAACTTGTTATTTATTTACATTGAGGCCTATCGTTGTAGGTGAGCGTAATTCTTTGAGTGTGGTGAACTTAAAGGTTCTTGTATAATTTTATGGCGATGGAAGAGTTTAGACTTCTGAATCTGCTAAAGCGTCTTAGCTGTTTATTCTGGGGAGTTTGTTCCGCCAGTTCTTCTTCCCAGCGATAGCACTAGCAGGTGTTTTGGGGGGACTGCCTATGTAATATTGACGATTGTGCTGATTCTTAACCTAATTTGAATAAATAACTTTTGATTTTGATTTTTGATTTAGGTATGAAAATTAATGTACTTAATAAAAATAAATTAAAGTTTTAACTCCCGCGTCGGTGATTTGTCTTTAAGATAGGATCATCACAAATAAGTAATTAATTTGTCTTTAATTAATAGGCAGCGTTGATTGATTGAATTCAATTGCTAACCCGTTTTTCCAGTCTATCCAATTTACAAACCAAAATAACATTGACAAAAGCTTGTCCGCGTGACTGTACCGCTAATCTAATAAAAAAAGCTCACAAATAGTTCAACCTACCACCTACTTTGAATAGTAATTTTGTCCGTAGGTGTACCCGAAGTGGTCCGAAAGAAGCCGAAAGGTCGCTCGGGCGAAATGTCAAATGAAACACGCGAGGTCGCATTGTCTAGGCCTCGCGGCTATTAATTGTAAATCAATACGTATAGATATGAGTTATTTTGGCTCGTGGCAATATGATGTATTTGAATAATGGATTACTCTTTAAGCATGGCAAAAGGCTAGCGGACAGACCTCATCTTTTGTTGCGGCCACTCCTTAAAAACAACTGATGCTGATCACAATAGGTGCTTACAAATTTTGAAACTGAACGAGATTAATTATTTTAAGACTTAGGATGTTCTACAGTAAGGGTCAAAAGTGCATTACCACTTTTGAACTTTATTGCACTAACAATACATAAGTGTCAAAAGTGGTACTCCACTTTTGACCCTTAACTGTCTATATATATAACCGACAAAAGTTGCCAACATTAAAAATAAAAAATAATTAAAAAGAAGTCTTAAAAAAGTGGAAATTGCGTCAATAGGAAGCTTTTAATAATAATCGTGCGCCTAATCACATCATCTTTTTAACCCAAATTATAAAGTGGAACTTTCAAACCCACACAACTAAAAACTAAATCATCCAAACGACCAAACCCGAAATTAGTTCGTTTTTACATCGTAGTCGCGTGCGTGTCGCCACTCGTAATCACACGGCAGGTGCGTCCGCGCAGCGATTTTGTAATAGCTATGCAAACTGTGGAATGTGCGGTCATACTTTTTTATAACCGCAATATATAATATGCGATGTCATTTTCCGAACTGTCCAAGTTATTTATAGTGACAAGAAAAAACCATTTTAGCTGGTCAAAAGGAGGGTAATGGTTTTCACATGTCTATGTATGTGTTATGTACTACGACAATGATAATGACTTAAAGTCGTAAGATTTCACTAATGGCACCGCCTAATAATAATTTATTTTGAAAATTTGTGGTGAACCAGATGAATGGACAACCAACATTGGTAACAAACTTTTATACCATCCATTGGGCTAAATATTTGGTCCAACATCCGTTCTTACGCAAATCACAGATGCGCTCCAACAAATTGTCCACTTCCTTCTAGCATACATTATTAGCGTCGATATTAATCAGTGGTAATTTATTTACCTTTGTGTGATATTCTTTTTATAATGCCAACCGCAAGAAGAACATGTTTCGTAATAAAATAATGCTGTCGTTTGACATTTGTATAATCTTAAAGAACATCTGTTGCATAGAGTATAACAATATATCTCTTGGTAGCAGATTTTTGTTCAAATATGTCGTACTAGCTTTCCGGCCGCGGCTTCGAACGCGTGGAGTTCGGAATCAAAACTATCCTATGTTATTTCTCAAGGTCAACTCTATTTTTGTACCAAATTTCAATAAAATCAGTTCAGTGGTTTAGACATGAAAGCATAACAGACAGACAGACAGAGTTACTTTCGCATTTATAATATTAAATATAGTAGGGATTATGAACCGTGCTATGTTCGGTCAATTTATGGTCTTCGTCAAAAAATGTATTTCGGCTTATAAAGCTCCGGTGTATATGCAATACAAACTATTTCGTTTGTAAGCGGGTACCCATCGTGATTGAAAAAAGAAGTGTTATGTTTATGAACTTATGAATAACAAGGACTAGCAAAACTCCGAGACTGTAATGGGTAGCAATATCTAAGCATGATATATTAAAAAATAATTAATCTGGTGTTTTTTCTGGGGTCAGCGGCTTAAGTTATTGTAGTCACTTTATAGTAAAAATAACTGTTTGGTTTAGTGTTAAACATCAAAGTCGTGATGAGTATCTATAACAAATACGACAAAAAAAAAATTAAAATTTTTTTCTGCATTCATACTTCAAATAACTCTAGCAGCGATCATTGACCTCCGAACAAAACATTAAGGACCAAAAATACTTAAACATTTACTTCTTCAACGTGTATCTAGTATCAGTGTTATGTCAAAGTTCATATAATAATGACGTGTTTAAAAAGAGTTTAGCCTAAACGGTACTAAATAATAAGTGTTTTTTTTTATAGTACCTAAGGTAAAACTTTGTAATAGTTATTTTATTATGCTTCGATATCGCTACTCATCACATCCCCGGAGTTTTGCTGACTAATAAATAAGCCTATAGGTATGGTCGGTTTAGTAACCAATGATTATCAAACAAGTCAAATATTGCTATTCGATTTAAACCATTTCTGCTTTTCAATCTAACCGCTCAAAGATCACGCCTAAGATATCTTCATAAAAATATACAATTCGAAATATCAACCTTACAACTAACACAAACTTCAAAACTGGAGCACAGACAATCAAACAACATTCACGAAGAAAAAAAAATATCGATCACTGACCAGAGAGTATCGTGCCAACACCACAAAAAGAATTCTCAAAAATAATTCAAACATTCAATGGTCCAAATTACAAAAAGCAATCAGAGAGTCTTGTGATCCACTCAGTATCGATAATGACCCGCGGGTAGAAAAAGAATCCGATGGAACAGATATGAAAGGGGACTATTCACCAGCGGCAGCCGGCCTCATCTAAAGATAATCTATTTGGTATAACCTCACGACCTCCCGGTTGGCCGCCGTAACAATATAATTAAAGAGAGATCGTTGCGATCCGATCAGTCGCAGGGTTGGGCTCCTGGACTATCAGATTTATGATTTGATGAACAAGCAACGGTAATGTATTGTGGAGGAGGGCTATTGGAAAATATAGACGGTACACGGCTGCGTTAGTTGGTTTAACATTTACAGATGGTAGATATTGCGAAACCGCTCCATGCTATATTGATTACATAAGAAAAAAACAGTCTCATCATCCTTATTCCAAGTTATTTTAAAGATCTAAAACTGTTTCATAAAAAGTGTCTTAAAAAAATGGCCGCTGTAACATTTCACTCTCACAAGCTCGATTGACTTCAACGCAATTTTCCTATGGCAACACTAGTCTAATAGCCGTATTTACCGTGGCAACCCTGACCGGTCCGTTTATCGGCCGGATGTCGATGGCTCTGTAGAAGGAAACCTACATGATTGTTGCTCCCGACGCGTTATAGATGTCATTATTTACTTGCGCCCGCGCTGCGCGGCTTTTTACATGTAATACAAATTACTGGGTGCGAGCGCAATGCCACAGTGGTTTTGAGTGTAGGTATTGAGAAAAGTTATGAATGTATTTACATTGAGATCGGTAATTTGAAGATGTGGCTTTCAGATCAAAACTGTCTGCGAACGGAATTTTTCAAAGGCCATTCAGTTGTCAAATTATGTTTCTTTTTTTATAAACTTTTTATTATTTGAAGTTGCAGTACATCGTAAAGAAAACTTCTGCAGTTCCTCGTGAAAACTCAAAAGTAAACCAATAGAATCTCTAAAGACAAAGATCGTAAATTTTACAGAAAATAAACGCCTTATAAAATGAAAAATTCGAAAAATACGATTTTAAAAAATAATCGTACACAAAGGACACTACATTAATTGAAAGTATTTATTAGTTATAATAATTATAATGCGCTGAACTGCAGACGTATCATTACCTGGGTTACGAGCTCGTTGGATATTTTTACGAGGCACAGTTAGTAGTTCGTTAACTTGCTATAATTTCAACACTAGCACCCGAGTTAATGCCGCCATTTACCAGATGCAGTGCTTCTTGTTATTTAGTAGAATCATGTACTGAAAAGTGATCCCGTTTTATTTGAGAACTGTCATTAAAGCTAACTATTTACTGTTTAAAATAAAATAGGTAATAATAATGGTAAGGACTTTTCAAGTGTATCTACTTCATTCTTTGTGCAGCATGTAGATAAATGTAACAAATTATACGGACATCTAGCGTGCTTATAACCTTAGTCCTTTTTTACACTTGCAACAAAAAATACTTCATACAATAGCAATAACCAAAAAAATCCCAAACCAAATTCCTTTATCTAAAATGGCCACACTGACTACCATTTAAATAAAGAATGAATCATAACAAGCTTGACGTTACTACTAAACCAGAATTCAGAACGCACTTTTGAATTTGAAAATGTTATAATTATCGTTCTTATATCTAAGTGGCCAAAGGCAAGTTCGTTTAGAGCCTGAGACACCACAAAGGCACTAGAGGTGCGATAGTATCGCTCTGTGGGTGTATTGAGCAGATTTATCGACTGTTTAACCCGTAAAAGGTGATTTGTAATATCCCCCCACTAGTCTGAGGTGAAAAGGTACGTAGTTATGGCTAGAGGTGTGACTTTCATGAATGTGTTTATTGGAAATATTTTAAGGCTTTTCTTAAATGGTAAATAAAGATCATAAAAATACAGTAGGTAACGGCAACTTGCTCTCCTTTAGAAATCCCAACTTGGAAACTATATAATATAATAACTATATATAATTATAAAAAACGAAAAATTATCGTTATTTCATTAGCCTTTAATCCCATTGCAATATTTACTAATTCGCTCCAGAAACAATTCGCTTACAATATACAATGCGCGAAGCGACACTAATGCGTAGTAGAACAGCGAAGCTTCGCAAATAAAGCAAGCCTCATGTATATTCAATGGTACAAACAAACGTATGAGCTATCTTGTCGTTGTCGCACACCGCCCCGAGATATGGACTTGTAATTTGTAGGGGGACCAAACTAGGGAATTATGAACAGGACTCTTGCTGTTTTATGTGTAAACTATAACAGTTGTCAGTATTGGCCATAGCTTTTTCTGATTGCGACCAAACATTGAAAAACAAAAGAAAACTATATATTTATACTTCAACATCCATATCTCAACTTTACCCACTGCTGCATTGACATGTGCCAAAACCATTTTCATTCCAACAAAAAAAAAAATCTCCTCAAATCTACTGTCCATAAAAACAAAAGCTAATGTAATATAGCCTAAATTATGCAGCACACCTCTTCACAGCCATTCTACATTGTAAGGTGCCTACCCTTTCACTTTCTCGAAAAAAAAAACTACACTTACAACAAAAACAACTAAATTCCTACAAAATCTTTCCAATCAACAATTTACCATAAACCCGTTCGCCATGGTCACCTCCAGCGGACATATCCGCGTGCTCCGTATAAGGGCCATGAATTCTGCCACCGGTCTAGTTACGGATGAAAGCCGCGCGGCTAATAACTATACCAGTTATAATACTAGTACGATATGTAGCTGTTACCTACACCTATCAGTAATGTGCTAGTAGTAGGCTAGGCTAAACGGGAGGCTTTGAAGATGGGCAAGGAGATCTTTTTTTTAATATTTGAAGCGAAGTTTGGGATCCAAAAAGTCCCGCCCATTGTATCATTGTACCCTTTGTAAAATCTTCATATTATTATATTCAGTAATTTATATGGTATACATGACAAAAATTATTCTATTCTGTTCAAAGACAGAAGCACATCTCCATTGACTTTTAAAAAATCCTTTTAAACCTAGACCTTTTAAAAAAAATGCCAATAAACGCGTTTAATTCCTTTCTTCCTCTCTACCCATTATGGATTGAATTTAGTTAAAATCCTGATCTGATAAATGAAAGTAAGATTTATTATTGCGGTCGCGTATTTTTTCTATGTCAATTATTTTCTTTTATCATCCTCTTTCTACTTGTCGAGCATTTCTAAAATAAAAAAGAAGCTTAAAAAGCTATCACGATCCTAAAACCCAAAGCCACAATTGGCATTAACCAATAAATCCATTTTTTTTTTAATATAAACTACTAAATACTTTATTGAACTATAGACCAAAACCAACCTACCACCTCATCACCTCTAACGGTACCGAAAGCGAGCCGACATATCATTAGCTAGCTATAAACAAGGCCGCTAATGCAAGTATCGGATACCAGACACACAACAAGGGTTCCTTACGAAGCGGAGCGTGTTAGTTAATCCTACATTAAACCCACTTACCAGTACATGCGAGAAATAAGGCGTCTTTGAGAACTTGCCTGAAAATGGAAGTCCTATTTAGTGTTCCGTGCTTGGGCATGTACGACGCTTGATGATGCGTGGTGACAACGCTGTATTCATGTTACCAGGCATCAACAAGCGTTGCAGGTAAATTTTTGGTTAGAGTTGAAACTTTCCCAAGTGATCTGTTGCCTAGTGGTTAAAACACCAGCCTCTCAAGTATGAGTGCGCAAGTTCGATTCCAGGTCAGGCAAGTACCAATGTAACTTTTCTAAAGTTTTATGTACTTTCTAAGTATATCTTGGATACCAATGACTGAAGGTAAAGGAAAAAATCTTGAGGAAACCTGGACTTTCGGTCTGAAATCGCCAACCCGCATTGAACAAGCGTGGTGATTACGCTCAACCCTTCTCTGTATGAGAGGAGACCTGTACCCAGCAGTGGGACGATAAAAGGTGGATGATAATGATGATGATCTGTTGCCGCTAAAACCACAAACATCTTAAAATCAGAGCAGTTTTTTTCTTTTATAGATAATGGTATGAAACCTTCGAGCAACACAGGGAATATGAAACCTTCTTGTAATTGGCTGGTTTTTGGGAATTTCTTAATAAGTCTAAATGTAGATAATATGAAGCTATTTAAAACATTTAAAAGTAAATCAATATTTTAAACTTAATATTAAGCATATTTTCTCTGCAATTAAAAATAGGTAAATGTGGCGTGAAGAGCAAACTGTTCAACTATAGATATCTTTGAAACATTTGCAAATTAAGAGTTTATGTTCATGAGTGTGATCAATCCTTTAAGTCTCTGGAATCTGTTATGTCCCAATTGTTAGAAATCATAAAACGTTACAAGATAATTAACCCTTTCTCTGAAGTCATCATCCGATCCAATAATGAAAATGTCTGAACTGTCACATTCCAATAAGAACATTAAATTACCTATTCTGACAAGTCAATTAATCGTTTTTCATCAAACCTAAACCTGCTTCGTAAATCAATCTCTTCGAAAACATCTCACAAGCACGCCTTTCAATAGGTTTTCTTAAAAACCAGCTTCACTTAATTCAGCCGTTTTTCCTCTAATTCTACGAGACTTAATTTAGTAGTTTTTCCACCGGCTAACGACTACTTAAAGGCTAAAGAGCTCGATTAAAGTAAAACGCATAGATAGCAATCCGCGGTACGTCCCGCGTCGAGTGTCGGCGCACTTTCTTCAATCCGCCGCGAGAGGGCGCGCCGGCACGCGACCGCTACTCGTGCCAACAAAGGGATGTGCTAGTAACTATCGATAAAGTTGGGGAATTTTTACTTATGTTAACTTCAATACCATGTTTTCTAATGGCAAATAGAGTAATCAACTTTTTAGTCTGAATTAATAACTAGTAACTATCGATTAAAATGGGGAATTTTTACTTATGTTTACTTTAATACCATGTTTCCTAATGGCAAATAGAGTAATCAACTTTTTGGTCTGAATTAATCACCATAGTCGTAACATAAATTTGTAGTTACTATCTAAAAAAAAAAAAACTAACTTAACGTTTACATAAAATAGGTCAATATCCGTATCTTGAAACCTACCTTGCTAATGAGAGCTTTGGTCAGAAATAGTCCAAGTACAGTCATTTTAAATAACATTCACAATAAACCCGATTGAAAATAACTTGTAACAAAACTGAACTTCGAAATGAAAAGAAATCTTTTATTAAGCAAGTAGGATAACTGATCACTTTTACGTCATATTTTTTTTAAAACTAGTTGGAGCCGGTATTTCCTAATTGACTACCTCTGAGAAGAAAAAGCCGAAACAAACTCGGGGATCATCATCGTTTTTCAAGTCCAGACATTAAAAATGAAAATGTTTACAATAAACTTCCTCATTCTTTACCTAACCTTTAGTTTACATTAGTTCAAAATCTATCGATAGTCGATAAAACTTCCGCCAAACATCGACTAAACAACGAGCAATAAATCATTAACACCACTATCTACACAAGTGGCACGAGCCGATAGTATCTAGCAACCGATGATACAAGTAGATTGTTTCACCGGAACACCGTTCTGCAGATACCGAGAACTATTTACTCGATTGTTAATAATACGATTTAATCGTGAGTATCGATTCACGTTTCGAAAGTGCTGCTTTTGATTTAAATAGAGGAATAAAATGTTGTTTGAATCAAGGTTGGTTGAGGTTAGTCGTAATTATATTGTTATTTTCTGTTGGTTTCGTAGTTTTGTTTTTCAGGCACCTAATTGCTACAGAGATGATTAAAGCAAAACTAGTTTAATTTTAGTTAATATTGACCTTCATTCCGATTTGATTCTAAAATCTCTAGTAGTTTCATGACAGACACAATGATAATATACAAGTCGATAGTGGTGAAATCTACACACATAATGTGATTCATTTTGCTAATCCTTTACTTCATATCCTTACTAATATTATAAACTAGCGGCCGCCAGCGACGTCGTTCGCGTGGTTTAATTATGCTCCGCTCCTATTGGTCGCAGCGTGATGTTATATAGCCTAAAGCCTTCCTGGATTAATGGGCTATCCAACGCAAAAAGAATTTTTCAAATCGGACCAGTAGTTCCCGAGATTAGCGCGAACAAACAAACAAACATACAAACAAACTCTTCAGCTTTATATATTAGTATAGATGATAAAGTGAGTTTGATCCGCTCTCATGCCGTATTTACTAAACCGATTGCTTTGAAATTTTGCAGACGTAAAGTTAGAAGTCTAGATTAAATAATAGGGTCCTTTTATCCCGGAAATATTCCCGAGGGAAAACTAAAACGCGCGATATAACCGAACTTCACGCGGGCGCAGCCGCGGGCGGAAAGCTAGTGTTCATATAATTCTTTACTAAACAATATAAACAACACACTGTATGTAAGTTAAAATGTCAAAATGTAAGACAATTGCTAATGATGGTGTATTACGCAATCACCTTTCAGCTGCTCACCAAAAATAACAAATGACTATCTTGAATCCCAACCAACTTTCTCCACACTTAACGATGATCAGTAACAACATGGAATCACTTAGTTGTGCATAATAAAGCAGATGTAACGCTGCAATAACTTATAATAACTCGCTGTGGTTGAATAACGGGCTGCGCGAGCGCAAGTCTGTTTACCTATTTACTTAACGGGAGGCGCGCCGCCTCCTTTATAAAGGGTCTACTATGGACGTGACGGAGAAATATATATTTTTAACCTACTTATAAAACAAAGAGGTTCGGCGTTGGAAAGAAAATATGAACTGGCCATGGTTTTTTTTTTATAGTAAATCTGTGTTATAAAAGCAATAGAGATATTGTTGACAGCCTCCGTGGCGTAGCGGTAGCAAACGCGGCCGTGCGCAAAGAGGCGCGGGTCAGATCCCAGCGCAGTGCTCATATTTGTGTTCATGAATATGAATATTTGACACGATTGGTGCAATGGCTGAGCGATCGACTGCTGCGCCGCGTGTCGCGGATTCGATTCTCGCACGGTACAAATATTTGTATGGCCTACAATTAGTTGTTCCGAGTCTGGCTGTTTGTGTATATGAGTTATAAATGTTTTCAAAATGTCCTTTTAAATAATTTAAAAGGAAATTTAAATTTGCTTTTAAATAATGGGTATTTTCCTGTACTTTTTAGCAGCTTTGATATTTTTTGCATATACGTAGGTACTAAAGTTGATGTGTAGATTTTAGACATTTATGACAGTAACTCAAAAAACGATTTCTGTGGGTTGGATCCATTTTGCATAACTACGTCCAACTATCTTTGAAGAAATGAATTGAATTAAGAATAACGAATGAAATTAGTACGTAGTAGTAGTATTAGTATTTGAATTTAGTTACATAAATGCATATTATTTTCAAATAATTAGATTCTGACCGGCATTTATATTAAAATACAAGAACATTAAAACAGAATTCAATTATAAACACTTCACAATCAAGTCTCGGTACAAAAAGGCTAATACCAAAACAGTTAACTCATGTTACAAATATTCCCAACAGTTATTAATGCAGTTCATATTAAACGTCTCAGATTCAATAATTAAGTGTAACTATAATATATTACATAACCTATCTTAACCTGTAACTTGTTTAATATAAGCTGTAACGTAAATCAATTATGCTTTACGCTGTTGCATAGAATTGCTTGTTTCATTAACCGTTGAGCGGAGTTAGTTAGGGAAATGGAAATATCTACATATACCTAATGACTAACTATGCAATTTTGTTTACAGGAATAGTTTTATTAAATCATAGGTATTTAATATTAAATATGTCAAGATACGTACGTAAGTACCAAATTATATAGTGTAATACCACATGAAAATGGAAAATCGCTTTATAGACATATACTTAGACTAGCTGTTCCCCGCGGTTTCACCCGCGTAAGCTTCGAACCGAAAGAGCTCAGTTGATATAAAATAAGCGCCTGTTAAAATAATGGGAGCAATATGTACGTCCGCGTTTGCTCCCGTTTTCGCAACATTTTTTGTTACTGCTCTGCTCCTATTGGTCAAAGCGGGATGTTTTATAGCCTATGTCCTTTCTCAGGCTCTAGACTATCTGTGTACTAAATTTCATTACAATCGGTTCAGTAGTTTTGACGTGAAAGCCGGACAGACAGACAGACAGAGATACTTTCGCACTTATAATATTAGTATGGATAATATAACAAAACCATTTCTCAAACAAACAATCAGGCTATCTAGTAGCAAAGATTACAAATTAACAATAGAAATGCTATTCCACACGAGTAATTTATTTAATAAGGGATATCACAACACATGCTTGTTTCAAACAATCTATTATCCAGATTTGTATTAGCCCGATAATACCTATATAATGGCACTACATTGCTCAAACATACTTCGCATTGTTCAAAACACCAGTCTAACCAGACCTCGCGACACGTGACAATTATGAAGAACCAAAGCTCAAGTAAACCAGGCGGTAGTACGGTAATATTAGCGACTGGGCGTTCTCTATTCGGTTGTGATCGGGAATGGTCGGCAACACTCGGGTGTGTTAGCCCCGCCCACCTATGCGCGAGGCCGTCCCTATCTCTGTCCCTCCTGTGGCCCAGCGTCAGTCTATCTCGCGCCGCTAGCTCAGCCGGTCGCCACACCCACAGATCAGCGTTAGGCTATTTTCCAATTATTATGTAGGAGCTTTTTGCGCGCGCGCCGATGCCAGCAATGATAAGCTTTCTAGTAACAGAATGAGTGAGGTAATGTTGTTGTGATAAAACAAAAACAGGTATTTTGTAGAAAAATCGTTTCTATGGAAACCACTTCTTTAAAGAATTAGTTCTTGTTTGTTGAAATGACGTAGTAAAAGAAAATAAACTGTAATAAGGTAAAACCTGAAAATTGTGACTTATATACAAACTTAAATAGAATAAAGAATTACAAATAAACATGATTATTTAATATCTACATCAAAACAAATACTTTATTCAAATTGTTATGAGTTAGGTACAAACAGCAAAGAATGTAAAATTTGTAATCGTATCACAAATCAGCGTTTTGCAGAATCATCAGAATATTAAGTATCAAAAGATTATTATTAAGCTTATACTAGCGGCCGCCCGTGACTTCGTTCGCGTGGAATTAATCATGCTCCGCTCCTATTTTTCGCAACGTGTTGTATAACCGAAAGCCTTCCTGGGTTAATGGGCTATCCAACGGAAAAATAATTTTTCAAATCGGATCAGTAGTTCCTGAGATGAGCGCGTTCAAACAAACACACCACAAACTCTTCAGCTTTATATTATATTAGTATAGATATGGATTTTAAGATATCATCTGTCTCTTGTCTCTCCTAAAGTCTTAACAAAATATGGGACTTCAAAGTAATGCCACATTAAACAAACAAAAAAAAAAACTTCTGCTGTCTTACCCACAACAGATAGCAAAAAGGTAGCATTATAAGAATACACCGACAAGAAAAAAAAAACAGCAACGAAGCAAAGTCAATTATTGACAAAGTGATAGTTCACGGCGTGGCATACCTTCACGCAATTAAACGACTTTTTATATTAAAGACGTAAAAAATTAATAACATAAGTGCCGAAGTACTAATGGGGACCATTACAGAGTAAAAGTTAGAAAGTTACAATAGTACAAAACGACAATTGATAAAAAAAATGGCGCTCCGACGCCCTGACCTCTTACCTCTTACTTTGGGAAACTTTTTTTCTGTTACCTGATTGATTCCATGTGTACTTAATGTCATAAGTCATAACATTTGCTTAGAAATCTTATGCAACAAATAAGGATTCGATAGAAGGTGATATTTTCTATCGAACACTCGTACCCTCTACAATAGCCTCTCTTTCGGACTGGATTGATTCCTTACTAGCCCGAGTTTCCGGCATATATCTCTCCACAACTGTGCTGTCATCTGCATACCTATAGATACCGGGCATCAGCAGATCTTTAATATGCAGCAGGAACAGAGTTGCAGAGAGAACAGACCCCTGAAGAACACCGGCATTGGTCGACATGGGCTCCGATGAGCATCCGTCGACAACAACTCGGAGGGACCGTTCAGTCAGGAAGTCTTTTACCCAGCCAGTCAGACCAGCGGAAATACCGTACGCTGGAAGCTTACTCAAAAGGCCAGCGTGCCATAGTGATAGATGATAGTAACGGCCCCGACTTGTGAGTTGCAGGGCAATCCCACAAAACCAAGCCAGCATGTTCGTCTTTTTCTTCTTCTTCAGCCTATAAATGTCCACTGCTGGACAAAGGCCTCCGCCAAGGCTTTCCACGCTGACCGGTCTTATGCTGCCCGCATCCATCGGCTTCCCGCGACCTTCACCAGGTCATCAGTCCACCTTGTTGGGGGCCTCCCTACGCTGCGTCTTCCAGTACGTGGCTGCCACTCCATAACTTTACTGCCCCATCGGCCATCGGTTCTACAAGCAATGTGCCCTGCCCACTGCCACTTAAGTTTAGCAACTCGCAGAGCTATGTCGGTGACTTTGGGTCTTCTGCGGATCTCCTCATTTCTGATTCGATCACGCAGAGGAACTCAGAGCATAGCTCTTTCCATTGCCCTTTGTGCGACGACTGCCTTTAATATAAAAAGTCGTATAGTTGCGTGAAGGTATGCCACGCCGTGAACTATCACTTTGTCAATAATTGACTTTGCTTCGTTGCTGTTTTTTTTTCTTGTCGGTGTATTCTTATAATGCTACCTTTTTGCTATCTGCTGTGGGTAAGACAGCAGAAGTTTTTTGTTTAATGTGGCATTACTTTGAAGTCCCATATTTTTTTAAGAGCCTTCGTATAAGGCCCATTGTGAGCGACCACGTTTCAGTTCTGTAAGTCATCACTGGCAACACACACTGGTCAAAGACTTCAGTCTTGAGACTCTGGTATCTTGGACGACGAGAAGATGTAGCGTAGCTTCCCGAACGCTGCCCAGCCGAGTTGGATTCGACGAGACACCTCTTTCTCGAAGTTGGACAGCCAGCATTTTACTTTGTGTAAATTCTTTCATCACCACTGCTCTCAAAACGGTGAACACATTGTAAGAAAATCGGTATATTCTAAAACCAAAAATTCGAAGACGGACATCTACCCTTAGGCTAGCGTACTGCATTACGGCCCAATCCCTCTCTTAGAGACAAGACTCGTGTCCCGACAGAGTGAGAGTATTATAAACCGGTACGAGATGAAATCTTATAGTACAAGTGGGTCGGATCGGGTGACGTCTTTACGTTGGCGCCGGCTGTCGCTGAAACCCAACGCTGGGCTCTGTTTTTACATGGAGTCGCAGCATAATGCTGAGCGACAGCCGTTTTGCGTGGATGTGACGCATGTTTCTCTCAATTATTTCTTATATTTTGTGTTTTTGTAAACTCTTGCGTCATGTTTACTGCAAATAAACGTCTTTTCTTTTCTAACTGTAAAATGCAATAAACATCAAAAGTCAGACTCTTTTATGATGATGACACAATCAAAAATGATAAAAGATGAATGTGATACGAAATAACAGAAGCACGCTGTAATAATTTAATCTACACATCTGAACAAAATGCAACTTAAATATTTTTACTTCGCAATACTGATCTAGATAACAAAACAATGTAAATCTAACATTGAGCTAAATAGTTCAGATAAAGTACTCGTATAGTCTAGACTCGTAACTTACTTAACTAATGAGGCTCGTCTTAAAAAAACGGGTTATTAATTTCAATTAAACCTCTAATGAGAACTATTAAATTGGTTGAAGGCTGTATCAAAAGAGTAGGGAGACAGAAGTAGTCTTCAACATTGATATATCCAAACATGGAATTTCCGTAAGTATATGTCCCGATATAAGCAGCTACAGTGAATGGAAATGGACTGTGCATAATGATAATAATGAATATAATCACAGTATTTAATGTTACTTTAAAAGCTAAGAGAGTTGAATGTCTTCATTTTGTTATATTCATGACTCGGCTCCTGGGAAGAGATCATTTTACTCTCTCATTTAAATTATCAACAGAATACTACTAATAACTTTCCTAAAATTCTCAATTTTTTTTCTACTTCTTATCACTATCTACGTAGGTATAAATCTTCTACGTCATCAAATATTATCCTGACAAGAATCTCTTTTCACCTTCTCATTCTGATTATCAAGGGACTACTTATCCCTAAAGTTCTCAATTTACATCTTTTATCATACTCTTCTGCGTCATCATCTACATCGCAATCTTCTGCATCATTAAATTTAGTATCCTTATCATCATGTCAACCTATCTCGGTCCCAAAATCGATCTTTTCGAATCCCAAAATAGAATTGCCCTACACATATTGAGTCAGACAGTAATCTCGAGCATTAAAGTGCGGGACTCTAAAAGTAAAAGGCTTGCTCGAGAAATGGCGATGGTCTCAGATTATAATTACGGTGGAGTCGGTAGAGCTCACCCGCGCACCGTCACTCACCACTAAATATAAGATACACAGGGTTACCAGCCGAACTTTTTAATAAACTAGTATGATACACTTAACGTATATATTTAACGTATAATCTATGTAAATAGTACACTGTAGACTACCTACATTATTTCTCTCTCATTCCCCTTAGAATTCCATCCAAAGGTTATCTGTAAAAGATCGCTCTTAGCGATAAGACCTCCCATTGTGTCACCCTTTGTAAAATCTTTTTATTTATGTTCTGTAATCTATATGGTGTACATAATGTTTCTATTCTATTCTATTTCCCTGCCCCTGTTTCGCAGAAGGCGGACCAACTACAACAATATCCTGAAAATGATCGCGAACAGCCTCGGTTTTATGTACATTTATCACTGTCTGTAGTGTCATCTCCCATGGGATGAAATAAATTTAAGTATATAAATATAATATAAACTGGACTAAATTTATTTTATACTTCAATTTCGGGATATTGTTGGAGTTGGTATGGACATAGTACCTACGGACGACAGCAGATCAAGCTACCCCAAACTGTCAGATATTCCCAATTAACTTTCGAGCCTTAATGCTTTAGAGATAAAGTTGAAAATCTAATAAGAAAATCTGACAGATTGTAGTAGCTTGATGTGCTGTTGTCTGTACTTAAGTTCACTAACACTATGCGTCTTTAATAAAGATATTGTATTTTATTATTAAATACTATTATATTAATTAGCCAAAAAAAAAAAAACATCAAAATATCGAGGTGGACTTGGAAACCACAATTCTTTACATTCTTACAAGATTGACATGCCTCGATAAATGTAAAACAAATGTACCTATGCCATGGGTTATTTGAAACATCTTTACCATCATATTTATTATCACATTTCTAGAATGGTCTATTAAGAAAATGAAGTTCTTAGCTAAATTGTGGTAATTCACTTTTCGATTCTAATATCGTCACCCGCCCTTGTTTTGCTTTACACATGCTTGCACACCAAAAGCGGTATCCTTTTAATAATAGCATAACTTCAAACCCACTACTTACCCGTCTAATTCCGCCCTCCCATTGTTTTCACAACACACATTACTACGTGCTATATTTACTCTCTAACAATGTGTGCCAACCCTAACCGAAGCCTGTGCGTTCCATGCTTTAAACTTAATAGCAATCTTTATAGCCCGGCCTCCGAATAGTGATGTTATCGGTCGATACCTGATGTCGATAATGTGTTATTACATTGTACAATTGCGTGTTACGTATTGTTCTTAGTAACATTTGTTTAATTGTTGCGACCAATTTCAAAACGTAATTATCTTGCGTTGATTAAATTACTGGTGTGCGCTACCTGTGATTTGCGGTTTAATTTAAATAAGCTTTAAAAGTTTTAATTATACGTTTAGTATAATTATGTGCTTTGGCAAAATACGTTTATACTCTCAGACTTATTTTCTGTTTATTTCGTATTTTGAGTAACTTTTATTTTTGCTATAAATTATCCTGCAAACTAGATTGAAAGCAATATACGAGTATATTCAAGCCACTGATTGCTGCTTACCATAAAATATTCACTTGTACAATTAACTGAGCAACAAACAGCACTTCAATAACTCGCACTCGGATCGCCCGGTCGATAAACGTCGGTATTCTGGCAAGAACGTGCTTGTCACAATTTATCGTGGCAGCGCATCACTAGCCGGGAGCAAAGGTTTGGCAGAGGGCGCAGGCATCAATTTGCGCGCGGTAGCGGCCGCGGGCGCCGCGCCGCCCCTGTCATTAGCCCCCCCGCTCCCCTGCCCACAGCCCCCCTCTCGACCTCAGGGGAACATACTTTAACCTTTTTTGCTCCCCTGCAACCTGTTCGGGACGCGGCTGCTGCGCGCGCGCTGCGGTTCATGGCCGCGGGCGATACGCAGTATCTGCAAAATAGGGCTGCTAAGTATACGCGTTTGTTTTTGTCCGTAACTGGTTGTAATTATATGGAGATGGAAGGGAATGTTGCTATAAAAGTGCACTTTAAATAAAGTTTAAATAATCTTTTTTGCTGGAAGCCGTGTTTATTTATATCTCATTGGTCTATTGAGTAAGGTTAAATTTTTGGATTATCTTAAACTTTTAGGTAATAAATTAAACTAGTTACAACTTTTGGAGATACTAACTAGTCCAAAAGCAAAAGCACACCCTCTTCTTTTTATCATAAACTATATGTACAGTAAGGGTCAAAGTGGAGTACCACTTTTGACACTTATTGTTATTGCAATAAAATTCACCCTTACCCTGTAAATTCATCAAACTTAGTCTCCCACAATTTCATGTCACTAATACCTAAACCGTTGGAGTCTGTACTGCAACCCTGCACAACCTGTTAAGTGTACAGGGTGCGTAATAACGTAGACTCGACGTTAGTTATCCACAGGCTCCCACAGTGCGCACAAAACAAGCGCAGGCGCAACCTCTACGTGATAATAACCAATTTATATCGAAGCAGCTGTCCTTGTCAAAATGCGATATTAACTTATGATTATTTTATGGAATGGGTAGAATGTTTCGATTTTGAAACGATTAGTTCTTCATAGTTAGTTTAGAAAAAAATATGAACAAAAATAGGTTGATTTTTAAGACTAAAGTTGTGTATTTCTTCGATTTTTGTAGGTACTAAATAAACAGTTAAATTGAAAATTAATTATATTATAAGTAATAACTCTATATTAATATTACTATCCTCTAACATCATTACATTAATAGGTATGACGTAGTATAAAATTTTTTTTATTATTATTTTACAGTTTTTTTAATGTACACAAGAATATGACAAAAGTAAGATCAGAATGTTATATGTTATTATAATATGACATTCAATCTAATTATAGGAACAAAACTACATGTATTTAAGTACACGTGAATGCAATTCCAAAAAATAATTTGATTTCAAATGCTTTTTAACTAGGTTCTTATTTAGTTAATAAAACAATAAAACGTATAATCGTACCTAAATTACTATATGTTTTGATAATAAGAATACCTACATACTTATGTATTTCCATAATGGGATAATAGTAACTTTTAATATAAATTCCAATACTAAATTATCAATTGTGTTTACGACAACCCCATACATTAAATCTTATCCATATAATTTCAGACCTACGTCTCCATTGGTAATAAATATTTCACTAAAAAAGCACCATAGACTCTCCCTTTGACATTGAACCGTCCAGATAAAAAGGTCAAAGCCGAAACAGGTCTGACTCGCTTCCCCGAACCAGTAATTTGAGCCACAATTAAACAATTTTCTCGAATATCATTCCGCTTCATTTGAACGGCTGGGGTCACTAGTGACCCCGGGGCACACATTAGGGTCCCGCTCCGATTCCCTGGCTCTATAAACCCCATTAAATATAAACATGCCCCCAAACCACTCACTCCGAACATCCCAATACTCCGTCATTCGTTCCACTTTATTTAATTTCAATACATTAGAACGTGAAGTTTTCTAATCTCGCTCGCCGGCGGAATGGCTTCACATTTGCATAAAAGTAAATTTGCTCCCAAGCCCGGGATAACGCTAATGGCAATCTCAAAAGGAACAAAACGAGCGCCGCAAATTGACCTGTCCCTCAGCCGAGCCGCCGACCTGTCGCCGCTCCGTTCCCATCATCTAGCTAGCCAGTAGCTATCTCACTTTAATTATTCATAGACTTTTTTATACGCTATCGCTTTTTACCGCTCGACGGCCGGTCGAAGCCTTATAAAATTAAAAAATAAAATAATCGAACGCTGGCGCAATTTAAAAAAGAAATAAGTCGGATGACACGGATCGAACTCCGGGCAAATGTCGCGCAGTAAAAAGTGGTCGAACGCGCGGCGAGCGGGCCCGCGGGTGTAGGCGCGGGGCGCGGGGGACAGGACGTCACGTAGGCGGCGCGGTTTTTGTCAACGTTCCCGCGGAGATGACAGGTCGCTGGACGCGCCGCGACCTGTCTGCAAGCCGTCTTGATACTTTTCATTTACTACAATACAATATGTAATTATCACAAAACGATTATTCTTAGAAGATACCATTTTTTATGAATTAATAGTATCTCTCAACAATTACGGCATGGCATCCGATATAAATTAAGTTTATCCGGCTATAAAGCCTTAACTGAGATGCTTATGATGAGATATGAATACGTTGGTAATGCACTATAATTAGAGGAATGGAGTAGCCCACTTCAAATTTGTAGTACAAGAATTGACACCGTTCTATGATAGGTAATTAATGTTGACTTGTACAGTATTTATATTTATAAGCATGTAGAAGAGTAACTACACCTGTAATCTAGTATAAATCTCGGTAATAATTTTAATGAAGGTCCAAGGAAACTAATAAAATATCAAGAAGTTTCGTACCTAGTCGTCGAGAATGCCCGAGACAGGTGCACTTCGCTCGACAACGCGTTGATGTCTAATACACTGTTAAGACCTTGTAATCTTCAAATTATTCCGATCGAAAACTTTATAAATTTTAGTTCATAAGCTTTGGTTGTCTTTTGTCATTTTATAATAAGTGTAAGGATAGTTTATGGAATAATCCGTTAAATATGAAGGAATCATTAGGTCAAAGCTGAATAATACTTGCACCTAAATTAATATCTGTCAACCAATTATTTTTTTTATTATTATTTTTTTTTTGATACTCATGCATTTCTCTAAAGATTTATTTATACAGCCAAATAATACCAAGCTCTCTTTTCTAGAATTTCCGCGAGCAGCGAATCGACGGCGCCGGACTCCCACTTCTCACAGAGGATCACCTAACAGGGATGCTGCAGATGAAGCTAGGACCTGCTCTAAAACTTCGAGCCGTCCTAGCGCGGCGGCTCGACCCCTGCGCTCAGTGCCAGGCTAACTCGAGCAATCTGTCTATGACGCCTAGAATGAACGGCGCATCGCTCAAGTCGGAGCCCAGGAGTAACACAACTAGCCCCAGTTAGGACCCGGGGCATAAAGTAGTATTTTTAATGCGTATCGTTCCTGCACAATCGCTTTTTATTTCATAGAAAATGTAGATTTTGTTTTAAAATTCGGTCTTGAACTATGTGTTTCAGATGAAAATATTTGTATTGAATTATGTTTTTCCATTTGCTATGTTAATCATATTTTCAGTGGAAATTAAGATACATAAATCTAAGACGTATTTCCATTTGGAATCAGTTGATAGGGTCGCTAGTGTTGTAACGTTTTAACTCGGCCCTTGAATTCCATTTCACACATTTCGAAAGGAATTTTAATAATCATAATAATACTAGTTTAATTATAGTCATCTACCTGCATTCGTACAGTCTTCCTGTTAATAGGTTTTGCATTTAGTTATTATAAGAAGCTTTAGATGTACTTTTAGTATCATAAGTTTTTTGTTTTGTATATAATAATAATAATAAACAAGTTGCCGTCCAAATATTTTAAATGTAATATTTGCATAAGAGATATTTTTGTATGGTGATTAATAATTGAAGTGTAAATTATGGGGGTCATTATCAAAATTTTGTATCCGCCCCGCATCGGAGTCGCAATGAAAAATATTGTCATTAAAAAAATTGTCGTATTATTAACAATGAAATGCCTTCGATGCCAGACCCTGTTTAACTTAAATATATTCCCCTTTATTCATAAACCCTTCTTAAAGTTAACTAGTGATTAGCGATTATTTAAACATACATTTTAGACATTTCCACGTCACTTAACTTTAATCATCGTTTATGAATAAACCCCTTAACCACTATGGTGTTTATTCATAAACAATGATTACAGTTAAGTGACGTTAAAAGATCAAAATGTATGGTTAAAGAATCGCTAATTACTAGTTAACTTTAAGCAGCGTTTATGAATAAGGGGGATTGTATGTAATGAAGGTTTTTATTAAAAAAAAAAACAACTGCTAAAATAATCGAGGCTACACATCTACAGGGTCACAAATTAACAAGCGGTGTGTATATATAAATACAATAGTTGTATAAATGTATAGTAATAAATATGTGGATTTATGATAGCATTTATTTATGTACACCACACCTGAAGAAAGCTCAGTAATACCGTTCTACAATATGTATTGTAGTTTAAAGTCTTTAGTTAGCTATATTAAGAACTTAACTTCACAGTGAGCATAATATTTTCTTTGTAATTATTTTTCTGTAATGAATTGTGTAAATAAATGTTGTAACGACCGCTTTGTGACGTAACTGGCTTGACAGGTATTCAAGCTGCTCTGGGCATTTTTTTATTAAAAAAATACATGAATTATGCTGGAAATTTAAAAAAAAAGCTTAGAAGGAAGGCCTTTTCTGAGTGAAAATATGCTTTTATTATGATGAGGTCCAATGTTTTAATTGATTCAGTGACTTATCTTATAAGAACTTTTGTCACTAAGACTTCTCGTTTGAATAATCTGATATATACTTTAATTTACTCGTTTTCTTTTAAATTACCTATATATGCCAGTTACGATCACAGAGGTCGTTTAAAATAGAACTAGATGGTAATTCCTACAAATATTGTTAAAAAAAACACGTGGTTTTCCTGTGGTAATCTCCTTAATTGCCAAAATAGAATGGTTAAATAAACAATGTTCTTATTTAGTGGGTAAAGCGGGTTACTGGGGATTTTGGATGCACATTTATATAACTTTAATGTAGCTAAAATATGTACAACTTGTGCATATAATTACAACTTGCTCTATTTTGGGCGAAAACTTATAAAGGTATTTTTAAAAACATTTGACTTGGTACCTAAATACTTTGCTTTTACAAAAACTAATTTGGAACACCCAGTGTTGTGTAGCTCATGACTACTTTGTCCGAAATACCCTTTTTGGGGAATTTAAAGAAAATATACTAATTATATTGTCTCTTTCACCAACCCGTACTGGGTCCGCGTGGTGACAGATTACTGCCAACTCACCCTTAAACGGACGAGGGATGTATGAATGGCGGAAACATAATAGGCTGGTTGGAAGCAAAGTTGTGTTCACAAGTCCAAATAAATAATGTTCTCGGTTATGAATCACCAGTGACCTTTTATTCTTATTATAATCAACATATCAAAATCTAAGGGTGCTATTTCGGTATGTAGATTTATTAACTGTGCCTTAAACAGTCTTCCTTGAAGTTAGAATATTTTACTGTAATTATAATATTCATAACTCACTTTCAGAAGAGTATTACGGTTGTATGCTTTAAATTGGTCGACAATAATACAATAATAATAATTAATAGTTTGACTTGATGAATTA
The DNA here is from genome assembly GCA_017933935.1 of Sesamia nonagrioides. Lineage (NCBI taxonomy): Eukaryota > Metazoa > Arthropoda > Insecta > Lepidoptera > Noctuidae > Sesamia > Sesamia nonagrioides. The sequence continues at coordinate 384,290 of JADWQK010001929.1, read as the reverse complement.
TTGCTAATAAGTGATTATTTTAATAGAACTTTATAGATTTGAAGACAGATTTTATTACGTAACTAACCTTGTAGTGGACCAGTGACTTACTGAGTATATGCAGTATGTAAATTTGTACGGACGACAGCAGATCAAGCTACCCTAAACTGCCAAATATTCCCAATCAACCTTGAGCCTTAATCCTTTAGAGATGGAGTTGAAAATCTAACAAATAAATCTGACAGATTGTAGTAGCTTGATATGTTGTCATCTGTGCCTACAGATGTTTCGGGTTAGGTACTTGTATGGGAATAACAATATGGGATACACAAGTCCACACTTAAACGCCTCCTAATAAAAATCTGCGTGATTTTTCATGATTTGATATCAATATTTTTGTAATTTACGACTTGTTACCTACGAGTCTTTGTTTATTGTTATTTTTAATGTATAATTATTGTGTATAACAAGGTTTTAGTCACTTTGTTAGTTTCCTTGCGAACATATGTACTTAGTTAATGATTTAGCTTATTTAGCCGATCGAGTTTGATAAAACCTTTAAGTATTTATGTGATGAGAAATAAAAACGGCAATTTAATGAAACTATTTTTGTTGTTTTATTTGTATGTTGAGGTTTTCATTCAAAGTAATTGAATTATTCCGCTTTGGTGGCCATTAAATGAACTAGGGCCAGAAAAACACATTTCAATTAAGTTTCTAAAAGCTCAACCTGTTTTTCTTGGTGGGAAATTATCAAATGACCTCTCCTTTCCCGCTCAGGGCGGAGCAGAAGGGCGTATCAGACTTTTACTTAATAAAATCCACCCGTGTTCCTTCATTTCCCTATGCATCAGAGGCCACGGCATCTCTTTCTAACGACCAGCGGTCATGGCAGGCATCGGTCTTAGTGAACCCAGTCACTATGTATTGGCAGCTCTTCTAGGCGCGCGTGGAGCAACGCGCAGAGGACCCGGGCCTGGTCCTAACCGGGCGGCAAGCTACCCATTGCACGCCGCCCGCTAGCCCGCGCCTATGGTAGCTGGGAGTCTGGGAGAACACAGAGATTGCCTTTCACTCACGCGCTCCGACTCCTGCTTTGCTTGGAGTTTAGGGAGAGGCCACAAGACTACGTTGCGGCATCGCATCGTAAAAGTCTTTCACGCCGCACAACGACACGTACCCAAAAGCCTATTTTTTTTTTATAAATTATAAACTAGCGCTTGACCGCAATCCCGCCTGATGGTAAGCAGTGATGCAATCGTTGATGATAAAGTGCAATAGTTTATTAAGAGCCTGTTCACTCTAGCCTTGAAGACACTCAAATTGTAGTCCGACGGAAACACCGCCGCTGGCAAATCGTTCCAGTCCCTCGATGTTCGTGGTATAAAATAGGAAGCGAAACGCTTCGTCCGGGTCGTAGTGTTGTTAACAACGTAAGGGTGGAAACTCCCCGTACAACGAGTCGTCCAAAGGTGGAACGTAGATGGGAGAATTAAATCAAGCAATTCCCTTGTACACTCAGCAAAATGCATCCTATAGAACACCAAAAGGCTGACTACTCTACGTCTGTGCTATAAGCTAGTGCTCTATTGCTATGTATCGTCGTTTTTGCGATACGACGCCGCAACGCAGTGTTGTGACTTCGCCATTAGGTAACAAATAATAAGGGCTGTTGTCCGCAACTCCAAAACAATATGCGTAATTTGCGTACCTTAAAACCAGCTAAAAGTAGTTTTGAAAATAAAAATCACCGTCTAAACCGAACTGTCCGAACAGATGCTCTGTGGACACAATCGCAGTATAAAGGTGAGTATGTTACAAGTTAGTCAAGGTAAAGCTCATAGTCATTCTAGGGTCTTTTTTTATTTTTTTTTTTATAAGCAGTGAAGCAATCGTTGATGGTTAAGCGCACTAGTTTATTAAGACCCTATTCCCTCTAGCCTTGAGATACTCAAATTGTAGTCGAGGCGTAGGCGATCAAATACCACATCATCCAGCATATGGTTACGCTGGATGACCCGCACCTGATCCGACAGTCGTTGCGCCGACACGTTGACAACTGGCTCAAGCTCCTGAAACAGAGAGAGCATTCGAACACGGTACGCGGTCAGGTTGTTCCCTCCCTCTGTAGCCCCATAGTAGGAGCGCATGACGTTTTCGTTGATGGATTGTGTCCATCTCATGCGCTGCACACTTCCGCCGGGAGCTAGGACCCTGTCAGAAGCCGATGGGCCTCGAGGTCCTAAGCGGTACGGCGGCCGGCGTCCTCCCCGTCGGCGAGCAAGTAATGCCGTCAGACGGACCGCCGCTGCCAAATTGTTCCAGAACCTCCATATACTTGGTATAAAAGACGAGGTGAAACGCTTCGTCCGGATCGTGGTAATGTCAACAATGTAAGGCGTACGATCACGGCGAGACCCGTACGACGGGTCGTCCGATGATAAAACGGAGATGGGGAATTAAGTCATCCAATTCCCTAACACGATCTTCAAAATACAAAATTATTAGTTTATTGAGCTCCTTGCACCCCACGTGGGTGCACTCGGGGGCTGTAGTAAAATGTCATCTGAATAAGATTACGACTGGACTTTAAAACAGACTGATCTCTAAATTTGTTTCAGCCTTTCTTTCCAAAGTGGTCAGATAGGAAACACCGAACTCATCTAGTTAAGTAAAAAATGTTATTAACTTGTAGAAATGTTTGTACAAATCTACTTCAAACCATAACATAATCAGCCTATAATGTTCCCACTATTGGGACAGAGGCCTCCTCTCGATGAGAAGGGATGGGCCGTAATCTACCAAGCTTGCCCAGTGCGGGTTAGAAATCAATCAAATCTAATAATAATAAATCATATACATATTTTGCCTAGGATGTACCGTTTCTGATATAAAAGTAACAAAACAAAACAGGCCCGAAAACGAAGCCACAACAATATCTTAAAGGTAACAGGAAGTGTAGCTACCCTAGACAGCAATATCGCTACCCTTTGTTGTAATATAATTATGAGCCAAACCTCCAACGAACGAACGACAATCCCTCCTAAAGTTAATAAATTGTATCCACCTTTTACTAAATAGGAAAAAACGTCTGTTTACTTTGTATTGTTGTATTTGCAGAACTTAATATATAAGATCAGAATTGGTATTCACTCCAAATTTACTAGAGAGAAGACTGCTTAGCTCCAAAAATAATAGGCACGTACTTAAACATATTTAGCAAACAGCCTTATATTCAATGCATCTCTCTTTGTCCATAATTCGCGTTTTGATACTGGCAGTGCGAGCAGCACTGCCAGTATCACCTAAATTACCTCATTGCGGAACTTCAATGCCTGAGATTCGCATTAGGAACAAGGAAGTTCTGAAAGAACTGTGTCGTCTGGACGTGAATAAGGCTAATGGTCCAGATGGTATTATACCACAGATTGTTCTTAAGGCATGTGCGCCCGAGTTGTGTCCTGTATTGACGTGCTCATATCGCCTTTCGTCCTGGAAGTACTGGAAGCTTGCTAACGTGCAGCCCGTGCCCAAGAAGGGTAGTCGGCCGATCCTACCAACTGTCGGCCGATTTCGATAACCTCCATACTCTGCAAAATTATGGAGCGTGTAATGAACTCACGCCTCTTGGCATACCTGGAAAGTAACGATATCCTCCGTCATGGACAGTACAGGTTTCGCCGCAATCAGTCAACCGGGGACCTACTACTGTATGCCACTCACTTGTGGGGCGAGGCCCTCGAGAAAAATGGGGAAGCGATTGCTGTCACTGCCGCCAAAAGGAGCCCGTTCACCTTGGCTCCTACTTTTCGGAATGTATTCTTAGAGTGTACCGACCGCCTATTGAGATTTCCTCGAACCTAAACTTTGGGCGATTCGTTGGGTCCAAGGCCAAGGTGTCTGCTAGGAAACTTGGCGATATCGCAAAGTCCCGGCGGTACTTAACACCAAGGCAGCTTCTAATGACAACATTAGAAGCTGCACAGGTCCTTTCGTGTGTGGAGTACTGCAGCCACATTTGGGCTGGTGCTGCAACATGTCACCTGGCCTCTTTAGATTCAGTGGTAAGGCGTGCGAAGAGGCTGATTAGCGACCCAGATTTAACTCTAAACGGTATTTTTTTATATACATTATAAACTAGTGCTTGAGCGCAATCCCGCCTGATGGTAAGCGGTGATGCAATCGTTAGTGGTAAAGCGCGCTAGTTGTACATTAGGTGTAGTCAATTATGTCATAAGCGGCCGCCAGCGACCAGCCGGCCAGCGTGGTTTAGTTATGCTCCGCTCCTATTGGTCGCAGCGTGATGTTATATAGCCTAAAGCCTTCCTGGATTAATGGGCTATCCAACGCAAAAAGAATTTTTCAAATTGGACCAGTAGTTCCCGAGATTAGCGCGCACAAACAAACAAACAAACATACAAACAAACTCTTCAGCTTTATACAACGTGTAACATAAAGGGTACATACATAACAAAGGCATGGCATCTTTACATGATATCAAACGATATTGGAAGGGTTTTTTAATTCTATCTCTTTATGTTAGGAAGTTATAAGGAAAAACACCGCCTGTGATAGGCTACTATCATACTAGTCGCACAGAGATATTGAAGACATTTATCGGATTTTGGCAAGTAACGTGACGGGTAACGAGTAGTTATTAACGTATGTAGTGTGCTGCCACGTTTCTTATGATTTGATTTTAGGAAACACACGAAACCCAAAATTTGGTACCAATTTTTTGAGTATTTTATTTTGAGTTGAAACCCTTCCGACATCGTTTGATATCATCTAAAGATGCCATGCCTTTGGTATGTATATACCCTTTTTGTTACACGTTGTATATTAGTATAGATATAGATTTTAATATTGTATTGCAATAAATGGATATATAAATATATAATATTTTGTAAATAAAACGAATCCCGAAACAAGAAAACGTTTATTCAATTAATAATACTATTTCCATTCGTCAGCAGAAATATCATAACTGAATGTGTCACAAATGTATGTGCATATATTCTTCTATTAAACATACATATATATATTCGAACTATTTTACCTATATTTACGAGGGAGCAAAAAAAATTATTGGCAACATTTATAACTGGCACGAATGGCCATTAAAGCTTGTACTCTTATAATCATACAGAACCTATAATTTGTTTTTTTTTTTTCTGGATATGTGCCAAAATTTATTTACGTGGACGGACCCTTGTTTCGATAAAAACAATTACAAAGACTTAGAGCTTAAAACTATACTTAAATTAAATTCATATACAATATGTAAAGAAATCCCTGTGCGATCCGTGAAGGTATTGTTAGGTATCGATAACTGATTCTAATAATGCCCACAAAGACAGGCAAAACTTAAAAAATAAATATTATTTCGCAAAAAGAGGTAACTTAATACATGTGCGGTAAACAACCCCTTCCGCGGGCGGCGGGGGGCAGGGCACGCTGCACCTGTGACGTGGTCGCATCGCTATTCGCTTATAATAATACCGGTGTTGTCACTTTCGGGAAAATTGGAATTAATTCCCGGGAAAAAAGGATTATTTCAAAATTCATTAGCATTGTTACTATGACGATTATGTAAAATTTGATATTATATTTGGTCAAGTGTTTACCTAACCTTTATTATCCTAATGGGTCGGACAGGGTTTTCTTTACATATTGTATACAAAGGGATTTTAGAACTCATAGACATGTGATAAACAACGTTATTTTTTGATTATGCGAAACCTGAAACACGTGTTCAGTATTTTTAAGTAAAGAATCTATGTACAAAATTTCAATAAGATATCATGAAAAACCACAAAGTTATGAGCTTGTTATCTTACCTGGTTGTCCCAACAAAAATATGGTCAACTCGCAGCTCGCCTGGCCGCGCCTGAAGCTGCGCGGCGGGGGACGAACCTATTTCACGCATCTAGTACTATGGATCTAACGTCAGCTGAGTTCTGCGGTAACCACAGTGCAACAATTTCTAAATGTATTTGAGAAAAAACATAACATGGTGTAAAAATGATTGGAATTGGAATCTTTCGGTGTTCTATAGGATGCATTTTGGGGAGCGTGCGAAGGAATTGCATGATTTAATTCCCCCATCTCCTTTCCACCATCGGACGACCCGTCGTACGGCGAGTTTCCACCCTTACGTTGTTAACACTACTACGATCCGGACGAAGAGTTTCGCCTCCTCCTTTATACCTTTATATCAAGGGACTGGAACAACTTGCCGGCGGCGGTGTTTCCGTCGGACTACAATTTGAATGTCTTCAAGGCTAGAGTGAATAGGCTCTTAATAAACTAGCGCGCTTTACCATCAAAGATCACATCACTGCTTACCATCAGGCGGGATTGCGGTCAAGCACTGGTTTATAATATACTAGCGGCCGCCAGCGACTTCGTTCGCGTGGAATTAGTCATGCTCAGCTCCTATTGGCAATATGTACGGCTGCGTTAGCTCCCGTTTTCGCAACATTTTTTGTTACTGCTCTGCTCCTATTGGTCATAGCGGGATGTTATATAGCCTAAAGCCTTCCTGGATTAATAGGCTATCCAACGCAAAAAGAATTTTTCAAATCGGGCCAATAGTTCCTGAGATTAGCGCGCACAAACAAACAAACTCTTCAGCTGTATATATTAGTATAGATTATATATATAAAAAAAAAACGATTCAGTTGCTTATTCTTAACTAACTTCAGGTTCCATATAAAGAAAAATAACGATGTATATACAAACAAGTAAAATTGACTGTTTGAATCTAAATATATAATCATCATCATCGGTCTTGCCTTTTCCAAACTATGTCGGGTAGGCTTCCAGTCTAACCGGAAGCAGTTGAATATTAATATTTTAAATAGATCGACTGCCTATCTGACCTACATGAAGGTAAAAACAAATTCTCTGTCTGTTTGTTTGGTTCGGCTAATACCGAAACGGCGGGACTAATTTTGATGAGACTTTCACTGGCAGACAGCCGCAAAAAGCTGCTGGTCGTAACACGTAGATACTTAACTTAAGCTTACTTACTTTTATTTTACAAAAATAATAAGTTGAGAGACACACAATTTTTTCAACCTCCATCTGAATGAAATCGTGGCTACAGCTAGTATAACATAAGATTATCATGTCTAGTAATCGTTATCAATATCCATCCTCTTTCTTAACGACTCATTTTCTGACTTCTTGTTGACGAGTTCGAAGTTCCTCTCGAGGTGATGTGCCTTCTTCACTCTGTACTCCATCAGCTCAATAATGCTGTAGCCTATGAAGCCAATTATGAGGAATCCGAACAGGAAGTATAACCTGAAAGTTAAATGGAATTTATATTTATATCATGATCTTTTCCTACTTTTTTATACAGTATGTTAACTAACAGAGGGCGTTCCCGTTAACCCGAAATAGTATAGCATACATACATGCTAAAAAAATATTTCCATTCGAAAACAAAATGTTTTAAAATTTTTTCCAATATGAAAATATTCAATAAAAATTTTAAATTGACATGTAAAAGAAACACACTGTACACGCGAACATGAAAGACAGCAACGTCGCAATTTATTTATGAATGACGAGCCGCGTATGCGGCGGCGATCTAAGATCTAATTGATTGATGTGTGTTGGTTGATGTGTGTTGGGCAATGCAACGTTAGGTAGATACTATTCCGCGCTACTATTTTGATTTAAAACAGGAGGTTTCAAATTTATTTTCCATTATAATTTCTTTTTATTCGGATTATTTTATGCTTATTTTTCTATGCTGATATTTTTATTTAAATCTATTAATGATATATATTAACGAGTTTAAGGGAACGCCCTCTGTTATTTAACATACTGTATACTATGACCTTTTTTTCACTTTTTTTTTTTACTTATTTTTGAAATGATTACTTTGAATAACTTTGTCAATTGAAACATTTATTAGTTAATTTATTTTCCATTATAATTTCTTTTTATTCGGATTATTTTATGCTTATTTTTCTATGCTGATATTTTTATTTAAATCTATTAATGATATATATTAACGAGTTTAAGGGAACGCCCTCTGTTATTTAACATACTGTATACTATGACCTTTTTTTCACTTTTTTTTTTTACTTATTTTTGAAATGATTACTTTGAATAACTTTGTCAATTGAAACATTTATTAGTTATGCTTGTTTCAATTCAAATTTATTTTAAGTAAACACATATAAATGTCACTTTTGGGCCGTAAAAGGCGTAAAACAAAATCCTGGTCGTTCCTTCTAAACAGTAGTTTGTAATGGAGAAGAATGGGGAAAAAATAAACTTTTAAAACGTTCAATATTATGTACGGACGACAGCAGGTGAAACTACCCGAAAATAACAAATATTCCCAATCAACCTTGAGCCTTAATGTTTTATAGGTAAAGTTAAAAATCTAATAAAGAAATCTGACGAGAATGATAGATGTCAAAATTATATGCACAGAAATCGAAATAACATCGATTTCTGTGATTATATCTCATAATGTGGAATGTTTTTTGTATTGTAGATGCTGTTAGTACACGGACCTCCTCACTTTGAATGGTAGAAGGTCCACTCGTTTTGCCTGGACTGTAACGCAACCTCATGTCGAAATTTTTTTGGTTCTAGTACATACCGATTTCCTCATGAAAGTATTCTTCAAAATTTTGATAATAGTGGTGATGAAATTATTAGCACCTGCCTACCGGCCTTCATTTACCACTGGGTTACTGCTCCCGCTTTCTAAAGTTAGCACCAAGTGAGTGAGTGCACTTAAGGGAACATAATCAGCCAATATTGTTCCCACTGTTGGGACACAGGCCTCCTCTCGGTGAGAGGGAGTGAGCCGTAAACTACCACGCTGGCTCAGTGCGGGTTGGGAGATGTCACATGTCTTCGAAGATTTTGGCTCTAAGACATTCCGGTTTACTTATGATGTTTTCTTCACCGTTTTGAGAGCAGTGTTGATGAAACAATTTACCTATACTATGTAATGCGCCTGATGGGGTTCGAACCTACGACCTACAACTTGTAAGTCGCGGCTGATACTATAGGGCCACCGCTGCTCTTCGTTCACCAAAATTGAGGATACGCTGGTTGTAAATACCGTCTTTATTGCAGTGTGCAATAAAGACGCTATTTACTATGGCTATGTCTATTTTCTATGGAGAGGGCTACATCAGGTGTTTCTCTACGTGATCGAATCAGGAATGAAGAAGAAGGAAAGTCACCGATATAGCCTAGCAGATTAGCTCTTTGAAGTGGCAGTGGGGGGGCACATAGCACGTAGAGCCGATGACCGATGGGACAGAAAGGCTCTTGAATGGCGACCACTTTGACACCCGTCGAAAACCTACCGGCTAGGTGGTAGGATGACCTCACCAAAAACACAGGGAAGCGTTGTATGCAGGCCACGTCCGGCTGGTCTTTTTGGAAATCCTTAGGGAAGGCCATACAGGATGTATCTGACATCGTAATGCAAACTTCGCGAAAAGGCTACACCGCATGCCATTAACAAAATTATGATAGTCATTTATGTCGTTAATGAGCGGTAACAGAAATCATACTGTTTATAAAAAAGTATCGGCTTGGCTTTTGAACGTTGCAAGTGTGCCGCCTTGCGTGTTTGTAGTTATGACGTCGACCCCTGATGTCAACTCTATTAAATCAGCTGATAGGACAGTTTTCTAGTATTGTTCACTTTGCGCTTTTTGTTAATTAGCGAATTAAATAAGTTTTTACTTTAAAATCTTATTGGGTTATAAAAGTATAGCAATTATGAATAGTCTAGAGTGAAAAATAATGCATATTATTTTTTTTAAATCGGGAAATAGCCGATGCAAAATTCCACCACTAGGGGGTTCAGAATCATGTATTGGATCCATTGTACTCGTTTCTGCGTCGATGTCAGATACACCCTTTATATCTAGCAGTGGACTTCCTGTGGCTGACATGATCATGATAATAAGGTCTATTTGGAACTCAGTTTAGTCTTATATCAGTGTTACCTAGTCCGCACACACAGGTAGGGAGCAGTCGCGTAAGACAGCACACTGCCGGTGGCCTCCCACAGCCGGAAGTTGGAGTACGCGGCCTCCTCGTTGCCCGGGAATAGGATGCCCGATAGTGCTGGAAATAAACAAAAATAATTATATATGACGACGAAGGGCTCCATTTATTAATTGAAGTTTAGAATTAAAGCACGAAGTGTAAATATACCCTCCAACCTTCACAATCACAATTTAAATAGGCAAACCGGCGATACGAATACGATACGAAGAACTGAATAGTAAAATTAATAAAAAATATACTGACCATTAACTTGGACGAGCCACACAGCATCAGCAGTGCCCCAGATGGCAGCCAGCGCGTAGAACACGAACCACTGCGCTGGGTCAGGCCGCCAGGACACCAGGGTCGAGAGAAGACACAGGTTGAGCAACTGGAAAATATTAAGAGCACTAGCTATTTCATTTAATTTTAAGAGCACTAGATATTTCATTTAGTATTAAGAGCACTAGGTATTTCATTTAATTTTAAGAGCACTAGGTATTTCATTTAATATTAAGAGCACTGGCTATTTTATTTAATATCAAGAGCACTAGGCTGAAAAATGGTCACAAATTTTGTGAAATTCATAGTACTTCTGCTAATTGATCACCTCTGTTGAACAAGGCAGCGCCTTCTCCTTATGCAATAAGATTGTGAAGTAAAGTGATGAAGCAAGGTTAGAGTAAGCTGTGAATAGTGTCAATATCTAACATTAGTTGAAATAACAGCTCACTCCACGCTTACTTCACTTATGTTTTCACTGTGAGATGATTCCAGAATCGCACAAAAGGAGATGTTATTTACTTTTCCATCGTACAGATGCCAAAAGCAAGTCAAGCTAACCGAAATTGTAATTTTTTCCAATAAATCTTGAATCTAATGGTTTTATTGAAATTCGTACTTTCACGGCAGTTGTGCAGTCTGGTTCGGTCATTCATGTATTTCAGGGTTTCAACCTTAGAGAAGAATTTTTGGACAAGTGGCAAATGAAAGCTACAGGAAGCGTCTATACTTGTCCTGGAATATACATCGATTTCTTATCAATTGTAAAATGGTGGCAACAACAGTCTCTTACCAGTGCAGTAACCATGACAGGAAACCTCCCGGTGATCTTGACGAGTGCTCCCGCGATAGGAGCCGCCAACGCGTTGAACACGCCGAAGCAGATCATCACAAAACCAATATTATTGATGCCGTAAGCACAACCGATGAACGCCTGAAAGAATTATGTGAGACGGAAATGACTGTAGAGCTAATAATTTGATACACCGAAAAAAATATAGTCATTTCCGTATTTCCTCATCGTTAAAAACAAAATCTTATATTTCACATAAATTTATATGGTCAGTTATGAAACGTCAAAAGGTAGGTGCACGTTCGCATTTGTTCATCCCACCATCATCCCCTTATCCCATGGGTCTTCTCTGATACCGTAAGAGTACCTACTCTCTTTTGGAGAAAAGCTGGCGATAGAAACTCTATGGTTACTTTATAACTGACTTTTAAAAGTGATTTCAAATAATGTTCGTAATTTAATAGATTGACCATTGTCAACAAGTAATTTATTCCTGGAGCTCAAAATATCCTGAATATTACATAACATAGCAAAATGGTCTTATATGATAAAAACTGGCTGACGTATTTTGTTAAGATTAACATAATAACCATTATGTTTTTCGTTAGCTATATACTGATCTTAACAATTACAACCGCAAGAAGCAAAGCAATAGCATTTTTAATAGAAGGATTGCTATAATCAAATCGAAAGGCAACGAATCCTTGCTCTTAAATATATGATAGGCACATAAAAATAAAAGTTGCCCCACACTAGGAATTTCTTCACGATATATCGCTCTAAGAAGCAAATCGAAGATTTCACCCAAAAAGCAGCCATTTGAGATTGTCAAATGGTATTCAAATTTGAGTTTGGCGAGCGGACACGTGCCTCATGTCGAGCATGTGTTCCTAAAAACGTTCAACGCTATCAGAGAAGACCCATGGGATAAGGGGATGATGGTGGGATGAATTCGAAGCCTTTGTGAAGGATTGATCCAGAAAAGAAAAAAGGGAAAGGGAAGCCAACGATGGGGCCACTATGTAGGTAAACCGTTGAACTTCAAAGTTCTATCGCAATCTTATAAAGAGGTGTACAAAGAGTCTCACCTGTGTAAAGTCAGCAGCCATGAAAGCCTGTTCAGCACCGATATACCCGATGACTGGTAGTAGCAGCAACTGGTACTTGTGTCCCAGCTGGCGAAGAGTTACAGCTAAAAGCTGGACTCCCGACTTGCCCTGACAAGCTGTGTTCCGACCTCCTGTATATCTGTAAATATTTTGAAGATATCGGCCCGAATCCCTTGTTCACAAACTAGACTAAATATAAGTTCAGTCCATCTTATTCTTTCCATTTCGTTAAGAAAAGGACAGACGATAAATATTATTATAATCCTGTCAAATTAGTTCGCGCCTGACGTTAATTGACGTATTTTTAGACGCCATGTTTTTAATCACATCTGAACTGTCTATGGTTTATCTTAATTTGGTAGGACTAAACTAATATTATCTATCAAGGATGACCTCCTTTCCCCGCCACATAATTATGGCTAAAAGTCAATGCCGGCAACCTGGTAAGTGAGTCGACTCCCACAGACACCAGTAGAACAGCGGCGGCCATACACGCGAGGAACACGCCGGCTATCACTTGGATCTTCAGAGCTGATGGAGGCTCCAAATTAGAATTGTCCTAGAAATAACATTATTATTGAAATTATTGCTGGGGTGCGCTCTGTTTGATTCTCAATGTTCGGCTCAAAACACAGAGCCTAAAATCCATTGCACGAAAAAATCTAGCCGCTATATTATGTATTTAATCTGTACGAACGTGTGTAATGATGAATTAAAAAGTACGTACATGGGAAGCATGGGCACTGCAAAAGTTAACACCACAAATAGCTCCCAAGTCCACAGTAGGTGAATTGGTGACGTTGGTGAATAATGCAGCAACGCTTGGAGAGGTCTCGTTCGAGAGTTTCGGTGCATCGCCCAGGGTGGAAGATAGAACTGAAAAGTTTAAATATACACTCTTGGACAAAGTCAATAGGAACTTAATAAATAGATAAGTATATTTCTCCTGTTGCAATTGACAACATTTCTAAACAGACGTGTCTTTTTTTTGGTGTGGATAGGAAATCATCAAACGACCTCTCCCACTCTGGGCGGAACGGAAGGCCGTCACAAACTTTTAGACCCACCGGTGTTCCTTCACTTGCCTGTGCACTAGGGCCACGGTTTCTCTTTCAACCAACCCGCAACCCTGGCCGAGGCATCGGTCTTCGTGGACCCCGTCACGATGTCTGACATCTCTTCAAGGCGTGCGTGAAGCACCGTCGTCGACCCGGGCCTGGTCCTTATCGGATGGCGAGCTGCCCACTGCTCGCCGCCCGCAAGCCCGCATCTAACCGGCCACCTGGCCAGAAGTTTGATGTTATCCATGAGATCCCACCGGATCTGCTGTCCGCTGTACCATGATTTTTTACAGCTCTCACCACTCCCACATGTGGGCGAGGGCTTCGGCCTCCATAGGGGCGTCGCTTCAGCAGAGACCGTACGGTATCCCCGGACTAACAGAACGGCCATGATCCTCAGGGACTCGGTCAGGCGTCGGGCTGTTCGCCACCACAGGGACCTCGCCCACACCGGTGCCCCGTAAAGAGCTATGTACCGCACGACCCCTGCGTAGAACCTCCAGGCAGGAGGCGTTTACTTCGAGGAGCCGTCTCAGGGCACCTCCAGCCCATTCCAGTCTGCCAAACCTCGGATGTGCTCCTCAAAGTTCCACCGGCTATCAAGGTCGAGTCCCAGGTACTTCCAGGGGCGTGCACAAAGATTTTGTATAAGGTATGCATACATACACTACTGAAATCTCTGATGGTAAAACTTAAAAAACACAACGTAAACGTAGTTTCAATTTTCCATAGGTCAAATAAATGAAATCCGTGGGATGTTTTTTTTTGTCCATATGAATACAATGAAAGGTTATTACTAACTCAACTGTAAATAAGTAATAAATTATTTCACAAAAAATAAAAAATATTATTTTACTGTCTATAAATTAAATCAACGAGTCGACAAATCTGTGAGTCTGCCTCGGCCCTGTGTGTTTCATAAATATGTGTGATGCGCTACTCATTGGAATCGTAACTATAAAATTTTGCTAATTTGTAAACTTCAGGAAAATTATTACAATATAGAGTATAGTATTCAAATTCGAAAGCAAATAGGTTGAAAAACTTAAGGTCTTTTAAGTTTTTATAACAACTATGACACTCGTTCAAGACGTTATCAATATCAACATATATTATTTCTCCCATAGACTTCTAGTATATAGACGTGAAATACCTACAGAAAAAACGTGCCATCGTTTGACATTTGTTCGAACATAATATGGCCGCCTCTTTCTAGGGCTGTCACTGTGTATTTGTTTCCAAAGATTTTAATATATTATTATTTTTTATTATTATAATTTTTTAATATAGTCTGTCTGTTATATAATTATTTTAATTCTCTCGTTTTCTGTCGGCTTCTTAGATAAAGTACTTATTCATTTATTCATAACGTCACGTCTTTATCCCTTACGGGGTAGACAGAGCTTGAGGTTATAAGAACAAAAGCCACGTTTAGCGCGTTGGTAGGTGCATAGGCATAGATAGAAAATGGAATCAAAATAGTGATGGGTTGCTAACCTCATCGCTTAATGAAATGATTCTTAAACTTGGCCAATTCCCTCGACCGGTTTTTACAGTCTGCATGGGATGAGAAGCAGCATTAGAAAATTCATATTTTACATAATATGCACACATTTCCGCACCACCTATGATTAACTCATAAGTGGTGCGGAAATGTGTGTACTTGGCGCATTTTTATAACGTGGTTTCCCCCGTAGCTATACTCCACGATCTATTGTAATAAAGAAAGTTTGAATTTTGGCTAAGTCAAATGTCTATTTTGATTGGGTTACTAGATAAAAGGGTCCTCTCCCTCCCTCCTCTCAATTATGATCCTTGTTTGAAAGTATCTAAGTGTAATTACATTGTATAGACATTATTAAGTGCAAAAGGTGCAATAATAATAAAATACATTTATATTTTTTAAATATATTCGTTTATTAAACTACTAGCTTCCATAAGCGGGTTCGCCCGCCTTTAAAAGGTGATCTATGACGTCATTTGTATCCCGTCGTCATCATCATCAACATCTCAGCGTTTATCCCGGTTGCATCCGCGGCTTTCGCGTTGGAGCCCGGGGTCCGCTTTCCTGCACATTCTCCTTCATTTCGCACGATCTTTAGCATCCTGTGGTAAGAGCTTGTTGGCACGCATGTCATCTCTTACAACGTCAAGCCAGCACTTCTTTGGTCTAACCCACTTGTTCCGGCCCGGCGGAGGCGCCATGGCAAGACATTTGTTACCCACGTAACATGCCGCTTGCACAATGTTCTTGCATGTGGTAAACATGTATTATATGTTCTTCTTCTGTTTGAATCTATAAACAAAAGATAAAATCAATATCTATTATCAAAATAATTGAGTAGATAGATAATTAAATTATTTTTATTTAAAATATCATATTTCTTCCTTTAAAGTGACAAATTAAAAAAAATATTTTAAATAAAAATAAAACCGCCTTCAAAACACACCCAATAATAGATAATTGAAATCGGTGCTAAACCAAGTACATATGTTGGTCCCCGCTACACCCTGCGCATCTAACATATTGGCACCGACTTTGAAAGCTGTTTTATTTTTATTTAAAATAATTTATTTCTTCATTTTAAGCGAAATAGTTAAAATTCCCTATCTCAAAAACTACTGAACCGATTTTGATGAAACTTGCAGTATTCACTAAGTTGAACAATGTCTAATATATAAAAAAGAATACCGAAATCGGACTAATAGTTCCAGAGATATGCGAACACAAACATAAAAACATACATACATATTTACATACTACACTTATACAATTCGGCACATTTGTTCAAACGCTGATATAGACTAACATATCCGAAAACAAGGCATTTTTGAAAATATTACATACATAACAGTTCGAAATGAAAACCTCCTTTTTATGAAGTCGGTTAAAAAAAATTTTGGACAACCCTAACATATGTCAGCAAATTACGTAAACAAATAAACATTTACAATAAAGAGAAACGTGCTTATATAGTGTAAATAAGTGTGTATTTAGTAATTTAACGACTAATAAATAATCATGGTTCATTTTAGTTTGAAAATTAGAATGTTAGATGGTGATTTAGCTAGAAAAGAGGTAACTAACCTATGAAACGTCAATTGAGCTTGATTTCTGTTGTTTCTGGCACCACACATAACAATACAGCACGCAGGCATATTAAGTAATAGTTTTGTCACACGGTACACTACAAATCCACTTTAAAATGTCTTTTATATTATCAAAAAAATTAATTTTCGTTAAGTTACGTATCCCGTTGACAGCACAACTACCACGAAATTGTAACCTAAGATGGCCGGCGTTGGCACGCTGCCAACAACTGTCAGTTCATTTTAATAGTGTTACCATAATTCCGCAGTAACAAAAATATATTTGTCTCTTTTGCCAAATGCAAATGTACTGTTGAAAAAAAGAGACAAAATAATGTATTACGGTTTTGTACCCTAAATTACATATATATGTATAATGAAAAATTGTATAGCTTGACAACAGCATCTCCTTATATTTCTATCTCAATGATTTCTCCAAGGGTCTGAAACCGTTTTCTCCCTTTTTCTCTCTTTCTATCGAAAAAATCTGAATGTCCGACCCACCAATCGACAGATATTCGTCCCTGGTACCATGGAATACTATTTTCAAATTATTCCGCTTCACTGTTTATTTATAAAAACGACTTAAAAATTCTAATTAGTATAGTGCGAATTTTTCGCACGGGTCAGCTAGTTTTTTTACAGTTTTAAAATAATAGTTTTAAAATTGTTTTGTTTCTCGTGTAAGTAACACAAGAAACAAAACAATTTATTTGTGTGTACACACTATAATACTTTTTATTAAAACAACCTAGAATATTCATATATATCCATATTCTAGAAAGAAAAAATGTATCTAAACTCAGTAAATGAACATTCAATTCCGCTTAAGGCGCTGTGCTCAGTAAAAATAGGCTTCAAAACACAATTTTTTAGCCAAATGTATACATTTCAGAGCAGCCAAAAATTTATATGTTAATCTTGATTATATGTAGCAGGAAACCATTGTTTTCAAAACACGTTTTGAATTAATTTTCTCGATAGAAAAAAATCCTAAAGTAACCCCTAAAATTGAATTTATAACAGTTGTAACTGTATTATTAATCATCAAATCTTGATAAAATTGAGAAGAGCGATGTAAAATATAATAGTAAATGAAACCATTGTTTTTGTTTATCGATTTAACTAAGATATTCTAAAATAAATAATGTATTTAATGATAAATAACGTGAACGAAACGTCGCTCCATCGCGGCGTCCATTGCCTTCTCTTTCACTTCTATGCTTAGCGACAGTGACCGCTGAGGCGCGGTGCTTGTCGGACCTATGTCACTTTTTGCTTTACCCCGCACAGAAAATAATTATATTTACGTGTCTGTTTGTTGATGAATAATCATATTTCGTTTTTGCCCGGGTTCAAACCCCAGGTTTACATTATATGCTTTTTGTAGATTTTAATTGAAATAAATGCTTTTTAATTTACTGTTGTATTTTTGCCGATATTTTATTTGATTTTTTTCTGTAATTATTCTTTTTACTTTTTCGCGGCAAATTTTTCTTCACCTGTATGTGTTCGGGTTCAAACCCCAGCTTTACGTTGTATGCTTTTTGTTGGATTTCTTATTTGCAATTGTTTTTTTTTTTTTAATTATTATTAATTTATCCGATTTTCTGTATTTTTTGTAGTAATTGTTCCATCTTTTTAAATATATTCTTTTTGTAACAATTATAATGCAAACTAATATTTAAAATCAATTCGTTATAATTTTCTGTCTACAAATTTCTAGAAATTAATAATAAATAATAATAATAAGCCTTTATTTAACCATGAATTTCTTAGTTCATAACATAATTTAACAAAAGAAAAACAATAAAAATAACAGTTAATTTGATAATAGTTCAAAACAGTAAATTTAGATTTCATTTTGTTGCATTATTCATGGCCCCTTTCAGTATAGGCCTCCTCCAAGTGCCTCGCAAGTGTACGCTTCTAAATGTAGATGGAATAGAGAATGGTTGGTATAGATTTAATAGAACGTGCGTATTTCTGTAATTATTCTTTCTTTTTACTTTTTCGCGGCAAATTTTTCTTCACCTGTATGTGTTCGGGTTCAAACCCCAGCTTTACGTTGTATGCTTTTTGTTGGATTTCTTATTTGCAATTGTTTTTTTTTTAATTATTATTAATTTAGCCGATTTTCTGTATTTTTTGTAGTAATTGTTCCATCTTTTTAAATATATTCTTTTTGTAACAATTATAATGCAAACTAATATTTAAAATCAATTCGTTATAATTTTCTTTCTACAAATTTCTAGAAATAATAATAATAAGCCTTTATTTAACCATGAATTTCTTAGTTCATAATATAATTTAACAAAAGAAAAGCAATAAAAATAACAGTTAATTTGATAATAGTTCAAAACAGTAAATTTAGATTTCATTTTGTTGCATTATTCATGGCCCCTTTCAGTATAGGCCTCCTCCAAGTGCCTCCATCTATTTCACTCGTACAAACCCGATTTTGATAAGAGTTGCAGTTTTGAAGAAAAAATCTTTTATTTTTTTAAATATCCGAAAATGCATTTTTTTTAACAGTTACTCTAAACAGCTGTTTATAAATAGTAATTTCTAGAAATGATATATTTCTAACAGTTTCATGAAAAAAGGACATAACACAAAAAATTTAAGCAGAACGGACAAAGCGCATTATAAAAATAAAAAAGAAAACAAAAAAAAATAATAAAAAATGAAAATATGTATAAAATATACATTTTCGAAAATCGCAAGGTAAAGTAAACGGATGTTGGGATTCGAACCTGGTGCTCGTCTAATGCGAACCGGGACTGTGACGAACAGAGCCAGCCATGCTCGCGGTTGGGTTGTGAAATTAGGCTTCTAAATGTAGATGGAATAGAGAATGGTTGGTATAGATTTAATAGAACGGAACGTGCGTATTTCTGTAATTATTCTTTCTTTTTACTTTTTCGCGGCAAATTTTTCTTCACCTGTATGTGTTCGGGTTCAAACCCCAGCTTTACGTTGTATGCTTTTTGTTGGATTTCTTATTTGCAATTGTTTTTTTTTTAATTATTATTAATTTAGCCGATTTTCTGTATTTTTTGTAGTAATTGTTCCATCTTTTTAAATATATTCTTTTTGTAATAATTATAATGCAAACTAATATTTAAAATCAATTCGTTACAATTTTCTTTCTACAAATTTCTAGAAATTAATAATAAATAATAATAATAAGCCTTTATTTAACCATGAATTTCTTAGTTCATAATATAATTTAACAAAAGAAAAACAATAAAAATAACAGTTAATTTGATAATAGTTCAAAACAGTAAATTTAGATTTCATTTTGTTGCATTATTCATGGCCCCTTTCAGTATAGGCCTCCTCCAAGTGCCTCCATCTATTTCACTCGTACAAACCCGATTTCGATAAGAGTTGCAGTTTTGAAGAAAAAATCTTTTATTTTTTTAAATATCCGAAAATGCATTTTTTTTTAACAGTTACTCTAAACAGCTGTTTATAAATAGTAATTTCTAGAAATGATATATTTCTAACAGTTTCATGAAAAAAGGACATAACACAAAAAATTTAAGCAGAACGGACAAAGCGCATTATAAAAATAAAAAAGAAAACAAAAAAAATAATAAAAAATGAAAATATGTATAAAATATACATTTTCGAAAATCGCAAGGTAAAGTAAACGGATGTTGGGATTTGAACCTGGTGCTCGTCTAATGCGAACCGGGACTGTGACGAACAGAGCCAGCCATGCTCGCGGTTGGGTTGTGAAATTAGGCTTCTAAATGTAGATGGAATAGAGAATGGTTGGTATAGATTTAATAGAATGTGCGTATTTCTCGATGCACGACGCCTCACGCATCGATGTACTCACGCGGAGCGCCCCGCGCCCCGCAGTGGGCGGGGCTAGTCGTGTCCCACTTCGTCTGCTTCACCCCCTCAAATACCTAAAAGTGTGCTATTCACAGCGTCTTAAAACAACCAACATATTTATATTACCAAATACACCAGTATCGAAACAATATAAGCTGATAAAATAAAAAGGTATTTGAACGAGCAAGAATCATACTATATTTGTCAACTTCTTCAGTCGGTCGGTTAGGATTAGAAGCAGAGCTTACATCGCCTTGTAAACTCAATGAAATTACATGCACACGTACGCAAAGTTAACGGACACAATCAAATAATTTTATTCACGCACAGTACCAACACGCGAAGAATTAATCACATTTAGTTTGTGCCTTCGCCGCTAGCCAGCGCTGGCGCTGGTAACGCAAGCAGCTAAGCGGTTCGCGTAGCTCTCTCTAGCCTCAATAGATGGCAGTGTTACCAATATGTAACTTTGTTTTTATATAAATTAATTAATAGGATTCGGATATTCCGAATTCGAAAATTATTAGGGTATGCAGTGCTTATATGCCTATATGGAACGCACGCGCCTGGGTACTTCATTGTCGACTCGACGCCGATATGAACCCCTCCTATCGTTATGTGGGAACCCGGTGGTGGCACGTCCCGAGGACCATGAAAGCACATAGCATCGGACTTGTGCAGGGCCACCTCGAGTCCCAATTGATTGCCGGATCCTCTCGACGATTGTCGTAACCCCGAGGGTCGTTGTATCGGTCACCGCCTGGTGCAATCTCCCTTGCCCCTGGACCAGCGTGTAAACAGCGAAATAAATTACGCTGACGCGGATAGGGGCGCATAGCACTCAGACGTATCCGATGATCCTTAGGTGCGGCCCCAGGGTCGATCCCTGTGGGAAACCACACGACATCTCTCGCCGGTTCCACACTACTTGGTGACCGGGGTAGATGACAGCCCTGTCCTTCAGATAAGCTTCGACCACTCAACACTCGACAGAGATAGGTCGGCATCCGGTGATATCGGAATGCCTCCCTGATCAGCAACTCCTGAGTAGGGTGTTGAAAGCATTGTCGATGTCTACCGACTATGATACTACAGAATGTGGACACTTGTAAATAACAAAATCTACGAACTTAATTTACAACAAACAGAAGCTTATGTGCTAACATGTTTGACAAGCTAACAAATACCTACAATGACATCTAGATTAGTTTTTTTAGGGGTCACAGCGAAGCAAATGTTTTATCGCCATTCCACCGTGTGTTTGGCGTTTACGTCTTTTTAGAAGTTGAAATTATGAATAAAAGTACCTAAAAATGTAAAATATGGCAGTAGTTTTTGATTTATTTGTTTTTAATAGAAAGTAATAATAAACTCAGCTTAAAATAAATTAAATGTTGTCAATTATGGTGTTTACTGACCACAAATATCAATAAATCAGTAATACTAAATTTATTTAAAGTAATAGGGAATAATAATGCTATATTTTGCCGTCAGATCATTTGATTTTGTCATCATCATTGTACTAACGCACAATGCGTAACGTACCCCATTATAGCGTTCTTTCATACTGCGAATGTTGCCAGCTAAAAAATTTAAATACCAGTTAATGATATCATATCAATGATATCACAAACCACCGATTCACGACAGCTGAGATCATCACCCACGATCCAATTCATCATCACAGTTTATATTTACTCGTAATATTCTCTGCTCGGCATAACTTTGATGATCGCAGAACACCATAGAATACCTTTATTCCTTGTTTTGTATCGTCATAAGACTAAAATCCCTTCAGTCTGAATACTGATAAGAAGAATAAAGATAATCCCCCTTATTCATAAACGCTGTTTAAAGTTAACTAGTGATTAGCGATTGTTTAAACAAACATTTTAGACGTTTGCACGTCACTTAACTATAATCATCGTTTATGAATAAACACCACAGTGTTTAAGGGGTTTATTCATAAACAATGATTATAGTTAAGTGACGTTAAAAGTTCAAAAATGTAGGGTTTCGAATCGCTAATCACTAGTTAACTTTAAGCAGCGGTTATGAATAAGGGGGATTATTTTATACCTGTGTAGAAGTTAGTTTGTAACACTTTTAAAACTCCAGCTCCCCGAATAACATTACTAAAAAAAAAACAAATAAAAAATCTCTACAAGACTAAATTCAACTTCCTAATATACAGACCTACTTCCTACTGCTATCTGAATCTGATCAGCATTAGACTGTTTTAGTCTCAAGGTCGGTGTCGTGAATTTTGACTTTCACTTTATAAACTTTATAAACAGTTGTCTTAGTAAGGAAGCGGGTTCCGAATTGCTATGACCTTGTATTGTGGTAGGACTATGTAGAATGTTTGTTTTGGTTTTGTTTTTGCTTTTGGACAAGTCATGCGGATTTTTTGTTGCTGAACATGAGTTTCTTAATATCACGAGGGATTTCATGAAGCAGGCCATGTTTGTCCCAAGTATTGAACTCTAGGAAAATTGTAGATCCCATTGACTTAAGGTACGGCGGAAAGAAGAAGGTCTGGTCACAGTAGACAGACAGTAAAACATCTTCATAGAAACGAGCCGCTCTCGGTTTGAACGATTGCGTGCGCGCCGTGCGCCGTGTCGGTACGCGATTTTACGCACAGCGTTGGCATAATATAGTTTGGAATAACATAGGGGCAGTACGGGCTGTGGTTCAACGCAAGAGTAGGCAAATAACTCTGCGGGCGGCCTTAGATAATCTACTGTTCTGTCTCTACTGTGGTCTGGTGTTGTACACTCCTTTCCTAATTCAAATTTAACAAACATCAACTTTATTACAATGAAAATTACGTTTATTTCAAAGTGAATAACACTAATGAAACAGTTATATTTATTTGTAGGTGTAAACCGAACTACATATTATGTAGGTATGTTGTGTAGAACTTAAAGTTATTTTTCAATTTATTTATATTTGCTTACAGTTTGGCGAATATTTCGCATTTTTTATGTAGCCATATTGACATACTTTTAATTATTGGCTTTGTCCTTACAACTGTCACAGTCACCCTTCAAGGCTTAGAGAATGGTTGTGAGCTTAGAATCTAAGCATCTAGGTACCGTACCTTTGACTCGGTATAATTTTACAGCTTGGTAGGAGGACTTGTAACCACTATTTGGATGAACTGGGTAACTCACTGGCTGACGAAATAAGGTTGCCCCAGATCTGTGCCATTTGGTAGAACATGAAGAACAGTCCGAAGAACCGAACTACCAGCACTTCAGCTGACACCCCTGACAGCTTGGCGTATGGTTCAGCTACCTGTAACATTTTATGTAATTTTATTCAGAAAACTTTGATATGGACTTTCACTGTGAAAGATAGAAATATAGTAAATGTGTAAAAAGACTCTTCCTCGTTGGTAATAATTAAATAATATTATAATAAAAAATAATAACTAATAAGATTATAGAATATCCTTATACAGGTTGACCTCAGTTCCACTTTTAAGTAATACAGTGAAACTTGGTTAAGTGATACCTGGAAAAGTGAAAAACCTCCATAACTGGAACTCATGCTGAGGTCCCAACACTTTGGCACTAAATTACTTCTATTTGTGGGACGAGCTAAGCCTCTATATCTGGGATTTGTTCTTTTGATATATCATCATAGTTACCTCTACAACTGAGACAGCGAGTAAATTTTATATGCATAAACCTCTGTAACTGAGATAGCATTGTTTGTTTACTCATTCATTTGTATGATTACCTTTAAGTATATGTATATGTAAATGAGACAGATATTTATTTATACCTGTATATCTGAGACACTGGGTAAATGGAATACCTCTATAAGTGAAACGACATTGCAGGTTCTCTTGATGTCTCACTTAACCAGGTTTCACTGTATAAACATTATCAAATAGCTAATTCTTGTTTACATAAACTATGGAAAACAGTATTTCTGGACACTAAATCACTATTGAGTTCAGGTTGTGAAGAAAATATGCCGTAGTACAACATCGCAGTGACCGCTACTTATTTAAATGAATAAAACCAAATAATCTAATCTAATACTACCAAACAGTCCCTAAGAAGCCATAAATATTCTAGAAGCTTGCGATTTCATATTGTAAAAAATACAATATATACTTCCGCAGGTACAAATAGTTATATTATGTTAATTTTAGTTTTAATTTTGAATGGAAATCGCATACGGGCGTATCAAAGCACAAAAAGTATTACGCACATTATTTTTATAATAAGCTACCCGTATTAAGTAAGAATAATATACTGTATGTGTACCAACTCGTAAGTATTGGCATACATATCTAATATCCACGTTGAGACAGTCTGCTACTGTATTGGTTTTATATGTTACTAGCTACTAGCTTTCCGCCCGCGGCTTCGCCCGCGTGGTATTCGGTTATATCGCGTTTTTTAGATTTCCCACGGGAATAAAACTAATTAAATGACGATTGATCAGTTTTCGACCGGAGATGAAAAATGATTATAAATTACTAAAATGGCTCGCTCAGGAAAGGAGGGGTGAAAATATATGATGGTATTTATTTTTGTATGCTGTATCATAAAAAAATAGAAACGAAAATTTTTGCATAAAAAATAAAAAAAAATGAACTACCCCTAACATTTAGGGGGATTAAAAATAAATATTGGCCAATTCTCAGACCTGCTCAATATGTCCACAAAAATTCTTGGGAATCGGTCAAGCCGTTTCGGATTAGTATGGGAACGAAAACTGTGACACGAGAATTTTATATATAAGATAATCAAATTGCTTTGAATTTAAACAGTTATGGCTGACGTCTTTTTCTCTTGCTATAAACGGACGTTTTGATCGTATATATATCTGCTTTAATTCTCAAAAATAATTACGGTGATATAGGACATTCGATAAACCCTTTCCATATAACATTGGCTTTAGTCAATGAGCCGCGATGAGTTTTAATTTCGATGCCACCAAGTGTACAAGACGCTGACTACTATTCGATTGATTATTATACACATATTAGCTTTCCGCCCGCGGCTTCGCCCGCGTGGAGTTCGGTTATATCGCGCTTTTTAGATTTCCCTCGGGAATATCAATTTTTCCGCGATAAACGGTAGCCTATGTTTCTTCCCAGGGTCTAAAGATTGTCTGTGCCAAATTTCATCAAAATCGGTTGAGAGGTTTAGGCGGGAAAGCGTAACAGACAGACAGATAGGCAGAGTTACTTTCGCATTTATAATAGGTATTAGTATGGATTGATTGATTATTATTTGATCTCAAGACTTAACCTAGGGTACCTATTAAAAGGAATTTCAATTATAAAGTATTTTACCACAGATAAGTAGGTACACTTAGCGCACCAAAGCGGTCCACCACCGAATCCCACCATCATACCAGCTGGCACGAGGGTGTACAGTTTGGGGTAGAACTGCGCTGCAATAAACGGCATGTATGCTATGAAAGATACTGCCACAGCCCACTTGCAGCCTAGCCATCTGTTGAAAAAAAGTTACATATTAAGTGGTTTGTTCATAAACGATGATTGAAGTTAAGTGACGTCACAAAAATGTATGGTTATGGAATCAGACATTAATCACTAGTTAACAGTAAGCAACTTTTATGAATAAAGGGATAAGTATTTAATCTCTGCGCCATAGCTCACTAATTGCGTTTAGCGCTAAACGTATTAATCTATTTCTGTCAATCATTTGAAGATGGCAGAGATAGAATATGCTGTAAATTAATTTAGCGTTAAATGTATTTAGTCATTTTTGTTCAATATAGCTGTTGTGTGGAACAGGCTGGGTCTGGTAAAGACATTCCTATTATCCTTCCAGTTTTTCTATCTTATGCAATTTGAGCCAATCCAAAGGGATTGGCAGGGATTGGGAGTTTTGAGAATATTCCCGCTCTATCTACGGCGCAGTGAGCCAAGAAGTAGAAAATATGCGTGAACTGTGCATGTGTGTGTGTGTGTGTGTAGAGAATGTGTGTGTGTGTGTGTGTTGTACATTTTTTACTTCTTGGCTCACTGCGCCCCGTGGATAGAGCGGGAATATTCTCAAAACTGTTAGCGGCAGAATGAAAAAATAAAGTTGTAGTCTTTATAATCATCTTCAGTAGCAGTGAATTGCTGGTAAAGCCAGGAACCCTACCTAGTAAAGAGTGTAGTTCAAATTGTGATATAGGTATGACTTATGAGGTGCTACAAAATAGAATATCATCATTGTTAAAATTCGTATTTGAATTCAAAACATCAGTTGATGTACAATGCAAAACCTTACGCTACCAAGCTTTATATTTTATTAGACTAGGAACTAATCTTTAAAGGATACATGAACAAATGTTGCTTATGATTAAGTGTCTAATGTTTTCAACATTTAAACGTTTTTCAACTTTAGCAACATTTGTAAATAAACCCTAAAGTTATCACAGTTAAGAGTTTTTTATTTTTCTGCAATACCATATGAATGGATACTTTATATTCATTAGATCAATATAACTACTTCACGGCTTCATCTCTGCCTACAGATATACGAGTATGTAGATCAAAGATATATACCTACTGCTCGTAAAAACGTAATAAGCGGTAAGCGGTTCTATTGAATGTCGTAATTCAAAAATCCAATTGACTCAACCGCTAGCTGGTACTGACTCTATCGATATCATTGCAAAGTCAATCAGAGACGGTTTAATTGTCATTGTATGTGTAGTGTCATTGTATGTATTGTATGTGGTAGTGGTGGAAAATACTACATATTTATTTTAAAGAGATTTTTCTTCTGTAAACTATGTTAAAACAACATAATATATAACAACATAATATTTGTAATTTACAAAGTTAAGTACTTGTAGTTTATTGCATTTTAAATGTAATCAATGATTTTTCCAATAACATTTGAGTAAATACCCATCTGACCAAATACGCATTTTGATATTGATATGCGTTCCTGAAAAACGGCTTATTTTTAATTGTTATTTAAAATGGTTTTAACCGTTTAAAGCTTGATATGTACAGACGACAGCACATAAAGCTACTACAATCTGTCAGATTTCGTTCTTACATTTTCCACTTTATCTCTTATGCATTAAGGCTCAAGGTTGATTGGGAATATTTGACAGTTTCAGGTAGCTTGACCAGCTATCGTCGTAGGTACATAGTTTTCCTAAATCATTCATAAAATATACTTAGGTATCGTTGATCTTTGCCATCCGTTACTAGCATACGATAGTTAATTTGATGTAATCAGGCATACTTACTTGATAACAATAGCAGGCAGCAGTATATTTGACAGTATAAGTGAAAAGTAGATAGCTGCCAGGGTAAAGGCTCCTGCACCAGCATCGCTATTCACTGAGCTCTGGAGGTTCGCGGTCCCGTGGAAAGCAGTGAAGTGCACCATAAACGCGAAACCTAGGACCAGGATGTTCCGATTGATCCGCCATTTTTCGTTGGTGCCAAAAATTACCGTTGTTTCTGGCATTTTGGATGATTATCCTGAAATGTATGGTTATTTCTTATTACCTATATCAATCATACAATTAAATGGGCTTTGCGCCCGGTCAGTCGGATTTCTCCATCTGCAAAAATGATAGAATTCCATAAAAACTTAGATCTAAGTTTTTTTAATGGTTAATATTAATATGGGGATCTAAGCAATTTCTCATATCCTACTTTCTTTATTTCCACTGTACTATTTTCAATCATCATCATCATCGTCATCTCAGCATAATCCCAGTCGCATCCGAAGCTTTTTGAGCATTGGAATCTGGGGTTCGCTTTACCAGTCTAACTCCTGATTTAATTTTGGCTAAAATTCGATATTTTCCGTGAAGCAACTGCCGTCTGACCTCAACAAACCAAAGGCGATATCGAATCGTTACACCAATTGTTGGACTTTTGAGGGCTCCAACAACCCGTAACGACTGCAACCGGCAACCGGGACCAACGGCTTAACGTTCTTTCCGAGGCACGACCAGAACAGTGCAAATATTCATATTCATGCATACCTGTAATACAAATATTTGCACTATGCGGGGATCGAACCTGCTCCTCCTTGAGCAGTGGCCGCGTTCGCTACCTCTAAGCCACAGAGGCTGTCAAACCACTGTACCTAATATTCAATGTCATCACCACCCAACCTAATCACCATTCTGTAAAGGAAATCTTATGGAGAATTTTGTGCTGAATTTTGACCTAGCCGTCTAGAAATTAGGGTCAGTATTGCGTTGTAATGAGTAAATTTCAGATTTTAAGTGAGATGAAGAGGTGTGTACCTAAGTTGTGTAGAGATGACGACAACCACTATAGGCAAATACAATATTAAATTAATATAATATCTGTTTCTATCGCTCAAATTGTGAACATTATCCCAGAAATTCTACCGAGTTTCCACCGAGTACCCTAACGTCGCTAATACCACTACGATTCAGACGAAGCGTTTCGCCTCCTCTTTCATACCGCGTACATCGAGGGACTGGAACAATTTGTCAGTGACGGTGTTTCCGTCGGACTACAATTTGAGCGTCTTCAAGGCTAGAGTGAATAGGCTCTTAATAAACTAGTGCGCTTTACCATCATCGATTGCGTCACTGCGTACCATCAGGCGGGATTGCGGTAAAGCGCTAGTTTATAAATTTTTTTAAAAAAATTGCTTCGCTTCTTTTGATCGTCGTTTGTATCTACAAACAGGGTAAATATTAAGGATGCAGGGTGAGTCGGAACCGAAATAATAACGTCACAATCCCTTTAAAATGTGGTCCTAATACACCCAATATTTTGTGTGGTGAATATAGCCCTAAATAAATAAATATTCCACCCCGTTTAAAGATACATCGAATCATCATCATTTCAGCTGAAAGACGTCCACTACTGGACATAGGCCTCCCCCAAGGTTCTTCACGACGGCCGGTCCTGCGCCTCCCGCACCAGCGGTTTCGCGACCTTCACCAGGTCGTCGGTCCACCTTGTCGGGGGCCTACCCACGCTACGTCTTCCGGTGCGTGGTCGCCACTCCACAACCCGTCGGCCCCATCGCGCATCGGTCCTACGGGCAATGTGTCCAGCCCACTGCCACTTTAGTTTTGCAATTCTTCGGGCTATGTCGGTTACTCTCGTTCTTCTGCGGATCTCCTCATTCCTGATTCGATCGCGCAGGGAAACCCCAAGCATAGCCCTCTCCATTGCCCTTTGAGTGACTTTGAGCCTTCTTATAAGGCCCATTGCATATACAGGCATATACAGCGAATATATACGAGGAATCAGCCAGATGTAATACCTACTTTTTTAACTTTAGATTAGATTAAAGGCCAAGTAGTGTGCTTAGTGATTTTTACTCCAAATCAAGAATTTATTTCATTGATTTCAGGGTGACACAACATACTAAGGTCCGTATTACAGAACGTCACTCAAAACTCAAGCGCTCCTTATGTCTCGTTTCAAGCCATTTGATTGGTTGAAACCAGTTTTAAGTATTTTTTAAGCACAGATCAATGCTTGAGTTTGCTTCTGGAATACGGACCTAAAACCATGACATAGGTATACTCAGATACAGCGTGATAGGTTATCAGGTCAAATTAATAATTCTGATTTATTTATCCCATATAAAAACAGTATTACAATTCACAATACGTGCGGAACACTCCCTTCTCCTAATTTACATTCAAGGATATTGGAATTAACTGATTGTAAATATCTCGATACTACTGTTACAAACCGGTTTCTATGCACCATTGACTGAAACAAAATGTAGCCTATTGCTTATATTGATAGTCTACATTGGGTTTCGTGGATATAAAGTACCTAACAAATTGCGGTAGTGAATACGTTTCTGTATATTTTGCTAGTTTCTTCTAAGATATTTACCCCTTTATACATAAACGTTGCTTAATGTTAACTAGTGAATGTTTAACCGTACATTTTCATTTTAGACGTTTTCACGTAACTTAAATTTAATATTCGTTTTTGAATAAACCCCTTAAACACTATGATGTTTATTCATAAACGAATATTAAAGTTAAGTGAAGTGAAAACGTAAAAAATTTAGGGTTAATTCGCTAATGATTAGTTAACGTTTATGAGTATGTTAAAGTTTAAAAGCTTAAAGTTTAAACATAACATGAAAATGGTGTTCTAATTGTTTTAGAAAGATAAGTTAGAAGCACCCTCAGACTAACTACAGTGTAGTTTATGTAGCTTCGAGATGAGATATAAAGGGTGTATCTGACATCGACGCACAAACGAGTACCATGGATCCAGTACATGATTCTGAGTTCCCCAGTGGTGGAATTTTTCGTCGGCTTTTTCATGATTTAAAAAAAAATATATGAAGTTTTTTTCACTTTAGACCGTTCATAATTGCTATACTTTTATAACCCAATAAGATTTTAAAGTAAATATAATTAATTCGCTAATTACACAAAAAAGCGCAATGAAAACAAAACTCGAAAAACTGTCTTATCAGCTGATTTGATAGAGTTTACATCAGGGATCAACGTCATACCTACAAACCCGCACGGCGGCACGCTTGCAACGGACAAATGCCGAGCCGACACATTTTTTTAACCACTGTGAATTCTGTAACCGTTCATTAACGACATAAATGACTATCATAATTTTATTAGTGGCATGCGGTGTAGCCTATCCTCGAAATTTGCGTTACGATGTCAGATACACCCTGTATGTAGGTATTTCATATACAGTTTGGCGTTTTAATAGCGAAAGTATTTAACACTCGTATATGACTTTGGTTTTATATGTCTCAATTTCATTTAACGCTATTCTTTATTTATCAATCAATCTATCAACAAATCAATTTATATTTGATTCAGGGCAACTAGTAACAATTTGTTAGTAACATTGTTCTGAAAAACTATTGATAGTGCCTAAACACACACAGAGACAACGAAAACAAAAAAAAATGTAAAGTTAGCTGTGCGGACTTCTGTCCATCACCTTCATAGCGTGTGACAATCAAGATGCGTCGTACCTATTTATCAATATACTTAGGATGCTGTTAGAACTATACCATCGCCTAGCTCCATAAAGAGTAGAGGTAAACAAACCAATTTAGGGTTATCACAACTCACGTTTTACAAATCTCCAGTTATTTACATGATTATCGACTTTTACATGCTAACTATTTATTAACAATTCCTATTGCAGCATATTTCAATAGAATCACTAAAATAACATGCATAATAACTTGGTATTTCGAAAAACCATTAAAAAGTCGACATTAATTTTACGTGATAGCCCTACAAAAAAAGAAAGGTGGATGAAATCCAGGTATTAAACACATTTTGTAGAATTCAACCAATGAATAAAGTTTTGACAAATGCCTCACATTTGTCAATACAATTTTGCGTATTTTAATTACTTTCTAATCATCTACATAACACATGCATTGTAATACTTTCAAGTATGGACTAATTATAATTTTATGTATCAAAAAATTTAACCTATTAGGAAATTAGCTTACACGTGTGTCATATTTCATTCAAATCGGTTAAGCGTTCTATACAAATCATAAATATCTAAACATAAATAAACTGTTTACATTAGTAGGAAGTAGGATTATTACTTTTATGAAAATCATCTATGTAGAAAAGGTTGTTAACATCTGTCTTTTAGGCGTAAACTACTCGTTGCCTAGCAACGGTTTATTTACCTCCATTCTTTATCGAATTTGGCCCAATATAGACCTCGCTCTTAACTAGATCGAGCTTGTTGTTTTGTTTATAAAATTCATCAGTATGCAGTACATATACTTATACAAACATACCGGATGCACTACAATACCGCGGCAGTCCTATAAGCATCCTAAAGCATAATTTTTATATTTACCTATTAGTTTCTAAAACAGCATCTTGGAGCAACCTCTCAATTGAAGCACAGAGGTTATTTTCCGGGGCCACAGTTCATAACATCGCAAAGATGACATAATCATAAGATCTCAAGACATGAAAGAGAGAGCCATTTCACTCAACCAGCGGCGCAGGCGTAGTTTTCAAGTTGCGAATTAGGTATGTTAATGTTATATTTTACTTTGATTACGGGTCATTTGTGTGTATCATTAATGTCGCCATTGTTGCCGTATGTTGTAAAATTATTGTTATGGGTCTCCCCGAAGGTTTGTGTTCTTCTATCACAACCGTATACAACCTAGTTACCTTCCACTACTATAGATACGTATTATTTTCTCATACGTCATTATTTATTGCATACATATTAACTAAGCCGGATCCGAGCGTTACTTTAAAATGGTATGCACGAGAATACAATTCTTACTAATCGAGTTATGATTATAAGCCATTGAGCTTATTTAACTCTTATTGAAGTATACATTATTTAATATACCTACATTATTTCATAGTTGACTCCTACAATCATTGGATGACTATTATGTTATTAAAACGTTATAAGTAGGTAGTATTTGTATGTAGCATGAACAATAGCACTTTGTGTATAACAATTCCAGTAATTATCTACAATATGTAAAGATAACCCTGTCCGATCCGTGAAGGTATTGTTAGGTATCGATAACTGATTCTACTAATCCCTATAAAGCTGGGCTAAACTTAAAAAAAAACCCTAGAAAATAAATATTATTTCGCAAAGGAAGTAACTTAATACATGTGCGGTTGGCAATACATCTGCGGGAGAACGGGGCAGGGCAGTTGATATAATTTTAGTGTAAAATAATATCGATTGCGGTCCAAACGATCCCAACTAGTCGCAATCATTGACAAAAATGTGTTTGCCAATTAGGCTGCTGTAGCGATGTAGTAAACACGCTGAGACAAGCCTGCTTCAAATTTGTCTATCAATTCATGGCAACATTCCACCCGTGCCTACTTCTGAAACTATCATCCGCAACCGAAGCTGCACATATACAATCTCGTGAAGGCTTCCTGATCCAATCTGCAGTTTTACAGTATTTCTTGGTATGTAATTCGTCTATTGTCTTGGATCAAACTTTTCACTGCAAGCACGTTTCCTTCTGTAACAGCCATCAAAGGGCGACCACTTCTTTCTTCATCCCCCAGAGTTAGTCAACCGCGCTTAAATTCATAATACCACCGATACACGGTTGCCTTTGAAAAGCCTTCATCCATGAATGCCATTTGAAGTCTATCGTAAAATTCGTCTGATTTTGAAATGGTAAAAAATTATAGCGCGAAAATAATCTCGTCACAAATCCATTTTTCAAAGAGACACGATAATTTTAATTAAATAGCTTGCAATAAACGTGGAGGGATGTTTTAAATAAATTTGGAGCGTACCTATTAATAGTTATAAATAATCATATTTTTCAAATAAATTATATCTGGCCAGTTTCTCCCAGATAAAAACTTTTTTCATCCCACCATCTCGGAAAGAGTATTTTTAATCTTCAATATCTGACTGGAAAAGCCGTTTTTATTCTCTAGAGGATAAAGTAAATTGAATTTAGAACATCGTGTGCACTAAGTTTGTAAATTAAAAAAAACATTAAACCTATTTACTGTTACCTCTATGGTGCCGAATATATCATACAACTTTTTTTTAATTTGTTAAAAACTCAGACTCGGAACCTTCTTGGTGTTCTTTTTTCAATTTTCTTTGTACGCGGTTCTTTACGCGGCATTTTTTCACGTCATTGTTAAACCTTATATTAAAAAAAAGAAACTTGAAAACAAGTGAAAAACTAAAATGAGTGATTCTAGCGACGAGGAAGTTTGTTTGACGCCAACAGAATTGACTGAAACTGTTAATAATGCGCAAATGAGCTTTCTACCTCAACAATCACGCGAGAAGTATTTAAAATAGTACGATATGTTCAACACGTGGCGACTAGCAAAAGGAGCCAAAACTTTCTCAGAAAACGTTTTGCTGGCATATTTTATAGAATTATCCGAGAACAAGAAAGCAAGCACTCTATGGAGTACGTATTCGATGCTAAAAGCAACAATAAAGATGAAAAAAGACATACATATCGATACCTATCCTAAATTAGTAGCATTTTTAAAAAGAGCCTCATCTGGTCATCATCCAAAAAAATCGAAGGTTTTCACAGTATCTGATATTGAAAAGTTTCTTAACGAAGCACCCGATTCCGTTTATTTGGCGGCAAAAGTAAGTCAGTTGCACATTCAGTATCTACTTAAGTACATATATTAATCTCAATTAAATAGTATACTTAGTAAATGTTGATAGGCATAATTATGCGTTCATATAAATTTTATTCATTTATCTACTACAATACTCTTTACATTGCAGGTTGTTCTTATTATTGGAATAAACGGAGCATGTCGAACTAATGAACTAACACAACTTAATGTCAAAAACATTGAGAAACATTCAGATGACTTACTATTAATTAATTTACCTAATACAAAGACAAAAAGAGACCGCAACTTTGTCATTCGTAAGGAATACGTAACGATTGTTGAGAAATATCAAGCCTTACGGCTGCCTAACACTCCAATCAATCGTTTTTTTCTACAGTATCGCAATGGAAAGTGTGTTAGACAGCCTATGGGTACTAATAAAATTGGCAGTATCCCACGAGAAATAGCAACATTTTATGAACTTCCAGAACCCCTGTTGTACACGGGTCA
Organism: Sesamia nonagrioides; assembly: GCA_017933935.1. NCBI lineage: Eukaryota > Metazoa > Arthropoda > Insecta > Lepidoptera > Noctuidae > Sesamia > Sesamia nonagrioides. Next base: position 349,491 of record JADWQK010001929.1, on the reverse strand, counting down.
TTGTTTCCGACGAACTTCAGCCACACTTTTGGCTGATTCCGGAGCTGATCTCCTGTCCCTTAAGCGCCACGGAGGCTGGAAGACCAATGCAGTTGTAGAGGGATACATAGAGGATTCCATCCAAAATAAGTCTAAAATATATGAAGGCATCGTAGGAGCCATTACACTGAAAGAGCCTCAATCGGAAACTTGGACTGGCCCTTCTACATCAAAAATAAGCCGTTATGAAACACCTAACCCTCTCTCTCCAACATTCACGCCAAGGGAATCCGATGAATCGGTACAACTATTAAGTATGACAGACAGTTTACCGAAAAACAGTACCTACACAAGTGACTAACACCAATATTACAGTACCAAACAAAAATATTACACTCAATTTAAATAACTGTTGCAACGTTACTTTAAAATTTTCTTAATTATACTTTAGTATTATTTTATTATAATTTAAAGATTATCCTGTAATACTTACCTGTCATAATGTAGTAATTAATACCTAAACTGAAATAAAAGTGTACCTATCTTGTGATTGTAAACATTTTTTTATTGCATTTAGTCATTTCCTCGCTGAGGTGGAATGAAAAGTTACGTGTTGCACTCGAGTGCAAAGATTTTTCACCTCGTGTCCTTTTGATTCCCTCGCTAACGCTCAGGATTCTAATTTTGAATCACTCGCTGCGCTCGTGATTCAATTTTAGACTCCTTCGCTTGCTCGGTCATCAAAATTGAACACGCGGTTAAAAAGCAACTTTGCACTCTTGTATAACAAATAACTATTGTCGCAATACTTTCTGAGTGATCTGATATTGTAGGTGCACGTCTGCCCAACCCTTCCAAAGCCAGTGTTCCGCATTATGTTATGTAATAATCTACAAGTTCCTCGCATGCTGGGTTTAATATTAAAGTTAAACGATAAGAAATATTAAAAATATGTCATGTTGCACTCAACTAAAAGGCTAGGCTAAATAAATCAAATACTCATTATAAATAAATTCGCACGGATACAATACAAGCTTCATAACCTTGGCCTGACTATATACATCTGAGGTCAATTGTTTGCAAGAACTAAATAAATCAAAGCTTTAATTGTATCTTAAATAGTTACCTACTTGTTATTTATACGCTTAGCGTGACACAGCCACGTAAAGGCGCTTTTATTTAGCTTAATTAAAAATGTTGAGGAATGAAAGAAGAAGTGTTTTCGGTAAATCAAACATTGATGTTTCCGTTGTGGCAACCCTAAGTGAAGGGAGGCCTTGGTCCACTAGTGGACCTCTATAGGTTGAGAAGAAGAAGAAGTTTTCCGTGACAATTTTTTTTATGTATACATAAATTAAAGCAAATGAGGATTGCAGTAGTATTTTTACTCGTAATCAAACAGAAGCCTTGTTGGGATGGGAAATCATCAAATTACTTCTCCCGCTCTGGGCGGAGCGGCGTGCCAGACTTTTACTGACTAAAACTCACCCGTGTTTCTTCGCTTGCCTGTGCGACTGCCAAGGCCACGGTTTCTTGTTTAACTAACCCGCAACCCTGACCCAGGAGGCATCGGTCTTCGTAGGACCGCGTCACGATGTGCTGACATCTCTTTAAGGCGCGCGTGAAACACGACGCGCCGTTGACTCGGGCCTGGTCCTTACCGGGTGGCAAACTGCCCACTGCTCACCGCCTGCAGGTCCGCACCTACGGTGCCTCGGAGTTTGGTTTCGTCTCCCGACCAGGGCGTCTCCTGTGGCGGCTAGTGGCGTGAGGGCGCTGGGATTCCCGTTGCCTCACGCGCTCCGCCTCCTCCTTTGCCAGCATCACTGCTTCACAGAAGGAAGTGATGGCCTGCCATGCACTCTCGCTCCGGACCATGGCCTGGACCAGGGTCGGACGCGAGGACACAGCGGTGCTCTACCCAAGCCGGGCAGACCTCCACCGTATGCTCCACCGTATCAAACAGATGCCTGAGTTCTAATTTCGTGGACTACCCTGACGCTTTCACCTTATTTCTTTGCGGACTACAAAACTCACGGTAGATAGTCAGTTAATGTGCAAAAGATACTCAAAGAAAAGAAAATAGCTTTTAAAGAATGGCAAGGTGTAGAAAACGGGAATGATAGTTTAAAAGAGGACAAGATGAAGATTTATAATGAATGGAAGAGGAAGGCAAAAAAGGCGGTAGCAGTTTCGAGGGCTAAGGCACAGGAGAAGTTGTATGACTCACTGGACAGCCCTAGAGGCCAGAAGGAGCTCTACCGGATTACAAAAGCAAGAGAAAGGAGAACGAGAGATATAAGTAATATCAAATGTATGAAAGACGATGCTGGTAAGGTTCTGTCCAGGGATGACGAAATAAAAGAGCGATGGAAGGTTTATTTTGAAAAGCTAATGAACGAAGAGAATAAATGGAGTGGCGTGCTCAAAGAGGTACAAGACAATATGGGTTTAGTAAGAGAAATTAGCATGGATGAAGTAAGAATAGCAGTACAAGGTATGAAAAATGGAAAAGCTATGGGCCCAGATGATATACCAGTAGAAGTATGGAAGTGTTTAAAAGGAGATGGATGTATGTGGCTGACTTTATTCTTCAATAAGTTGTTGCATGAAGGAGAGATCCCACAAGAATGGTGCAATAGTTCACTAGTGCCCATCTTTAAGAATAAAGGTGATGTACAGGACTGTAACAACTATCGAGGAATAAAGCTCATGTCACATAGTATGAAGGTATGGGAGAAAGTGATTGAGAAAAGATTGCGAGAGGAGAGTGAGATTACCCCAAACCAGTTTGGGTTTATGCCAGGTCGAGGAACAATGGACGCCACTTTTGCACTCCGCCAAGTGTGCGAGAAGTACAGACGTGCACACAAGAACTTGCACATGGTGTTCATTGATCTGGAGAAAGCGTATGATAGGGTACCTCGTGATGTGCTGTGGTGGGCCCTGAAAGAGAAAGGTTTGCCAGGGAAGTATGTAGAGTTAATTCGTGCTATGTACAGTCGATCTCGTACCTACGTCCGGTCGGCTGCTGGCAATACCGACGAGTTCAGTGTGGCGGTAGGCTTGCACCAGGGATCGGCTTTAAGTCCGTACCTCTTCCTGTTGATTATGGACGCTCTTACGTCGGACATCCAGGAGGAGGCACCCTGGTGCATGCTGTTCGCCGATGACATTGTTCTCGTCGGTGAAGATGGACCTGAGATCCAGAGCAGATTGGAGAAATGGCAACAGAAGCTGGAGAATGTTGGCTTGAAAATCAGCAGAACCAAAACCGAATATATGTTCTGCGATTTCGGCGGTCTCTCCACTTCTGGAGCCATAGCCCTTGATGGCGCACTCCTACCAATCTGCTCCGACTTTCGGTATCTCGGTTCACTCGTGCAAAGCGATGGCGAAATAGATCGGACGGTTAAGCACAGAATTAACACTGGGTGGATGAAATGGCGGCAGGTCACGGGAACAATCTGCGACTCCCGCATTCCCCTTAAACTTAAGGGGAAAATATATAAAACCATGATCCGACCTGCTGTCTTGTATGGATCAGAATGTTGGGCTACGAAAGGGATGAATGAAAGGCAATTGCATGCAGCCGAGATGAGAATGCTAAGAGGGATGTGTGGTGTTACACGAATGGATAGAATAAGAAATGAGTACATAAGAGGAAGTCTGAAAGTGGCACCGGTAGCTGAAAAGTTGTGTGGAAATCGGTTGTCATGGTACGGGCATGTGTTACGGAGAACTGAGGAGAATGTCGTGAGGAGAGTCTTAATTATGAATGTTGATGGCTATAAGAGTAGGGGAAGACCAAAGAAACGATGGATGGAATGTGTGAAGGATGATATGGCTAAGAAGGGGGTGACTGCCGAGATGGTTTCTGATAGGGATGCATGGAAGAAAAAGACATGTTGCGCCGACCCCAAATAAATTGGGATAAGGGCAGGAGAATGATGAGATAGTCAGTTAATGAAATTGTTCCTGATATCTTTTTGGCGTATGTAACTCAACAGAGTTTATGAAGTTTCATGACTACTGTTTCCCAAAAACCTATAGGTAGCTCTTATTTATTCATTTGACACCATCAATAAAAATATCTTCGTGTTCCTTGTTAAAAATCATTTGTCATTCTATGTATGTAGATGGCATTACACAACAATACGACAATCAAAACGGATTCTTAGATTGTTATGCAGAACACAAATAATACTGCGTAAAATCGTTAGTTTCACTTAACTACTTATAATGTTATGTTACGGTAACCGATTTAGCTTTCCAATAAAGACTCCCAAAATATTCTTGATTAGTTTAGCAGTGGTAGTCACATAGCGAACAGGAATAAAAATAACAAGCGCACAAACTTTGACTACATTAATCCTAATTCCTACTTAATATTATAAACACGAAAGTTTTTGATGATGTATGTATGCATGGATGGCTGGATGGCTGGATGGCTGTTTGTTACTCTTACACGCAAAAACTACTAAACGGATTTGGGTAAAATTTGGCACACAGATGGTTTATAACTATAAATATTACATACTTATGATACTTTTTATGACGATATTCCCATGGGATTGAAACCTACACAAGTAAAACCGAAGGGCGCAGCTAGTTCAGAATATATAGAACAGCAATTTTTATTTTTGATAACCATCAAAAAAGCCTATTCTAGAGGTCTAGAATCGTTTCTGAAATCATGGTAACAGTTTACGTAATGGTAAGCAGTGATGCAATCGTAGATGGTTAAGCGCGCTAGTTTATTGGGTTAGAACTTATTCACTCTAGTCTTGAAAACACTTAAATTGCAGTCAGACGGATACACCGTCGCTGGCAAATTGTTCCAGTCCCTCGATGTACGCGGTATAAAAGACGAGGTGAAACGCTTCGTCCGGATCGTAGTAGTGTCAACAACGTAAGAGTGGATATTCGCCGTATGACAGGTTGTTCGATGATGGAACGGAGATGGAGGAATTAATTCATGCAATTCCCACGCACAGTCTCCAAAAGACATTATATAGAACACCGACAGGCTGACTACTCTTCACCTGTGTTCCAGGCTTAGGGTCGCCAATTAGCCTCTTTGCATGCCTCTCCACCGAATCATAAAGTTGCCAGGTGGCATTTTCAACTTTCATATTTATAATTCAATTCCCCTAAATTAAATGTAAGGTTTAAAACAATTTGGGTCAGGGTTGCGGGTTGGTTAAACAAGAAACCGTGGCCCTAGCCGTCGCACAAGCAAGTGAAGAAACAAGGGTGGGTTTTAGTCAGTAAAAGTCTGACACGCACTTCCCCTCCGCCCAGAGCGGAAGAAGTCATTTGATGATTTCCCATCGGAACAAAAACAAAATGTTTTAAACAATTTGGTCTGGTAGGATACCGATGCACTGGTTTTCATTAATGTTACATACAGATATGAGACATATGTCTATTTAGTAAGTAATTGGTATTAAATAACCTTATTATAAGAATACAAAGACATTCAATAATTTATAAAAAAAGATTCCATTATTCAATTGGAACTTGAAACGGAGCTACTTACATAGACCTGTTAAAATGACTGATTGTTAATATAGCCACCACTTTTTGCTTGTTCTATCGTTATTAAGTAGTTATGCATTATAAACGTGAACTGTTGTACGATATGTATTATTTATCACTGTTTTTATAGACCTTGCGATCGTGTATTGATTTTAATACTTTGCACAGGCTACTATCAATCATGAAGGACGTAACGACAAAGATTAGTTAATTTGAATTGGTCATTGTAAGCTTCTTGTTCTAATATTATAACTGCAAAAGTTTGAAGAGTAACATATGTTTTTTTACTCTTTCATGGAAAAACTACTAAGCCGATTTGGATGAAATTTGGCACACAGATAGTTTATAGCCAGGAATAATTGATAGGATACTTTTTACGTCTATAATCGCAAGAGATCAAAACTTACGCGGGTCAACATGGGGCGCACAGCTATTAATACATATCCATATATTATAAGTTTAACATCATGCTTATTATGATTTTATTGAGTTAAGAGCTTCGATTTAAATCCCAGGTCTTTTTTACTACATCCTGTATGCCTAACTGTTTCGATTAATACTTAAATAAGTTTAATATTTTGCTTATTGTGATTTCATTGAGTTAAGAGCTTTGTTTTAAGGTCTTAAGCCCAGGTCCTTTTTACTAGCGGCGATCGGCGGCGATCTCTCGCGTCCTGGTCTAGGCCATGGTCCGGAGCGAGAGTGCAGGGCAGGCCGTCACCTCCTTCTGCGAAACAGTGATGCTGGCAAAGGAGGAGGCGGAGCGCGTAAGGCGACGGGAATCCCAGTCGACGGCGCGTCGTGTTTCACACGCGCCTCAAAGAGATGTCAACGCATCGTGACGGGGTCCACGAAGACCGATGGCTCCTGGGCCAGGGTTGCGAGTTGGTTAAACAAGAAACCGTGGCCTGGCGTGGCCAAGTGAAGAAACACGGGTGGTTTTAGTCAGTAAAAGTCTGACACGCCCTTCCGCTTCGCCCAGAGCGGGAGAAGTCATTTGATGATTTCCCATACCACTAAAAAAAAAAGAAAAAAACAAGTTTTTTTACTACACCCTATCCCCATAACTGTTTCGACGTCGTTTAGGTAGGAACTGTGCTAGTTTTTATAAGGTCATGGATAAGCATACTATGCAGATAAAGTAACGTATGTCTGCCATAACCTTCTTCTATCAGGACCATCAGAACGTAACCATCACTTCTGCGAAATGTCATTTGTATATAGCTCACTAATATATTGGCACATCTGCAAAAAAATGTGAAACTGAGCTTAAAATACTTATTTATTAGCGTCTAAGCGTACCAGCCTCTCAAGTATCAGTATACGATTCCAGATCAGGCAAATATGTACTAATGTTGCTTTTCTAAGTTATATGTACTTTCTAAGTATATCTTGGACAACAATAACTGATTAAAAGGTGAAGGAAAACATCTTGAAGAAACATGGACTGAAATCGCCAACCCGCATAGAGCAAGCGTAGTGATTACACTCAATCCTTCTCTGTATGAGAGGAGACCTGTGCCCAGCAGTGGGATGACAAAAGGTTGATGATGATGATGATGATTCGTACCTTGAACTTAAGTTGAACACTGCGTTTGAAAAGAAAAACGAAAAATTAATTCATAAATTAATTTCAAACATAAGATCTTTGATCCTTTTTTTTGTAAAATATGTAAAACGTAGATGTGCCGATAAGCGGACCCCAGACTCCAAAGCTGAAAAGCTACGGATGTGACTGGGGTTAACGCTGAGATTATGATGATGTTGTAGATGTGCCGATATATTACTAGGTCAGCATATCATTCTCAGGCTTGTATGTATTGAACCTTTTTGAAGAAAGTAGTAATTATTCCGTTACAGTAACATAATTAGCTTATTTACTATGTTCTTCTTAACTATGCAACTGGTTTATAACAAAGAGCTTTTTTCCCAATTTCACCTAGTTTATTTCGTTTTCGCTAATTGGTAAGGCATATAATTATCAGCGCTAGTGCGGCCCAGATCTACCTATCAATTAACAATTTATTTGATACTTTTTGATAATAGACTTGCTAGTTTTTTTGTAATAAGAAATGAATTAGATTACTATTGCATAAACGAAATTATATCATCATTATCTCAGCGTTAATCCCAGTCGCATTCGAAACTTTTTCAGTTTTGGGAGTCTGGGGTCCGCTTTACCAGTCTAACTGCTGATTTTGGCTAACCTTCGATATTTTCCGTAAAGCGACTGCCGTCTGACCTCCGCAACCCGAAGGCGATATCAAAGCATTGCAGTTAGATCAATTATTGAACTTTTGAGAGCTCCAAGAATCCGTAACAACTGCCATTAGATTTTCGTATGGCAACCTGGACCAAAAGCTTAACGTGCTTTCCGAGGCACGACCAGACTAGTGCAAATATTCATATTCATGCATAAAAATATTTGCACTGAGAGAACGGAGGCTGTCAAACGAAAGTATATCTAGTACCTAATTATTATGTAACAAATCAATAAGTATAAGTAATTAAGTATGATAACAAAAACGAGTGTAATAGTACATTACGATATTAGTGCGTAATGATGGTTATAACATGCGAGGCGGAATTTCAGCCCGAGCCGAAGGCGAGGGTGTAACTGAGCCGAGCATGTTATAACCAATACGCACGTATATCGTACGACATTTTTTAACACACTTGCGAGGAAACAGAAAAAATGATATTCAGAATACAAGTACAAAGAAAAGAAAATTTGAGAAAAATGGCGCGAGGTTTATTTTCTGCCGTAGCTGCGTGAAAATGTTGGCAAAGATGCTAGAGCATGCAGTCAAGTTTTTAAATTACCGAATAAACTGTTTTTTTTTACAAATACTCATTTAAATACAAACAAATACAAATTTGTTTATTTCAAATAGGACATCAGTTATTTTAAATAAACTCAATCTGTGAATGCACACTGTTGCTTTCCCGCCATTAGTATTATTATTTGCCATTTCAAATATGGAACAGCGCGCTGCTCACTGGCTAGAGCCACGCGGCGGCGATCAGTTCCATAATTATTTGAAATGACAAATAATGCTGTTATGGAATTTGTATGGACTATAACTTAACTATTTGCTTTGATAACACACGCGTTTGTTATGGCCCGCTTTACATATTTAAAACCGATGGGATTACATCAGCTTTACGAGCAAGGGTGTTAAAAAATGTTTTACAGGTTTTTTTAAGTTTAACAATGATACATATGTACATAGGTATGTATGTACCTTTGTTAAACTTAAAAAAAAAAATATTCCAAGCAAGCTGCGGGTTTTTTTTTCGATTAATACGTAATTAACATAAAACAATAAAAAATAAGGGAATGTTGCAAAAACAGCTCGACGTTTTTTTTATGAAATTCTTATTCGAACGGAAACTAATTTGATTAGGTGTGGGTGCATATTTTTAGACATTTTTTCTACCGGTACATAGGAATGTGGAAGTACAAAATTAAAAGTCGAAATCAAAAGTTTTAATGTTCCTGCCATCATACATAATTATCTACAACAGACCGAGAACCCTTCATCCAAGAACAGAACGACTTCCTTTACTTTTGTGACGAGACTTTAAAGATATTTAGATGTTTATTTTACTTAATCAAAACTGTTTTGACAATCAGCACCCTAATTACTTAACACACTATTACCACCTATTACTATCAGTTGGAATCACTTCGAAACATACCTATTGCTAATCCATTGCTCCAAGCGTTCGAAAATATGTCTGCACAGAAATATAAATAACGCAATCATCATCATCACAGCGTTAATCCCAGTCGCATCCGAAGCCTTTTCAGCTTTGGAGTCTGGGGTCCGCTTTACCAGTCCAACTGCTGAAATGGCTAAACTTCGACATTTTCCGTGAAGCGGCTGCCGTCTGACTTCCACAACCCGAAGGCGACATCGAAGCATTGCAGTTAGACCAATTGTAGGACTTTTGAGGGCTCCAACAACCCGTAACGATTGCCACTAGATGTTTGTATGGCAACCGGGACCAGCGGCTTAACGTGCTGTCCGAGGCACGACCAGACCAGTGCAAGTATTCGTATTCATGCATACAATTACTTGCACTGCGCAAACATAAATAACGCAATGAATGTTGTTAAACTGTCAAAATGAAACCCATTGCTGCTGATAGTATGCTAAGCAGTTAGCCTGCTGTTTGAAAATATTATTACATGACACAATACAATGCATATGGTGGCTGTTAGTGTCAATCTAAACCATGACCTTGACTGTCCGAGTGACAGGCACAGGTTACGGTCTCAATAACAATGACATTATAACTTCACCCACTTCATTGTGACAAACATAATTTATTTTTGTATAATTATTGTAGTAGAACGCGGCCTTAATTAAAAATAGGCTCTAGAGTAAAGGCAACCCGGTGGTACCGATCGAAATTTACGAGTCATAGGCTTGATCCAGACGGGCGATTTTACTTCGTTTATATTATTTCAGCACCTGGTCTCAAACCGGTGAAGGAAAACATCGCGAGGGAACCTGAATGTACCAGAACCAATTCCTACCCGATTGATGAATTGGTGACGGTGATGGATTATGACCTGCTCCTTCCCAAGGCAAGAGAAGAGGGGCTCTCGTCTGCTGCGATTTTGACCAGTTTCGGAATCTACTACCAAAGTGGCGTCATTATGACATTCCAGTAGTCCATCACTGACACTGCACTCCATATTAATAAATGTTCAAATGGGGTGTTGGTGTTTAGAAAATCATTTCTTTTAACGGATTTTATATTAACGGCAATACGGCAATATCATTCTATCGGCAATTTAGCATATTACGAACTTATAAAGCACAATGACAATGAAATCGTGTTAGAAGACAAAAATATAAAAATAGCTGACTAGGGCCCCTGAATTCCAACAGTGGGACTGACAAGCCTTTTTTTATTATCCTATCCGTATGGAAAATATTTTCTCTCTGAAAAAAGCAAGAAAAAAGCAACCAATAGAAGATATTATGTCGTCACATAAACTAAACTACATCGCCGCGTGGTAGATTAGGTAGTGCCTACTTCCACTCACCGAGAGAAAACCTGTATCGTAGCAGGTAGGGGGGCATAATAGGCTGATTATGTATTAACTAAAAGAAAACTGTAGTTATAATTGGACGTAGTTATGCAAAATAGATCCAACCCACAAAAACCGTTTTTTGAGTTACTGTCATAAATGTCTAAAATTTACATAAACAAAAAAATACAGAGCCGCAAAATAGTACAGGAAAATACCTGGCACTATTTAAAAGGAAATTTAAATCTACTATCATGTTATTTTAATATATAAATTTTACTTCAAACTCTATGTTCTCAAAAGCAAGTTAACTGGCTGTATCTTTTTTGCATAACTACGTCCAATTGTAGTATATTTTATTTTTTATAAATCTCGTCTCAAAACCATATGATCTGATAAGATTTGAATGAAATTGGGAGATTAAAAATTTCCAATTCGGCAGTTTTTTATACTATAGTTTTTGTATTGTATATAGATAACATACAATATAATAATACTTTTATTTAAATTTTATTACTGTTTTTTCTAAGTTGGCAACCATTTCGTTTATGTTTCGGGGAATCCCTCAATTTTTTTAATTATTATCGATGACAGTATTAATTAAAACGTAGTGATTACTTGATCTGTGGTATTAATTAGAGATTACATATATAGAAGCACATTGCTGTTGCCAGTGTTGTTAAAAAGTGCGTACCTAAGTACTTATCGTAATGTCATCGAAAGGGCGAGATTTTGCGAGAGTTCTTGCAGTTCTTGGCATATAAAAGTTGTCATACTAACTTGCCAGCACAATAATTGTGCCAAGAAAATGCCAACAAATTTAAAAAAAATAATTGTGCCTTTAATAACATAATTTGACGACACAGCACGCAGTGGCTGAGCGATCGATTGATGTGCCGCGTGTTGCGGGTTCGATTACCGCTCGAAACAAATATCTGTGTGGTCAACAGGTAGTTTTTCCGAGTCTGGTTATTTTTTTATATGAGTTTAAATGTGTGGAAACGCGGGCACGAAACAGGAGAAGGAATTTCTCCTGTATCGTGGCTGCGTTTAATCTTTGTCCCACACTCCTGACGTCCTCCGTGGCGCAGCAGTCAACACGCCTGCCTCCGACGTGGAGGCCCCGGGTTTGATCCCCGGTAAGGTCATGATGGAAAACGATCTTTTCCTGATTGGCCTGGGTCTTGGATGTTTATCTATATATGTATCTATTATAAATATAGTATCGTTGAGTTAGTATCCCATAACACAAGTATCGAACTTACTTTGGGGCTAGCTCAATCTGTGTGATTTGTCCATATATATTTATTTATTTATAGGAACGTTTAAAGAACTGGTCATAACGTTACGTAAGGTTTAGGGAGGAGGAGATGGTATGCTACTTAAGACATATTTTATCATTATACATATGTACATGTTCCTCTTGGTTAAATGTTATATAATAATTATGAATCCATACCTCCCGACATAAGAAGGCTTTAATTTCAAGACTGTTGGGCATTATAAACAAGTCTGCTAAGCTACAGACGTCAATAATAATACACGTGATTATAATTCTAATAATAACGCAAGCCATATTTGTTTTTATTTTATCAAATAAAAAAAATAACTCACCTTTTATTCAACTATGTATAAAAAATATTCTCCCAAAACTCTCACTTTAGAAATCAACGAACGATATACCTACTATATACTGAAAATATATAACATTTTACTATTATTAAAAACACACCGCTCTCGTAAATTAACTTTTACAATAAAATTTACAAATTGATTTTCATTTGTTTTCGTGATGACCAAAAAAAACAAAACCACACATTCGAAATATGTCACGTTCGGCCAGTTTTTTTTTTCACAACTTTTATTGTTATTTTTTATTCAGCCAGCTATTGTTTCGAGCCGAACCGCATGGGTGAATGGGCTGTGTATCCGTGTGTCCGAACCACAAGATAATAGGTGCCTAACTAAGTAAATGGAGCTAGAGAGCCTGTGCGTACGAAACGAAGGATTCGGCGCGTATTCATTGTAAGGCCGAATAAGTATACCTAAGTACATATCTGTATTGTTTCGTAAGCGCTTGAGAAAAGTTGTTTTTTTTTTCTTAAAGCTGTACTTTTTATATCGTACCCTTAAGGATCATCATCATCATCATCAACCTTTTTATCGTCCTACTAATGGGCACAGGTCTCCTCTCACACAGAGAAGGATTGAGCGTAATCACCACGCTTGCTCAATGCGGGTTGGCGATTTCAGACCCAAAGTCCAGGTTTCCTTAAGATGTTTCCTTCACCTTCAGTCATTGGTGTCCAAGGTATACTTAGAAAGTGCATATAACTTAAGAAAAGTTACATTGGTACTTGCCTGACCTGGGATCAAACCTGCGCACTCATACTTGAGAGGCTGGTGTTTTAACCACTAGGACACCACGACTAAGGATAATGTAAAATATTTGGTGCTAACTTTAAAAATACCTACCTAATATAAAATACTTATTGTGAATTCCAAAGCCTAGAGCACAGGCGTAGAATAGCCAGCCTGTCGGTGTACTATAGGATGCATTTTCGAGAGTGTGCGAGGGAATTGCATGATTTAATTCCCCCATCTCCGTTTCATCATCAGACGACTCGTCGTACGGCGGGTTTCCACCCTTACGTGTTGGCACCACTATGATCCGCTGCGTTCGCCTCCTCTTTTATACCGCGTACATCGGAGGACTGAAACAATTTGCCAGCGGCGGTGTTTTTGTCGGACCATAATTTAAGTGTCTACAAGGCTAGAGTGAATAAGCTCGCGCGCTTCACCATCAACGATTGCATCACTGCTCACCATCAGGCGGAATTGCGGTGAGGCACTGATTTATAATTTATAAAAAAAAGAATTTATGCCCGTCTTATTAAATTCTTCTTTTTTCATATAATGAGATTAAATTTTTAATATCGAATATAAACCATAATCCGTCGTTGTCTTATAAGTTACGTTTCTATATTGCATCGTAAATCGTATGACAGTGAAAACACTCAAATTTTCCATAAGCAATTTGCAAAACATAATTTTAATAAACCCAAGTATACCTACCTAAAGTAATAACATGTACCTATATTATACCTTACTTGTAACCATGCTAACTAATCTACCCACGTTAATGACTTGGCAAACGCTCATAACTTTTAATTGAGTCGTATCAAGTAGGTAGCCAGTACCTACATTTTATCATATTTCCTAGTTCCTTAAACCAATTAAATACACTCAATAAATTGTGGAAGAAAGCCACTCTTCTAGAAAACAAAATCCACTTCCTGCGGTCGGTTCATGGATGGGTGGCTATTTTTACATACCAAGACCCCTTAATTCCGGGTGTTATTATGGATCTTTGACAGTCATTTCGGGTCGTCAGAAGCCCGAAAGTCAGGCAATTAGTCTTCCATGAGGTATCGTATTACCTAACAAATGGGTCGGGAGGTCAGATAGGCATCATCATCATCAGTCCTCTGCTGGACATAGGCCTCTTCTGTTTCACGCCATTCAATACCACTCGATTTTCGTCAACTCCCATGCAGCTACTACCAATCATCCTGCGAAAATGGGAGGAAGATAGTCATGTTCTTCTCAGCCTATACAGGTCCACTGCTGGACAGAGGCCTTCCCCAAGGCTTTCATTCCATTGGGGGCATTGCCATAATCCACGCTTGGCAGGCGGGTTGGAGATCGCAGTAATTTGTTATTCCACAGCGCTACTGCCCGCTTCCCTGGTGAGAGTTCCCTTAGTCGCCTCTTACGACACCCACGGGAGGATATGGGATGGTACTACCCGGTACCACACGGTACAGATAGGCATCACTCCATAAAAATAGTGGTATTCAACTGAAAGACTGGCAGCCAACCCCAAGAAAGTTGGAAAAGGCTAGCAGATGATGTGGAAGAATTAAGCTTAAGCTAGAAGAGCATCCTCGATTATTTGGCTACTCTGACACTTGCAATTACCAAGAATTGGCCCTAGTCAGCACGTAGTATGGATACGTCTCAGCGCCTGCTGTTAGCAGTAGAATCATCAACACTCTCCATACGAACCAATAGTGTCAAAGTTTAAACGCACGACGCAAATCGCGTTGACAGTTTTTAAGGTAGTCCGTGTCAGAAGTTATGGATACGCACTTTAGTGCACATGCGAGTAATGCGAGTCAACGACTGAGGTAAACCTATCACCGGCTGTCGTCAACGCCAGTCGGTGACCCCTGCCGATACATGCCGCTTGTGTATTTGTACAGTACCCGGCACGTATGTTGGCAAGATTTTGACGTAGTAGAGTAAATTCGCGCAGGTGCACTTCAGAACGAATGAACGCAAGTGTAATCGGGAGCGAACGGGGGACGTAGACGCGGTGCGGGAGGCAAAGGTCAACTGACGCATCAACCGCGCGGTTGGACCGGCGCGGCCGGCCCTACCTCATACCCCGCGTTCCGCGCGCACCACCAAACAGATCTAAAAAATATTTCTGCGCAGCTAAAGACTCTTGCCAAGTTACTCTGTAATCTGTGGTGCCGGGAACCGGGTACAGAGTGCAACACGTTGTCAATTCTCTTGTTCACACACTAAACTAATTTTAAGTTAAGTGCATCTTTTTATTTCTATTTCATTAAGAAAAGGATAGAAGATCAGTTTAATCCCCTCAAATTAAGTTACTCCATAGACAGTTTAAACGCGATTATAAACATTTGGTTTTTGAACAAGAGAATCAAGGCCATTGCTGAAGGCTATTGACGGCTGCAGCTATCTCTGACACGTGCCGCTTGTGACGCTTGTGTATGTTCATATGAATTTTATTTTCGTACATACTCGAACTGCTGAGTCTAAAAGTGCACTCTGGCCGTTGGACCACGGGTGTGTGGCACTACTACATATATTTCTTCTTCTTCTTCTTCTTCAGCCCATAGATGTCCACTGCTGGACAAAGGCCTCCCCCAAGGCTTTCCACGATGACCATCGGCTTCCCGCGACCTTCAACAGGTCATCATCTTCTAGTACGTGGCCGCCACTCCAGAACCTTACTGCCCCATCGGCCATCGGTTCTACGAGCAATGTGCCCTGCCCACTGCCACTTAAGTTTAGCGACTCGAAGAGCTATGTCGGTGACTTTGGTTCTTCTACGGATCTCCTTATTTCTGAATAGATCACGAAAAGAAACTCCGAGCATAGCTCTTTCCATTGCCCTTTGTGTGACTCTGAGCCTTCTTGTCATGCCCATTATGAGTGACCACGTTTCAGTTCCGTAAGTCATCACTGGCAACATACACTGGTCAAGGACTTTAGTCTTGAGATACTGTGGTAGTAGTAGTATGTAGCGTAGCTTCCCGAACGCTGCCCAGCCGAGCTGGATTCGACGAGGGGTCCACCCTTTATAGCAGAACTTTTTAAGTCATAATTTTATTTTGCATAGCAACGGATAGCATAAACCTCTTTTCACAGAAAATCGTTTGGCGTACACTCATTTACCATACACCGAAACCCATAATTCTGTAAGTCAGAATCATCTTTATGCATAAATTTCATATCTACAGGGTTCGGCACTCGAAGTGTTACTAATTTTACGTTGCTATAGCAACTAAACTGTTTACAATATGGCGCCCATTTTTTCACATTCCTTAGTGTATGGTATTGTCAATAAACTAACAAAAGCCTACTATTTTTCGTCGTTGTTAAAAAAAGTTTTGCAGATGGAAGTCAAACGAAACAATGTCATTGCTTTGTACTTGGCTGGAAAATCGCAGGCAGCCATCGTTAATGAGCTAGGACATTTACATTTGAACAAAATGTTTGTGTATCGGACCATCACGCGTTACAATGATACGGGTAGCATCAAAAAACGCCATGGAGGTGGACATCCAACAACAGCAACATCATCAGCAATGGTTCGAAAGGTAAAGGCTAGAATTGAACGAAATCCACGACAAAGCGCAGTTAAATTGGCGAAAAGTCTTAATGTATCTGCCCGGAGCATAGGGCGCATATTAAAAAATAAACTTCAACTGAAGCCCTACAAAGTACAAAAGTGCAAGATCTGACACTTGCACAAAAGACAGTTCCTCTAGAAAGAGCTAAGAACTTAAAGCACTTGCACGTTGATAGCTTGCTTGAAAATTTGGTATTTTCTGATGAAAAAATTTTTACCGTTCAGCAATATGTGAACAAGCAAAATGATCGCGTATGGTTAAAGTATAAATCAAATGACAATTTAGACCAACGAATTGCCTTGCGAAAGCAAGCACCAGCATCTGTGATGGTTTGGGCAGCGGTAACTGCCATGGGACGCTCACCTATCGTTTTCATTGACCAGGGCGTAAAGATAAACCAGCAGATCTACCGTAAAAAGATTTTAAACGATGCTTTGTTACCTTGGGCACGTAAGCAATTTGGTAGAAATCATTGGACCTTTCAACAAGACTCGGCACCATCTCACAAAGCTCGTGAAACCCAAATTTTTTTACAAGAAAATGTTCCGAGCTTCATTTCTTCGCAACAATGGCCACCATATTCCCCGGACTTAAACCCAATGGATTTTTCCATATGGTCAATTCTAGAAGCCAAAGTGTCAACAAAAAAATATGAGACGGTCGACGCCTTAAAGATTGCGCTTCGCCGAGAATGGAACAAAATACCAGCAGACCACATTCGTGCAGCGTGTGAAGCCTTCTCGGTCAGACTCGATACTGTTATCCGCGCTAAAGGTGGCCATATCGAACAATAGCTTCTTTTTTTATTTATTGTATATGTATTTTTTCGATACTGAAGTTCTTAAATAAATATGCTCATGTTTAACAGAATTACAGCATTTTGAATTGGTAACACTTCGAGTGCCGACCCCTGTATACTCTATACTAATATATAAAGGTGAAGAGTTTGTTTGTATGGCAGAAGATATTTTAAAAAGATTGCAGATAACACACCCAGACATCACGAACAATGATTTCATTTACAACGAGGTTCTCTTCCCCTTCACCGACTTCCAAAAAACACTACAAAGTGAAAAATAACTAATTTCGGAAGTCTGTGTCAAAAAGTAATATACAAAAACCAAAGACACCGACTTCCGAAATTAGTCATTTTTTTTTACTGTGTAGTGTTTTTTGGAAGTCGGTTGTTTTTTTTTTTTTGTAAAAAAAAGTTTTTAACTAACTTATTGCTTTATCACTGGCTGGGTTAGCTGCAGCCCAAATGGTTCGTACTGTCTTTGAGTTCAAATTTCAAATCGTATGTACCTAGAACATTGCCGTAACTACCTACACATACTACAATTCTATTCAGATCTACTGCAGACCTTCATTTTAACCCACACGGGTTTAAAGTGCTCATCAATATAAATGAATTAAATCCAAACACAAACTAGCTATTGCAAACCGCTGAGGAGTTCCAGAAACGGGCCATTGTCTTCATCATCAGAGCCCATGACAGTCACAACTACCGAGGTGTAAAGTTCTTCTCAATACAAATTAATCAAGCACAGCACACTAGGTAGCTTCTGTGAATTGTCGAGGAGTTCCTTCGACTGTCTCCCGGCTCTATAATCAGATCTACCCCAGACCTTTATTACATCGTAGCGCTTTAAAATACTTAACGAAAATATGTACTTAGAAATGCACTAGCGCCCATACGATTTCTGAAAGCTCCCCTTGATTTCTCTGGCCTTCCATCACCAGATCCTGACCTGGTGACTATGGGTCCAACTGGAAAGTATACCCTTTCAAACAAAAAAAGAATTTTGCAAATCGAACCAGGCGTCTTTGAGTACTCGGGGAACATACATAAAAAATTAAATCTCCTCCTTTATTGAAGTCGGCTAAAAATTCAGCTCACATTTTATGTACCTGAGATCGTTGCCAACTGCTGGTCTTCAAACCGCAGGCTGTTACCATATGGCATACTTATTGGGTATTGTGTTTTTAGTGAAGAAAAACTGTGAGGGTAACTGAGGGAGGGAAAATTAACACATTTAGGTTTTTCAAGTTGGATCATACAAGTAAATTGTTTTCTATTTTGTTACTGTAAAGATTTTGTTTTAACGGGTCTGAGATTCCCAGACTCCCCCTTTTGTATTTTACTATCATTTATTAAAAAAAAAAAAAACCTTTTAATTCAGACTTTACAATCCATAGTGTGTTAGTATAGTAAAACTTATAAAAACTAGTATTAGTTGAAAAATATAAAAAGTAAAATAGATAACATAAACTGAAAACGAAATAAATAATTAAAGGACGTTAAAATAATACAGTGCTTATTTCCTAATGTGGGTACCCAGTGCTGGCCGTAACTCATATCCAGCCTCTACTATTTAAACATATGACACAAAGGTACAAAGGCGGGCTAAACCCCTAGCCATCATTATTAGTTAAACACAGTGTTAGGATATTTGGTTTTTTAGAATATATGTTAATTTTATCTTAGCTTCTTCTTCTTCTTCTTCAGCCTATAGATGTCCACTGCTGGACAAAGGCCTCCCCCAAGGCTTTCCACGCTGACCAGTCTTGTGCTGCCCGCATCCATCGGCTTCCTGCGACCTTCACCAGGTCATCGGTCCACCTTGTTGGGGGCCTCCCTACGCTGCGTCTTCCAGTACGTGGTCGCCACTCCAGAACCTTACTGCCCCATCGGCCATCGGTTCTACGAGCAATGTGCCCTGCCCACTGCCACTTAAGTTTAGCGACTCGCAGAGCTATGTCGGTGACTTTGGTTCTTCTGCGGATCTCCTCATTTCTGATTCGATCACGCAGAGAAACTCCTAGCATAGCTCTTTCCATTGCCCTTTGTGTGACTCTGAGCCTTCGTATGAGGCCCATTGTGAGCAACCACGTTTCAGTTCCGTAAGTCATCACTGGCAACACACACTGGTCAAAGACTTTAGTCTTGAGACACTGTGGTATCTTGGACGACGAGAAGATGTAGCGTAGCTTCCCGAACGCTGCCCAACCGAGCTGGATTCGCCGAGACACCTCTTTCTCGAAGTTGGACCTACCTGGTTGGACTGTTTGTCCCAGGTATACATACTCGTCAACAACTTCGAGTGCGTGCGTTCGAGTGAGTTGTTGGTTGTGGTTGGTTGGTTGGTCAATTAGGAAACCGCAGAATTCTTTACATAAAAAAATTGTATGCACAGACGTCACACATGAACGTACGACAATCTGTCAACATTTTTTATTAGATTTGCAGCTTTATCGCTGAGGTTGGTTGGGAATATTTTAAGGATTCGGGTAGCTTGACCTTATTTTATTTTGTCGTCTGTACATTACCACTTTAACCAACCGCTTGGGCCAACTACTGCTAGTTGGCCATGTTGTCAGCCACAACCTACGTATAGTTCACAAGTTCGAACTTAGGTAGATACTTTACTTTATTTGATTTCATCACCAATGTGGTGATGATGATTAATTCATCACCAATGCGATGATCATTAAATTCATCACCCATGAGGTGATGACTAAAGATGATTAATTCATCACCAATGCGATGATCATTAAATTCATCACCCATGAGGTGATGACTAAATTCATCACCACATTGGTGATGATTACATTCATCATCACATTGGTGATGAATTGCATATACAGTGAGTAAATCGACACACCCTAGAATACAACAACTTTCTTCTTGAATCTTCAAGTTTATGTATGTCGCGAAGTAAAGTTCGCACCAAGTAAGTGTCGAAGTGATAAAGAATGTAGGTACCTAAGTACCGACTTTTATTGTTGTTTACTTTATTCACGCATTTTTCGCATGAATAAAGTACCAAATACGTCCAACCAAAAAGTATTTTTCTATTGTGTTCGGGCTTAATATAGTTTTTCAACTGAAAAGGGACAGTTTGGAAGTTCAATGGGTGCAGTGTATTCCTGCAAGGTTGAAATAAATTGATGGCAGTGGACATGATCCCGGTTTTGTCTTGTTTGGGTACATTGGGGTCCCACCACCGTCTTTGGGAGTCAAATCAACCCACCTGCCAGACGGTGCATCTGCTGACTTACGGACGGGGCCCTGACGCCGGCTTCCTCTTCGGGGTTGATTGGTCAGACGGCAGTCGCACTCGTAAAAGCCAAAAACCGCCAAACATGAAAAGTCTGATATATGAGGAATAAAGTACCTACATTATATTAGGTTATAAGTGTTTATTAGTTTATGATGGTAAACCCATAACATGTTCGTAGCTTGTTCTACAATAATTCAGTAGCAATATATGTGTGGCAGAGATCAGCTGATTCATTTCTTGGTGCCCGTATATCCCGGCATTCCTGAATGTTTCAGTGGCAACGAGGACTATAAAGAAATTACGTGTAGTGTTCTGTGTGGTGGTGACTGTAAAATAACTGTAACGATAAGCATCGGTAGAATTGGGGAGTTCAAAGTGCAATCAGACGATTGGAAGTTGTACGTGGAACGTTTTGAAAATTATTTCGTTGTCAACGGCATCAAGGACGATGTCCGAGTACCAACGTTGATTATGTTAATGGGAGCCGAAAGTTACGAATTACTTTTAACTTATGTACACCGCACAAACTAAGTACAAAGACATTTGAATTTGTAGCGGCCATAATGGAGAATCACCTACAACCTAAACCGAACGTTTTAGCCGAACGTTTTAAATTTCACCAACGGAAACAAAACGTGAACGAAAGTGTAGCAGAATACATGGCTCTTTTGAAAAAGATGTCAAAATCAAGTGAGTTTGAGACATGGCTAGAAGAAAGTATTCGGGATCAGATCATGTGCGGGATAAGTGGTAAAACTATACGTCAACGTTTATTTGCTGAGGATAAACTTGACTTTACTTGTAGGCCATAACATCTACTGCCGGCAAAAGTTACCAGACAAAGTCTTGCCGCCAAGCGATTCGTCGTGTTCTGGCATGATGTCTGGTGAAGCCGTACGGAGGACGGGTCGGAGCAGTTGTGTTGCGATGTGTGGCGGGTACGATGCGCCAAATGTTCTTGTGTCGGGAGTTTGGTCGTGGAGAGTCTCCAGATCAATTTCTCTCTAGCGCAGTTTCGTTTGGTCGTGTTGGTCTTGGGTTTAACATTGCATCAGCTCGCTCAACTGCCGTCTTCCTTCCTATTCCTTAGTTTTTTAAGTGAATAGGCTTAATAAACTAGTGCGCTTTACCATCAACGATTGCATCACTGCTTACCATCAGGCGGGATTGCAGTCAAGCACTAGTTTATAATTATTTTAAAAAAAAAGTCCTACAGTACCTATGGCCATGAGCATGGAAGCAGCGGAGAAAAATGCAGCTGTGGTCGAGGGCGGCACAAGGGCTACGGACAAAACGGACACTGCGACTGATTGTCTATCCATGGTGACAACGAAGCGACGTCACGCGGCGCATGCACCGAATAGGCCAGCGGCGGCAGCGGTGAGTGCGGGCGCCGGCAGGCGGCGCAACGCGTGGAGCGGGTAGCGGCGCGACAGACCATATGTGCAAACAATAATTTATAAGCATTAATTATCTAAGACATACATACATACCGGAAATTCTTGTTAATTTGGTTGTGTTTTTGTTCACTCCATATAACGATAACTCTCTATAACGACAAAAAATTCTCACTCACTCCTTGAGTTTTTACGCCATTCGTACATACGGCCGTGCTCATCAAAGCAATTTAGTAATTGCATAAATTAACAGAGGACATCCCTCTGTTAATTTATGCAATTATTAAATTGCTTCCTGGGTTAAAAAAAATGATTCTATTTAGTCCGTCATTCAGATTATAGAAAAATATTGCATACGCATATTTTATTTTATCAAACCAATAAAAATTTACAAATATAAAAGGCATCAAAGATCAGGAGTGGTGGCTGGTGACGTCACTGCTCGTTAAAAAGTGTAGAGTGCAGTGACGTCACACGAGTTTTCAACGCACTGTTTTCTGGAAATCAGACTGACGGACTAATTAGTTTTTAGTGAAATACCCTATTGTGGCCTAGTTTTAGGTCATTTGATGATTTCTCATCCAAAACAATTATCTTGGGTATCGACGGCTGCAGCTATCTATTTTACATGCCGTTTGTGTATGCTCTCATGCATTTTATTCTCGCAGATAAGTACTCGGACTGCTGTGTCTAAACGTCTAAAGGGTGTGCGGCACTACTACATATAACATTACATAATCAGCCTATAATGCTCCCACTGTTGGGACACTAGCCTCCTCTCGATGAGAGCGAGTGGGCCGTAATCTACCACGCTGGCCCCGTGCGGGTTGGGAGATGTCACATGTCTTCGAAGTTTTTGGCTTTGGGACATGCCGGTTTCCTCACGATGTTTTCCTTCGTCGTTTTGAAAGCGGTGGTGGCCCCATGGTGTCGGCCGTGACTTACAAAGTCGTAGGTTCGAACCCCGCCAAGCGCATTGCTTTGCACTACTACAAAGGTTAAAAAAAAGATGTTGGGGTGGCAAATTAAAAAAATAACTATAAATAAATCATTTCTTTATTTATAAATTATTTATTATCACAATTTCACTTTCACTTAAAATTAGTTATTAAAACGTAACAACGATTATGTTATTATTATTTACTTACTATTTTTATAGTTAAAGGTAAAAAATATAATATTTCTGTTACCGTGTCTTACAAACAGATTTTCAATTCTTCTTCAGCCTATAAATGTCCACTGCTGGACAAAGGCCTCCCCAAAGGCTTTCCACGATGACCGGTCTTGTACTGCCCGCATCCATTGGCTTTTCGCGACCTTCACCAGGTCATCGGTCCACCTTGTTGGAGGCCTCCCTAGATTGCGTCTTCCAGTACGTGGCCGCCACTCCAGAACCTTACTGCCCCATCGGCCATCGGTTCTACGAGCAATGTGCCCTGCCCACTGCCACTTAAGTTTAGCGACTCGAAGAGCTATGTCGGTGACTTTGGTACTTCTGCAGATCTCCTCATTTCTGATTCCATCGCGCAGAGAAACTCCGAGCAAGCTCTTTTGTGTGACTCTGAGCCTTCTTATGAGGCCCATTGTGAGCGACCACGTTTCAGTTCGTAAGTTATCACTGGCAACACACACTGGTCAAAGACTTTAGTCTTGAGATACTGTGGTATCTTGGACGACGAGAAGATATAGCGTAGCTTCCCGATTTACAATATTAATACAATAAAATCGTATAGTTAAACCTAAAAGTCATAGACCTGCTGTCGTCCGTACATACTAGTAGACCACTAGTATGTACGGAGGACAGCAGGTCAAGCTAACCGAAATTGTCAAATATTTCCAATTAACCCTGAGCCTTAATGCTTTAGAAAAAAAGTTGAATATCTAATAAAGATACCTATCTGACAGATTATATACGTAGCTTGATGCGCATCAGAAGTATAAAATAATAAAAATATCAGCACCCAAATTGCGTAACAACCTTTCAATCACAACCTTAATAATTATATTGAACTTTATTGCATATCCATTGCAATATATTGTTCATGTGATGTGTTACAAAAATAAACGAATGAATAATAACGCAATGAATGTTATTTAACTGTCAAAATGAACCCCAAGGAAGTTACAATAACCATAATGAAATGTTTTATCTTGTTATCATGCTTTTCTTTGAGAATAAAATCCATACTAACATCATTGATAACATCCATACTAATATTATAAATGCGAAAGTAACTCTGTCTGTCTGTTACGCTTTCCCGCTTAAACCTCTCAACCGATTTTGATGATATTTGGCACAGACAACCTTTAGACCCTGAGAAAGGACATAGGCTACCTTTTATTGAAAAAAATTTGATATTCCCGAGGGAAATCTAAAAAGCACGTTAGAACCGAATTAGCGCCCGCTGTAGCTTTTGTGGTATATTATACCACAAAATCTTACTAAGCAAATCTTTGCTTCAAGTATTTTGTAGGCGCTTGTTTTTAAATACAAAGTGTACAAAAAAATCGCAACGAGCGACGTCTTCTAACCAAAAGGCAAACATAGCAATGTTAATCAAATAGGGACGACGGAAACACCGCCGCTGGCAAATTGTTCCAGTCCCTCGTTGTACGCGGTATCATATACATAAAACATCATTCAACAGTCTGAAACGCAATATTATCAACGCCTTTACTACTACTAATATAACACAAGTCCTTCTTCTTATTCTCAAGTTTCTTCTTTATCTTATACTGCTGGTACTCCACCACGAAGTAGCATGCTACTCCTACAATCATCATGCCGAAGATAAGGTAGGTCTTGGCACTCGTCCTCAGGTACGGAGACAGGACGTAAGCAATGATGTAGCCTACGGATTCCCAGAGCCTGAAGTTTGAGAAGGCTGCTTCTTCTCTGCCGGGGAAGAGGATCCCGTAGTATGCTGAAACGAGAATATATTTTAATGAGGTAATGTTGAGCTCCAACAAGATGGACCGATGACCTGGTGAAGGTCGCGGGAAGCCGATGGATGCGGGCAGCACAAGACCGGTCATCGTGGAAAGCCTTGGGGTAGGCCTTTGTCCAGCAGTGGACATCTATAGGCTGAAGAAGAAGAATGTGGAGCTACCGTGGATTCACCACGCTAGCTCCACAGGCCCATTCCCTTTCATAGAGAGCAGTCCAGTGTCTCAAAATTGGGAAGTTAAAGGCTGATTACGTCATCATTATGCTGATGTTCCAGTTTGGATGAAGAAGTTTCGTTTCTTTTTTATAACGCATTTGAGAGCTGTACCATGGCCAATAATGCTTTAACACATTGCATTACTATCTGCATAATAGGTAGGACCAGTAGGTAATGCAAGATCTTACTTCTCAGAGGTTTAATCGGAATTTGGGATCTACAGACCTTTATTCAGATACCATGACTGGAATAGAATACTACTAGACAGAGTATAGCAATCTATAGCGTAAGTTCACCAGCGCGAAAGGACTTCAACGTTCTTTTTAGAAGAGGCCTTAGTCCTACGACTTCATTCCATAGTATTACTGACATGGCCACATAACGGCAAGTGTGTTATTTGCCTTGACAATAATCCTTAAACATCTATAGATAGAGGTATGAGGAACAGGTTGCAAAATTCAGTCATCTTCCATGGGAAATGATCCTATGATCCATAGCTGTAGCCACACTGGGGCAAGCTGGGGCGCTTGCCCCACCCTGGCTCTGATCTATCATCATCATCATCAACCTTTTTGTCGTCTCACTGCTGGGCACAGCAGGTCTCCTCTCTCCATACAAAGAAGGATTGAGCGTGATCACCACGCTCGCTCAATGCTTTGCAATGCAATCAAAGGTTGGCGATTTCAGACTTAAAAGTCCAGGTTTCCTCAAGATGTTTTCCTTCACCTTGTAATCAGTCATTCGTGTCCAAGATATACTTAGAAAGATGTCTAACTGTAGTCTGATCTATAAGGTGCCTAATAGCCCAAAAAAGAAAATAATACCGGGAGAGAATAGGCTGCTTGCGGCCCCACCCTGAGCCCAAGGCTGGCTACACCCATGCTATGATCAGAAGAGTGTTATGTCTGGTAGGTAACTGCCCGACTAGTTACATAAAATATAGGGATGTTGTATGTGCTAGTTGCGCGGTAAACTATACTTGCCCGATGAAGGATTTTTCATGACGTCAGTGTGATACGTAATTTGCATATGGTGGATATATGTATAAATGCAGCCACAAATGCATTTAGCTTACCATTAATCTGCACAATCCAAATGGAATCGCAGAGGCCCCACAGCACTGCTATGATGTACAGCACATATCCTTCTCCTGCGTGAGGCCGCCACGACAGGACAGTGCTGAACAATGCTGCTTGGACGACCGTCGCGCCACAGATCAGGGGAATACGCCCAGTTAGCTAGAATATTATCAAAAACAAATGTTACAAAGGTGCACTCAAATATTACAGCAGTAGTATTTCATTTTAATTTTTTTATTCCTAGTCTTGTTCCAGTTTTAAAAAAAGAAAAGAAAACAAAATTATTAGGCGTAATACCAGTATCACTAGTTAGCATTTGTATAAGCTCAAAGGGTCTGTAGAGGGCACCTGTGAATACATGAGCATCTGCCAGGCCCCCAACTCGGCGTAGTGAAAAAAATCGCGGGATTTTAGTCGGTAAGAGTCTGGCACAGACCCATAGATCAATACATAGACCTCCGGCTCCGTTGTCCCCGGACGGTTAAAAAAAACTACTAGCAGAAGTCTAACTCAGCAAAATATTTCAATTGCATGTATTCCTATTGACTTATGTGCAGGATTGGAACTGCCATAATTTCCAACAGAATCTAAAATCAGAAAAGCTTTTTTTTTGCAATTTATTTCTTTTCCAGTACTGTAATCTAAGTTGGTGTTGAAATTGATTCGGATTTCGTTGTTAATCCGTGAATTTTTTTCTAACTAACCATGCTATTTTTCCAAAACCTGTCAAAGCTGCAGTTAATAACATTTTCCAGCAGCGCTTTCCCGCCCGTATAATTTAAATTCTCCTGTATAATTTTTCTAAGTTTAGATATACCATAACTAACTACAGCATATTTTTCTTACCTTTGCCAAGTATCCGGTTAGAACACATCCGATGGCGTCGGATAATCCATAAGTCATCATGACGAAGCCGACTGAGCCGGTCCCTACAGCACATGACACGAACGCCTGTAAACATATCAGAGCAAATTGTATTCTTGTGTTTAGTTCTAGCTTTTAGTAGTACTTGACTGAACATTTTCACAAAAGTCAAGTCTCCTAACCGGAAGCGTAGCAAGCTTTAGCTGGGCCCCGTATAAAAATTTGTTTGGGGGGGTTTGTTCTCACAATTGAAAAAAAAATGCATAAAATTAATAGAAATATTTATTCATCATAGTTATTTGTCTGTCACTTTATCCAAAATTTTTAAAGTTACTGGAAAATTACTGTAATTATAGTATTTTTATAGGAACTTTCAGGGAATTCACAAAACTGCTGCTGCTTTTCACTTCTTAGGCCTTATAGCCTCTGCACACAGCGCGCGACGAGCGGTATCCAATGAGAACTTTGCTTCCCCAGGAACTGTTCGGAAAAGCAGAGCTCTCATTGGATATCGCTCGTCGCGCGCAGTGTGCAGAGGCCATTACGCGGGAAAAAGAGAAATTGCTTTTTTTGACTTTTGTCATTTGTGAAATAAAAAAAAAATGGGAGGTTTTTATTAATTTTTGCTTACGCGAGTTGGGGGCCCCGTATAATTGATACGGCCGATACGGCGGTAGCTACGCCCCTGCTCCTAACCAGCCTCTGTTTTCTGCACCCCTCACTATGTCGGGTTAAATCGGCAGGGTAATTGCGTAAGACACTATCAATAGCAATGGATTTCATTTTGACTGTAGCGGTACCTACAAACGCCTCATGGAACAACGCCTCATGCTGACGTCACACGAATTCTACATCTCGCAATCAAAGCCTCACAAACACCCGTCTGGTCGGAGGATCCTCCCTTTTCTATGAAGGATGATTGAACTTAACACCCTGTTCCTCATGCCTCCACATGACAGTTCAACGATATTCATTGCGTTATTTGCGTTGTTTAGCATATACATTTTTGAACATATGGATCAATGGATTAGAAATTTTCTTCAAATGGATTCAAATTGTTAGTAATAGTGTGTTATGCATAGGATGCTGTTCAGCATTTTTCCTCACGACCGTACGGTCGTGTTTTCGAGTTTCACACTAATTCTCAACAAAGCCAACCTTACCGCGGTAAAATCAGCTCCAAAGAAAGCCTGCTGTAGTCCGATGAAGATGTTTATGATGACGAGCAGAAGCTGTGTGGGCTCTATCAACAGTTTCAGGGTGACAGCCAACAGGGCCATGCCTGACATCCCTCCCCCAGAACCCGCACGTCCTGAGTCATATCTGTAACAAAAGTTAATTATGACGAATGAGTTATTAAGACTAGATGATGAGTGTGTTTAAAATCGTAGGCGGTGTTTCCGTCGGACTACAATTTAAGAGTCTTCAAGGCTAGAGTGAATAGGCTCTTAATAAACTAGTGCGCTTTACCATCAACGATTACGTCACTGCTTACCATCAGGCGGGATTGCGGTCAAGCGCTAGTTTCATCATCATCCCAGCGTTAATCCCAGTCGCATCCGAAGCCTTTTCAGCTTTGGAGTCTGGAGTCCGCTTTTCCAACTGCTGATATGGCTAAACTTCGACATTTTCCGTGAAGCGACTGCCGTCTGACCTCCACAACCCGAAACCGAACCAATTGTTGGACTTCTGAGGGCTCCAACGATCCGTAACAACTGCCATTAGATGTTCGTATGGCAACCGGGACCAACGGCTTAACGTGCTTTCAGAGGCACGACCAGACCAGTGCAAATATTCATATTCATGCATACAAATACTTGCACTGTGCGGGGATCGAACCCGCGCCACCTTACGCAGCCGCCACGTCCGCTACCGCTACGCCACGAAGGCTGTCAAGCGCTAGTTTATCCATACTAATATTATAAATGCGAAAGTAACTCTGTCTGTCTGTCTGTTACTCTTTCCCGCTTCAACCTCTCAACCGATTTTGATGAAATTTGGCACAGACAATCTTTAGACCCTGAGAAAGAACATAAGCTACCTTTTTTCTTCCCCGAGGGAAATCTAAAAAGCGCGATATAACCGAACTCCACGCGGGCGAAGCCGCGGGCGGAAAGCCAGTAATTTATATAAAAAAAGGGTTTAGTTACTACAATTTTTAACATCGTATACTTACTATTTTCTATGTTACGAGTTTGGTTTCCGCACTTGTTCCTTCCAGTGGACCATTGTGCGTCGGCGATGGCGGCGGTTGGTGGTTTCTACTGACCATATATACTATTGGTAGTGTGATTGGGAATCCACAAACAAATACATTTAGGGGCAAATATGTAAGTAACGTTCAGTAAAATCACCTTTTCATAGAGTCCACTCCTACAGCAACAATGATGGCTGCCCCAGCCATACAAGAGAGGTAGATGCCTGGCAAAGGAACAAATAACAAGATCTTTATGGTTTCTGATAAAATATCAATAGGAGAAAATAATACCTTTAGAATGAAACACGTCATCGCACGCATACTAAAGAAATGATTGTTGTTTCGTCAAAAATTGTAACGCATCGAGTACCGTGAAAACTCAACTTCTAGGTAACTTCTTATTCATAAAGTTATGGGATGTTTAAACGTCAAAAATGTATGGCTAAACAGTTGCTTATCATTACCGTTTATGAATAAAGGCGCTTATGACTTTGTGCAGAATTTGCATATTCAGTACGACACGTATTTGTGTTAATAACCTTGTTTATTGTATTATACCTACTTGAAAATACATTCGCTACAGTGAGACTTTAGTACTTTGTTAACAATTATAACAGAACAGTTTTATTTTTAGCGACTCAACATAATATTGTATTTAATTTTGTATTTATTTAAGACAAATCTGTAGGACTTACGTACAGTATATGTATGCATGTCATTCAGCGTGTATTTCTTTCACGTGTTAGGTGAAATAAATACATGCAAAAATACACGGTGATATCGAGGTATCGAGCTAAATTCCTACATTAAGGTTAATAATCTTGGGCATGTAATTACCCTTACTAAATCGACTTTAACTCTTAATAAATTGCATCATACCTGAAATCATCTGTATCTTCTCTGGTGGCTGCGTTGGCAGAGCTTCGCCAGCATCAGCACTGGGTAGGAAGTTAGCTCCGCATAAGATAGGAATCATCGTCTCATTCACTGACGTCACTGCTGCAGTATTGTTGCCTGAAGATAGCACTGGAAACCAAAGAATATCATATGAACCATACAGAATATATCTTTAGAAAAATGAGTTGGCTAGATATATTACCACCTCCTTGCTAATTTTAACTATAATCATACCATAGTCAAGACGTAGCTGACTTCTAAGCTGGTTCAAAGTTTTTAAGAGCATTCCTTATAGGAAACCAAATCAGTCCAGTTATAATTCCAGGTTACCCTACCACAAGCGTATATGTCCATATCTATGAGCTGAGTTCAGGGTTTTGACCATATGGCAGTGGCGATCTCTCGCGTTCTACCCTGATCCAGGCCATGGTACCGAGTGAGAGTGCATGTGATGCTGTCACCTTCTACCAAGCAGTAATGCTTGGAAAGAAGGGGGCGGAGTGTGTAAAAGAGAGACAATCTCTGCGCCCGCATGTCCCTAGTTGCATAAATGAACTAACTCGGAAAGTTAGTCAGTCAAAGTCTGACACGCCCTCCCACCTCACAGCGGTAGAACTCATTACCCATACAAAAATAGGTTTCAAAGGTTAGGCTAAGAATATTCTTCGATTAAAGTTAACTTACCAAGTGAAGAGATGAGGTTGCCCCAAACCTGGTTCATTTGGAAGATCATGAAGAACAGACCAAGGAAACGAGTCAAAAGCGCCTCAGGTGATATATTGGATATCTTGCTGTGGGCTTCTGATACCTGGGTATAATGTAAGCAGTTTTTACAGATAGCTTGTAAGAGAACATCAATATAACTATTTTTTAATAAAAAAGACGAAACACAACAAAGATGTTGGGACTCTTTGGTAAGGGAGTTTGAACTAAATTCAAATTCAGATTCAAAATTTTATTTCGGATTAAAAAACATCCATATAGTGTTAGTACAAATAAAGCTTAGCCTAATGTTAGTAATGAATTAACTAAAGTGGGTCTGGACTCCTATCCACCTACGTAAGAGGGGCGAGTCCCACCGATCCGAAAACACATTCAGTATGCCATTGGAGGAGGTGCGCAAGCGCGCCATCATGGAAGCACAACGTTTTCGCATGATCGCGGCGAACCCGTCGACCCTCGCCTCCGCGAACATCCCTGACGCGCTACAGCGCCACGGCAACCCCAAGAGCACCCTGAATGCGTTATTATACTGTACGCACAAGTCGCTGTATGCCCGCTGGGTATACGTGGCCCACAGGCTGCACGAGTAAAATGACTGGCAGAAGGCCTTAAAAAGCGTTATCTTAACACTTCTGTGTTCTGTTTTTTCTTAACATGCGAGACGTTGCCCTAATCTAAAATATTTTGTATCAGAAATAAAGTAGTGTTAATTAAAAATATAGGATAATTGTATTTGTAATTAGTGTTGTGTCTGTACACAAATAAAGTATGCTGTACAATTGGTTGACGTATACGTGTGGATAAAAACCCCTTATTAATAAAAAAAAAGTGTAGTATTAGTAGAAGGAAGAGAAACAATGACTATGTATATATTATTTCCGCAAGAAGCACAAAAGGCTGATTGCACACACGTGCCACGCGATGAGCTGATCCCAACGCGCTTCCGCAAGGAGAATTTAACTCTTTTCCCATCACGTGGCACATTGATGTGTGCTCCGGCAAAAATTTATCAATGGCGCAGCGCTAGGTGTCTGTTCAGCCACCTTGCTAATTAGCCCTTGTTTACTATTTCATACATACATATACTTAAATAAAAATGTAACCCATATTATGATTTTAAAAGAGTATCCATGGAGATTCTTGCACGTTCTTCTCCATAGAGATCTACGCTTTGGAACGTGCAATTTAGCTTCACTTTTCTTGGACTGACCGACATTGACTATTCAAAAGCACCAACGGATGGTTAATTTGAAACAATCAATTTTGATTTTAAAGTCGATAAAGTATTGGAATATCTGTTTTTTATTACATGAAATACACCAAATAACATTTTTTTTTACAATTTTTGTGTATGTCTCTTTTTTCCGGCCAATCTCTGATTTGATTTTTTGCCCGAACTTTCATTGGAAGGTAATCCATACTAATATTATAATTGCGAAAGTAACTCTGTCTGTCTGTCTGTCTGTTACGCTTTCCTACTTAAACCTTTTTTTGATGAAATTTGGCACAGACAATCTTTAGACCCTGAGAAAGGACATAGGCTACCTTTTACTGAAAAATTTGATATTCCCGAGGGAAATCTAAAAAGCGCAATATAACCGAATTTCACGCGGGTGAAGCCGCGTGCGGAAAGCTAGTTGATTTAATAAAGAATAATTAGGCTACTTTACTATGTGCTTTTTATCCCGATATTCCCACGGAACCGAAACTGAATCGATACCAATCATTTTTACACCACGTTATATTTTTTCCCAAATACATTTAGAAATTGTTGCAGTGTGGTTACCGAGCGCGCCACGCAGCTTACGGTAGGTCATAGTAATGCGCAGGCCCGCGCAACAGCTGACGCCACAGGCCAACGCACCGCTCAAAAATATGATCATGCCAACAAAAATATGGACAATGCCGAAAAATATATTTTTGAAATTTTGTACATAGATTCTTTACTTAAAATACTGGACACGTGTTTCGGGTTTCGCATAAACAAAAAATAATGTTTTGAATTTGGACATGATTTATGTACATGTGATATACAACATGTAACATAAAGGGTATATACATAACAAAGGCATGGCGTCTTTACATGATATCAAACGATATTGGAAGAGTTTTTTAATCCTATCTCTTTATGTTAGGAAGTTATGAGGAAAAACACCGCCTGTGATAGGCTACTATCAAACTAGTCGCACAGAGATATTGAAGACATTTATCGGATTTTGGCAAGTAACATGACGGGTAATGAGTAGTTATTAACGTATGTAGTGTGCTGCCACGTTTGTTATGATTTGATTTTAAGAAACACATGAAACCGAAAATTTGGTACCAATTTTTTGAGTATTTTATTATGAGTTGAAACCCTTCCGATATCGTTTGATATCATCTAAAGATACCATTCCCTTGGTATGTATATACCCTTTTTGTTACACGTTGTATAGATATTCATAGAGAAGGTGAAAGAGACAAGTGGTAGAGTTGTTAAGAATGCTGAATGAAAATGAAAGTATACAACGTGTAAGATAAAGGGTATATACATACCAAGGGCATGGCATCTTTAGATGATATGAAACGATATGGGAAGGGTTTCAACTCAAAATAAAATACTCAAAAAATTGATACCAAATTTTCAGTTTCGTGTGTTTCTTAAAATCAAATCATTACGAACGTGGCGCTATACTACATACGTTAATAACTACTCGTTACACGTCACATTACTTGCCAAAATCCGATAAATGTCTTCAATAACTCTGTGCGCCTAGTATGGTAGTAGCCTATCACAGGCGGTGTTTTTCCTCATAACTTCCTAAAATAATGAAATAGAATTAAAAAAACCCTTCCAATATCGATTGATATTGTATAAAGATGCCATGCCCTTGTTACGTATATACCCTTTATGTTACACGTTGTATATCACATGTACATAAATCATGTCCAAATTCAAAACATTATTTTTTGTTTATGCGAAACCCGAAACACGTGTCCAGTATTTTAAGTAAAGAATCTATGTACAAAATTTCAAAAATATATTTTTCGGCATTGTCCATATTTTTGTTGGCATGATCATATTTTTGAGCGGCGCGTTGGCCTGTGGCGTCAGCTGTTGCGCGGGCCTGCGCATTACTATGACCTACCGTAAGCTGCGTGGCGCGCTCGGTAACCGCACTGCAACAATTTCTAAATGTATTTGGGAAAAAATATAACGTGGTGTAAAAATGATTGGTATCGATTCAGTTGGTTATTCTGAACAAACTAAATTCAGGTCTCGTATAAAGAAAAAATAATGTTGTATAGCTACAATATTTGAAGGTTATAATAAATTAAATACACACATCAAAAGTGTCTAGGGATCAACATATATTTTTGCAATAACTTTTCTCCTGATTGATATTAATTAAAATTTTCTTTAAGGATTCATCAAATAAAGTGTTTTCTTTTGTCACAGTAACGATAAACCAAGTCACCTTTGCATTAATAAAGAAATTTGCCATTTTCCTAATAAAGGGATATTTGACATTTGAACCACTAACACCAAAGTTCGAAAAAAAGACTGAAATAACAGTTTTCTCTAAAATTTTATTGGGTAACTTAAACAATTAATAATCCGTGTTTCTACCGCGAACACTAACAACACAAAAACATCGGTTTGGCATACTCAAAATGAGTTCATCCAAATCACGCTGTGGAATGGCCACCCATGTTCGTTGCAACAACAAAAAAAGGTCTTCTTGCGACTGGATACCCTCCATATTCGGCAGAGCTCTTCTCTGTAGCATATCCCATGCATGCTCAATCGGGTTCAAGTCTGGCGACTGAGCAGGCCAGGGCAGGATATTGATGTTAGCTGCGGCGAGAGTCTGTCTTACAACTCTTGCGGTGTGCGGTCGTGCATTATCATGCATTAACTGAAATAAGGGACCGATTTGCACTTGTAGAGGAACGATGACGTCTGATACAATCGTTTCAGCATAAATTTGAGCGTTGAGGTTGCCTCTGATCCAAATCAACTCAGTTCTTCCGCCGATCCAAATACCTGCCCATACCATGATGGTTCCACCACTATAAGGATGGACTTCCTGGCAGGATTTTAATCGCTGTTGGCGTCCAGGGGTTCTCCAGTGTCGTATACGTCTTGTATCCGGTCTCATACCAAAACGAGACTCATCAGAAAAGCACACGAAACGCCATTGTTCTTCTGCCCAATTTCTGTGTTCAAGAGCCCATTGATATCGAATCCTACGAATGTGCATTGCTATAGGTGGTACCCGTAGCGGTCTTCGGGAATGAAGGTTCACTTCATGCAAGCGGTTTCTGACTGTTTGGTCGCTAATTAAGTTCCCTGAAGAGTGATGAATCCTCACGGCTAACATCATGGCGGTTATTGTTGGAGCTCTTCGAGTTAAGATTTGAATGTATCGGTCTTGTCTCCGTGTGGTGCAGCGATATCGTCCTCCATGGCGCTCAGCCACGGTACCAGTGCTTCGGTAACGTGTCCAAAGTCGACTGATAACACTCTGACTTGTATTCAGAGCTAAAGCCACAGTACGTTGCCGGGAACCAGCTTCTATCATTCCCACGGCTCTGAGCATTTCTTCCCTGATTAAATGACGTCGCCGCTCCATAATAACGTTGGTTTTAATCAGTAGTAGGGAAACAGTAGCACTAATAATGTCTTCAATGCGTTGTATGTTTTTATAGGAAAAATATTGACAGCTGATTTTCATCTTTTACTCGAATTTGATTCACAGTTCCTGATTCAAATTATGAAATGCACCAAAAAGGATCCATATAAATTTATAAAATCATAAATTTATTACAAAGCCACATCTCAATCTCAAGAAATCCGTATAAAAATGCTTGATCCCTAGACACTTTTGATGTGTGTATTATGTGAAGAAAATTTTAGTCTTACCACAGACAAATAAGTACACTTGGCGCACCAGAGTGGGCCCCCGCCGAGGCCCACGAAGAGCCCTGCCGGGATCATGGTGTAGAAAGTGGGGTACAGCTGGGCGGCTATGTACGGCATGTACGTGATGAACGAAAGAGATATCGCCCATTTTGTGCCCAGCCATCTGGAAAATAGAATTATTATGGCTTAGTGGAGTATGAGTTTAAATTAAACTAGCGACCCGCCCCGATTTCGCACGGCTGCAATGCTGATACTAAATACACAACAGAAAAACCATTGAACGTTGTATAAAAATCGCCGCAAGCGCGACGCCCCGCAATTTTTAAATCTGTAATATCTTCGAAAATGTCCATTTAAATCATATGCTGTAAAGGGCGATATAGATCTATATTATATCAACAATCCATTTATGGTATTACATTGTATAAGAATTAATGCTGTATTGGTTAAAATCGCTTCAAAAATTAGTCAATATTTGTCGTTATTGTGGGATATCCATAAGAGATGGACACATACCATCGCGGACTTTTCTGTAGACCTTTTCAATGTATAGGTACATACAATATTTAGTACATTATTTTTATAAATCTCGTAGGGTTCAGCCTGCGTTTTAGTGCAAACACGAAAATAAAATAATTATTTACTACTTACACCATGTTAGAAATTAGATGTTCTTATACATACAAACGTTTCTCTTTAATCACTCTATCTATTAAAAGAAACGTCATCAAAATCCGTTGCATAGTTTTAAATATTTAATCATACAAATGGACATAGGGAAAGAGAAAGTGACTTTGTTTTATAATATGTAGGGAACAGGACATGTTTTATAGAAAATTTTGTTCGGTTAGATGGAGTTTTTTACAAACGTTTCCCCTTTTAATACTAAGCCCCGTAGATAATCACTGATCGCCCGAGATGGCGATATTCACAACCAGTCACCATCCTTCTAAGCTGTTAAAACTTCTCATCATCTTCATTTTAACCAAAAAACATTTATGCAAGAGAAAGGCCTTCGCCAAGAATCACCATAACAATTAAATTTCAATGGTCGTCTTTGCGATTGTCATAGGATGCGATGCGATGTGATATGATCAGTGTGATCGAACTAGAAAGAACATAAGGAAAATAAACAACATAAGGAAATAATCTCTAGAAATATAATTGTAATAGTACAAGGAATGGTATAAATATTTTACACACATTACATGTAAAAAATTAAAAAGACATATAAATAGGTACAAAAAGTAGATAATATGACGAAAACACTGAATTTTTATAATATTATCTACTTTTAACCATATTTATTATCTGTTACTTTTTATCAATACATTCTTTCACGCTATAAAAATGTTGAAGAGGGAGTTCCCTTATTACTTTTGGAATATTTTAATTGCTGTGATAAAGCATTTTTATGGCAAAATGTTCTTTAAAGTTATGCGTAGGTATTCTCAATTGCTTTCAATGTCATTAACTTGATATCAGTGTCTTGAAAGTGATTTATTGTATAACATAGCATCGTGTCTGTAATGCCTGCAGGGCGAGGCAGTGTTCGTACTGTATACTTACAGCATACCCATATTATGCCACTTGTGTTTATGCCCCGTGTAATTAGGAAAAGCTGCCTATCATCAATCGGGCACTAAAAATATTCCATGCTGCAACTGACTAGTCCCTGATGAAAAACCTAAAAACACTGCCCACCTGGGAAGCATATCCCGGACTTCATGCGCAACAGTAGCACACTTCAAAAATCACCATCATATACAACCCGACATCATCCATCATTATCATCAGCTTTTAGCTGCCTACTACTGAACACAGGCCTCGGCTATTGCACGCCATTTACCTTAATTTTCGACAACTCTCTTCCAGCTTCTATCCTGCGTAGATCCTCGCTCCACATAGCTTGAAGTCGTCCCAGCTTACCGATTCGCAGCCTACACTAACGAACACGTCTAACCCAACTGTCATAGCCACTTCATTTTGTTTATTCTGCGAGTGATCTCGATTTTGGTTCGGTACCGGATCGTCTCATCGCAGATTCGATTCCTCAGACTCCAAGCATAGCCGGATCCTTAGCTCGCTGAGCGACCTTGAATTTATTGACCAGTTGTCTGGGCCTCTTTTTTCTTATATCAGTATCCACGCTGCCATGCCACGCTTTTAGCCCGCGTTTGTTTTTAACTTACTTTATAACAACAACAGGTAGGAAGATGTTAGAGAAGATGAGTCCGGCGTAGACAGCTGCCAACGACGCGGTGCCCAACCCTGCCTCCGCGTTGATAGAGCTTTGTAGATTAGCGGCACCCTACAATCAAAATAAAAATCTATATGACTTTTCGTTTGGAAGACAGCTATGGTATATACTAGCCCCGCACGATGATATTGCGATTGGCGGCCATCTTGGTGACGTAGTCTAACTCGCACCGTCGGTACCGTTCGCAAGTTCAGTCCGCGCTTACCCACTTACGCACATCGAATATTTTTGTTAGCTTTTTGTTTTTGTTATCCTGTTTTATTGTTGTTCTTCAGTTTTGTTATTTAGTTTTGTTAGCTGTTACTCGTTAAAATGAGTAAGAAATTAATTAATAGTCGTGCTCGTGAAATTATAATTAAAGTGGACAATTATTTTGTTATGGAGAAAGAGGACTGTAAGTTAGTTCTTGAAAGTATAAACCATGCTTTAAAAAGTGCTTCTGACATTTTAATACCGAAGCAACTGCTTATAGTTATTAAAAATATTTTGCAAAATTCTATCAAAGTCACGGAGTGTGTGGCATGTGTCACAGGCGTTGCAAAAAATACTGTGACGAAATTGATACGAGAGCATGAGTCAGCAACAGCCAGTGGCAGCAAAATGAGAACTCCTACTAAAGGAAAAAGACAAAAGAAGAAATATTTCGACGGGTTTTCCTTAACAGCTTTAAGAAATATTATAGATTCAATGTATACGGTGAGAAGAGAAATACCCACAATGCGCAAAATCTTGGCGGCTTCAAAAGTAGACCTTAATTATACTGGTAGTGAAACTACATTAAGAAAAATAATTAAATGTGATTTGGGCTACCAATTTAAATGATGCTACCAAAAAAGACTGGCCCCAATTTAAAGACCCCAAATTCAAGCGTGGAGGGCTAAATATTAACGACGTATGAAAGAAAATTACTCGCTTGGTGAAAAATAAAAGACAAAAGACCCGTTATTTATCTCGACGAAACGTGGATACACGCACACTACACGGTAGAAAAATGTTGGCAAACAGCAACCGATGGAGTGAGATGGAACGACAGCCCCGGTCGCCGATGGATAAAGAAGTTAAAGCGGTTTTGTTGACTATGCCCTTTTAATGTTTAAAGCAGATACCAAAACGGGGGATTACTATGATCAAATGAATGCTGAGAATTTCACCAAGTGGCTTACAGAAAAATTAGTACCCAACATACTACGCAACTCCAAAATTGTGATGGACAACGCCCCTTATCACAGTAGGGATGAGAATAGGCCACCAAGTATGAACAATAAAAAACAGTTGATTGTTGAGTGGCTACAAGATCACAACATCGACTTTCCCAACGACAGTACAAAACCTGAACTGTATTTATTAATTAAACGGCACAGACCACCGAAAAATTATAAAATTGACAATTTATTAGCTGGCAATGGCCATGAAGTCGTTAGATTACCACCTTACAACTGCGGCCTCAACCCCATTGAGTACATCTGGAACCTGGTAAAGACGAGGGTGTCAGAAAAGAATGTGTAGCAGTTGGAAAGTCGCATTGAAGTTCTGACGTTGGAGGCGTCGGAGTCAATAACTCCAGATGACTGACGAAAGGAAGTCAATCATGTTAAACGGCTTGAAGAGGAATATTTGAATAAAGATCGAATAACTGACGAGTTATTTGTCATAAATACGGCGACGACAGTGAATCGGAAACGACAGACACAGAAAGCAGTTCTGATTCGGAAGACTACATACATTTTTTTACATATTATCCTGGTTTTATTTATAAGCTGATAGATGTAGGTAGTAATTAAAACATGACTACTACACAGTGGACTCTGGTTCAATTCCTGCTCGCAAATTAACAGAAATGTAGTTAGAAAAACATAGTATACATGTAAGAAAGATATACAAATAAGTATATTTTTCTTACGTCTACAAAAATTATTTCCTTGAAATTTTTAATAATGAAAGTTTGTTTGTCAGAATATGGGTGAGTAGGTAACCCTTAATCCTAATATTAATTTATACATACACTCTTTATAAAGAGTGTAATAAAATTATATAATACAAATAAACCCTTAACCCTAATATTAATTTTGCATTTAACATTCTTTTGCTAGCTGTCCTTTTGTGTGACAGATGACGTCACAACGCTGTTATTGTGACAAGGTTCCATCGCAATATCATCGTGCGGGGCTTATAACTCGCGCGAGTTAAGTGTGCACCTCGCTCTGTGACGTCATTCGGACGGTACCGTTTGTAAAAAATGAGAATCATGTCGTGTAACATTTTTGTATCTTTTTGGCCCGGGAGCATGTACGGTGAAACCATACACTAATAATGCACCAATGCTTATTCGTGCAATTTTACCTCATTTCGCTAATTAATATTAGTCGACCATTCAGTACACGATTAGCGATCATCGCGTGTGCTCCCTCGCTCCTTTATTACACTACACCTTTGGTCTGAACAGTATATTTAATTTATCATTAAAGCAGCAGTACCATTTAACCATCTTCCTAGCTTCTACACATGTTAAAATAGAAATTACATTTTTTTATGTTAATAAAAGGTCGTTTTGATGATAAAGCGTCATAATTCTAGGTCACTTTACTCATGAC
The DNA here is from genome assembly GCA_017933935.1 of Sesamia nonagrioides. NCBI lineage: Eukaryota > Metazoa > Arthropoda > Insecta > Lepidoptera > Noctuidae > Sesamia > Sesamia nonagrioides. The sequence goes on along the minus strand of JADWQK010001929.1, from coordinate 308,834 downwards.
GTTTTGCAATTAAATTGATAGATATGAACGGCATTCCAGCGAGGTGCACAGTAAACTCGCGCGAGTTATAGAAATCTTCTACATTAAAAGCCGGTTTTAAATCAACTTCAAATAAATATAGTTAAAAAACTAAAAAAACATGCTTTTAAATAAATATCAAACTAAAAAGTTAAAAATATTTTTTAAAAAAGCGTGAGGCGCTTTGTGCCATAATTTTTGGATAATAAGCGCCACACGCTTTTTTAAAAATTATTTTTAACTTTTTAGTTTGATATTTTTTAAAAGCATTTTTTTTTAGTTTTTTAAACTATATTTATTTTCAAATTTCTAAAGAGTAAATTTATAAAGAGTAACGAACTAATCGATACTCTTTTTAAAAAAGAAACGAACGATCGAACGTGTTGAAAACGGTGGGACATTTTACAGTAATGAGCCGCTCACTCGTAGTCCAAAGAGTAAGGTCCGTATTAGAGAACGTCACGCGTCACTCAAAACTCAAGCATTACTTAAGTCTCGTTGGAAGCCTTTTGATTGGTTGAAACTAGTTTTAAGTAATGCTTGAGTCTTGAGTAACGTTCTGTACGGACCTTAGAGACGGACAAACAAACAAACAAGCAAGCAAGCAAACATACAAGTGAAGCTAATAAAAAGCATGTAAAAAGAAGATTATTCCCAATTCGACTGAATTTTTGAACCGACTTCAAAAAACAACGAAATAACTAAATAACTTTCGGAGCCATAAAACAAAAATACAAAAATCCAAGACACCGACTTCCGAAATTAGTTATTTTTGAGTTTGTGTTTTTATGGAAGTTGCTTGTTTATGTCTTTAATTTATTGAAAGCTTAAATTTTCAAATTATCGCATGTATTTTATACCAGAAACATAAGATAAAAATTTAAGAGAACCCTAATGAGTCACATATTGCATATTACCCTTGCATGCCCTTGGCAGGCTTTACCTGTAGACTGGTTAATCGGTAGTAGAGAGACACGAAGACGATGTCGTTGAATATCGCTACAGCTAAATATAGCCTGATTAAATACGTTACATCTTATCTAAAGGAGGATCTACCTGCACCAATGTAGCGCACGCGCATCTTCACTAACATCTAACACACAGTTCACGAACATTGATTTGTCAGTGCTTTATTGGCTGATTTACCATAGACAGAATAGAAACTAGAATCTGGTCGTGAATGAATGAATCTTCAAGGCTAGAATGAATGATCTGTAATAAACGAGCGCGCTTTACCATCAACGATCGCTTCACTGCTTACCGTCAGGCGGGATTGCGGTTAAGCACTAGATTATAATTATTTAAAAAAAAGCGTGAATTTCACCGTCGGACTTGTCCAAATGTGCCCATACCAGAAACATCATAATACAGGATGCACACGTGCGCAGGTGTAGCTTCGTCTTTAGGTCCATTCTTATCAGTTTATCAGTCACGACTAAGACTAATTCCGTCAACACGACAGTGTATTACTGTGTCGTCATAAAAACTAAAACCAATTAAACGCCTTAACACCATCACACAGAAAAAATAGTTGTCTCCTAAATAATTATGATGATTGCAAAGGTCACCACAGATGGAAGCGCCGCATAAAAACTACCTACTGTAGACTTTTTCAAGGCTTGAAACTTATTGAACCGACCGATCTTCACACTTCCGGAATGACTTAAGTGTGTCATGATAATCATTATCATTAACTTTTGGCTTTAGGTCATGATGTGTTCCTAGTAGTATAAGTACAACCGTGTCATAGTGGGTCCAGCGTTAATCCCAGTCGCATCCGAAGCCTTTTCAGCTTTGGAGTCTGGGATCCGCTTTACCAGTCCAACTGCTGATATGGCTAAACTTCAACATTTTCCGTGAAGCGACTGTTGTCTGACCTCCACAACCCGAAGGCGACATCGAAGCATTAAAGTTAGACTAATTGTTGGACTTTTGAGGGTTCCAACAACCCGTAACAACTGCCACTAGATGTTCGTATGGCAACCGGGACCAACGGCTTAACGTGCTTTCCGAGGCACGACCAGACCAGTGCAAATACAAATACTTGCACTGTGCGGGGATCCAACCCGCGCCACCTTGCGCAGCGGCCGCGTCCGCTACCGCTACGCCACGGAGGCTGTCAATAGTGGGTCCAGTAATATCCACCTTTATTAATTGAATGCAGGTGTTGTCGTGAAAAATCTATACACACTATTACATAGTTACAATCGCTTTTCATTCATTTATACAAAGTAATTTTTCTTTATGCGAAACCCAAATATAATTGGTTCAGAATAAGCAACTGGATCGATTCCAATCATTTTTACACCGTGTTATATTTTTTCCCAAATATATTTAAAATGTTGCAGTGTGGTTACCGAACGTACAACACAGCGCATCATAGTGACCTAGCGAGCGGCGCGTTGGCCATATTTTGTAGGGACAGCCAGGTAATATAACAAGCTAATAACTTTGTGATTTTTCATTATAGCTTTATGTAAATAAAGCTAAAAATAATTATTCATAAATCCATACTAATATTATAAATGCGAAAGTAACGCCGTCTGTCTGTCTGTCGGTCTGTCTGTCTGTCTGTCTGTCTGTCTGTTATACTTTCCCGCTTAAACCTCTCAACCGATTTTGATGAAATTTGGCACAGACAATCTTTAGACCCTGAGAAAGAACATAGGCTACATTTTATCCCGGAAAAATTTGATGTTCCCGAGGGAAATCTAAAAAGCGCGATATAACCGCGGGCGGAAAGCTAGTTATTAATAATTATAAAATAACTAGCGGAACTTTGTTCCGCCTTAAATACAATATCACATTACCAAATTTTTTACTTTTTAAATTATGATAATCTATACTAATATTATAAATGCGAAAGTAACTCTGTCTGTCTATCTGTTACGCTTTCCCGCTTAAATCTCTCAAGCGATTTTGATGAAATTTGGCACAGACAATCTTTAGATCCTGAGAAAGGACATAAGCTACCTTTTATTGGGATCATCGAGATCCTCGGAATGAGAACTTCCTCACTTTTGAATTTTTCGTTGAGTATTGTGGCGTAAATCAAATTGTTCATAAATTTACTTACCACCGTCTTCCGTTGCACAGTTATGGTTGGTTTAAGTTTCGAATCATGATTACTACGGAACCAATCTTTAGTCGTAAAGTGTGCGGTGGTAAGCCAAGTACATCCAAGGAGTTTAAAAATTCCATTTGATAGTTGGTGGCATCATCTTCATTTGTTACACAGTCAATAGATTTGAAAGAATGCAGTGTACCAATGTTCTCATTCTGAATTATGTAGTTTTAGTCATCTACATCTTTATTTTCCGCTGCCGATATTGCTCGCTTACTTAACCATTCATTATTTTTGAGGTTAGTAATGATGTTTGGGAATACTTTGTTGATGAGTTCGTCTTTCGATAAGACAAAGTTACAGGAATTCTGACGAAATGCAATTAGTCCGCTCGATTCATCGACAGGTACTTAACCATTACCGATATTCCGCAATTTCTCAGAGAAATCTTCAGCAGATGTATCGTTCCCCTTCAGATAGTCTGAGTCGCCCGAATCCTGGCCCACCGTCTCGGCGATGGTCTCTCAAGCGGCTCAACCGTGACATGCTCATCGCAGCTGCTAACGTTGTGGCATGGCCGGAAGATACGAACTCACAGAGGAACCCACCGGATCCAGAGGAAGAGGCGGTATGGTTCCAGGATAAAATGGCGATGATTTGTGATGCTTCCATGCCCAGGGTTAGGTGCACCCAGCGTTCTGGTGCGGTCTATTGGTGGTCGGCAGATATCGCTCAGTTGCGTGTTATTTGTCTTAGATCCCGAAGCCAGTATCAACGCGCCAGACGCAGACGACAGCCAGGAGCTACGGAGGCAGAAATAGCCAGACTGTATACAGTGTATCGCGCGGCAACAATGGACCTCCAACACGCCATCGCGGATGCCAAGTCAAGATGCTGGAAGAAGCTTCTCGAAGGGCTAGACAGGGATCCATGGGGAAGACCTTATAAATTGGTCATGGCAAAATTACGCCCATGGGTCCCCCCTATCACGGAAACTATGGATCCTGGTCAGCTGGAAGGAGTAGTAAATACGCTCTTTCCAGTAATCAGAGACAGTCTTTCACCACTGGTGTCTTCTACAAACTGGTCTGAAGAGTTGGGGATTACCGAAAGCGAGCTCGACCGAGCAGTCAGACGTTTGGCGGCTCGTAACACCGCGCCAGGCCCGGATGGTATCCCTGGCCGAGCTTGGGTTTTGGCTTTGGGTGCTCTGGGGGACCGCCTAAGACGATTATTTAACAGCTGCTTCCGCGCGGGCGTGTTTCCCTTTGGTTGGAAGGAGGCCGGATTGGTCTTGTTAAGGAAGGATGGCCGGGACCCTGAGTCTCCCTCTGCTTACCGTCCCATTTGCCTCCTTGACGAGGTTTCCAAACTATTCGAAAGAATAATTGCCGAAAGGCTCGTCGGTCACCTATTACGATCTGGTCCCGGCCTCGCCGATTGCCAGTATGGCTTCCGACAGCGGCGGTCCACTGTGGACGCAATCCTACGTATTCGATCGCTGTCGGAACAGGTGGTTTGCCGGGGTGGGGTGGTGCTGGCGGTAAGCTTGGACATCGTTAACGCCTTTAACTCTCGGCCCTGGGATGCAATTAGGGCGGCACTTGTACAGCACAGAGTGCCTCCATACTTACAATGCATCGTCGGAGACTATCTTAGAGACCGACATATTCGCTATGTGGGTCGGGGCGGTAGAGTTCATCGCCGGGAGATTACGTGCGGGGTTCCGCAGGGATCTGTTTTAGGTCCGTTTTTGTGGAACCTCGCCTACGATGTTGTGCTGCGTACCGATCTCCCCGTTGGCGTTAGTGTCATTTGTTACGCGGATGATACGCTGGTGTTGGCTGGTGGGGACAACTTTGTCGAGACCATTCGGCTTCCCGAGTTCGGAGTGGCAAAAATCGTGGCGACCATCCACGGGCTGGGCTTACAGATTGCACCTCATAAGACTAAAGCCCTTTGGTTTCACAAACTGCCGAGGAGCAGAGAGCCACCGAACTCGTTCGTCAGAGTGGGAGATGGGCAAATCCTGGTGGGTCGATACATTAAATATCTTGGCCTAACCCTGGATGGTCGATGGGGCTTCGAGGAGCATTTTGGGCGCTTGGCCACCCGCGTAAGGAAAGCAGTCGGTGCTTTGCACAGACTGTTACCTAATCTGGGAGGACCTCGAGAAGAAGTTCGCCGCCTCTACGCCGGTGTTGTGCGATCGATGGCCCTTTATGGGGCACCTGTTTGGTCAAATAGGCTATCAGGTGTCCGACGCTGCAGGACCAAAATCAACAGTTTGCAGCGGAAAATGGCCATTCGTATCGCACGGGGATACCGAACTGTTTCATTTGAGGCGGCAACTCTCCTTGCTCCTCCCCGCTTTCCACCGCTGGACATCTTAGCGGACATGGACGCGAGGGTTTATAGCCGGATCCGTGCCATACGCCAAAGTGGCGATAGCTTGCCAGGAATCGCTGTTGTTCGGCTCAGGCGGCAGGAATGGCGACAAGCGCTCGAGCGGTGGCGTGAGCGGCTGCAGCAGCCGCAATATTCACATAAGCGCGTTGTTGAAGCCGTACTACCTTACTTTGAAGCCTGGATGAAAAGAGAAGAGCGAATCTCTTATAGACTGACCTAGGTGCTAACCGGTCATGGTTGCTTTGGTGAGTACCTTAACGGGATTGGGCGTGAGACCACAGCAAATTGCCACCACTGTGGAAGCAACCTCGACTCTGCACAACACACGCTCGAGGAATGCCCTGCGTGGGCCTCGGAGCGGCAGGTTTTGGTCGACAGGATCGGGCGAGATCTTTCTCTACCAGCAGTAGTGGGTGCTATGCTGAGGGATAGAGAAAACTGGAGACAAGTCGTCTCCTTCTGTGAAACTGTGATGCTCCAGAAGGAGGCTGCCGAGCGGTATCGTGAGAGAACCGATCCCGCTCGGAGAGGAAGGCGTAGAGGACGCAACCGCCTTGGCGCCTAACAAGCGGAAACCCCGCCTGTATCATTTAAGAAAGGCGGGAACTGGAGGTTGCGGGTGATTAGAACGGGGACTCAGCCGGCCCACTGAGCGACCTCAGGGAAGGCGGTGCACAGTAGTCACGTGTTGTCTTACATAGGTAGGTTCGGGGGGACCCCTTTACAGTCTCCCAGAGATGTGCCCTAACAGGCGCTGCACGGCAGGGGCTCCGGATTGGTCTTTTGAGAGGTAACGGTGCCCCTGCTATGTGCAGATGGTGACACCGGGGTAGTTTTAGTGAGGTAAGAATCCCACACTCCCTGGTCCTATCCCCAAGAACCTGCCCCCTTTAGAAGGTTTCCCCATGATAACAAAAAAAAAAAAAAAAAAAAGATGTATCGTTCAGCAATGCAACTCTCATGTTTGTTGTCAGCTGAAGTTTCTTAACATAGCGCCATAGATTCGATGATTTGAGGCAAGCGTTTATTGTGTTGGCAGCAGTCGATCTGGGAATTACTGGCAATGTTTGGCGGAAATCGCCAGACAGTAAAATCATTGCGCCTCCAAAACATCTCGAGTCATTACCTAGATCTTGCAGTGTTCGGTTAAACGCTTCCAATGCACGTTTATTGCATTCGTCCCAGATGATGATCTTCGATTCGGAAAAAACTTTGGCCATAGCGGAGCGCTTTGTAATGTGACATGTTTGTTCTTCAATAGATTGAAGATTTAACGGAAATTTTAACGCAGAATATGCAATATGGCTGTTATTCCAGAAGAAGCAACTGCAACGGCAATGTTGGATCTTGCGTGAACAGTGGCTAAAACTACTGACATGAGGAATGTTCCACCAAACGCTAGTATGCAAGCAGTAATCATTGCTGCAATCGTATTGAAACGCTGCCTGAATCAAATCAGTATTTGATGAATTTCTTCTTGTGTTTCGTAAATTATCTAGCTGTTAATCTCTGAGGTTTACTCGATTATTTCGCATTGTTAACCAAGCCGCGGGCTGCTTCCCTTTGCTCTTGTGAGTCAGAAGCACGCAGTCGAGCCATACTAAGGCGGCGCTCTTCACGTGCAATTTCTTGCTCTTCTTCAGTGCTAATCTAGTCAGGAGTGTTCTTCGGTATGACTGAGTAACTTTCGGGTCCGTTTTTGTAGAAATATTGTTTTAAGATAATATACGGTTTTATTATTCATTAATTATGCTTTGAATCGGACAAATGTGGCGTTATTTCTGTGTGGTCTATGAAAATAAGCTGAACGCAAATATTAGGGTGTTATAATATTTTTTAATAGCATAACGTTATGCTATATTATATAAATATAGCTGATCCGCGCACATACACGTTGTATGCATGGACGTATTTAAATATTTTTGAGAGTTGGTAACACTGTAAGGTTGGCACCCGTCAAACATGTCAACCCATTAATTATTATTTTTATATTTTGAAATTTAAATACACGATTTTATGAGCAAAGTTGATATTATGTTGTCGATTCAAAAGTCTTGTTTTAATGCGTTCTTCAATTCGAGTGGAACTGAGAGTACAAATACTGTCAAATGTTTGACAGAAAGTAAGTGGTCAACTTTTATATGGGAAAATGGAATTGTCGTTTTACTCTATCTTACTCGCAATTTTACCTTATTTGCTCACAGTATAGACCTACCCTGGACTACGACAAACATTTTAAAATTAAAATCAGCTCAATCGGCCCAGCCGTTCTCGAGTTTTAACCAGACTAACGAACAACAATTCATTTTTATTTATATAGATGAACTGTTTATTTTATATTAAACTAGCTTTCCGACAGCAGGTTCGCCCGCATGTAGTTCGGTTATATCGCGCTTTTTAGATTTCCCTCAGGAATGTCACGTTTTTCCGGGTTATATAAAAAGCCTATTTATTATTTAATCCGGACTACAAAGCAATCGGTTCAGTAGTTACGGCGTGAAAGCGGAACAAAAAAATAAAGAAACTCACTTTCCGATTTATAATAGTACCTAGTAAGGACTACAACTCCTCTATCCGACAGCCCTCGTTACTAATCTCCTTTCGTTACCGGTCTTAAATGGGTAAGGAAATCAATGCCTTTCGTGTATACATTTCTCCAAATCCAAGTAATAGTTAGTGTTAGTGTTTTTTAACCGACTTCAAAAAGGAGGAGGTTACACAATTCGACCGTATATATGCTTTTTTTGTGTTTGTTCGCGCATAACTTCGTCGTTTAAGAACCGATTTTGATAATTCTTTTTCTGTTGGAAAGAAGACGTTCCCAAGGTGGTCCCATGATAAGGATATCAGGGTGTGATGGTGGAAGACCAGAGAAACTAAGGGAAACTTTCAAAAATTGCAGGGGCGACTAGTGCATTTCTTAGCATTTTCATTAAGTATTTTAAAACACTACAATTTAATAAAGGTCTGGAGTAGATCTAATGATGGAGCCGGGAGACAGTCGAAGGAACTCCTCAACAATTCACAGCAGCTACCTTGTGTTTGTGCTCGATTAATTTGTATTGATAAGAACTTTACACCTAGATGGGTTGTGACTGTCATAAGAGCTCTGATGATGAAGACAAAGGCCAGTTCAGGGAACTCCTCAACGGTTTACAGTAGCTACTTTGTGGTTAGACTTCATTCATTTATATTGATGAGACCTTTGCACCCATTGGGTTAAAATAATGGTCTGCAGTAAATTTGATGATGAAGACCATAGGCAGTTGAGGGAATACTTCCGGGTAAAAATTATTGTAAACAAAATTACGTCGTTTCCCAAATATATTGGCGCCAGCTTCCAGTCTGACGGATGCAACTGAATAAATAGTATTTTTAACAACTAAAAAGTGTAAAATAAAAACTTTTTTACAAAAAAATAACCGACTTCCAAAAACCACTACAAAGTGAAAAATAACTAATTTCGGAAGTCGGTGTCAAAAAAGGAATATACAAAACCAAAGACACCGACTTCCGAAATTAGTTATTTTTCACTTTGTAGTGGTTTTTGGAAGTCGGTTATTTTTTTGTAAAAAAGTTTTTATTATTGTTTGTATTTATATGTGTAATAACATCCAGTGGAGAAATATTATTAATTTTAAGGTTTCTAATTCGATGTCGTAAATAATAACATTTTTTCCGCGTTTGCAGTGAAACGCAGGCGGAACCCTACGATTTTTTCTGTGGTGTATTTAGTATTAACATTGTACCCTTGCGAAGCCGGGGCGGGTCGCTAATATATAATAAAAAATCCCAATGTTTTGTCAAGCCATTAAAATCTTGTGGAGTATTAATACCAAGCCAGACAGGAGCTCGGGTTGGCGCTTAGAATTAGGCCTCGTCATAAATGACTCCAGGTAGCATGGCTTTGCTATTTTAATTACCACACTGGGGCAAAAGCAGAACCAGTGGCAGATTTACAAATCTTCAAGGCTGAAAAGCCATTGCCGCCCGTAGCTTCTACAATCATCATGTTCTAGATTATTTTTACAATCCAACAATTTCAACAAGAAAGAAGTCTGTGACACATCAGAAAACAAAAAACCGTCATACAGAAATCTTTTTGATCCTTAAATAGCAAAAAACCGTCATACAGAAATCTTTTTGATCCTTAAATAGCAAAAAGCGGTCCACAAATTTACCGCCACGCGTTACACTACATGTTTTTTTTTATTATAAAGTAGTGCTTGACCACAATCCCGTCTGATAAGCAGTGATGCAATTTTTGATGGTAAAGCGCGCTAGTTTATTAAGAGCCTATTCGCTCTACCCTTGAAGACACTTAAATATTAGCCCGACGGCAGCACCGTTGCTGGCAAATTGTTCCAATCCCTCGATGTACGCGGTATAAAATATGAGGTGAAACGCTTCGTCCGGATCGTTATGGTGTCAATAACGTAAGGGTGGAAACTCGCCGTACGACGGGTGGTCCGATGGTGAAACGGAGATTAGGGAAATAAATCATGCAATTCCCTCGCGCACTCTCCAAAATGCATCCTATAGAACACCGACAGGCTGGCTACTCTTCGCTTGTGCTCCAGGCTTTGGAGACCGTTTTGAGCTAAATCTGGGTCGCCAATTAGCCTCTTCGCACGCCTCTCCACTGAATCCAAAGTAGAAACAAGTGATGAACTACATATATATAATGCGCACGTGCCATGTACGATAGCCGACTTGTACAAGTATTAAGTACTACAAGCCTGATGGCTTCTTAAAGCAAAAGAGGATTGTGACGTCAATTGAGTGAAACATAAATGTACTAGGTCACTGACTATTCTCTTCTTGGGGTAAATCTATTAGATTTCCCACCTATGTGGTGACATCATTTCACCAGAACCTTCAAGGAAAGGAAACTTTAGTCCATTTGTCGCATCATATATGACGTAAAACGATAGCGATTAACCTTAAAAGAGAATAACAACTTGGGGAAATTATCTTTTCAAGTTGTAACCCAAACTCAATTAGTTGTGCATTGGTGAATTAATAACTTTGTACATGCTTCACGATAAACAAATTAAAATTTTGTGATCGGTATTACACACAACTCAGTTTATGTACGGAACCATATATAAATGTAGGTACAGCACCTAAATCGACACCTAAAAGGTTGAACTAATGGTTACTACCATTTTTTGGTTACCATTATAATGTAATTTTTGACTAGTAAGACCAGGTCTGCAGGTCTTGTAAAAGCCTGATTAATAATAACAAAGAAAGAATTAGATTTTTAGAATGAAACGTTAACAAATCGGTCTGTACTTTGATAAGGTTATGAAATAATCCACAATCTCAGATTGAAAGCGACCTCGTTTTCTTTCTCTAGTTTTTTGTTTGTCTTTTTTATGTTTCAAATAGTTTGCATAATGAAATTGTAATGGAAATTGCAATGTAATTTGTTCATGTTCAAGATAGTTTTGTTACTAACCATCGAGAGAGCCCAGAGAGCGATTCTCAAAGTATCTACTTTCCGCCCTTTCCTTTATCCCACTAACCTCCTTTACAACATTGTAAAGTATTAACCGTTCGTCAGTTATTCATCATGGGCACTGTATTAAAACAACACGCGAATTTACCATATATGCCCGAACTTACTAATAAAAGACGTAGCGATCTAGTTTGTCCCCAAAAGCAAACAAATCATGCTTTTGTATCAAAATTTTACCTGTTTCTCGGTCCTCTCTTCTATAATAGACTAAATGCGAAAGCAAACTTCTACTCCTTAAATTACACATACTGTAAAAAAATCCTTAGGGATACTCTTCAGAAATTGTCCTATGAAGATACAGAGAATTTACTAATTGTACTGAAGTAACTGTATTTAATACCTTATATATTTTGCTTGTTAATATTGTTTATTTATTAATTACTTTAGATTGTTATTACAGCATTTATCGCTTGAAACACAGGATTTCCTAGTTCAGGCACGTAAGACTTAGATTTATGAATTACATTTAAGTCTAACTGTATTAATTTGTTATTTTAGAATTTTGAATAAATATTATTATTATTATATGTTATTATTATAGTATAAATGCAATGTAAGCAAACTCATAAAATGTACTACACCATATTAATTTGATTTAATACTCAATAAAATTTAGAGCTAAAGAAAATAAAAACACCTCAACAATAAAATATGTTGTTTCTATCGTACCAAATAATTACATACGTATCCGCGAATGTAATAGAACAAACTCTTGTTACATTGTTCCATCAGAATATTAAGAATCAAGTTTAAACGAGTTTGATTTTTAAAAAAAAAACTAGTTACGCATGTACACTGCACAGCCGCCAACATATCAGCCTACTACAATCTAACTTTTTAAATAGATTAGCATCTTTATCGTTACAGCATTACGTTCAAAATTGATTTGGAAAATTTTACAATTTTGGGTAGCTTGATATGCTAGCGTCTGTACTATTAACATCAATTGAATAAACTCACGTGGTACGCTGTGAATTGCACCATAAACGCGAGGCTAATAACCACCACATTCTTAATGATCCTCCGTGTTTCTTGTGGCTTTAGACCGTCCAACTGAGACCTGTTTTCAGTCATCATAATTCAGCACTTTCACTAGCAATAACGAAAAATACATAAACACTTTATTTAAAGGAAAAAAATAACTGTCCACTTAACTTTTCATTATTATTTTATCAGATGAGTTAAAGGAGAAAATTTAGTAAAAAAAAATTTGTTAAAATATTGGTTTTCTTTTATAAATGCACTTTATTGGAAAATGCCGGTTAGATACGTCTGCAAACAATAAAAACCAATATAGTAATGTTGTAAAACGGGTACTTAAATGTTGTTCTAAAAGAAGAAAAACACGTTTTAACACAATTTAATTCAAACGTAAGGAAGTAAAACAACAACCGAAACTGCAGTTCTGTTTAATACAATTGTAATGTCATTAAACTTCTTCTTTTTTCAAGGTGAGATTCAACCTCAACTCTTGATCAATGGCCTCTGTGGAATGTATACCACAATTTTGCCAATAACACGTGTAACAAATTATAGAAATTCTTTGAAAATTTTATTTCGCAATAATGGCGGATATCGCCAATGACAGTTAAAAAAAAACGGCCGCGTGAACCGTCTATGAGGAAGGTTTGATGCAAAGTCATGATGTTGCCACTATGCTGCGATATTTCAATGTTCTTTATGAATCAATGTGTTAGTGGCGTGAGCGCAAAGCCGATGATTGCGGGCAGCACAAGACCGGTCTTAATGGAAAACCTTGGGGAAGGCGTTTGTCCAGCAGTGGACCCCTATAGGGTGAAGATGAAGAAGAAGAATGGCGTGAAACTTTCCGGGCTACAAATTCAGTCAGGTGTACCGCAAGGTTAAATATTGGGCCCATGCTTGTTCTTAAAATATACTACTTATTCTATTTAAAGGGCATCTGTGGCGATGTACTGTTTGCAAATGATACCTTCCGTATTTTTAAAATAAACAGGTATAGACAAGATTTTGAAGACGCAAACTCTCAATAGTTACGGAATGGTTTACGTCAAATAAAATAATAAGTTACCTATTTCATCACCACTGCTCTCAAGACGGTGAAGGAAAATATCCTGAGGAAACAGGTATATCCCAGAACCATAAATCCGAAGACATGTGACATCTAACGAACCGCACTGGGTTCGCGTGGTAGGAAGCCCACAACCATTTTTTTTAATGTTATAAACTAGTGCCTAAGCGGTGACGCAATCGTTGATGGCAAAACGCACTAGTTTATTAAGAACCTATCACACTAGCCTTGAAAACACTTAAATTGTAATCAGACGGGAAGACAAATTGTTTCATTTCTTATCTCTAGTTGAGATCGGTGTTAGTCCGCATCTCGGTAATCACTCCTATCCTTTTTTTTCGGGGTGGAAATCGTCATAGGATGTCCGCCGCCCTAGGGTGGGCGACGGGGTCTATCAGACTTTTACTGACTAAAACCACCCCGGTGTCTCTTCTATCACTAGCGCGCGTGGGACCGCGGGAGTCTAAATTCTTCCGCAGCCCCACACACTCGTGCTGGCCCGGTCTGTCCGGGCCTCGTCTCCTGCACGGGGTAGTGGGGTGTTAAGCTACCCCTCAGAGGCGCGCGCTGCCACTCGCGCGCGCCTCCACCTCGGGGTCCATCGAATAGTGGGCGGGGACTTCCCCATGTCCCTCGCCCCTGGACCCATTCATGGGGGTGCGTCGTCCGCCCTTCCTCGGCGCCCGGTGCGTCTTCTACGGGCCGGGAAGGGAGTTGAGATCTCCCTCTCCCGTTCCACAGCTTCCTTCTGCGACATCACGTCCTCGCAAAAGGACACCACCGCGTCTCACGACCCTGCACTGCCGGCCATCCTTTTGCATAGTCCATTCATCATTTATTTGGCCTTCCCTTGCTCGTATATCCATCCACGTTCATACTCATAACATACCTGACGAGTTTTGGAATATACTTAACATCAAAGGAATGAACTCACACTATACGGGGTAGGAGTGTGGTTTTAGCCGGTAAGAGTCCGGCACTGCCCAGACTGGCCCACTAGTGAGACAGTCTGGGCTGGAAGTCCATAACAATGTCCCACTTATGTCAATAAAAAAAAACTCACACTATACGCTGTGAAGTGCACCATGAACGCCAGGCTGATAATCACCACATTCTTCATTATTCTCCATGTTTCTTGTGGCTTTAGACCGTCCACCGGGGGTTTATCCTCAGTCCTCATACTTCACCACTTTCACTAGTATGTTTTATTTATAAAGTCTTTTTTTTCGCTATCATAAAATGCACTAAAGGTGAGATTTAAAAATGATGTTATTTTGTTACTGATAATGTTTTTCTTCTATAAATACACTTCACTGAAAACTGCCGATTAGATACGCCTGCAAACAATAAAACCAACAAAAAAGAAATGTTATTAAATGTTAATTTTCTGATAACAATTGCTTATACAACGAAAACAAGTTTTAACACAATTTAATTTGTTTGACATTTGCCATTAATAACCATATTGAAATTAATAAATAAATAATTTAAACTTAAAATTAACTTTTGAAAAAACCACAACCAGTTCGGATTATTTATATTTTAAATATCATTAAATTTCTTAATTTGGAATACTACTGAATTAAATATACTACGCAATTAAATGATCATTAATTTTAAATCATCGTGTTGTTTTACTAAGTTAACGACTACACGACACGCGACCGTTCAAAAGATCCATTAGCCATAGACTGAATCGGCGCAAGCACATCTCTATTAGGTATATCTGCAACATCTTCGGCCTTGTTTAATAAGCCTTTTTTATTACATTTTGAACTTAAAATCCGGCTTAGATAAGTATGTGTATCTAAAACCAATTTAATGTGGGTTTACCCGCTGATGGTAAGATTTTTACTGATAACTATTGTTTGATGTAACTGCGGTTAAGGCCGTGAAGTCAGCTGTGGCGGTCTGTGTAGCGATTTACGGGAAACTACACCATCTACCTACTTAGTCTTTTCCTATCTATATTGGGGTTGGAGGTGGAGTTACACGGAAAGACCGCATCAGGAAATCCCGCATCCGTGGCAGTCTTCGTGTCGGTACGATCACGACTTACGAAAACCGGTATGTTACTTGGGTAACAAATGTCTTGCCATGGCGCCTCCGCCGGGCCGGAATAAGCGGGGTAGACCAAAGAAGTGCTGGCTTGACGTTGTAAGAGATGACATGCGTGCCAACAATCTTACACCACGGGATGCCAGAGACCGTGAGAAATGGAGGCGTATATGTAGGAAAGCGGACCTCGGGCTTCAACGCGAAAGCCGCGGATGCAACCAGGATTATACGCTGAGATGATGATGATGATGATGATTGGGGTCGGCGTTCAGTCTAACCGGAAGTATCTGAATACCAATACTTTACATGGAATTACTGCCTATCTAACCTTCAGAACCCAGTTACTTGGGCAATACGGTACCTCTTAGTAAGACTGGAAAAAACTACAACAAATATAATACCATGACATGAGCAACAACAGATTATTGAAATACATTCATCATCATCATCACTTCAGCCGAAAGACCCAAGGATCTCCACGACGACCGGTCGTGCGGCTCACGCATCCAGCGGATTCTCTTCACCAAGTCGTCGGTCCAACTTGTCAGGGTTCTACCCACGCTATGTCTTCCAGTGCGTAGCGGCCATTCGAGAACCCGTCGGCTCCATCAGGCGTCGGTCCTACGGGCAATGTGCCCGGCCCACTATCAATCACTTAGGTGTAGCAATTCTTCGGGCTATGTCTGTCCCTCCCGTTCTTCTGCGGATTTTCTCATATCTGATTTGATCACGCAGTGTAACCCCAAGCATAGCCCTTTACATTGCCCTTTGACAATACATTACTATAATACAATAAAAATCTTAGAAATATCTAGTAGATAGTATCTGTAGATAGGATCCAAATCTTTTATGCGCCGTAGAATTAGGAGGACCCAGTACCCCGGAAAGGCAGATGACGAATGCATAGGTGGTTTTTAGCCGGTAAGAGTCTGGCACCGCGTGGTCCGCGTCCTCGAGCCGAGGATAGGCCATGAGGATTTTTCCACGTTCGAAAAAAAAAGGATTCTAATCTTGTATGCCGATATATTCTGGAAAAATCTCACCGTGAATACTAGGCTGAAGGGAACCATCACCTATTATGTGACTATAGACTGTAGCAATTTTTGAATCAACTTAAATCGTGTTGGCAATAATATTCCATTTGTTTGATTTTTTCTTTAAACTCTTTACTGCCATCTGTTGTAACAAGTGACGCTATCATCTCCTGACTTCACCTTAGTTTTCACGCAGTTTTTACAAAATATATTAACTTATAATAATATACCTATCATCATCATCATCATCATCATCAGCCTCTACTCGTCCACCGCTGGACATAGGCCTCTTCCATGGCACGCCAACAAACTCGATCCTGAGCAGTTCTCCACCAGCCACTACCAGCTTTTTGATGTCGTCGCTCCATCTCGCCCAAGGGCGTCCTACGCTACGTTTGCCGAGACGCGGTCTCCACTCGAGGACAATATACCTACATATATAATAATAATACTTTTGTCTCCTCTCCGCTATCTTTCCCGCTATTTTCATAGCCCCAACAATAAGTCAAAGTTTACTGCTCGATAATATCTAACGTGTTCTAGCAGCGATTCTTATTGTTTTATAAAGTCAATCAAAATATTTTTTCCTCTACCGTGCTCACGATGCGTACTATGTTATAACAAAGATTTTTTGTTATGATTACAAATAACTGGGAATTTTGAATATACTGACTGAATACCGAACATCTTAATCATTACCTGTTTGTTTGCTTATCATTATAACAATCTGTTAATACCTATTAATATGCATTATCATCATCTTCATACTAAAATTAATATAAGTAGATAGTATACGTAAGTAGAATTTTTTTTATAGATACACCAATGCATTCAAAAACGGTGAAGGAAAACATTGCAAGGAAACCGGCATGCCCTAGAGCCAAAAACTTCGATGATAGGTCTTCGAAGTGTTTCGACATCTACCAACCCATACTGGACCCGCGTGGTAGATTACGGCCCACTCTTTCTTACAGAGAGTAGGTCTGTATCCTAGGAGTGGAAACATTGTAGGCTGATTATGTATGTATGTACGTTATATTTTTTTTTTAATAATTATAAACTAGTGCTTGATCGCAATCCCGCCTGATGGTAAGCAGTGATGCAATCGTTGATGGTAAAGCGCACTAGTCTAATAAGCCCATCACTTAAAAAACTGAGTGAATAGGAAGGAAGACGGCAGTTGAGTGAGGTGATGCACTGTTTAACCCAGAGGGGGATTGATCTGGAGACCGTCCACGAGCAAACTCCCGACACAACAACATTTGGTGCATCGTACCCCAACACAACTGCTCAGACCCGTCCTTCGTACGGCTTCACCAGACATCATGCCGGAACACGACGAATCGCTTAGCGGCAAGACTTTGTCTGGTGGGTGGTAACTTCTGCCGGCAGCCGATGTTATGGCCTACCACCGAGTATATATCCTCGAGTATTACCTTTGATTACCCTATTTGGGGGTCACACACCTATTAAAATTTTCTGAATAGGTGTGTTCCAAATCTTGTGAAATCTAAAATCTTCGTCATCGAATATCACTGGCACATTTAAGAAAGTCTAATTTTAAATCATGGCTTTTCATAGCGAAGTCTCCTCGCCACTCCTTTGACTAAAATAAAATCGAATTTCAGTTTTACTACCTACTTTACTGCAGGTTTACCGCCAGGAAAGGTAGGAAAACTAGGTCATGGCACGCCGCGCCGAGGAAAATGTTGTAGATATTATGTGGGTAATACCAGCTAAAGAGAAATAACTCTAACAAAATACGAATCTATCTATATCTATCTATACTAATATATAAAGCTGAAGAGTTTGTTTGTGCGCGCTAATCTCGGGAACTACTGGTCCGATTTGAAAAATTCTTTTTGCGTTAGATAGCCCATTG
Source organism: Sesamia nonagrioides (assembly GCA_017933935.1). NCBI lineage: Eukaryota > Metazoa > Arthropoda > Insecta > Lepidoptera > Noctuidae > Sesamia > Sesamia nonagrioides. The sequence continues at coordinate 290,795 of JADWQK010001929.1, read as the reverse complement.
ATCCAGGAAGGCTTTAGATTATATAACGTCACGCTGCGACCAATAGGAGCGGAGCATAAGTAAACCACGCGAACGAAGTCGCTGGCGGCTGCTAGTACTCATGTATAAAGCTGAAGAGTTTGTTTGTATGTTTGTTTGTTTGTTTGTTCGCGCTAATCTCGGAAACTACTGGTCCGATTTGAAAAATTCTTTTTGCGTTGGATAGCCCATTAATCCAGGAAGGCTTTAGACTATATAACATCACGCTGCGACCAATAGGAGCGGAGCATAATTAATTCCACGCGAACGAAGTCGCTGGCGGCCGCTAGTTTTAAATAATCTGATAAAGTTATTCTTTAAACTGTCAATACTACCAATGGGTATTACAATTTTATCAACAGCAGCAGTACTCTAGTGCATCTTATCAATTTATCATTATAGACAAAAGATGTGAAGTCACTCGATGATCCTGTAGTAATCTAACATCAAGCATCTAAAGACAATAGTCATGACTATCTTTATTTTCACACGTGTAATTAAGGAAACAGGAAAACAATGCCTAAACACAATTATGTAATTACCTAATTACTCATCTCCTGCTGCAGAAAATGGCCGACACGTGAGTTATTTAATGAGCAACAACTTAAGAAGCAAACTAATGATAGATAGATAGATAGATAACACATTTATTTGATGCAACAACAAAAGACACAATACAGGTAATACAGGAAAAAAATACATCAAGAAGGGTGATAAACAAATAGTACAAAGAAAAAATAAAAACAAATTCACCCATTATAGACAACACAGACATTTGAAATGGTTTCGCACACAAAACGTTGCGGCGTATGTCTCACGGTTGCACCAAATAGGAGTCCAGCTCAGCATGTGCCAGGTAGGATACCTGACGCTGGTATTCTGCCAAGAAACGGTAAAAGATGTAAACCAATGAACTTGACCTGTGTGGTGCGTATTATAAATGTGCAAGTACCTACCCACATCAAAACTGCCATCATAAAACGTTTAACATAATAAATAAAATAAAAATAAAAACTCTGATTTAGTAAATTAGCATAGTGCCTTCCACATCACTTTCACTAATCATCATCATCTCAGCGTAGGATTGTAACGGAGCTTCGCCTCCGCTTCCATTACTGCGGAAGTTCCGCAAGAAATCGGATCTTCGCTTCCGCCTCTGCTTCCGCACAATTTTTGCGGAGTTATAACGGAGGTTTATTTACGTATTTATAAAAGTAGCGGCCGCGAGCGACTTCGTTCGCGTGGAATTAGTTATGCTCTGCTCCTATTAGTCACAGCGTGATGTTATATAGCCTAAAGCCTTCCTGGATTAAGGGGCTATCCAACGCAAAAAGAATTTTTCAAATCGGACCAGTATTTCCTGAGATTAGCGCGCATAAATAAACAAACAAACAAACTCTTCAGCTTTATATATTAGTTTTTATAATAAACAACGCGCAAGCTGCGACGCTCGACAACCACCCGGCCGCGTTTGAGCACGAAATGGTCAAGAATCAAATAGTGCGAGACGGCAATGCAGCAAATACAATTTGTTTCTCCTTAATTTTCATTACTAGAAGGTTATATTTTTTTACTAAGTGTACTACTATTAATGTACGTATTTAAAATAAAAATTTTGTTTTAACTAACCATAAATCTATTTTTTTTCTATATCTACTTTCACCTCCGCCTCCGTTTATTATAACTAGTTATTACAATATTGATAATGGTAATGTGTTATATTCTATGCGATCTCTTATAAGCACACTTCGACTAACTTATACTTCTAGCAGATTTTCCAAACTATGCTCCAACTTCTCCATCCAGCCATCTGTGCCCAAAACATATAGCCCAAAGTGACCTGCCGGAGGCTCCCACCAATACGACCATGGAAATGGCAAATTTTAAATAACTGTCGCGCCAACGACATGAAGAAGAAAAGCAGCATCCTAATAGGGTAACACAAATCTCACACTGAATCATTTCCAAGGATCCTGCTTCGTCTTTCAAGGCCATGGGTCGTTCGAAAGAGATGAATACGCATAGGTCAGAAACCTACCCGTATTTCTTCACTTGTCTGTGCGCCTGGGGAATCTCTTTTGATACGCCCCGCTCCACCCAGAGCGGGAGAGCTCATCTAATGAAATCCTATCCACAAAAAAAATATACTGCAATATATATTGAAAAAATTCTCCTTTCCATCCTCGCGCAGTGCAAATATCTGTATGCATGGTGGAATATGAATGGTAATATAATAAATAAAATATACACTGGTCTGGTCATGCCTCGCAAAGCACGTTAAGGGTCCGTCCTGTTAATCTGCTCATTTTGATCAATTTTGTTCCATGATTGTGAGAATATGTTACATAATATTAGTAAAATTATGTATGATATGGATAGTACAACTCTTCATCTAGGTGCTAGCTTGACTACTTTTTTCAAGAAACTTCATAATTAGTAGTAAATCTACAATTTCCAATACTCTTTTTTTCAAATTTCACGTTCGAGTGAAGTTTGACCATAGTTTCTGAAGAAACTACAAGCGATTTTGCCCATAAAGAAGTACTATTCACATCAGCATATAACTATCTTGGTGTTAGCTTGACCACTTTTTCGAGTTTATTTCATAATTCAGCCAAAAAAGAAGACAGAAATTAAGAAATTCAAGGGAAAACTGCAGGCAAACAAGTATGTTTTTTCTATAATAAAGCAACTTTTTTTAAAAATTAAAAAATGCCTCATTAATTTTAAGGTATTTTTATAATAGAACCAAAAGTTTATTTTCTAAAAAAAAATTTTTTTCATCATGAAAATCAATGTCAAAATCTACTATATTTACGAGCGCGCAAACGCCGCCGGCTCAGTGGTAACACGGCTAGCGCAAAGAGAGGACGTATCACTTTGTGTCGCCAAGAGCTCGCGAGGTTTACGTAGGTTTATGTAAAAAATGTACTGCGACTACCACAACTTGGTCCTTTAATTATTTTTCTTTCTTAGTAATATTATATTAGTTGTGAATTATATTAGGATATTTACGACTTATCCCTTTTTTTTTTTTGTTAGGATGGGAAATCATCAAATGACTTCTTCCGCTCTGGGCGGAGCGGAAGGGCGTGTCAGACTTTTACTGACTAAAACCCACCCGTGTTTCTTCACTTGCCTGTGGGACGGCCAGGGCCACGGTTTCTTGTTTAACCAACCCGCAACCCTGACCCAGGAGGCATCGGTCTTCGTGGACCCCGTCACGATGTGCTGACATCTCTTTGAGGCGCGCGTGAAACACGACGCGCCGTCGACTCGGGCCTGGTCCTTACCGGGCGGCGAGCTGCCCATTGCTCACCGCCCGCAGGCCCGCGCCTACGGTGGCTGGGAGTTTGGTGTCATCTCCCGACCAGGGCGTCTCCTGCGGTGGCTAGTGGCGTGAGGGCGCTGGGATTCCCGTTGCCTCACGCGCTCCGCCTCCTCCTTTGCCAGCATTACTGCTTCGCAGAAGGAGGTGACGGCCTGCCATGCACTCTCGCTCCGGACCATGGCCTGGACCAGGGTCGGACGCGAGAGATCACCGCCGATCGCCGCTACGAGGACACGGCGGTGCTCTACCCAAGCCGGGCAGACCTCCACCGTATGCTCCACCGTGTCCTCAGGGCGATCCACACAATGGTGACACCCTGGCGTTTCCTCCCGCCTTATACGGAACAGGTACCTCCCGAAACAACCGTGTCCGGTGAGGACCTGCGCCAGGCGGAAGGTGAGGGCGCCGTGGCGCCTCTCTAGCCACTCCTCAAAGAGGGGACTTACCGCCGCTATTGTGGCGTGCCCAGCACTGGGTTGCGACAATCGCACTCTCCATGTTGCCATGAGATCCCGCCGGAGCTCTTTCCGCCGTACCGCAATATCTCGCGGCAGCGGAGTTATGCCCCGGCGTTTTGCCTCCTCTCGCCACTCCCACATGTGGGCGAGGACTTTGGCCTCCAGATCCCATGGCGCCAATCCGGCAAGAAGGCTCGCCGCCTCAGCGGAGACCGTACGGTATCCCCGTATCAGCCGAACGGCCATGACCCTCTGGGACGCGGTCAGGCACCGGGCTGGTCGCTTCCTTAGCGACCGCGCCCACACCGGTGCCCCGTAAAGGGCCATGGACCGCACGGCCCCCGCATAGAGCCTCCGGCAGGAGGCGTTTGGTCCCCCTAGATTGGGGAGGAGCCGCCTTAGGGCAGCCCCGGCCCGTTCCAGTCTGGGTGCCAAACGTCGGAAGTGCTCCTCGAAGTTCCACCGGCTGTCGAGGACGAGTCCCAGGTACTTCATCGTCGACCCAACGCCGATGTGAACCCCTCCTACCGTTATGTGGGAACCCGACGGTGGCGCATTCCGAGGACCATGAAAGCACATGGCCTCGGACTTCTGCAGGGCCACCTCGAGTCCCAATTGCCGGATCCTGTTGACGATTGTCGCAACCCCGAGGGTCGCTGCGTCAGCCGCCGCCTGGTGCGACCTCCCCTGTGCCAGGACTAGCGTATCGTCAGCGTAACAAACTACGCTGACGCCGGTAGGGAGGTCGGCGCGCAGCACCCAGTCGTACCCGATGTTCCACAGATGCGGTCCCAGGACCGATCCCTGTGGAACACCGCACGACATCTCTCGCCGGTTCCACACTCCTTGGTGACCGGGGTAGATTATGGCCCTGTCCGTCAGATAGGCCTCGACCACTCGACAGAGATAGGTCGGCATCCGGTGATACCGGAATGCCTCCCTGATGCAACTCCAGGGTAAGGTGTTGAAGGCGTTGGCGATGTCTAGAGACACCGCCAAGATAACCCCACCCCGGGCCACAGCATCCCCTGTCGTAAGGGCTCGCACGCGCATGATGGCGTCCACCGTAGAGCGTCCCCTGCGGAAGCCAAACTGGCTCTCCGCCAAATCCGGGCCCGCTCGCCTGAGGTGCCCGACGAGGCGGTCTGCAATGACTCTTTCGAAGAGCTTGCCCACCTCGTCGAGCAACACAATGGGCCTGTAAGCGGACGGCGAGTCCGCAGGGCGCCCTGGCTTCTTTATGAGGACCAGTTTCCCCGTCTTCCAGCGAAGTGGGAACTGGCCCCTCTCCAAGCATGCGCTTAGTAGCCCCCGTAGTCGAGGCCCGAGAGCCCCTAAGGCCAGAACCCAGACTTTTCCAGGTAAGCCGTCGGGTCCTGGGGCGGTATTTTTGGCATTCAGCCGACGTACCGCCGCTCTCAGCTCTACCTCGGTCACCTCTGGAGCATCGTCGTCGTCGATGGTGTGGTCCGCATCAGGCACCGCAGGAGGCGGAGCCATGGGTGGAGGAATATGTTCCTCTCTCGAGGGAAACAGAGCGCTCACCACGTCCTCCACGAGCTGAGGCCGGAGACTCTGCGTCAGCGGGGGAGCCCATGGGCGGAGTTTATCTCGCACCATTTTATAGGGGCATCCCCACGGGTCTCTGTTCAGAGTCCCCAGCAACTCCTCACGGGCCAGCCCTTTGGCCCGCTGGATCTCCACTCGGAGGGCGGTCTTCGCCGCTCTGTATCCCTCGTAAAGCTCCGCCTGTATGGCCTCCGTGTTCGGCGGACGAATACGGAGCCTGCGATGCCTGGTGTACCGGTGTCGCGCAGCCACGCACGCCTTGCGCAAAGAGGTAAGTTCCGGCGACCACCAGTACACCTGACGCCGGGCGCGCCCGGGCTTGACTCGGGGCATTGCCATGTCGCATATCTCGGACATGGCCTCCCGGAACCACTCCGCCTCGTCGTTTGAGTCAGCAGGCCTGTCCGGTGGTAACACCCAGGCCTGCACGATCGAAGCTTCCAGGAGGAGCTCCCGGTCAAGCTGCTTCAGCGCCCACCGCGGACCACCCGGGGCCGGTCGGACCGGCGCGCTGGAGGTCTGGGCGGAGACGTCAAACCGGATATACCGGTGATCTGAGTAGGTCTCCACCTCCTCCATGACGCGCCAGTCAAGGACATGTGGCGACAGAGCGGGGCTGGCGAACGATATGTCCACCACTGAGTCACCCCGCACCCGCACACATGTTGGGACCGAACCCCGGTTTAGGACGACCAGGCCGGTCTCCAGAGCCCAGTCCTCCACCATCCTGCCCCGTGTGTCTGTAAGCCGGGAACCCCAAGCCAAATTTTTGGCATTGAAGTCCCCAAGGACGAGCACGGGGAGGGATCGGAACCCTACGACGACGACTCTCAACTCCGCAAGGGAGTTGTGGAACTCGGCAAGAGTTCGGCTCGGGGAGAAGTATACCCCCACTACGACTATCTCCCCGAACCTTGCTGCTACGCAACCCCGTCCTCTCTTGATGGCCTCGAGGGACGGGGTGCCAGCGGCGGCCGACGAAATTAGGGCCACTGAGCCGTTGAGGTCCTCCACCCAGTCATCCCTGGGTGGGACAAAGTACGGCTCAGAGACCACGGCAATGTTAATCGACCACTGCGCCATGCTCTGGAGCAAAAGGTCCTGAGCGGAGGCGCAGTGGTTGATGTTCGCCTGGAGGAGGCGTAATGGGGCCATTTATTGGTACTCCATAACAGCCTCCTCCCGAGTCCCTTGTGAGGGCTCAGCCGCGGTGACTGCGGCGGCAGCAGTGACAGCAACGGCGTTGCTGGAAGCGGCAGCGGCAGAGGCTGCGGCTACGGCGACAACGGCGGTGGTGGCGGAGGGCCTACTCCGGCCCTTGGCTTTGCCTCTGGTGGATGGGGCGCAGGCCCTACTCCCAGCCCGGTGCTCGGACGGCTTACCAGCTGCCGCACAAACTGTGCAGTGCGGAGCGGCTTCACACGAGCCGGCCTTGTGACCGGGCTGACCGCAGCGGAAGCAGAGACCGCTGCGGTCCACCTCCGAGGTGCATTTCACTCCCACGTGGTGGCCCACATGGCAGCGGTAGCACCTCAGAGGTCTGGGTTCTAGCAGTTTTACCTGCGCTGAAACCCAGCCCACCAGAAGTCTTCGGCCCTCGCCAACAATTTTCTCGGCCGCCGACACGGGGCAGCTCACCGTAGCGGTTTGCAACCCCGTGCGGTCAGGTCGGAGGGTGCCCACCCTAATCTGGTCCGCAGAACACCCTCCAGTCCTGACGATGGCAGCCAACACCTTCTCCTTCGTCGCCGTATCGTCCAGACCCAAGATACGCAAGTCAGCGCATTTGGTGGGCCTGGACACTTTGGCCTCGACCGCATCTAAGGACGCTCTTAACTTTTCAGCCAGAGCGTCGGCAGTCGGACCACTAGCCTCACCACGAACCTCGATCATGCGGGCTCCGGTCGCGGTGATCCTCATTTTTAGGCCCGAGGTGACTCCGATCTCCTGGAGGTTCACCGCTTCCATGGCCTTATTGAGCACGTCGCGGTAGGACGTGCCTTTCTTTTCCGCTTCCGGCTGTAGTGTTATCACTACAGCTGCGGATTTCGGGGCACGAAGCCTAGCCGCGACTCTACGCTCCTTCCGCCGCTGCTGCTTTCTGGCCGCCCTTGCAGCCTTAGCCGCCTTTTCCTTCTCCCCTGCTACGTGCCAGGCGGCATCGGCTGCAGGGGTTGTAGGAGGTGGTGGAGGTTGCCTTTTTGCCGCAGGGACTGTGGCCTTCGCAGCTGGAGCCTGTGCGGATGCACTCTTGGCCTTCGCCTTCCCTGCAGCTGTGGCAGTAGCGGCCGCAACAGCAGCGTAAGTTGCCGCTTTCCTTTGGCCTGAGGCTGGCCGGCTCGCCGCGAGTGGAGGGCGCAGAACAACGGCCTCCAGAGCCGAAAACCGACTCCGAAAGGCGGCCAGTTCCTTAAGGACCAGGACCAGGCCCGGATCCTCGACCGGCGCGCGCTCACTCCGCCCTTGTGGCGCCCCTTCCTGTGGCACTTCCCGGCGGCTGCCAGCTCGCAGCACGGCCAGATCCGCTCGGAGCTCCTCGTTCTCCTTTCGGAGGAGCTCCATGGTGGCTGTCAAGTGGGCGATCTCCGCCCGCAATTCTGCCACTCCGTCCGCTGGGGGTGCCACGTGGATGGCCTTCGCTGCCGCAATGATGGAAGCCGTGGCTGCGGATATGGCTTTGTCTTTAGAGGACTGAAGCCTCTTCAAAGCCACACCCTTGACCGCGGCAGCCACGACTTCTTCAAATTTTGCCGCTGGCTCCGAGTTGGGGCCAACGGCATCCGGCTTACCTCCCGACTGCTCAGAGACTTCCCGTGCCAGCTCGACTGAGCTGGTTCGGCTCGGCTTCTGTTGGGCCTCGCGCCGACTAATTTTTTTGCGGGCCTTGCCAGTCCCGCCATCCGAAGATGACCATTGGCCATCACCCGGTTTGGATCGCTTCCTTAGGAAGATCTTCTTTCCGGAAGCCCCATCCTCCACGCGCTCCGGCCTCTTAAACGAGCCCGTCACGCCACATGCAGCGTCAGACTCCGACGCCACATCACTCTCCTCCTTCCTCATTGTGTTGTTTTTTTTGGTGTTGTTATTTTTCTCCATCTAAATCCCACGAGTATTAGCGATTTTGCGTCCATCTGGGCAGAGCGTCGTACCAACAGATAAGCCTATATACTGCAGGGGTCGGCAGGTACCTACAGTGGGGATTGCTTTAACTAATTTTTAACCGACTTTAAAAATGAAGGAGTATATTTTTTTTGAGTTCGTAGATTTTTCCATCATTTGTTTTTTTTTTTTTATATATATTATAAACTAGCGCTTGACCGCAATCCTGCCTGATGGTAAGCAGTGACGCAATCGTTGATGGTAAACCAATTTGTGAACCAATTTAAAAATATCTTGGGTTTTTTAGTTCTCTATTAAAGTCAATTCACATAATGCTTTTGTTATACCTAAACTCATTTTTTTTTTTTTTAAGATAATGGGGCGAAACAAGGGAGCACATTACCAATGTATCAATAAAAGAAAGAGGAATAGAGAGGGAATGGCAAGAGCCAGACAAGTGCTTAAAGAACGTACTTTTAATCAACTGGATACCACTTCGTCATCTACTATGAGTGTCGAAGTTGATGTAGGCACAGTACGTTTCTGCTATCTCATTTTTTTAATAGCCTACTGTGTCTCCCTCTTCTGGGCAAAGGCCTCCCCTTTTTACTTCCAAACCAACCATAACCTACAACCACCAATACCACAATAACCTACAATTATTTATTAATTTTATTTCACAAGTCTTTCAATCAAATACAGGTTGTTACTGTTTTTTTTTATATATTCATATGCTATTTATTGCAGATTAAAGAAAATAATCCAAAGGAAGTAAGTTATTTATTTAGAAACATACAATTATAGCACTATTACAGAGCATTCCAATTCAGTGCTATAAGTAAGAATAAATTATACAAAACAAAAAAAAAACATTACATACATAAAGTCAGAATAACTATTAAAGAAACATTTATAATATATTTACATTATATACTTAGACTATAATAAACAGGAACAATACCTATATCATTAATTATTATTAGTTGTTTGGCAACAAATTTATTTTCAAGCGATGTCTTTGAAACTGAGTCAAACAAGGTATGTACTGGATGTACTAACTATGCTGCATTTAATGCACATTAAGTAATAATAATTAATTTAATTCACCAGAAACACACATAAGTTTGAATTTTTGTTGTTTCAGCAGTCACCAGTTTCGTTGTTGGTTATAGAAGGACGAAGAGTAGTTGATTTTCAGTATTTTTTTTGACCAATTTATTAACATATTAAGTCACAATTCAAAATTTGGATGCAATGCATCAAACCTCGTTATAATTGAAGAAAAATTGCAAGGGTTTTGTTCAACATTTTCATTGTCATGTGCAATGTGTGGAAGTCAATTCCTGCTAAAGACGTGTCAAATTAAAACAAACAAACTGGACGTTAACCAAAGCGCTGTTTCGGGAGTTATAAGTATCGGATGTGGTCGAACCAACTTAAATGAGCTAGCTGCTTCCATAGAATGACCACTTATGAATAAATCCATTTATGAAAAATGTCACGTCAATTTATTTAACTGGTGGAAAACTACAGCCGAAGCCACAATGATAGAAGCTGGTAAGGAAGAGGCTTCTATAGCTCTCGAAAGTGGCAATGTAAGTCCATCAGGTATACCAACTATAGCCGTAACAGCTGATGCTGCTTGGGGAAAACGTTCATATAAAACAAATTTTTCTTCCGCAGCAGGCGTTGGAGCTAGCTAATAGGGGTGAAAACTGGCAAATTATTACATGTTGGTATTAAAAATAAATACTGTGTTACATGTTCCCGTGCAGCTAATAAAAATATTACACCCCTGAAACACCGGTGTAATAAAAATCATACTGGCTCTTCCACTAGTATGGAGAAATCAATAATCGTTGAGGGATTTAGAGAACCTGTGAAAACACATAATTTAGTGTATGCAAAACTTATTGCTGATGGTGACTCAAGTGTGTATAAAAACATATTGGAAAGCAGGCCATATTCAAACGTTACGGTCGAAAAAGTGGAGTGTTCCAATCACTTAATGCGCAATTATAATGGGAAAAATTTAAGTTTGATGAAAGATACGTCCATCCCATTAAACGAACGCAAGCTACTACATTCTGATCGAGTGAACCGATTACGAATTGCTGTGAAAGCAGCAGTAAGATTCCGAGGAACTCAAAATGTTCCATTTACTGAGCAAATCAAAAACTTACAAAAAGACATTATCAACAGCCCACAACATATTTATGGAGACCATTCACAATGTGAAAACTATTACTGCACAGACGAAAAACCAACTTTTGCCTATTGCCCGAAATTGTCGATCCAAGAAAATCTCGTTCAATGCCTCTACGAGACACTTCATTTTCAAATAATAGGAGGCTAATGCCGGCAGCTAGGTCCTGAAGTTCATCTAAGAGATTTCTTTAAGGTATTCTTACGGTTGCTTTAAAATTCTTTGTTAAATAATATTTTAAACATGTTTTTGTTTTATATATCGTTTACCTAAATACTGGAAATCTGTCTAACTGGAGGTATCTATCGTAATCCTAAATGCTGCATCCGGTTAGACTGGAAGCCGGTCCGAACATAGTTGGGAAAAAGGCTAGGCAGATGATTATGATATTGTATATGTAGGTACTTACACTACACTTTAATATTGGTATCCATAAACTAATTATTTAGTTATTGCAAAAACTCAAAAGGAAAATTAATTTATTTATATATACTTACTACAGTAGGTAGGACATAGATATCGACGCTTGAAAGGCAATCATATCTTCTTCTTCTTCTAGCCTATAGATGTCCACTGCTGGACAAAGGCCTCCCCCAAGGCTTTCCACGCTGACCGGTCTTGTGCTGCCCGCATCCATCGGCTTCCCGCGACCTTCACCAGGTCATCGGTCCACCTTGTTGGGGGCCTCCCTACGCTGCGTCTTCCAGTACGTGGCCGCCACTCCAGAACCTTACTGCCCCATCGGCCATCGGTTCTACGAGCAATGTGCCCTGCCCACTGCCACTTAAGTTTAGCGACTCGCAGAGCTATGTCGGTGACTTTGGTTCTTCTGCGGATCTCCTCATTTCTGATTCGATCACGCACAGAAACTCCTAGCGCTCTTTTCATTGCCCTTTGTGTGACTCTGAGCCTTCGTATGAGGCCCATTGTGAGCGACCACGTTTCAGTTCCGTAAGTCATCACTGGCAACACACACTGGTCAAAGACTTTAGTCTTGAGACACTGTTGTATCTTGGACGACGAGAAGATGTAGCGTAGCTTCCCGAACGCTGCCCAACCGAGCTGGATTCACCGAGACACCTCTTTCTCGAAGTATCGATCGGCAATCTTACAGGTGCTGTTTAATAAAGTCTCTGCAACCATATAATGCTTGCAAAGCCCCGGTGCTTCAATGGTGCTTGGTACCCAGACGTTTTATCCTAAACAGGTGCAGTTGACAGCCTCCGTGGCGTAGCGGTAGCGGACGCGGCCGCTGCGCAGGGTGGCGCGGGTTCGATCCCCGCACAGTGCAAGTATTTGTATGCATGAATATGAATATTTGCACTGGTCTGGTCGTGCCTCGGAAAGCACGTTAAGCCGTTGGTCCCGGTTGCCATACGAACATCTAGTGGCAGTCGTTACGGGTAGTTGGAGCCCTCAAAAGTCCAACAATTGGTCTAACTGTAATGCTTCGATGTCGCCTTCGGGTTGTGGAGGTCAGACGGCAGTCGCTTCACGGAAAATGTCGAAGTTTAGCCATATCAGCAGTTGGACTGGTAAAGCGGACCCCAGACTCCAAAGCTGAAAAAGGCTTCGGATGCGACTGGGAATAACGCTGGGATGATGATGATGACCTCTTTCTCGAGGTTGAACCTACCTAGTTGGACTGTTTGTCCCAGGTATACATACTCGTCATTAACTTCGAGTGCAGAGCAACCAACTACAATTGGAGTGGGTGCGACATGAGAGTTCGACATGATCTTCGTCTTATCCATGTTCATTTTTAGACCCACTTGTTGGGAAGCTCTGCTGAGGTCCCTAGAAATCATATCTAAGCGACAAAAGTTCGTAAATTGAGTTATATACACCATTCGAACCGCCAGATTTTTCTGCGTCGTTTGGTGTATAATTGTATATAACTCAATTTACGAATTTTTGTCGCTTAGATATGATTGCCTTTCAAGCGTCGATATATTATCGCGTAATAATTATGTTAACCCTAAAATTTTGTTAATAGATTTTAGATTGTTTAGGGTTTTTAGATTGTTTTTTTTTTGTTTTCTGTCGACCTCCGTGGCGCAGCGGTCAACACGCCTGCCTGCGACGCGGAGGCCCCGGGTTCGATCCCCGGCCATGTCATGATGAAAAACGATCTTTTCCTGATTGACCTGGGTCTTGAATGTTTATCTATATATGTATTTCTTATAAATATAGTATCGTTGAGTTAGTATCCCATATCACAAGTCTCGAACTTACTTTGGGGCTAGCTCAAGCTGTGTGATTTGTCAGTATATATTTATTTATTTATTTTAGATTTCTAGATAATATTATATTAAAGAAGAATATTAAATTAAACTGATTACTTATTCTAATATTTCATTTTACCGTATATGTTTTTATTTCTTAAATTGCCTATGTAATAAACTATCATTACACCATATTTTTTTAATTTCAAATGTATCAATATTCATCTAAATTGTGATAAATATACAATGTGCACTCGTTTCCGACTATTCACAAATCATACTTTATATAATTTAGAATAATATCTTCTAAAGGATCAAAAATGTTTAAGCGTTCACTAAGCTCGATATTTACGCGCGTGTGCGTCTAGCTGCTAGAACGATGCACACAAAGGTAACATCGCAACGATTTTACCTAAACTGTAGCGAGAGAATTTTGTGCACGGACTCTTAAGCCGTTGGTCCCGGTTGTTGGAGCCCTCAACGGTTCAACAATGATCTAACTGCAATGCTTCGATATCGCCTTCGGGTTGTGAAGGTCAGACGGCAGTCGCTTCACGGTAAATATCGAAGTTCAGCCAAAATCAGTAGTTAGACTTGTAAAGCGGACCCCAGACTCCAAAGCTGAAAAAGCTTCGGATGTGACCGGGATTAACGCTAAGATGATGATGATGAGTGTATTACGCAATTATCTATTACTCAATCCAGTTCTAACCAAACGTTAAAGTACTGGCGAAGATTTTGGCAGGACTAGGAAACGATACAAATTACACTGTACTCTAAATGTAATTAAACTATTCTTTGCCTTTTCCCAGCACGGGAGTTATTTAAAGAATAACTGCATGTAGATACAGGAAAATGACCAGCATTGAGCCGAAATACTTCGTGTGTTCGAAAGGGCAAGATCATCAACCTTTAATGGGCAATTCCAATTCCAAGGTCTACTTGAAGTTAGGCAATCTTAGAAGATATTATTACGTTAGTGTGAATTTCTCGGTGGTAGGCAACAACATCAGCCGCCGGCATAAGTTACCACCCACCAGACAAAGTCTTGCCGCCAAGCGATTCGTCGTGTTCCGGCATGATGTCTGGTGAAGCCGTACGGAGAACGGGTCTGAGCAGTTGTGTTGCGATGTGTGCCGGGTACGATGTGCCTAATGTTGTTGTGTCGGGAGTTTGGTCGTGAAGGCTCTCCAGATCATCCTCTGGCGCAGCATCGTTGGTCGTGTTGTTGGGTAAAACATTGCATCACCTCGCTCAACTGCCGTCTTCCTTCCTATTCACTCAGTTTTTTTGAGTGAATAGGCTTAATAAGCTAGTGTGCTTTACCATCAACGATTGCATCACTGCTTACCATCAGGCGGGATTGCAGTCAAGCACTAGTTTATAACTATTAAAAAAAAAAAAAAAAAAGAATTGTGGGCAGGATCCCTATTATTTAATTCATCAGAATGTGTGATCTGGTACGCTTTACTTGACTTTAAAAAGGTGGACACTGGATGCCTGCGTGGGAGAGGCTTACTTCGAGCAATGGATTGCAATAGGCTAACTTGATTGACCTCAATACTCCACCAGGATGGCTCAATCAAACTAAACGGTTCTAAATTTAGACAGTACTATTTACCAATATAACTTGCATTGCATTGGAGTTTTCTTAACATTAACGGACCTTTCTATTGGTTGGGAAATCATCGAATGACTTCTGCCGCTCTGAGCGGAGTGGAAGGGCGTGTCAGATTTTGACTGACTGAAACCCACCCGCGTTCCTTCAGTCGTCTGTGTGCCATAGGCCATGGTATCTCTTTGGAACAAGCCGCGGCCCTGGCAGTCATAGGTCCTTATGGACCCCGTCACTGTGTGCTTTGAGGCGCGCGTGGAGCACAAAGCGCAGTCGACCCGGACCTGGTCCTTACCGGACTTGCTCAAGCCTGACATTTACATACCTTGTCTTGAAATTACATTGTTATTTACCTGAAACCAAGGCTATCACTTAGGATCCCTTGCTTCCTTTACTTTCTTACTTGGGATCACTTAGGTTCTCCTTTCGCAGGTCTGCTGGAAGAAATTTCTTATAAAATAAGCAGCACCTTTGTACTCAGATCTTAATTTTGTCGTATCTTAATGTATTGTATTGTGTGTACATGAATAATAAAATAAATAAATAAATAACTTAGCAACATAATAAAGACACAATACTTTGGTATTTGTTAGGATAATGTTAGTAAAAATTACCGGTAATTACACCTGAATACATCATTATATCGGTTTCATCTCAATGTACAGAACACCAGCACATCAAGCTACTATAATCTGTCAATTTCAACTTTATTACTAAAGCATTAATGTTCAAGGTTAGTGGAGAAAATTTGGCAGTTTCGGGTTCAGGGACCTGCTGACATCTCTACATAAGTATTTTACCGAAGCCCTATCAACAAGGCTGTTTCAACAATCTTCGAAATTCCCGCGGTAATTGGTTACGACAATTGAATGCTTAGTAATGACTAGTAGTCATTAGTTATTTAATCCCTTTGTAGCAAGTGAACATCAATGCCATATCGTTATATAGCATTTATATTCACTCGATATATCATTATATATAATCAAATATCAATAGTCGTCGTAATATCTTTGGAAGTTTCAACCCGCCTTCTTTAATAATTCATGACGTCAACACCTGATTATTTTATTACTAGCGGCTGCCAGCGACTTTGTTGAGTCAGTTATACTCCGTTCCTATTGGTCCCAGCGTGATGTTATATAGCCTAAAGCCTTCCTGGATTAATGAGCTATCCAACCAAAAAGAATTTTTTAAATCGGACCAGTAGTTCCTGAGATTAACGCGTTAAAACTCTTCAGCTTTATATATTAATATAGATAGGTATTTTACACTAATAATATTTTTATCGATGTATACGGAATTACGGATGCGGTATTCGAAATACACCATCATTAATATTCATCGACATTCAGTTATTTATATCAAGTCCTCGGGTTATATAAAAGTTCATTAATTTTTCGCGATCGTTTCCTAAGTTATAAAAAAGTAAAGCCTATAATGTTCCCACTAATGAGTCACAGGCCTTCTCCTTATGGGCCATAATGCACCACACGGGCCAAGTTCTTGTTAATAGAAGTCACATGTCTTCCAATTTTGGTTTCTAGCACATGCCGGTTTCCTTAAATTACTTAGGGACCTAACTTTAGAGTTATTTGAGGAAGTGCAAGTTTAAAATGTACTCGTAAATCAGTTAGATACTTCCTCTCAACCTTAGACCGGGTCATTATAACTGCCGTCTTTCCTTACTGGACACAAGGAAAGTGACATCGCCAATGTTGCTTTAAAGGCTCTTCATACCTATTCGTATATGTATGATATCATAAGGCAAGGTAAATGTTATAATACAATGCACAAGGCGCAGGCTACTGCATTAACTTAGTTGGCTGCTCAAAACGTTTTAAATGTGTCTCAAATAGGTATTTTTGTGCACAATATAAATATAATATTAATTTGCCTTGACAAAAATCTTCAACCAGTGCGTCCTACCCGTCATGACTTACGGAGCCGAGACGTGGACGTGGTCCTCGAGTGGAGACCGCGTCTCGGCAAACGTAGCGTGGGACGCCCTTGGGCTAGATGGAGCGACGACATCAAAAAGGTGGCTGGTAGTGGCTGGCGGAGAACTGCTCAGGATCGAGCTTGTTGGCGTGCCATGAAGGAGGCTTATGTCCAGCTGTGGACGAGGGGCTGATGATGATGATGATGATGATTAATTTGCCTTGTATAAATAATATGATTTATTATAAAAGTGCATATAATGATATATTACTGCTATTTGTGTGTACAACCAACTGCCAATAGCAATTAAGTAATTAAGTGGTAATGTTTAAAACAAAGTTAAAGAAACTGTATTAAGACAAAAGTTTGCAAAAAGGGGTATAGACAATAAAGCTTGAAATTGAGCTGCTCGCTCTGCTAAGCAATGTCATTAAGCAATATGCGTAATTATGCTACAATTATGACATTTTAATCACTGTTTTTTTTTAAATCACTTAAATTGATTGTTATGTAAAAAGCAAACACATAAATTGTTATTGTAAACATTTTCATTTTTAATGTCTAGACTTGAAATAAGACGATAATATCTGAGTTTGTTTCGGCTTTTCTTCTCAAAGGTGGTCAGTTAGGAAATGCCGGCTCTGACTAGTTTAAAAAAAATATGACGTGTAAAAGTGATCAGTGATCCTACTTGCATAATAAACGATTATATTTTAATTTAAATGAATATTTTGGTAAAATAATTTAAAATTGTAATTTATACTTGTCGTAGTGTTTATAAATCTTTTATTCCTTTGATATTGCATGTCCGACTTGGATAGACTGTTGAGCCAAAGCATTGTATTTACATAATTAAATAAAATCAGTATGTACACAGTTATGTAATAAATGAATCCTTTATCTTTATCTTTACAAGATTAGACAACAGAGAGATGGACCCTAGCAGGTATATTTTCTGGAATAGTTGGAAGAAAGGCATATTAATTCTTCGAAGTGTACCTAATACCGGTCTAAATCCAAAGCTACTCTTGCTACATACATATACAACGGGTAACATAAATGGTATATACATACCAAGGGCATTGCATCTTCAGATGATATCAAAAGATATCGGAAGGGTTTCAACTCATAATAAAATACTCAAAAATGTTATACCAAAATTTCGGTTTCGTGTGTTTATTAAAATCTAATCAGAAAGAACATGGCACCACACTACATACGTTAATAACTAGTTGTTACACGTCACGTTACTTGCCAAAATCCGATAAATATCGTCAATAACTCTGTGCACCTAGTATGGTAGTAGCCTATCACAGGCGGTGTTTTTCTTCATAACTTCCAAAATTAAATAAATAGGATTAAAAACCCTTCCAATATCGTTTGATATTATGTAGAGATGCCATGCCCTTGTTATGTAAATACTTATACAATACCCTTTATGTTACACCTTGTATACAAACGGCATGTCTTACAGCCAAAAATTCGATAAGATATGTACATCACCTACCCGCACTGGGCCCGTGTGATACATTACATTCTCCCTCTATAGAGAGCCCCTGTCGAATAGAGAAGATTTGTGAGATGTCCCAGCAAAGGAAAATTATAAATCTCACAAAAACGGCACAATTGCGGAGTTAATGTCTCAGGTATTCTGTACCAGTCAACCGAGGGTGGTAAAGAGACAGATGACAGTTGCTTTGTTTGACAGGAACAGTGACAAACAAAAAAAACTTTAATGTCTGTTAGCAACTGAGCCCGCGCAAAGTGAACCCGCAGTATCACCCGACCCTGTCGCGTTTTGAATGAATCGACTGTACTCGCTGACCAATTTTATTATACGTACGGTCACTGAATAAAGTTCAATCTTTTCGTTTTATTTTGCAGCATTGTATTTATTACTGATAATTCATAGTAACATCACACTATAGTTATTGTTCAACGTTTTCTCGAAATACCGCCCACGATGGATGCTCATGCGGATGAGAAAACAACTCAACTACCCGGAACCTTTGGCCACGCCTTCCTGACGGTTTTCCCCACAAAAGAATGTATAATGATGGTATAAAAGGTTGCCTATGTCCTTTCTCAGGGTCTAAAGATTGTCTGTGCCAAATTTCATCAAAATCGGTTGAGAGGTTTAAGCGGGAAAGCGTAACAGACAGACAGACAGAGTTACTTTCACATTTATAATATTAGTATGGATTAATACAATTAAGTAGGTATTTACACTTACGCATCGCTCTTATCTGTGAGCACTAAAATTCATTAATCGTTTATATGTACCATCTCATTGTCGTCATCCGTGGCGCAGCGGTCAATACGCCTGCCTGCGACGTGGAGGCTCCGGGTTCGCTCCCCGATTCATTCCATCGATGATGGAAAACGATCTTTTCCTGATTGGCCTGGGTCTTGGATGTTTATCTATACATGTATCTATTATAAATATAGTATCGTTGAGTTAGTATCCTATAACACAAGTCTCGAACTTACTTTGGGGCTAGCTCAATCTGTGTGATTTGTCCGTATATATTTACCTATATTTATATCTAATTTAAGAAAGAATTTATTGAGAATAAACGTTTAAACTTAACTGACTTGCGTTTTATTACTTATATTTTCACTACCACTTTTGCTC
This sequence comes from Sesamia nonagrioides, assembly GCA_017933935.1. Classification (NCBI taxonomy): domain Eukaryota; kingdom Metazoa; phylum Arthropoda; class Insecta; order Lepidoptera; family Noctuidae; genus Sesamia; species Sesamia nonagrioides. The sequence continues at coordinate 271,701 of JADWQK010001929.1, read as the reverse complement.
TCGACTATATCTGCTAATTAATAGTTTTGAACAATGAATCCTTTTTTTAAGTTTAATAAAGAATCAGTTAACAATTAGAAAAACAAAAAATAAATTGTGTAGTCAAATGGCCCCACGGGATCAGAAGCAAAAGCAAATGCAAAACAAAAGCATTTATTTCAAATAAACCAGTTACAGGCACTTTTGAATTGTCAGAAGGTCGGTCAGTCAAAAAGATGAAGCTAGTCGCCCATTCCAAAGAGTAGCTATGGAGAAGAACGGGCAAGAAACTCCATGGACACTCTTTTAAATTTTCAAGCTATTGTTACAAATATCAAGCAAGCGGGTTCAGTTAAACACAGACTCTTAGAACCTGATTATGTTAAAATATTAATGGATCATTGTTTAGTTTCTTATCTTCAATTAAAATTACTCTCACAAGACCTCTGCACATAAGAACAGATAAAATAGCAAACCTTCCTTAATAAGTTGACTTTAGCTGTTTTTATTACGGACTGCATTAACAAGGATAATGGTGAACGATTTTAATCCCAAGATAAGTCTTTATTACTATTCAAACTAACATTTTATTGCAGTTTAATTTACTTGTCCATGGTAACAGCAGATAAATAATGTCCTATTCCATAGGACTGACGAAAACTCTCAGCTTAATTAGTAGTTTCGCCAAGTTGAACGACAATGCCAGTTTCAGATTTAAAAAAAAATATATTTTCAAATTCGCTTTCGGTATGATATAGAATCTAATTCGATGCAAATCTGTTGAAGAAATTTCATTCAATTTAAAAAAAAAGAGGACGATTTTTAGAAAGATAGGCAGGGCGAGTTAAATATAATTATTCTGTGCGATAGTGTTACCTGTCCTGGTCAAAAACGACAATTATGAGATCAATATAATAGCAGAGTTGTGCCCCATAGTGAATATATCAGACAAAACGGATTAGTTGTGCCTTTCGGAACATATGACGAAACATTATTTCCAAACAGTGTCCAAAAGTGGTATTTAATGATCAGAGTATTTGATTGCTATTTGCATTTAAATTTTAGAGCTGACCCTTTTGAGCAGAATTGTAGGCATTTAAATGTTTTTTTTTAATGTTTGAAATTATTAAACACTTAATAACATAATCAGGGCTCCTTGCGATGAGAGGGAGTGGGCCGTTATCCGCTATGTGGGCTCTGTGCAGCTTGGTGGATGTCAAATGTCATCGAATTTTTTATTTTACTATTAACTAAACACGATAAAACTAAATACGCAAAGTAAAGTGCCGTTTGGGTTCGAACTCATCATCATCATGATTTCAGCCGAAAGACGTCGACTGCTGGACATAGGCCTCCCCCAAGGATTTCCACGACGACTGGACCTCGCCTCCCGCATCTAGCAGTTACCCGCGACCTTCCTAGGTCTTCGGTCCACCTTATCGGGGGCCTACCCACGTTACGTCTTCCGGTGCGTAGTCGCCACTCGTTAATTCCTAAAAAGGAGCCGATCCCACTAGGCCACTACTTTTCCATCCATCTGCCTTTTTCCAACTATAGGGTCAGCTTCCAGTTTAGGCAGATTTAGCTGAACCAGTTTTTACACGGATCGACTGCGTACCTGACCTCCATAACCAACTCGCCGGGTAAGACATTACCCCCCGGATAAGACTCGTTTTAATCAGTCTTTCATGCTACTTTCGACTACAGAAATTAAGAAAGACAGCCGAAACCAACGATTTAACGTGCTGAAAAATGGTCACCCATCCTCAGACCAACCTCGACAAGCGTAACTTAATCTGATCGGCCTGTGTGACGATTATTATTTAAAATCGGGCTACCGCTGCGCAGCAAACATTCAAAAGTAATACTTAGCATTAAGTAGTAAAATTCTTCTCCATAAGCAATGAATAGGTACATTTTGGAATAGGCAACTTGTCAGTTGTCACTACTACTGCTCGGGCAATTCAAAAGTAGACCTAAACCTAATAGGAATATTTTAATTAAAATAAGAATGTATCACTTGTTAACTAACTTCAAAAAGGAGGAGGTCTTTTGAACAGATTTCGATTATTCTTTTTTTTTTTTTGTGTTGGCCAAAAGAAGGATTTGTCACTTATGTATAACTTATCTTTAAGTTTCACTTTATACAATTTTAATTTGAAAAAATGCAAGAAATCACGAACGCAACGAGTACTTACTTAGATCACTGTATAAAAAATGACGCCTCACTCACGCAAGCAATTTATCTAATTGACCGACATGATTGTAAAATCGATCTCATTTAAAAAAATACTTATAAGAGCAATTATATTATCTACACGTGTATTATCTATGAATTATGATGTGCCAACAAGGTTACCGACGCACCTATCAAGTTATCCTTAACTAGCTGTGCTCCGTGATTTCACTCGCTTCGCTCGGCTCCTAATGATTCTCCTATCTTGATGTTTAGTAGCCTTTTTTTGTTTGGGGTGGCAAATCATCAAATGACCTTTTCCGCTCAGGGCGAAGTGGAAGGGCGTGTCAGACTCTTACTAAAACCCACCCGTGTTCCTTCACTTGCCTGTGCGTCAGGGCCATGGTTTCTTTTTTGACCAACTCGCAACCCTGACCCAGGAGGCATCGGTCTTCGAGGACCCCGTCACGATGTGCTGACATCTCTATGAGGAGCGCGTGAAACAACGCGCCGTCCACTCGGGCCTGAACGGCGAGCTGCCCACTGCTCACCGCCCGCAAGCCCGCGCCTACTGTGGCCGGAAGTCCGGTTTTGTTTCCCGACCAGGGCGTACAAAACGAAATCTAACTTTGGTTCCAGACATAACCTTTGAGTCAGTATTTGTATTTCGAACTTCAAAGTTTTTATAAGTTCGTATACAAAAGTGACAACTTGGTACTGAAGTAAGCTGTAATTTTTTAAACAACCAATTTTTTGCAACTCTTTTGGTGAAACTTTGTTCAACTTTTTTGGTGGTTTAAAGCTGATCTAAATAAAACCATTTTTTGTGGGGGGCAAAAGTTTAAACCCTTATTTCTAGAGTTAGGAGGCGGCCGTTTTGGCTGTACCTAATTTATTTATAATTTTATCCTTTGATATATGTAAGTAACTAGTTGACATGGAATAGTTTTAGATGCGGAAAATAACCCATCAATTAGTTAATCCTAGATAGTATATACTTATATAAAACAAATAATTACTAGGGCATAACTCGATCGTGGGTGTCGTAAGAGGCGACTAAGGGAACTCTCACCAAGGAAGCGGGCAGCAGCGTTTCTCCTGTGGAATATAAAATAACTGCGATCCCCAATCCGCCTGCTAAGCGTGGGGATTATGACCGCCTTGAGGGAGGCCTTTGTCCAGCAGTGAACCTCTATAGGCTGAGAAGAGAAGAAGAAGAACTCGATACAAAAGTTTTCATAATCACACCGTATCCATATTTATTGCTATTGTTATAATCTGACTGAACAACATTCAACTTCAACTCTTGATCAATGGACATTGTGGATGATATAACAACATTCGTCAAACATCTGCTAAAGTGAATACAACTCAACATTTATAGATAAAATAATTCCCGTAATTTATAATGAACGATATTTTCTCTTGTGTTATGTGTCCAACTCCTAATGCAAATGGTATCTATCTATCCAGGTACCTGACCTGGATAGATAGATACCATTTGCGTTTGATTATGAGGAAACGGGCTCAATATGACTGTTCCTAAATTACCTAGGTCTAGGCTGCCATATTTTCAATGCTGCGGGAGGCGCAGGACCGGTCGCCGTGGAGATCCTTGGGGAGACCTATGTCCAGCAGTGGACATCTTTCGGCTGAAATGATGATGATGATGACTAAAAAAATAATATACTAATTGCGGGCTCAGCCAAATACTCCATATTGTCCAACTAGAACGCGCATGCAAGACTGCATCATTTTAGAGTCGAACTTTTCCGCGACTACATTCAAGACGCTGTCAGTTCTGCCCGCACGAAGAAGCAAGAATGTTTTATTATAACCCGCGCAGATAAAGAAAAAATCTGTAAATGGCGTCCGCTCGCATGCGTTCTCACTTACTCTCTATCGCTGTCTATACTCACACAGTGAAGTAGGCGCAAAAAAAAATCATCGATCAGGAATTCAGGATTCGCTTTCCAAACTACTGAAGCTACTTTGACGCACTCCGAGTTATCGTTAATTTCGTTCCGCTAAAGTTTCTGTTATTTTGTTATTTTTGTTGATATTGTTGTTTTTGTTGAGTTTGAACAATTAAAATCAACAAAAACAACAATAAAATCAAACACAACAACAAACAAGTAAAAACGTCATATTTACGTTGTAAATAACAATATTTACAACGTAAATTTGTCATTTTACTATCTTAGCTTTTGATTTGTGATTGAACAATGGCATGTTTTGTCAACCGTACCATAAGTATCCGCCACCATTTTCAGATCTTTTCTTTATCTGCGCGGGTTATACAAAATACCAACGAAAAATGTTTGTCTGTTTGTCCGGCTAAACATACATATATCTCAGGTTGGCGCAAAAACTGAAGAACAGATTTGGATGGACAAGCAGATTAATATAGCCTGAAGTAAAACCGGTATTATGTTCCCGTGAGACTTATATTCAAAAGGGCAAAAGCTATATTCACTTTAAAAATGGTGTAAAAAAAGCCCATCAGGCTTATCTTCGTAATCTACTAAACTGACCTTTCGAGTACACATAAATGCGGAAGATGAAGCTCACCTTGACCTTAATATTAATTAAAATACGTTATTAGGAAACTGAATACCCCAATAGTTTACTTATCGAGCTGGTCATTGTGAGGTCGGCAATTTGAAAACCATCTGATGTAAGTACTATAATTATATAGGTATTGATTAGAAGTATATTCGAAATCTATCTTTTTTAGACATTGTAAGTTAGTGCTTGACCGCAACCCCGGCTGGTGGTAAGCAGTGATGCAATCGTTGATGGTAAAGCGCGCTAGTTTATTAAAAGCCTCTTCACTCTAGCCTTGAAGACACTTAAATTGTAGTCCGACGGAGACACAGTGATGAAGAAATAATTTACACAAAGTAAAGCGCCTGACGGGGTTCAAACCTACGACCTACAAGTTGTAGGTCGGTGTGTTTCCGTCGGACTACAATTTAAGTGTCTTCAAGGCTAGAGTAAATGGGCTCTTAATAGACTAGCGCGCTTTACCATCAACGATTGCATCATTACTTACCATCAGGCGAGATTGGGTCGGTCAAGGACTAGATTATAATTTATAAAAAAAAAATTATGAAACGGAACGTCACAAACGCTTACGTCAAAGCTACTGTCAAGTGTCAACCATTACATATAATGGAAAGTTTGACGTATGTGTGAATAAATTAACAATGTTACCCAAAAACATAAAACCGGTAAATTGTCCGTTTTATATTTTTTTTTTTACCGGTAATTCAATAATCACGAAAAAAGGCGGTTTACCGGTAAAAATGAAAACCGGGAAGCCGGTATTGCATGCCCTACCTACAACCCATAACGACTGTCTAAGATCCATGGATGACAGCCGGGTCTATCGTATTAAGAATAGTCTTGGTATGTAAAGAAAGAAGCCAATCCCCGGACCAACAACAGAGTGCAGCTTAACCTTATCCATTGACTCGTGCGACCGTTATTAGCCCTATCAAAACATTTCACATTACCAATTATTTTTGGCATGTTCCAATACAGGATGGCGCGAAATTAAAGTCAAAAGTTATTATTAATCAAATTAGGCTGAGAATCAGCATGATGCTGATGAAGGAAGAATTGGTGCAACAAACTACCCAGCAACACAGCTGTCGGTTCGGTTAGAAATTACTTGATTTTATATACTAGCTGCGTTACGCGGTTTCACCCGCGTAGGTTTCGATATATTTTTCTTTATATGCTCCGCTTCGGTCGCAGCGTGATGTTATATAGCCTAAAGCCTTCCTGGATTAACGGGCTACCCAACGCAAAAATAATTTTTCAAATCAGGCCAATAGTTCCTAAAATTAACACGTTCAAACAAACAAACTCTTCAGCTTTATATATTAGTATAGACTAGATAATATCGGACCCATTACCACACAGGTTACAACAGTTCTAGTAGCAAGATATTACAAAAAAAAAAGTGTAAATACACTACAATTTACACTTTTTCCTCCAATGCCACCTACATATTTTCTAGATCACCTTGGATTCTTTTCCACATGCAATTGCTTTTTCTCTGCACTAATTGACTTATCGTGGTCTAAACTACTATTTTTTCTTCTGTCCTTCTCTTAATAAAATAGAAAGAAAGAGATGGAGTGAACTTAAATTGAATCTACTTTATGAACAAGGGAATCGGAGCCAGCGTGTGCTAATAGTTAATCTATCTATACTAACATATAAAGCTGAAGAGTTAAGTTTGTTTGTTTGAACGCGTTAATCTCGGGAACTACTGGTCCGATTTGAAAAATTATTTTTGCGTTGGATAGGCCATTAATCCAGGAAGGCTTTAGGCTATATAACATCACACTGCGATCAATAGGAACGGAGCATAACTAACTCCACGCGAACGAAGTCGCTGGCAGCCGCTAGTACTAATATATAAAGCTGAAGAGTTACTTTGTTTGAACGTTCTAATCTCAGGAACCACTGGTCCAATTTGAAAAATTCTTTTTGCGTTTGATAGCCCATTAACCCAGGAAGGCTTTAGGCTATATAACATTACGCTACGACCAATAGGAGTGGAGCATAACTAACTTCACGCGAACGAAGTCGCTGGCGGCCGCTAGTACTAATATACAGTATGTTAACTAACAGAGGGCGTTCCCGTTAACCCGAAATATTATAGTATACATACATGCTAAAAAAAATATTTCCATTCGAAAACAAAATGTTTTAAAATTTTTCCAATATGAAATTATTCAATAAAAAATTTAAATTGAAATGTAAAAAGAAACACACTGTACACGCGAACATGAAAGACGGCAACGTCGCAATTTATTTATACATGACGACTACTATTTTGATTTAAAACAGGAGGTTTCAAATTTATTTCCAATTAGAATTTTTTTTTATTCGGATTTTTTTATGCTTATTTTTCTATGCTGATATTTTTATTTTAATCTATTAATGATATATATTAACGAGTTTAAGGGAACGCCCTCTGTTATTTAACATACTGTATAAAGCTGAAGAGTTTGTTTGTTTGTTTGAACGTGCTAATCTCAGGAACCACTGGTCCGATATGAAGCATAATAACTAACTACACGCGTAAGAAGTCGCGGGCGGCCGCTAGTGTGTTATAAAGTTATTCCCTCTGTTGTCTTTTTTTTTTTTATAAATATAAACTAGTGCTTGACTGCAATCCCGCCTGACGGTAAACAGTGAAGCGATCGTTGACGTTAAAGCGCGCTAGTTTATTAAGAGCCTATATATACACTCTAGCCTTGAAGACACTTAAATTGTAGTCAGACGGAAACAGCGCCGTTGGCAAACTGTTCCAGTCCCTCGATAAGGTGTCAACAATATAACGGTGGATACGCGCCGTACTCCGGGACGTCCGATGATGGAACGGAGATGGCGGAATTAGGTCCTGCAATTTGGTGTTCCATAGGATGCATTTTGGAGAGAGGCAATCTCCAAAATGCATCGATACCTGCGACCGGAGAGAGGTACAGATACACAACTAGCGTGTAACGTACCGTCGGCAAATAGAAACTGAAGGATTCCTTTTTTAATGAAAATTGATTTTATAAATGAACTATCGTCTATTTTCTATTGATTCAACTAAATTATATCCGCAAATATCCATCGTTTTCTTACAAATCTTCAACTAAGTATATCTGACGGCGCTAATTATAAATTTCTTTCAGTGGTCGTACTTGCAAGCGAGACTGCTAAGTTTAGGGTTCTGAATTCTAATCCCAGATCATGTAAAGTTGACGGGGTCCACGAAGACCGATGCCTCCTGGGTCAGGGTTGCAGGTGGGTTAAAAAAGAAACCGTGGCCCTGGCCGTCCCGCAGGCAAGTGAAGAAACACTTCCGCTCTGCCCAGAGCGAGAGAAGTCATTTGATGATTTCCCATCCCAACACAAAAAAAGCCGGCCAAGTGCGAGTCGGACTCGCACACCGAGGGTTCCGCCGAAGTTCGTCTAAGGTGTCGGTATAAACAGCTGTATCTTTTGATCGCGTTAACTTAGAAATTTGATTTTTTCACTGCTTAAAGGGACAATAGACCTAGGTATTTGGTATAAATTTCAATTTGATACCTTTATTCGTTCGTAAGAAATAAGGTAATAAGTTTCATTTTATTAAAATGTTTTTATTATATTATATAACTAAAAAAATGTGATTTTCGCAATTTTCCCTATATTTGCATTAAGTAATTATTATTGCCTATATGACAATGCTTCGTGCCAAATTTCAAGATTCTGAGTTTACGGGAAGTATCCTGTAGGTGTTGATTCCTTTGCGAGTGTCGAAAATTAGTTCAAAATATCGACATAATCGGCTGTATCTTTTGATTGCCTTGGCTTAGAAGTTTGATATTTTCACAGCTCAAAGGGACAATAGACCTGAGTATTTCATGTGAATTTCAGCTTGATACGTCCACGCGTTCTTGAGATAAAGGGTCTTGACAGACAGACAGACAGACGGACAACAAAGTGATCCTATAAGGGTTCCGTTTTTTCCTTCTGAGGTACGGAACCCTAAAAAGGTCTTGTAAAGTGCTATTGGATTTTTCCTTTAGGAATTTCTTAGTAACTGGAGTTTGGAAGTTCAGAGTGTGCAACCTTAGTGGCTCCGAAGACATGAATAAGTACTATCGTTAAAACCATGTTCGTCAAATCCATTGACACGTGAACATCATAAAAGTTACGTTTCTACGTCATCAAAATAAATGACTTCTACCTAAATGCCATAGTAACTGCTACAGTGTTGCGGCTAGATAGAATAATAAATGTCTAAATGACCACTTTATTTGATTTTTTATAGCGACCGCCCGCGACTTCATTTGCGTGGAGTTGTTATTTGAACATTTTATTTTAACCCCAAAAGGGTCAATTTCTATAGATACATTATTACACTTCTTTTAGATCATAATATACAGCATACATTCCTATTGGTCGCAGCGTGATGTTATATAGCCTACAGCCTGGATTAATGGGCTAGGTATCCAACACAAAAAGAATTTTCAAATCAGACCAATAGTTCCTGAGATTAGCGCATTCAAACGAACAAACAATCTCTTACGTTTTATATATACCTATTAGACAGTTAGACTGGTAAAGCGGACCCCAGACTCCAAAGCTGAAAAGCTACGGATGCGACTGGGATTAACGCTGAGATGATGATGATGATTAGTATCTACGTATATTAGTATTAGTTTATTAGTAATTAATATTAGTATAGAAGTATAGATAGTACCTATCTATATGCTTGGGATTGATGCTGGATTTCGCCACATTTCACGCATTTAGATCGTAAGAGCAAACAAAAAGTATTTCAAAAACCTTTATGGAGGTGGTAGTGATTGTTTTTCCAAGCAAATTGTATGAACCTACCTGTGGACGGGATCCTTTTATTAGTTAATTACCTAAACCAACCAAGTATAGGTATTTTGACTTAATAAAAGGTCCTTACATATCAAATTGGCGTTTTGTCGTACTGGCCACTTTGATCGCAAATATCTCCTCTTTGGTTTAAAATTCCAAATTCAAATTTATACAGCTATTTAAGTACTCATCAATTTGTGTGTATTTCTTTTGTTTTTTTTTTTTTTTGGGTTTTTCTCTGCGTCATTAAGTTTATAAAACGGAAAATTTAAAATTTCGCGTTATTTACGAACGATCTACGAGATGGCAGAAGTACATAGATAGCAATAGATCATACTTTGATTAAATAAATATATTACCTATATTAAAAAAAATAATCGACTTTTATTCCTCCCATACAAAACGCCAATTTCATATGTCAGGACCTAATACAAAATTGCAATAAAAACTGACAGTCTCGGACTCTCGCATAAAATATATAGGACAAAAATAAAATATTAACACCATCTTTTAGATCCCAAAATATTCGACCTACGTGACCGATACTATAAAAAATACATGAAAACCGCTCAACTTTGCAAAACTTGTTTGAAGCCCAAAAACATTATTATTATTGAGACCTTTAGAAAGAACAAATCAAATCAAAAGTCATTTATTCAAATTAGGCTGAGAATCGGTACTTTTTAATCGTCAATATTACATAAGGCAGTTCTCGAATTCCTATATACTTCTCATATTTATCATCATCATCATCTCCGCGTTAATCCCAGTCGCATCCTAAGCTTTTTTCCGTTTTTCATCCGAACTTCTCATATTTATGTATGAAGATAATTTTAGAACGCAATATGTAAATCTATATTCTAACACGATTGACTCCCATCGTACAACGCACATTTAAAAGTTTCTCCAAGATTATTTAGTAATGCCGTAAGTTCCTAAACTACTCAAATTAAGCAGTAAAATCTTCAACCGATCGATTCTGTAAAACTCTCATCTTAAGAGGGGACTCTAGTGACGTTTTCTCCATACAAACGTATTCCGCTGTTTTCTTCGTAGATACGCTTTTAGAGCAATGATTTTTTGTACAGTTTCACACCTTGATTATACGTGCTCATTTTTCCCATTTTTATGAAAACTTAATTAATAAAAGAAATATGATGTTTCGAAATGCCGAAAAATAACCCATTTTTACCGCGATGTTCAGATGACTATTACACAAATGTGACAAGTTTTTGACAAAAAAGAAAATAATAGAGGCATATGTATACTCCTTCTCTAAATTTTGATATAAAAATAATTGAGATCTGTCGTGTTTTGTAAAAGAAAACAGCGGAATACGAAACATCTTTTGGTCATCGTTTTTGTAGGTAAAATCAGCCTGAGCAACTCAGGCTGATTTTGTCTGTCCCTTTCGCACTTTAAGGAGAAGGTTGAAAGCGGCGCGACGGCAATAGTTTCTTCAAATACCTATTTCTCAAATTCCTCGGTACTAGAGTCCACTCTTAATAAGTAAAGTAAAGTGAGCTTGGAGCGAGTTTTCAATACCTAGAACCTGCAGATGAATTTAAGGAACAATATGTACTTATTGTGTGATTAGAATAAGAAATTCAAAGCGAGTCGCTCCTACTTCTTTTGATTCCGAGTGTCATCTTTGACGAATCTTTTTAATGTGGACCATAAACTAGGAACTTAATTTTTTGTTTTATAAACATAAACAACATGTTGTATAAACAGGACAGTTAAAGAAATGAAAAACATAAATATTTAATTTCCAAAAATGCGCATATTAATTACATTGGTATAAATCAGCGAATGCTTTATATTTATCCATACTAATATTATAAATGCGAAAGTATCTCTGTTTGTCCGGCTTTCACGCCAAAACTACTGAACCGATTTTGATGAAATTTGGCACAGACAATCTTTAGACCCTGAGAAAGGATATAGGCTACCTTTTATCCCGGAAAAATTTGATGTTCCCGAGGGAAATCTAAAAAGCGCGATATAACCGAACTCCACGCGGGCGAAGCCGCGAGCGGAAAGCTAGTAACTATAAATAAGACGCAGATCGCCAAGGTTGAGATGGTGTCACTTTATTTGGGTTCTTCTACCACTTATTTTAATGGTTATAAGAAAACTTGCAAAAACGAATAATGTATGTACCTTCGTAATGATTAATTATCTATCAGAGGTAACTCGATTGTTTATCCACCCACACATTTTAAGGTACACGATGACATTTTATCTAATGGATTATATAAAAAACTGAAATACCAGTTTGTCGCAGAATCATTTAAAAATGATGGATTTAAAAGTAGACTGGATTGGATAATCGAATTGTCAATGACATTCATATAAATAATTTAGAATATTTTTCGTTTGACTGTATCTATTTTGCCTTGTATAGTAATTTTTTTAAGTTCCACCTATGAGTGGTCCCAGTCGCCGGAAGAACATTATTTAATTTTTATGGATCCGGCGACTGGGACCGCGGTCCTAGTTAATTACGGTCCCAGTCGACGGAAGCCTCATCAAATTAATGCTAGGGATTCACACTATACACGATCACTTCAGATAACTTTTCACCGAGAATTTACAGAATCAATCCGCCGCTGCTGTCCATAGTAGTACCTAGGTTAGTGAATCACTGTAATCATAATGTAACTGTTATGGAGTTCAAAAAAAGGTTGTTATTGTCAAAGGTAATGAAGATACAGCGTTCACTTCAGCCAAGAAAAGCAAATTTGGATACTGGGTAGCTAGCAATAAGTTGAATTGCGATAAAGAAATTGTCGAACTTTATGAAGAAACAGCGCTCTCTTCAGCCAAGAAAAGCCAATTTGGATACTAGGTAACTGGCAATAAGTTGAATAAGTAAAGAGAAATTGTCAAACGTAATGAAGAAACAGCGCTCTCTTCAGCCAAGATAAGTGAATTTGGATACTAGGCAACTAGCAATAAGTTCAATTGGGATAAAGAAATTGTCAAACGTTATGAAGACACAGCGTTCACTTCAACCAAGAAAAGCGAATTTAGATATTGGGTAGCTAGCCATAAGTTCAATTGGGATAAATAAATTGTCCAACTTTATGAAGAAACAGCGCTCTATTCAGCCAAGAAAAGTGAAGAACAAAAAAGAATCAGGTGGTAGCGGAAGGGCAGCTGTAGGTCTACAACTTTGCTGCTGAGATGGTTGTTTCTAAACTTTTTCCCAGCAGCCAAATCACTGCGATTACGATGCAATCGGCATTTACGTTCACTTCTCCTAAATTTTCACGATGAAATGGTCACAGAAATGCGCTGCACCTAAAATACCTACTACAAAAATCCATTTTCAATCGACGAAGATAATAAAAAGCGAGACGAGTCTTTACAAAAACCTCAAGTACACGTTTTGTATTGAGTATGCCAGAATCACATGTAGCTTTGTTTTGAATATACCAGATCCACGTGTTACAAATTATATGTTTCCTCGTGTCACACATTAACTTGCCTTGATAATACTGTGTTAAGATACTTGTCTAGCCACTTATGACGAGTTTTGTCACAAAAACACTATTTTTTGCTTTTATCAATGATGCAAACTATATCATTGATAAATGATCATGATCTTCATCACAAGTTGTTGCGACTCAGTTTTTTCGTTCTGTTTCCATAAACAAAAGGTTAAATTTCAAACCGTGTAAGTGTATAGTTTGTTTTAATAAACAAGTTTTTAAAATTATCTATAAAAAGTCGCCAAACCCGAATTATATTTTATGATGCATATCAAATTTTACTTCGATTGGATCTTTTTATATTAATTTGGCTTGATAGAGGCACTGATCCATTACAAAATAATATTCTATCGCTCTAAAATCACTTTAAACGAAGTTTTCGCGCTGAGATTGTAACACTACCTATTAATCTTAGGGTACTGTAACAATCTCACCAAATCAATCAGTAGATCAATAGATCACCTGGTCTATAGACTGGCACGTAGCATTGCCATAGCATGGCGTAGTATGGCGTAGCGTTTCGTAGCTTGGCGTAGCATGGCGTAGCAAGGCGCTGCATGGCGTAGCATTTACAGAGTGTGTATCACCCGTAGATCACCCGGTCTATATAGCAGTCTATAGACCGGGTCAAGGGACGTAAATGCTACGCCATGCTACGCATGCAATGCATGCTAGCATTTACGTAGTGTGTATCATGTTACATAGCATTGATGTAGCCTGTTATCCTCCAACTGAGGATTAGTAGGCTAAAGTATGGTTGTGCACACCAGGGTCCAAGTTTAATTCAAATCAAGGTAAAATTAAAATTAAGAAGCTCAGATGACGGCTTCAAAGCCTCAAAATAATGTGTTTTATTAGCTATTTAAACACTATTGACCGCTGAATAAATCGTATTAGAAAGGTACTCTTTGTACACATAGAAGAAACGTAAGATGATGTGTAGGATGCGTTGTTTATTATATTGGGCTAAACTAAGCGCTTCTTGGCTCAGAGTCCACATATAATGTAATACTTATACAATATGTAAAGAAAACCCTGTCCGACCCATAAGGGTAATAAAGGTTAGGTAAACACTTGACCAAATATAATATAAAATTTTACGTAATCATCATAGTAACAATATTAATGAATTTTGAAATAAACCTTTTTTCCCGGGAATTAATTCTAATTTCCCCGAAATTCGGTAATTTTTTAAAAAGTGACAGCACCGGTTTTATTATAAGCGAATAGCGACGCGACTAAGTCACAGGTGCCGCGTGCCCTGCCCCCTGCCGCCCGCGGAAAGGGGTTGCTTACCGCACATGTATTAAGTTACCTCTTTTTGCGAAATAATATTTTTTTTTTAGGGGGATTTCATTTTTAAATTTAGCCTGTCTTTGTGGGCATTAGTAGAATCAGTTATCGATACCTAACAATACCTTCACGTATCGGACAGGGTTTTCTTTACTTAATGTATATATACGCACACTTTTTTGCATTCATTTCTACAAGTCAGAATAAGCATTTGTTCAAAACTGTTAGGTGCTGTTCTGTTTATCTTGCACAACTACTCCTGGCACCCCCCAACCCACTATATCTTTACTCCTTATTCCGCGCTTTTATTGTAAACAAGCTGCGCCGCGCGGTCTCTCCCGCGTAGGTTTCGATATATTTTTTTATATGCTCCACTCCTGTCGGTCGCAGCGTGATGTTATATAGCCTAAAGCCTTCCTGGATTAATAGGCTATCCAACGCAAAAAGAATTTTTCAAATCGGGCCAGTGGTTCCTGACATTAGCGCGTTCAAACAAACAAACTCTTGAGCTTTATATATTAGTATAGACTAACTGCGCCACGCGGTTCAACCCGCGTAGGTTTCGATATGTTTTTTTTTTATATGCCTCGCTCCCATTGCTCTTAGCGTGATGTTATATAGCCTAATTCCTTTCTCGATTAACAGGATATCCAACGCAAAAAGAAATTTTCAAATCGGACCAGTAGTTCCTGAGATTAGCGCGTTCAAAAAAACAAACAGACTCTTCGGCTTTATATACTAGTATAGATTTATTTTTAATACAATTTAAAATTGTTTTCCTGTTTTTATTACATAGGTACTTGGTTTAGTTTTCTTGTCACTATATGACAAGGGTCATCACAGTTGCCATCCGAAAGGTCCACTCTCAAGTAGCCAAATTGTAAGTATAACTATTTAGACAATATTTTCTCCCCAATACCTCCAACGTAAACTCCATAAATATCTCTAAAATCATAAACAATATTTCACGTTATTACGTGTCCGTATCCTTCTTCTTCTTCGGCCTATAGAGGCCCACTGCTCTCACTCCGAGGCTTTCATTTTGGGTCTTGCCATAATCCCTACGCGTGGCAGGCGGGTTGGGGTTCGCAGTAATTAAATATTCCACAGGAGAAGCGCTGCTGCCCGCTTCCCTGGTGAGAGTTCCCTTAGTCGACTCTTACCGACACCCACGGGAAGATATGGGTTGCTACTATTCTAAGCCCTATTTTCATCTTACACTAGACAAAATAAAATATCGCTATAAGTTATAACTACAACATTTACATACCAGTCATGAACAATAAACATGGGACAATCCCATTAGTTAGATATAGATATTTATTAAATTCAGTTTCACAAAATCGCGCGGAAAATGCGATAAAAAACAAAAGAACGCACACGCGACGCGCGACCACGGGCCTTTTACCAACTGAATGGCACTCTCCTATGCTAGCAGTCTATTACTAGCTACCTAGTACATTTGTCTTGATGATTGATGGCTCACGTGGTACTTAGTTAAGTACCTACTTGGAAGATTTATCGTTAAACGAACACATCCTGTAAGTTTAGAACAGTTTAAATGTGTACTGACGACAGCAGGTCAAGCTACATGCTTGAGCCTTAATACATTAGAGGTAATGTTGAAAATCTAATAAAGAAATCTGACAGATTGTAGTAGCTTGATATGCTGTGGCCTGTACCTACTTATATAGCGACAAGAATATATCAATGGTAGACATAGTACGATGGGCGTAGCCAGCCTTGGGTACACGGTGAGGCAGCAGTCAGCCTATCCCCTATCCCTATCTTATAGATCAGATGTCGTGGCGTGTATGTCGTGGTGGCCTAGTAGATTAAAACACCAGCCTCTCAAGTATGAGTGCGCGGGTTCGATTCCAGGTCAGGCAAGTACCAATGTAACTTTTCTAAAGTTATATGTTCTTTCTCTACTATCTTGGAGACCAATGACTGAAGGTAAAGGAAAACATCTTGAGGAAACCTGGACTTTAAGTCCGAAATCGCCAACCCGCATTGAGCAAGCGTGGTGATTACGCTTAATCCTTCTCTGTATGAGAGGATACCTGTGCCCAGCAGTGGGACGATAAAAAGGTTGATGATGATAGATCAAAGTACAGTTAGACATCTTTCTAAGTATATCTTGGACACCAATGACTGAGTACAAGGTGAAGGAAAACATCTTGAGGAAACCTGGACTTTTAAGTCTGAAATCGCCAACCCGCATTGAGCAAGCGTGGTGATTACGCTCAATCCTTCTCTGTATGAGAGGAGACTTTTGTCCAGCAGTGGGACGTTAAAAAGGTTGATGATGATAGATCAGAGCCAGGGTGGGGCAAGCGCCCCAGCTTGCCCCAGTGTGGCTACGCCCATGCATAGTACCTACATATAGGCAATTTTTACAGAAAATTAAAGATTACTTTTCTCATGATTAAACTGGGCACCCTTTTTTCATTACGTAGGCTGGCATAATTACTGACTGTAGCGGTACCTACAAACGCCACAAAACAAACAACGCGTCTTACTAACGTTGCACGAGTTCTGCAACTCGCGAGCAGTTTTCCGTGTCTTGCATGCAGCTTCCCAACATCATCAACCGTTGGGCAAGTGCCCGACAGACATAACACCCGTGTGGTCGGAGGAGGATGAGTGAACTTTACTCCCTGTTCCTCATATTTCCACACTGTCTATTTATTTCCCCCGCTTCACAGTTGTGTCTACAGACTCATCTCACATGAACCGCACTCCGCAGTGCGTTTCTGTAATCATCTCACCGTAAAACCTTAGCTGAAGTAAATGTGGGGTCAGCTCTCAATCCCACTAATGCTAAGAATGGACACTATTGACAGCTCACTCTACGCTTACTTTACCTAACTTTTCAGGGAGAATCAATCGGCAGATCTCAAGGAATTTATATGGATTACCTATACTTTTATCATCATCCTCATTTCAACCGAAAGACGTCCACTACTGGATATAGGCCTCCTCCAAGGATCTCCTACGACGACCGGCCATACGCCTCCCGCATCCAGCGGTTTCCCGCGACCTTCACCAGGTCGTCGGTCCACCTTGTCGGAGGCCTACCCATGGCCTGCGTCTTCCGGTGCAGATGTCAGCAGTCAGAAATGAGGGGATCCGCAGAAGAACGAGACCAACCGACATAACCCGAAGAATTGCAACGCTTAAGTGGCAGTGGGCCGGGCACAACGAACAGAGCCGATTGCATGGCATGATCGCGAGCCGCGATCATGCCACCAATGCAAAGATTATATCTCAAGTCTCAAGCGCATACTTAAATAAAGTAACTATGTAAATAGTACCTAGGTACTTTGTCATAGTCACATTTAAAAAAGTAGGTGTACAAAAATAAATGACCTTTATATTATATCGAAACAATTGTGTTATCGTCTATACCAATTCAATACCGGTAATAGACTGTAAATTTTGGGATGTTACCTAAAAATATATTGCACGGCCGCTTTTTTATAGTTATCCGTACTTGGTCGGGTTATTTATTTATATAATTAAGGTTCGCCAACAGTTGCTACAGATATTTCACACATTATAAATACTAGGGTTGCAACGGAGCTTCGCCTCCGCTTCCATTACTGCGGAAATTCCGCAAGAAATCGTATCTTCGCTTCCGCCTCCGCCTCCGCACAATTTTTTGCGGAGTTATAACGGAGGTTTATTTACGTATTTATAAAATACATAACGCGCAAGCTGCGACGCTCGACAACCGTCCGGCCGCGTTTGAGCACGAAATGGTCAAGAATGAACTAGTGCGAGGCGGGAATGCGCTAAACACAATTTGTTTCTCCTTAATTTTCATTACAAGAAGGTAATATTTTTTTCATCCCACCATCTCGGAAAGAGTATTTTTAATCTTCAATACCTATCTGACTGGAAAAGCCGTTTTTATTCTCTAGAGGATAAAGTAAATTGAATTTAGAACATCGTGTGCACTAAGTTTGTAAATTTAAAAAAAACATTAAACCTATTTACTGTTACCTCTATGGTGCCGAATATATCATACAACTTTTTTTTAATTTGTTAAAAACTCAGACTCGGAACCTTCTTGGTGTTCTTTTTTCAATTTTCTTTGTACGCGGTTCTTTACGCGGCATTTTTTCACGTCATTGTTAAACCTTATATTAAAAAAAAGAAACTTGAAAACAAGTGAAAAACTAAAATGAGTGATTCTAGCGACGAGGAAGTTTGTTTGACGCCAACAGAATTGACTGAAACTGTTAATAATGCGCAAATGAGCTTTCTACCTCAACAATCACGCGAGAAGTATTTAAACAGTACGATATGTTCAACACGTGGCGACTAGCAAAAGGAGCCAAAACTTTCTTAGAAAACGTTTTGCTGGCATATTTTATAGAATTATCCGAGAACAAGAAAGCAAGCACTCTATGGAGTACGTATTCGATGCTAAAAGCAACAATAAAGATGAAAAAAGACATATATATCGATACCTATCCTAAATTAGTAGCATTTTTAAAAAGAGCCTCATCTGGTCATCATCCAAAAAAATCGAAGGTTTTCACAGTATCTGATATTGAAAAGTTTCTTAACGAAGCACCCGATTCCGTATATTTGGCGGCAAAAGTAAGTCAGTTGCACATTCAGTATCTACTTAAGTACATATATTAATCTCAATTAAATAGTATACTTAGTAAATGTTGATAGGCATAATTATGCGTTAATATAAATTTTATTCAATTATCTACTACAATACTCTTTACATTGCAGGTTGTTCTTATTATTGGAATAAACGGAGCATGTCGAACTAATGAACTAACACAACTTAATGTCAAAAACATTGAGAAACATTCAGATGACTTACTATTAATTAATTTACCTAATACAAAGACAAAAAGAGACCGCAACTTTGTCATTCGCAAGGAATACGTAACGATTGTTGAGAAATATCAAGCCTTACGGCCGCCTAACACTCCAATCAATCGTTTTTTTCTACAGTATCGCAATGGAAAGTGTGTTAGACAGCCTATGGGTACTAATAAAATTGGCAGTATCCCACGAGAAATAGCAACATTTCTTGAACTTCCAGAACCCCTGTTGTACACGGGTCATTGTTTCCGACGAACTTCAGCCACACTTTTGGCTGATTCCGGAGCTGATCTCCTGTTCCTTAAGCGCCACGGAGGCTGGAAGACCAATGCAGTTGTAGAGGGATACATAGAGGATTCCATCCAAAATAAGTCTAAAATATGTGAAGGCATCGTAGGAGCCATTACACTGAAAGAGCCTCAATCGGAAACTTGGACTGGCCCTTCTACATCAAAAATAAGCCGTTATGAAACACCTAACCATCTCCCTCTCTCTCCAACATTCACGCCAAGGGAATCCGATGAATCGGTACAACTATTAAGTATGACAGACAGTTTACCGAAAAACAGTACACAAGTGACTAACACCAATATTACAGTACCAAACAAAAATATTACACTCAATTTAAATAACTGTTGCAACGTTACTTTAAAATTTTCTTAATTATACTTTAGTATTATTTTATTATAATTTAAAGATTATTCTGTAATACTTACCTGTCATAATGTAGTAATTAATACCTAAACTGAAATAAAAGTGTACCTATCTTGTGATTGTAAACATTTTTTTATTGCATTTAGTCATTTCCTCGCTGAGGTGGAATGAAAAGTTACGTGTTGCACTCGAGTGCAAAGATTTTTCACCTCGTGTCCTTTTGATTCCCTCGCTAACGCTCAGGATTCTAATTTTGAATCACTCGCTGCGCTCGTGATTCAATTTTAGAATCCTTCGCTTGCTCGGTCATCAAAATTGAACACGCGGTTAAAAAGCAACTTTGCACTCTTGCTTGTATAACAAATAACTATTTACCAAGTATATTTAAAATAAAAAGTTTGTTTTAATTAACCATAAATTTCAATTGTAAATATGTTCATTTTTAATGTCTGGACTTGAAAAAAGACGATGATCTCTAGATTTTGTTTCGGCTTTTCTTCTCAAAGGTAGTCAGCACAGAGTACTTTTTTATTGGTAGTCAGTTAGGAAATGCCGGCTCCAGCTAGTTAAAAAAAATATGACGTGTAAAAGTGATGAGTGATCCTACTTGCATAATAAACGATTTCATTTCATTTCGTTTAAAAATAAAAATCCATAACCACCAGTCGGAATCGGTTACATTTGTCAGTTCAACAAAATTCATTGCGTTATTTACATGTTGTGTCATGTTTAGAAATTTGCTTCAAAATCATGCAGATTCTGAATAATGGTAGATAATATTTCACGTAATTAGGGTGCAGATCTGTAAAGTACATATATACGAAACCATTGATTTTAAGGTTCCGTTCCCAATGGGAACCCTATCACTAAGACTCCACTGTGTTAGTTTGGCTGGTACAGACAAAGGTAGATAGACAAAGTAAGGACAGGTACCTAGTTTTGAGGGAGGACCTGTCGTTTTCACGATTTGTTATCCTGAATTTTTACTTCTTATTTCAATCTGAGAGCGGCCTCCTGCGCATTGGAATGTTATCTATCTGTATGTATAAGGACGACAGTAAGTCAAGCTACCCGAAACTGTCAAATATTCCCCAATAAACCTTGAGCCTTAATGCTTTAAAAATAAGGTTGAAAATGTAAAAAAGAAATTTGTCAATTTAACTCGATGTGCTGTTGTCTATACATTTTTAGGCGTTTTGCTCATGACACCCCACGAACTCATCTGTAGTTTGCTTTCTAAATGTTTCCTAAAAACTCTCGGCTTTTCTCTGCTATACGGTTTAAATAAAACTGCTTTATCGAATTGTCATATTTTTTATTATTTTCCAAGAGTAATGTCGTGAATAAATTATGAAACATCCCGTTGCTCACTAACCATAGCTAAGGCATTTCCTGTGGAGTTTGCGTTTTTGACAAAACAATCTTTCACGAAAACATAACAAATCAAATTATTACTAAAATTTGCGTTGTATCTAGTCATAATACAAAATAATTTTCTTTTCATAATGATAATAAATTACTACATTTGCTTTCAAATAAAAGTTAGGCTACAAATTACCAAGGGCGTAAAACATTACAAAAGTAACCAACCACATGCAGCTTAACGAATGTTGTAATTAATTCATCGCACGGTTATAGATAGATCACTTACGCATTTGACCATTATAAGAAAGCAGTCTTAACAGTTATTAATATTTTCCATTGTCATGAACCTAACTACCAACATCCTTGGTATACATAATTATAAAGTTAAATCAATTGGTTACGTATTTCCTGTTTATACATTAATGTAAATCCCGACTATTTACACATTAATGTAAATAAAGTTGATATAATTTCAAAAGACAGGACACAATACGCTTTTTTATATAAAAACCATTTACATTTACAATGTTTGTCGAGACGCCATACAGCTAGGGCTTGGTGCCACGACAAAGATCGGCATGATAACCACACACACAGTCAAAACTCTCAATATACATCATAAACGGATTCAAGCTATCTACTAGCTCAGCCGGGGCATAGAATAAAGAGAGGAAGTAGGTTATCTTCATACAAACGGACCGCGCGCGGCTTGTATGTGTGCGCCATCGTATCTATGCGTCGCCGCACGCATACCTAAACACAATATTAGAGTGCCTATCGGTGCGCTAGTCGCGGCTAGCACCGAACGAGGTTCGCGCGTCACGGCTTTTAGGCACATTCGCTAAATCACAGATTACAGAATATTACGTAGCTAAATTAAAGAACAATGTGTGATTATCGCAGGAGAACGTATTGTTGTGTGTTTGGGTGTCTTAATAATTCATCGATTTCAGAATTGTCTCTGTTCAGATTACAGTAGGTAGGTAATAGAGCAGGAAAGGTAAGCAAGTCACTTATTATTTTAGCATTATAATTTTTACTTATGATGAGATAGGTATCTACCTAGGAACTTACTTATTTCTTGTTGTAAGTATTAGTTTTCTATCAGATAGGGAAAGTAGGTAG
The DNA here is from genome assembly GCA_017933935.1 of Sesamia nonagrioides. Classification (NCBI taxonomy): domain Eukaryota; kingdom Metazoa; phylum Arthropoda; class Insecta; order Lepidoptera; family Noctuidae; genus Sesamia; species Sesamia nonagrioides. The sequence goes on along the minus strand of JADWQK010001929.1, from coordinate 249,372 downwards.
GCCTGTTTTCGTACTAGAATTTATTATTCACACAAATCAATGATAGGTACTTTTGATCTGTCAGTTGATTTGCCGCTAGCGCTCCTGCTTTGTTTACATTTAGTTATGCCGATTTCTCAGTACCTATTGTAGGTAGGTATAGTAACTACCTACTTACAGTTATAAAATCGTTATTAAAAATAAGTAAGTACCTAATTGACTATTTGTGAATCAGATAAATAAAGTTCAGATCTTAACAACAGAAATGATTAGTCAAAGAGGCAGTTGTTAGTATTTTTATGTTGTTTTACGATTTTTAGGGTTCCGAAGCTAAACAGCAAAAAACGGAACCCTTATAAATTTGTTCTGTCTGTCTGTCTGTCCGTCCGTCCGTCTGTCTGTCTGTTCGTTTGTCTGTCTGTCTGTCTATCTGTCTGACTGTCTGTCCGTGTGTCACAGCCATTTTATTCCGAAACTATTAGGACTACACTGTTGAAACTTAGTAGGTAGATGTATTAAAAATAAAAATAAATATGGTCCTCTATGTGTACAAAACTACTAATAAATCACTAAATAAATGATAAAAAAAACTGACCAGTATATGACTATATGTACCTATACTAAATACTAAGCAAATAATTTAAATATAAGCTCTTAGTCTATAAATATTTATTAGCGGTTTCGGTGACAACCGAATCCGACGAAGTGCGAACAGTCGTCAACTTTTAGACCTTTGCCAATTTATAGACACTGAATTAAAATTTAGCTAAACGTGACAACCCTAAGACAGTAGGCAATTAAATCGCGGATTGGGTCGGAGATAACCTACTTCCCTCTCTTTATTCTATGGCCGGGGCGCCCCGTAGGGCGACTCCGGCCGACCGAGCCATTTACTACCACCTACCTAATGATCGAGGCCTGGTTCGGAACTAAATATACGAGGGAGTTTATACAGATGTGTAAAGTAACAGGCGATAACGTTAGCTATTTTCTGTATACATTCTCGAGCTGCAAGGCCGCTCGGTCGACACGCGCGGTGTCAGCGTCAGCATGTCGCGGTGGAGTCGCGGAACAATTTAGTTCTCGTCGTAGAGCGGCGTGGCGTCGCCCAGCGACATGGAGCGCGGCGACGTGTTAGTGTGTGGCGTGGAGCGTAAGGAGTGCGCGCGCGACGAGCGACCCGACGAGTGCGGCGTGTGCGCGTGTGGAGTGTGTGCGTGCGGTGTGTGCGCGTGCGGCGTGTGTGCGTGTGGCGTGTGTGCGTGTGGCGTGCGAGCGTCGCGCACGTGTGAGTGGTGGTCACGCGGCGTACGCGGCGCTCGCGGCGTGGTAGGCGCGCGTGGCGTACTCGACGCCTCGCGGTTGTTGCGCCGCATCCAGTCCTCGGCCGCTTTCTGCCAGTCGGCCGGCTCGGAGTAGGCCGCGGGCTGCGGCCGCGCGCGGCTCGGCGGCGGCATGAACTCCGGCTGGCGCGGCGTGGCGGCGAAAGGCGTCATGTAGGGCGTCTGCGCGGAGGGCGTGTAGGGCGTGTTGATGTAGGCGGGGCCCGGCGTGTGCGCGGGCGTGTGGAAGGCGGGCGTGTGTCCGGCCGGCGTGTGGTAGGCGGACGTGTGCGGCGTGCGCGCCGGCGTGCGCCCGGCCGGCGTGGCCACGGGCGGCGGCTCTCGGAAGTGCTCCTTGAACCAGCGCAACAGTCCGGTCAGCGAGTCGAACGTGCGCTGGCGGTACTTGTAGCCGTCCGGCGTGACGGACACGTACTCGTGCGTCACACGCGCGCGAGGCAGGTACGACAGCAGAAAGCGGCCGGGGTAGTTCTTGGAAGCGGAGATGACGTAGTGGATCTTGTTGGGGTTGCGAGACTTCTCTTCCTTGAGGATCTCCTCTGCCTTGTCGCGCATGCCCAGCAGCGGCTTGTAGTACTTGTAGCCGATAATGTCCCGCGCAAGCCCAGCCATGGGCGTTACGTGACGTGCGATGATTTCGTCCAGATCCTCAAATTCTGAACCCTGGATCCATAAACTTCGACCTAAAGGAAAGTAAGTAAAGTGTAATACATATCTTTCCAGCGAGGCTATTTCATTGAACTCATAGAAATACAACTTAAGTACAAACCTAATGAGAACGCATTTTCTTTCCCCTCTTCCCGCACGTCAATGTGTTGATAAATGCCGTCTGCTACTTTCCAGGTAACTGTGAGATGATCCGAACCCTGAAACAGCAGTTCCAATATTAGCAACAGTATTCATTATAAAATCCAGCTAAAAATATCTACTATATTACAATACTAACTGGCAGAGTATTATGTTATTAACAATGCAATTTTTTGTATAATGTAAACCAGAATTTTATTTATTTTTTAAATACAAAAAATATTCATGTTTTCTAAATACTTTAAATGGACTTCAAAATATGTTACCATGTATTAGATACAGTATAAAGTAGTAATTTCGATATACATCATACTGCATACTCATAATTAAGAAAGTGCAAATTAGATATTTCTTTGTTTTCCCTAATATAATAAAAATACGAACAATTTTTTTTTTCGTAATCATCTTACAATAGGCTATTTGACTGATTTATAATTTTTATCTTACGGCGCGCGGCGGTTGCGGTTAAGAAGTTCACCGAAAGTATTTTTTTTTAATTTTAAATACGTATTTCGTAAGAAATATGCAAATAAAAATTCAAAATTCAAATAAACCGCGAAAACGATTTATTTAGCAATATGGCGTCGCGCTTTGTAAGTGACGTCACAAGCGGTTTTCGGTTCTCAGTGGTGTTTGTTTTTATTTATTGTTTGTTGTTGTTATCTAATAAAATGGTTTACAAGTGGTGTGCTGTACCGGGTTGTACAAATAAATCGATAAAAACCCCCCAAAAACAGTTTATAAGTTTGCCGAAAACAAGCGTTGATGCGCGTATGACGTCATCGTGACATTAGCCAATCCGGATCGTTTCACAAAGTGTGGCGCGAGAAACAAAAAGCCAAACATATTTTTGTGTTTTGGATATATTAATTGTTATTATTTTTTATGAAAACTCATGTAAATGACATAAAGAACCCTCATTTTATGAAATTAAAGCAAAAAATCACAAAAAATTGAATACTGTCAAATAGCCTATTAGGTTCACAATTTGTTTTAGCCGCACAACGAAAACCTCTCAGGGTTTATCTGCATGTCGGCGAGCCGCTCATAACTATACTATAAATAATTATTATTCTATACAATGCAATGCTAACAATTTATAGATATATATACCTAGGTACAGTCGCCTGCACATGAAGCCACCACAACCCGTGAAATTTCCTCAATAGATTCTCAACTTTATAACTTTAAAAGATAGATAATGTGGACATGATCAAAGCCTTACCTTACTACTCGGCCTAACGATGACTTCTCCCTGCGCCATCTTGTCCATGAGTTTCTCGGCCTCCGCAAACGATATGTTATGGAAGGCGGGGTGCACTATGACCCTCTTGACATACTGCATCCGTTCTTTTGTTTGTTTGGCCTCTTTCTCCTTTCGAAGGTCTTTGTCTTCGGCTTCTTGATCGTAGTATGGGTCTTTTGGCGGTCTAAAAGTAAAAGTGTGAATATGGTCATAGGTACTTCAGGCTTTTATAGATATTTGTGTTGTTAGATCAAACATGTTCAGCTGATTGTTGCTATACAATATGTAAAGAAAACCCTGTCCGACCCATAACGATAATAAAGGTTAGGTAAACACTTGACCAAATATAATATAAAATTTTACATAATCATCCTAGTAACAATACTAATGAATTTTGAAATAATCCATTTTTCCGGGGAATTCATTCAAATTTCCCCGACTTTGGTCATTTTTAAAAAAGTGACAACACCGGTATTATTGTAAGCGAATAGCGACACGACCACGTCACACGTGCCGCGTGCCCTGCCCCCCGCCGCCCGCGGAATGGGGTTGCTAACCGCACATGTGTTAAGTTACCTCTCTTTGCGAAATAATATTTATTTTTTTAGGGGGAATTTTTTTTTAAGTTTTGCCTGTCTTTGTGGGCATCATTAGAATCAGTTATCGATACCTAACAACACCTTCACGGATCGGACAGGGTTTTCTTTACATATTGTATATGCTACTGTATTTATCTAGCCAGTTATCCTACACAATATAAATCTATCTAGTATAGTTAAAGGCTTGATCCTTTAACTTTAAATTCTTACTAATGTTAGAAATTAGAAAGTCAGTTTGTTTGTTCCGCTTTCACGCCGTAACTATTGAACCGATTGCTTTGAAATTTTGCAGACGTAAAGTTAGAAGTCCGGAATAAATAGGACGGTACTTTTTATCCCAGAAAAAAATGATATTCCCGAGGGAAAACAAAAATATTGTTAGCTTTATACCAGTTTTGGTGATAGATGGCGCTGTGCGTCGTTTAAAACAGGGCAATATTTATTGCAAACCAATATGCACATGTGCATCATCATAGGGGGCGCTGGATGCGGGAGGCGCAGGACCGGTCGTGGTGGAGAACCTTGGGGGAGGCCTATGTCCAGCAGTGGACGTCTTTCGGCTGAAATGATGATGAATATGCACATGTAAAGTTAGAAGCGAAATGATACGATAATGAATGCTACATGCTGTGGCAACCTATAATTAAGTCTGCACTCAACATAGGATTTTATATTATTGTAATATATAAATGTAACTAGTGTAAGATTTGTTGGTTGTCCTAAATAAAAATAAATAAATAGATGAATGCTTGAAAATGACGAATCTATAAAGCGCGATATAACCATTTTCCACGCGCGCGAAGCCGCGGGCGGAAAGATAGTAATGTAATAAAACTCACCTCCATTCATTATTTTTATCTAATAAGTCCGATGATTTCGATGAGCAATCCACGGAGAACCTCTCCACATCTATCTTCAGTATCCTACAATGTACGGTTTGTCCGATTCTGACGCGCTCGGTGGGATCGGAAACGTGCCGGTCCGATAAGTTCTTGATGTGAATGTAACCGGATAAGCCATTGTCGAGCCGGATCCGAACGCCTGTTGCTTGACCCGGACATGCGCCGGCGTCGAAGTGGTTCCATACCTGAGAGTATAATAAAATAGATTATTAGTAATAAAATAAAAAGAAAGTAATTTATACCGCGTACATCGAGGGACTGGAACAATTTGCCAGCGACGGTGTTTCCGTCACATTACAATTTGAGTGTCGTCAAGGCTAGAGTGAATAGGCTCTTAATAAACTAGCGCGCTTTACCATCAATGATCGCATCACTGCATACCATCAGGCGGGGTTGCGGTCAAGCGCTAGTTTATAACCTATAAAAAAAAATAAAAAAAAGATTCTATTCATTTTGTGACTACAAGTCATGTACATAATTAGCTAAAGGAAAAACATAACCACTGAAGCTTCAAGTAATTATTAATTGGTAGACCCTAGCCATACGGCGACGACCAGTGTGGTTACCATGAGTTTTCATTATGAGACTCGATCATACGCATTGAGCGCGTTTGGCGCTCTCATTGGTTGAGAGTTCTTACAACCTTAAAGCGGGCCAATCGATGAGTCAAACACGCTCGAAATCGACGATCGAGTTTTCGTAATGAAAACTCATGGTAGCCACACAGGAGGGTTAACTATGACGTGTTAAAACCGTCATGGTTCCAGTGTCAGACAAAGATGAAGCTATTCTGGATGAATAGCGCTATCCCTTTTCCACAACGGTTTAATGGTGGTTTTAACGTCATGGTACGGCCTCAATACGATATTTTGCTATATCAATTTCATACTACATTTGTTGTTAATCGTATGAACAGTGAGATGTTTTTCCCCCACTTTTTCAAGTAATCCATACTAATATTATAAATGCGAAAGTAACTATGTCTGTCTGTCTGTTACGCTTTCCCACTTAAACCTCTCAACCGATTTTGATGAAATTTGGCACAGACAATCTTTTGACCCTGAGAAAGGACATAGGTGACCTTTTATCCCGGAAAAATTTGATATTCCCGAGGGAAATCTAAAAAGCGCGATTTAACCGATCTCCACGCGGGCGGAGCCGCGGTCGGAGAGCTAGTATTAAATAGGAAGAGAAACTATATTAGGGAATGCAATAAAAGGATCTTACCTCAGAAAGCTCAGGGAAGTCATTTTTGTGACAGAAGGGACACTCCCACAACCCAGTCTCATCATTCCTGACAGGATTGGCTTGATCTAACATCTCTCTCTGAGGCTTCCTATGCGAAATGCCAACTACTGACGCCAACACCATCTTTCCTACGTAGAAAGTTTCTGGTGTCTCCTTTGTTAAAATATCGAATAGTTCTTCTGGAGTCGCCGTGCGATAAGTAACTCTAAGGTCTTTATACCTAGAGTTTAATTCTTCTCGAATATCGTACAGCGTTATACTTTTGTTACCAAAGCCTTGCCGCTCCAACTCTTCAGCGAAGGCGTCCAAATCTAAATCTTTCAGTCTTTCGGGTGCTTCTAAAATTTCCTCTAAAGCTCCAGCAGGATTTGCGTCTTCATCTTCGTACTCTAGCGCATCGACGGCCATCTTTCGTGCCCATTCGTACGTTTCCGGATGCACTCGGGAACCGTCCAACACTTCTATGTACGCTTCCGTACTATCACCGAGACTGCTGGTATCTATTTTAATAAAACCTGAACAATTGATGAAGACTTTTGGTCCCATGTGGCAAACTGTGACGAGTTGTGTTCTATTTTCTAGTTTTTGATTGGTCTGTTTGAAGAGTTTTATTAGTGCTTGTGCTTTCCTCGGACCTAGACCACAGACAAACTGTAGAAGTTCTGTCCCTCGGCCAGTTAAGACTGCTTCATTGACATCCACGCCCACTTCATTAACTCTGTTCACGAATTCAAGCTCTATGCCTTCAAGTAAATCTTCTTTAGTTATTTGGTCTTGCATTGGATGATATCTAAGGCAGAGTATTTCCTCGTCTGGACCACATAGTTGTGAAATTTCCATTAGTGGGTCTTGTAGTAAGCGCGCTTGGCAGATAGCTTGGCGAAGTATGTCAGGGTATTCTCTGAAATCGTGCTGTGGACAAGGCAAATCATCAATGAATTTTCTACCCAAACAAAGAAATGCTATGCGACGGAATCTTGATAAACCCTCACTATTTGGGAGATTTAGATTTAAATTAATTTGAGTCATTCTGCGGGCTCTCTTTTTGGCATAGAAATTGAACATGTTCTCAGCAACACTTTGTATAACACTTTAACTCGAACGTTGATCCACGCGAGACACAATGGCTTATATTTTCGGTAATTGCGGCATTTAACATATAGAAATCTCTAAAATACACACAAAATCAATTCACGACAATCGCAATTATCATTTTTCTATTCTGTGTAGATTTTAGAACTCTTTACCTATTGAATGCCGTAGGTTTCGTTGCTCGGTAAGTCAATAATTTCGAACGGGCTGCCTTACCCAGATTTATAGATAAAATGCAATATAACTTACCCTTCCCCTAATACTGTTACTATAAATCTTGCTAATATGATTATCAGCAATCTCTATAGGTATCCTAGGAAATTGTTCGTCTTCTACGAGTTGTTGCACACAGTCCGATACATCCGCCTTTACGTTCATAGCCTCCCGAGATTCCCCGCCGATTACAATGACGTGAGGCTTTTTGCGTAATATGAATCTGTGGAGAAAATTCTTTGTTAAAACGACTTTAATCCACACTAATATTATAAATGTGAAAGTAACTCTGTCTGTCTGTCTGTTACACTTTCCCGCTTAAACCTCCCAACCGATTTTGATGAAATTTGGCACAGACAATCTTTAGACCCTGAGAAAAAACATAGGCTACCTTTTATTGAAAAAATTATATTCCCGAGGGAAATCTAAAAAGCGCAATATAATCGAATTCCACGCGGGCGATTCTACTAATGAATATTTCAAGAATGCTTTTATAGATAAAATGCGGACCCCAGACTCCAAAGCTGAAAAAGCTTCGGATGCGACTGGTATTAACGCTGGGATAATGATGATCCTTTACAAAATCATTCAGACACCGGTCAACATAATCAGAATATAATGTTCCCACTCCTGAGAAACAGGCCTCCTCTCGGTGAGAGGACCTACCACGCGGGCCCAATGTGGGTTGGTAGATATCACATGTCTTCGAAGTTTTATCTAGAACATGCCCGTTTCCTCGTGATTTTTTCCTTCGTCGTTTTGAGATCGGTGATGATGAAATAATTTACTCAAAAGTAAAGAGCCTGATGGGGTTCGAACGCCCTGCAACTTGCGTACCGATAGCAATAGGACGCCACTACTAGACACTGGTTCAACACACTATTATACTTGTGACGATTAATGTAGGTATAACTAAATAAACCAATAGTATAAATACGGGCACGCGAGGTGGGGGAGCATTAGCAAACAGGCCATCAAGCCAGCTGGACGTGTAGCACGACTATCATTAGTAGTACTTCTGAATATAGTCGTTTTATTACACCAAATGCTTACCCTTGTGACAAGTGGACGTCACAATACTAATAAAGTTATTGTATATAGGGGTTTTGGGGAAATAACACGACTTCATTGAATGCTGTATATGGTCGACTGGCGAACCGTTTATTAGAAGACAGCGTTCGATACACGCACAATGTTGAGGGTACAATGTTGACACATTTTATTACACTACCTACTTACAACATACATTACAAAAGTGTCCAACTTTTGTACGAATGTTTTCCCCGCTAACAATTTGTAGGTATAATAAACTACTACTCTATACTAATATATAAACTTGAAGAGTTTGTTTGTTTGAACGCGCTAATTTCAGGAACCACTGGTCAAATTCTTTTTGCGTTTGATAGCCCATTAACCCAGGAAGACTTTAGGCTATATAACATCACGCTACGACCAATAGGATCCGATCATAATAACTAACTACACGCGAACGAGTCGCGGACGGCCGCTAATACAATACAATAAAATTGTATTGAAGTAGTGTGTTACTTTTAAAAGAGATTTTACTAATGATGGTTACATGTTATTGTTAAAGAAGTTACCTGCGCAAGGCGGTCATATCAGCCTCTTTATTCTGCCTCTCAAGCGCGTCCCAGGCATTTCGTCTGTATAGTAAATGAGGTAAACGTAGATGGTCTGCTAACTCCCCGCCTCCTCCCACGACGCACGCAAACGCACTGTGTTGTCTGTCCGGCACATATGCGATTGACATTACTCGTAGACCTTTGGAAAAGAAAAAAAATAATGTAAAAATCAGCTTATAGATCCATACTAATATTATAAATGCGAAAGTAACTCTGTCTGTCTGTTACGCTTTCCCGCTTAAACCTCTCAACCGATTTTGATGAAATTTGGCACACACAATCTTTAGACCCTGAGAAAGAACATAGGCTACCATTTATCCCGGAAAAATTTGATGTTCCCGAGGGAAATCTAAAAAGCGCGATATAACCGAACTCCACGCGGGCGAAGCCGCGGGCGGAAAGCTAGTAAAAAATAAACTTTGCCCCACACTAGGAATTTCTCCTGTATAGTGGTTGCGTTTACAAACATATAAACTCACATACACAAACAGACAGACCTGGAACAACTAATTGTAGGCTATATAGATATTTGTTCCGAGTGGGAATCGAACCCGTGACATGCAGCGCAGCAGTCGATCGCTCAGCCACTGCACCAAGTGTTCGCACTATAGGCCTCTACTCTCTCAGAGTGAGCCATAATTCACTATTCGATGATGGGTTTATGGATGTCACACATCTTTAAAATTTGGTTCTTGAACAAACCAGTTTCTTTATGAAGTTTTCTTTCACCATTTTGAGGACAGTGGTGATAAAATATTTTTTATAAAGTAATGCACCTATTTGCGTTTAAACCTACGATTTACAACTATAAGTCGCGTCCTTTACCGTCAGCGCACCGCTGCTCTAAAGATTTGTATACAGGCTTTATAAAGTATTCCATATTTAAACAGCGACGGTTTTTCGTGGATTCTTGTTAGAAAATCAGTTACGGCGCAACTGTAGATCTTACGTCACAGAATTATAATGTGTGCCACTGTAAAAATAGACAGTTCAAGTAGCAGAAAGCAAACTTACCATTAGAATCCGACCACTCCTCATCGTCATCATCCGACACCCTCGATTCGTACGGCGCCATCTTGAGCCAGTCGTACAAGCGACGGCGACAACATCTACGCAATACAAAAGGAAATGTTGGGTAAAACAGAAATGGGGAGAAACATGTGCGTACCCAGGTGGGGGCAAGGGGACGCAGCCCCCCCCCCCTTCCCTCTTCTCTCCCCGCCTTCCTCTAGGCCTGACTTAAACTTAAAAATAACATTGTATACACATATTGTCAGTGTACTCACTTGAGTACATATTCCTTGGACTCCTGCAGTAGCACAGCCTGTAGTTCTCTCCTCAACTCTGGCATAACGATCTTGGTGAGAGCTATGGTCACTGCTTCGGCTCGCAACTCGTTCCACGCCTCCACTGTGGCTGCGAACTCGTCCTATTGAGGAAGAAATTATTGTTATTGTTATGTTCTGGAGTTCACTTAATTATAATTATAAAGATACCCATTACTGGACGATTATTCGTAGGCATTTGTTAAGATTGAAATAATAAACCGTTGCTGCAACGATGACTGCCTCTTTGGACCAGCCCCCTAATCGGCGAACACATTTTTGTCAAATGATTGCGACTAGTTGCGATCGTTTGGACCGAACGGACCAATGGGCGGTCCAAGTGATCCCAGCTGATCCCAACTAGTCGCAATCATTTGACAAAAATGTGTTCGCCGATCAGGGGGCTGGTCTTGATTACCCTACAAGTGATATTGGATTTTCACATCTAAAATCCAAGGAATCTAAATTTATTGCCTAGTTAAAAGCTTGTCCCCTGTCCCTCCCCACCTAATATTTATGTCTTATTGACGCTTATGTTAAATGATTGCTAAGACTCCCACAAATGTTAAGTATATTTTTTTTTAAAGATCAAGCGGTCCTGTCATATTCAGACATCATTTGTGTTGAGAAATAAATAAATTATTAAGCCAAAGATCCTCGCCTACCTAAAATTTACATGACAGAGCATTTAAAATAACAGGAGTACTAAACATACCTTCTGATAAAGATTTTTGAGTTCCTCAAGATAGCTGATAGTGGTATTCCCTTCAATCTGTTCACTAATGTTCAGTTCGAGCAGTTTATCTTCCGCAGCCATCGTCAGCTTTAGGAACTGGTCGCCTGTTAGATCTCGAACTGGCTTCTTTTTCAGGTACTTTAGACTGTAAAAAATAAACAAGTTAATTTAAAACATGGATAAACACTTTGTAAAACCACAAAAAAGTTTCGATATTTTTGTTTAAATTGGCTTTAAAGTTTAACAATCCCATAAGTGCAAGCACTGTTGTAGGCGCGGGCGGGCGAGCGGTTAAAATATGGTCCGAGCGGTTGTCCCAACAAAATATGGTCAACGCATGACCATATTTTTGTTGAGACATCCAAGTAAGATAACAAACTCATAACTTTGTGGTTTTTCATGATATCTTTTTGAAATTTTGTACATACATAGATTCTTTACTTAAAAATACTGGACACGTGTTTCGGGTTTCGCATAAACAAAAAATAACAATGTATGCAACACAACCTGTAACACAAATTACATCAACATACCCAAAACACGCGTGGTTCTCGTCGATCTCCTTTATTCCTCGAGCTGTCGGCTTTACAGTGAGTGTAGCACGGTCGCGCAACGCGTCTCGCAACGTGGCGCGTAACAACGGTTCGCGAGCTAGTTGCACGCCGCACATGTATACTGCACGGCGTACCACTTCCTGTGCTGAGCCGATTGAGCCAGTCTAGATAGAAATTAATATATTATTTCAATTTTGTGTGAAAACTTTGATATTTATTTCAAGCAAAATGTTGTCTAGATGGAAAAAAATTATAACAGCCATCCACGATACGGGTGGCTGTTATATTTTTTTTCCATTGGCTACAAAACTGTGTTGTTTTGTTTTTTTTTATATATATACGGACAAATCATACAGATTGAGCTAGCCCCAAAGTAAGTTCGAGACTTGTGTTATGGGTTACTAACTCAACGATGCTATATTTACAATAGATACATATATAGATAAACATCCAAGACCCAACCCAATCAGGAAAAGATCGTTTTTCCATCATGACTTGGCCGGGGATCGAACCCGGGGCCTCCACGTCGCAGGCAGGCGTGTTGACCGCTGCGCCACGGAGACATGTACAAAGGATAGATGGCTTGAGTATGCAAGATGATATAACTACAAAGGTCAAAAGCGGTCGATGCGTATGATCGAGTCCCGTAATGAAAACTTATGGTAGCCACACTAAAGTGGCTGATAGACATATAAGGAAGAGAAAAACGTGCTGTATCATCTCTAAAGTGGAAGGGGCCTTTAACGTTTTATTATCCATATTACGGCTTTAGTTTCACACTTAGACCTGCAACTTATGTCAACAAGTAGTTACTAACATATTCAGCAGCAGCCTCAAGTGGCGGTACTGGTTGCTGTTCGACCTCGTGTCGCTGGTAGTTGTCACGAACATTCTCTGCGAACTGCTCTGGAGTCAGGCCGAACTTCTTCACCAGAGGCTCTGTGGGAATAGATAATAAATAAATATTTATATAAGTCTAGATCAAAGGCCACTTAGACAGGTCATAAGGAAAAAGTTTATGGAATTCGAATTTCGAATTGTACATTCAAATAAAAATGTCATTGCCTAAAGACATGGGTCGTAGCCAATAAAAAAAAAATATACTTTTCATAATTTTACTAATTTTTAAATATGGAATTGTCGCTTAAAGAAGATTGTAACGCAATAAGCGTTACATCATTGCGGTTCCGCGCCAGTTCCAATTTTTGAGATATTGAAAAATTTTATATAACCAAAACATTTGTTTATTATACCATCAAAGGATACAATGAAGACTCTAGGGTAGATGACAGGTCAAGAAGTGGTCGCCCTCGCTTTGTTAGGGCTCCAGCAGTGATAAAAGCTGTGAAGGCACAAATTCAAAGAAACCCCAAACTCAAGCAGAAACTGTTGGCTCTTCAGATGGGGTTAAGCAGAACCACAGTGAAAAGGGTGTTAAATGAAGACTTACAAGCTTCGGGTTTGAACGCTCGCTTAATGTATCTGAGACTAAAGAGATGCTGTGCTATGTGGAAGCGGTACGCGGGGAAAATTATCGGTACATTCTTTTTTCGGATGAAAATATTTATACCGTAGAAGACCGAGCTACAACAAACAAAATAATAAGGTGTACGCAAACAGTAGTGAAGAAGCGAGTAACCGCATTCCACGTGTCCAACGAGGTCATTTTCCGTCTTCGCTCATGGTTGGGAGTTCCTTATTGAGGCTTAATTAAGGTAAATTTTTAAGGTATATCAAAACTTGTGGAACCTGTTTTTCCTACGTGTTCAATAACAGGAACTGGATATTCCAAAAATATTCGGCGTCATCTCATAGAGCGAAGAGCACACAAGACTGGCTGGCGGCGCGTGAAATCTACTTCATGAAACACAAAAACTGGCCCTCCTCCAGTTCAGACTTGAGTCCGGTAGATTACAAGATTTGGCAACACTTGGAGGAAAAGGCCTGCTCACAGCTTGATTAAGACAGCCGCCGATATTGACATAAGTCCTCGTTCGTGCTGCGATAGAAGACTGGCCGTGGAGATTGAAAGTCTGTATTCAAAATCGCGAAGATAATTTTGAATAGGGTAGAGTCATTGCAACACCTCTCTCCCAAATTTTAGTTTTGTATGTATATATTTTGGTAACAATGTGTATGTGTATATAGCTTATTTAGGTATTTTTTTAAATAATGTTTACAGTTTTCTTTTTCTGTACAATTTTTTCCTGTGGCCTGTGGGTGACTGGTACAGAATGCCTAAGGCATTAAGTCCGCCTTTGTAGAATTTATGTGCAAAAGATTAAATAAATAAATAAACTTTATATCTTAAGGATCTATGTTTTTTTAAGTTCATTTTTGGTATACAGTATGTTAAATAACAGAGGGCGTTCCCTTAAACTCGTTAATATATATCATTAATAGATTAAAATAAAAATATCAGCATAGAAAAATAAGCATAAAAAAAACCGAATAAAAAAAAATTCTAATTGGAAATAAATTTGAAACCTCCTGTTTTAAATCAAAATAGTAGTCGTCATGTATAAATAAATTGCGACGTTGCCGTCTTTCATGTTCGCGTGTACAGTGTGTTTATTTTACATGTCAATTTAAAATTTTTATTGAATATTTTCTTATTGGAAAAAATTTTAAAACATTTTCTTTTCGAATGGAAATATTTTTTTTAGCATGTATGTATGCTATACTATTTCGGGTTAACGGGAACGCCCTCTGTTAGTTAACATACTGTATAAATGGTTAGATAATGAAAAAAAGGGTTCAATTATTTCATACTAAACATGTGATAGAAGTTATGACCAGACTAGGTAAAACATACACACAGAGCCTGCTAAAATTACAAACCTCCTTTGGCACAACTGAAGTCGGATAAAAAAGCAATCATCATCACTCACCAATGCCCGCCTTCCTGCACAACTCGTAAGGCCCGGAGCGCACTGCGTACTTGACCTCCGTAACCATTTCCTCATCGGGTTCAGCGGCTTCCACCGCTGCGGCTGCCTCTACGGGGTCCTCACCATTCCTATCAGCCTCCTCACGTGCTAGCCGCCTAGGAAAATAATGATGTTATTTATAGGCGTTGCAAATACATGTAACATTTATTATGACGAGAAGAACTCGGATATTCCGGCTCTTAAATACCTAAACTTGATTTTACGAAAGAAAAGTATGGATATGCCTTTCGATACATGTACTTAATATTTATGCCATTAGAGGTTGTATCTGTAAATATTTCTAAAAATACCACCAGATTTCGTATAGCAAGGTTTTTCGTCATTTTTTAAGGAAAAATGTATGTACTAGTTTTTAAATATACAAAAACTAATATATTTTACACAATTTTTAGTTAAAAGGTCTATACACATTATTATTTCGTCAGCATTTTGTGTAACTTTAGGTATATAAGCGCCGTAATTTCCAATCTCTATGATACTGATATTTTTATGGCAATGACTGACTCTCATGAACTCATAATGCCACAAACTCATGACAAAAATGCTGAGGTTACGTTTTATGTTCCTTGCTGAAATTTTAATACACCTGGTCCAAAAACCCACAATGAATTAGGCAAGTGGAGATGACCATGACGATAGCAGTCACGAGCATGTATCGTCTTTCACCTTTATATCATTGACATAAAGCTTAAATTCCAGTAATTTGTCTCTGCCCAATATGAATGGAACATATACTCACTTTTTCTCCTCTAAATTCCTCTTCCTCTCTTTATTCCGCTGCACTTTCTGCATCTCGGGGAGATCGGTGGAGTAGTACAGTAGGAAATGAGTGTGCACATCGCGTAATTCTTCCGGAGTCTGCACATTCTTCAATCTATGGAAAAGTAAGTTTATTTATTTGCTAAGTCAACTTAAGAGACCCCTGCCTTGCCATTGGAGAAAACATAGTTATTCAAGTTTTGGTTTATTTGGTCTGAATTTAGCATTTACAATAGTTTTTCTATGACTATTAAAAAAAGTTCATTATCAAAGCTACATATTTTACTGAACAGAAAATTGGCAACTGTTTGTCAAAAGTCCCTTATAATCATCAACTTTTTTATCGTCCCACTGTTGGGCACAGGTCTCCTCTCATACAGAGAAGGATTGAGCGTAATCACCACGCTTGCTCAATGCGGGTTGGCGATTTCAGACTTAAAGTAAAGGTTTCCTCAAAATGTTTGCCTTCACCTTCAATCATTGGTGTCCAAGATATACTTAGAAAGTACTTACATATAACTTTAAAAAAGTTAAATATAAATATAAATATATACGGACAAATCACACAGATTGAGCTAGCCCCAAAGTAAGTTCGAGACTTGTGTTATGGGATACTAACTTAACGATACTATATTTTATAATAGATACATATATAGATAAACATCCAAGACCCAGGCCAATCAGGAAAAGATCGTTTCCCATCATGACCTGGCCGGGGATCGAACCCGGGGCCTCCGCGTCGCAGGCAGGCGTGTTGACCGCTGCGCCACGGAGACCGACGAGTTACATTGGTACTTGCCTGACCTGGAATCGAACCCGCGCACTCATACTTGAAAGGCTGGTGTTTTACCAATAGGCCACCACGACTTTTAATGGATGCTATTAAGCTGAATGGTTTACTTGAGATTGGAAATCTGCTAATCGGTCAGCAGATGGATCTTCAGATTACGTGTACTATTATGCTATGAATTTTATGTTATTCTCATAATTTACCTCTCAATATCCTCATCCCTGATGAGCCGCATATTTTCTGGAATAGGCGCGTCAGGGTTCTCCATCACTTTGTCAAGTTGGTACTCGCGCATGTTCTCGAATAACTTCAGTAAATTCTCCTTGCGTTGCTTCAGTTGGCACCACTGGGCAAGACAACAATTCCAGTATGATAATTCTGTTATAGTATGTATTATTCGTTGCAAATGACACGCGTCGAGTGACTTATGTCATTGACATAAGGTTTAAATTTGTAAAAACTATAGTTATTGCACATAGTTCAAAGGGACAATCGCCTATGGATCAATTTTTTTTAAATACATGTCATAATCTGACTTCTGATTGTACGAAAAACCTATACAATGCGAGGTCAGCTAAAATTGGGAATGCTTAGTTAGCTTGATTAGTTGCCATGAGCACAACCATTTCGAATACAAAATGTTTTACATTGAACTCAAATTTGTTTTTGACATACCTTGGCATCATATTTGTACACCTTCCACAGGTCGTTAATACTGAGCTCTGGCTGCACGTATTCCTTGCGGTAGAACGCTATGAAAGGCACTTCCAGTGTTTGGTTCCTCATGAAGTCCAATGCTTGACGGATCTTTGTTATTGTGCTGGTGCCCCTGTGAATATATTTGTAAACATTATTTCCATAAGAAATTAAACAAATTTGTATATACAATATGTAAAGAAAACCCTGTCCGACCCATAAGGACAATAAAGGTTAGGTATGACCAAATAAAATATGAAATATTACATAATCATCATAGTAACAATACTAATGAATTTTGAAATAATCTTTTTCTCCGCGAATTAATTCCAACTTCTCCAAAATGTGGTATTTTTAAAAAAGTGACAACACTATTTTTGACGGTATTATTATGAGCGAATAGCGATATGACCACGTGCCGCGTGCCCTGCCCCCCTTCGCCCGCGCATATATTGCCTACCGCACATGTATTAATTTAACTCGTTTTGCGTAATAATATTTATTTTTAGGTTTTTTTATTGTGTTTAGCCCGGCGTTGTAGGCATACCTAACAATACCTTCACGGATCGGACAGGGTTTTCTTTACATATTGTATAAAAAGCAATATCTAAGAAACTACTATAAAAATTAATGAGGTTTTTATAAAGTTTTCTCGGTGGTAGGCCATAACATTGGCTGCCGGCAGAAGTTACCACCCACCAGACAAAGTCTTGCCGCCAAGCGATTCGTCGTGTTCCGGCATGATGTCTGGTGAAGCCGTACGGAGGACGGGTCCGAGCAGTTGTGTTGCGATGTGTGCCGGGTACGATGCGCCAAATGTTGTTGTGTCGGGAGTTTAGTCGCGGAGAGTCTCCAGATCAATCTCCCTATAGCGCAGCATCGTTTGTTCGTGTTGGTCTTGGGTTTAACATTGCATCACCTCGCTCAACTGCCGTCATCCTTCCTATTCCTAAGTTTTTTTTAAGTGAATAGGCTTAATAAACTAGTGCGCTTTACCATCAACGATTGCATCACTGCTTACCATCAGGCGGGATTTCAGTCAAGCACTAGTTTATAATCATTAAAAAAAAAAATTCTCTCAACATTATTATTGAGCTTGTGTGGTGGGGTTTCGTGAATTACAAACAAGAGTTTTTATTACGGAAATACATACTGAACCTAATACAAACAGTAATCTGTTTGGAAAACAATTAATTTCCTGACAACACTTTCGACAGATAGCAACCCTCATATGCAAGCAAAGCCAAAGGCAATAGCTGGAATTTATATAAACTATAAGGTGCCCGGATCTCACATCACTGGGAATCCTAAGATGAAGTTTTTTTTTATTAGATAATTATAAACTAGTGCTTGCCTGACTGTAAGTAGTGATGCAATCGTTGATGGTAAAGCGCACTAGTTTATTAAGTCTATTCACTTATAAAACTTAGGAATAGGAAGGATGACGGCAGTTGAGCGAGGTGATGCAATGTTAAACCCAAGACCAACACGACCAAACGATGCTGCGCTAGAGGGAGATTGATCTGGAGACTCTCCACGACCAAACTCCCGACACAACAACATTTGGCGCATCGTACCCGCCACACATCGCAAGACAACTGCTCAGACCCGTCCTCCGTACGGCTTCACCAGACATCATGCCGACATGAACACGACGATTCGCTTGGTGGCAAGACTTTGACTGGTGGGTGGTAATTTCTGCCGGCAGCCGATGTTATGGCCTACCACCGAGAAGGTCTTTAGGATTTCATTTCACTTGGATGTTATCTCTGAGACAGCTAAATTATCATTATGAAACCAACCTGCGTGACCTCTCTCTAGCCTCCTGCGTATCTGGTTTAGACACGGGCGGCTTTAAGAAAGCTTGCTTATATATCCATTCAGCCTCATCTTCTAGTTCTGTGCTTCCTTCTTCTACTGGCGTGATAGGTACTTCACGAGTTTGCATGCGCTCCGGCACGTCTGTTTTACGAATCTGTTGGACATAGCGGTATTAGTATAAATAAAATAAAAATAAATAAATATATACGGACAAATCACACAGATTGAGCTAACCCTAAAGTTCGAGACTTGTGTTAAGGGATACTAACTCAACGATACTATATTTATAATAGATACATAATATATAGATAAACGTCCAAGACCCATGCCAATCAGGTAAAGATTGTTTTTCCATCATGACCTGGCCGGGGATCGATCCCGGGGCTTCCACGTCGCAGGCAGGCGTGTTGCGGTATGTATGTATGTAGATAGAATGTGTTGTAGGGGAGTTGCTAAATCTTCTGCTTAGCATGTCGATGGCATAAATATAGGTTTGATTTTCTTTAAATTGTTTGGCCTAAAATTCACATACTAGAATAGACTCAGAGTTTCCCAAACTCTGTTCTACTGTGACCCGGTAAATTTCATACTACTCCTTCGTGACCCACTTAAATTTTTGGACCCAATTAAAATCGGTATTAGGTAAAATAAAACACAAATATTATTAATACGTATGAATTAAAATACAATACTATACGCGCCGGGGTAGGAAGGGCTGCAAAGAGCGACTGAAACAAAAGCTAACTACAACGTATGCGCATGAATGCAAGTCCCTTCAGCCGCACGCCTTTAGTTACAATACCTACAATTCGACCGTAGAGCGACCATCATTGTCTCGTTTGTCAAAAAATTAAATCGACTATCTCCTAGTACTTATTTAAAGTCGCAGCATTTCCTCCGTAATGCGCCCCGATAATCCTGTTTTTTTGGCGACCCGTTGCCGGGTCGCGACCCACCTGATGAGAACCGCTGGAGTAGACCATTTGTCGTTAGGTCATAGTCATTAGGTCCTTTTGTAAGCAGGTGACAGTAAGATGCAAGAAGTGGGTTGCTAATGATCATTAACAACAATCATTAATAAATTAATATAATCATAATTATTTAATAGCATTATTAACTATCCAATTATGTCTGTAATCCAACAATGTTATATTTGCACTATTGATTAAGTACTCGTAGTACAAAAAATAAACCTTTAATATAGTATGGAAATGTTTAAAATATATGACCTGAACATTTGAGAGCTTTGCCTTTAATTTTTTTATGGCTTTGGTTGTGGTAAAATACTGTAATTTATATACTAGACTAATATTATGGAGAGGTAAATTTGTGTCTTTTTAGGTATCTCTCTAGATCTGCTGAACCGACTTTAAAAATCTATTACCAATAGAAAGTCAGGTTATTTGTAAGTGTCATAGGCTGTATATTAACCCGAAAAGAGTTATTGATGGCATTCGGATCTCATCACAATTAAAAGTGTGTACCGCCTAAAGAAGTGGACACGAGAAGAGAAGAGGCCTTTGCCCTGCAGTGAGACAATCTTATCTTCTTCTTAGGGTGTTGGCAAACTAAACGGACGCTGCCCATAATTTCGCTAAGAGTTTGGCGCCATCACTTGCGTCCAATAAAGCGATTATAACACTGCAACGCATGAACGCGTGTGGATGTATTTTGTGTGTTGGAGTGTGCGTGTTTTCCATACAGAAGGTTATTTACAAGCAATGCAACACACCCACAATACAGGAGAAATTCCCAGTGCGAAGCAAAGTTTAAAACAAAAAAAGCAAATAAATAGTATTATTATACGCATTCATGCAACATGCAGCGTGATGCGTAGCAGTATGATAATCTCCTAAAAGTCTAACATATGAAAATACAGCATAATAATCTCCTAAAAGTCTAACATATGAAAATACAGTATAATAATCTCCTAAAAGTCTGATATATGAAAATAGCACACTGGTATTATTATTTAGCAACAGACCTCATTGTCCAAATCTGTAAAGTGGCTCCTCTTCAACTCGCTGGGCTCGTATATTTCGAAAATAGACTTCTTGCTCGGCCTTTTAGGTTTGCCTTTCTTTGTTCTACGTTTTTCACCTAAATAGACAAAAAACAAATTTATTAATAGAACACTTTCAAAGCATTTAAAAAAGAAATCTGCCCAATATTTTTTTCAGCCCATTACCAAAATAATTGTCTATAGGTTCTGATTTGAAAAAAGAAGTATAATAATACAGTGTATTACTGTTTTAACCATTAAGAACTCTATAAAAATTAATACATGTTTAATGGCAAAATTTAATCAGATATTCTAAACTCCTTTCCAAAAGTGGCAAAGCACAGAAAATACAAGGTGTGGTAACAAATAGAAACTTACCCTCTTCCTCCTCATCCTCTAAATACTCATCGAGATCCTCTTCCTCTTCATCCTCATAATCTTCCTCGCCGTACTTTTCAAACTCGTCGTAAT
The DNA here is from genome assembly GCA_017933935.1 of Sesamia nonagrioides. Taxonomy (NCBI): domain Eukaryota; kingdom Metazoa; phylum Arthropoda; class Insecta; order Lepidoptera; family Noctuidae; genus Sesamia; species Sesamia nonagrioides. The sequence continues at coordinate 228,195 of JADWQK010001929.1, read as the reverse complement.
CGAAGTCTACGCCAAATATGTCTTGACCTTCTTGTAAGGATCTGCATATAATATGTTACTATCAATAAAACCTTTTCAAGTTTTGATAATTATTATTTACATTGAAACACGAGATAAATGGAACAGGAAAATAATAATAAGCTGTTATTTATATCAGTATATTTAAATACAGAGTGAACAAGTTATAACAATGACTTTGTTTACTGAACTTTCAAAACAGAAATTCTTGTTTTGTCTACCCCAGTGTCATGTTACTTAATAAACCGCAATTCGTTCCAGTAAATTCGGGAGTCCTTATAAAGCTCATGTGAGCACAGGAGTACATACTTCTTAGCACAAGTGAAACCAATGAGGTGTAATAATAATGTTGGTGTTGCTAAGGTATTTCCCAAACACCAGACCTAACTTTTGGGTATAATTAAAGTTATAGGTCCCTCTGAATGAATTTCCAAGGTGACCAATCTAAGTGGAGACTAGCCATCCCATCTACGTGGTAGATATTATAGTCCACAAGAGCTGTGCATACATAGGTGCACATTCTCTTGCCCTATTCTCATACTTACGCATCAGCAAATATAGGTTTCTTCTTTTTCTTGCGTTCAGCTATGGGCCTTCCATCATCATCTACAATGAAGTCATCTGCATCTGACTCCAGGTCCTCATTATCATCGTCATATTCAGCTTCACCACGTGGCGCAGCTGATTCTGAGCGGTTTTCATCTTCCTATAGATAAGTTACAGATTGTTTAGAAACCAAACACAATTTTAAAAATATGGATCATAATATTATCAGACATTGGTGTTTCCAGTGGCAGAATAAATGTTAGGTAACATGATAGATATGTCTTTTTCTTCATGAAATTAATTGATGTGGCTTTTTACGTCAGCTCATAAATCAACAAATAAATGAGGTACAATGAGGAACTGTGTCCTGACTTGAAACAATCGGTCAATAAATAATAATTAACAGATAATATGGCAGGATTTGTGAGCTCACAGATTTACAAATAATAGCTATTAGCAACATAATTTTCTGACTCTGAACATTGGAATAAAACATGTATAATATACATATTTAAAACCTTACTCTAACTGAAAAACTGAAAGTTTTGCAGTCTCTAAAACTTAATTAACCTTACTTACATCATCTGATCCTCCAACAAATAACTTCTCAGCGATGACTTCTCTCTCAAGCTCTGGGTCATCATTCCCTTCATTGTCACTGTCATCATCCTCCAATCTACGCAGTCGCTTGAATTTGTTCTGTTAGATAAAAATACATTGAATCATCCCATTGTTCTATTAATTGTTTTAATACTCACAATGGTACAGGCTAGGGCTACCACAATACTAATACAATGTACCTTTTCAAAAATCTCTAATATCTTATTTAAAACACAGAGGGTTAGAATGGTAACAAAAAGAGGTTTGTATTGTAGAACGCTTTGAGGTCTTATTTCAGTTGGAAAAAATAAGAATCCCTGTTACAATTATGTGTGTCATGAACAAACAATAATAATAAACATGTGCATTTATAAATATAACACATTATTTGTACAGATTTTAAACTTTCTCGCTAAAGCAGTAAGGCTCAAGGTTGATTGGGATCATTTGACAGTTTCGGTTAGCATGACTTGCTGTCCCTACAAGCCTGTTGGAAATTAAATAATTTATCATTGTCAGCACATAATCACCCACTGCTGAGAATAGGGCTGCCCTTTTATCCATCATACTAATCAGTTCTGTGCGACCCTTATTCAGGTTTTATGAATGACTTTGTAAATATAATATTAATATTGTCAAAGATACCAGGGCAAAACCATGTAATGTTGTTAACACCAACATGCTTTCCCTCTCCTCTCTTTATATTATTTTCTTTATATTCTTGTGTGACACACCACTAAAACACTACTTACTCTTGCAACTTTCACACCAAGATTCTCTTCAATAAGATCATAATCTTCATCCTCCAACCGGTCATCCAATTCATCATCACTTTTCTTTCTTTTCTTTGGTCCTGCACTAGCATCTGAATCCTCTCCGTCACTCCCTGACTCCTCTATAGGAGCATCATCTATCAGGTCTTTAAGTTCTTCTCGGAGACGCTCTTCATCATCTAAAATGTATGTTTAATTAAGTAAAAAGATTTCCAAACATTACAAGTATTTAAATGTTTTCTTTTGGTTCACAATTTATACAACTTTAAAGAGAAAACCTTCTTTAAGGTTATGCTAGTGAAAGGTTAAGAAAAAATACTTTTGTATTTATCAACAAAATAGACAGAAAATTTTATGAAAGAATTTGTGTTCCTGTTCAATTTTTTTTATCATTCAGAATTTTCCATTATCAGTTTGAGATATAATAATTTTGTTAATAAATCTCTTTGATAGACCGCTCATAGACCATAGCATCATGTTTTTTTTAACTTGTTGACAGTTACTTTGATAAGTAATAGGTGGAGATGATAACCAACCATTATAAACATTGCCCTAGGACTAGAGAATCATACAGAAGTATTGGGGAAATTGATAATATACATTTTTATAGCAAAACAAAGAAAATGCTCTTTTAAAGAACTTTCAAGTAACTGTAAATATATGTATTTAGTCACATGGCTACAAAAGTGTGTCAATTTGGTTTCTACAAATTCATGCCTTAGTGCATTCTGATTAAACTGATTTCACAGAAAAGTTAAGCGTCATAAACGGCGTCTATCGACATAACGGTACGGAGTCACGCAATTATGTTTACCAAATGTTAAAAATGATCGTAATGCTAGAAAAAGTGCACGGTGTCAACAATACCTTCTTCGTCCTCATCCTCATCGTCGCTTTGGACAGCAGCTTTGCGCTTTGGCTTCTTGCGCTCCGTTGGCTGTTCATCTTCAGAATCAACCTACAATCAACCAACACCCATAGTTAGAAACTACGCAATCGTAATCACATTTCACCAACGCAAGCTCGATGAACTTTTTCACTAACCTCGCTTTCCTCCGCCTCAGATTCCAAAAAGTCAGCCATTATAACTTAGAGTGCACTAGAATCAGTAATACTATAAACTTAAATAACCGATGAACTAATTAAACGCTAAAATAAATGTAAATTCAAAAATTTACTAAAACTATAATTTTCGCTTGAAAACACTGAGCAAGTAATCACTACGTTTTCTTGAAAATATGACACGAGTGAGATGAAATGAGAACGAACTAGTGATGAGCGTTGAATGAACGAACAAGTTAATTCGACCATAGTCGACGAGCTTTGAACGAATCCGCTGTTCTCCGATAACTGAAGAACTAGCAGAACTAGTCGATTGTAGGCGATGCTTCTTATATATAGCTAATTTGATAATGAGCACAAATTTTCATTATCATGTATTTTATTAAACCACTAGTTAATGAACTAGTTAATTACTTATACTAATTATATATACTCATTAGTTGATGGACTAGTTGATGAACAAAAATGAACGATATAATTTAATTTTTGCCACTTACGTTAACGACCAAATAGAAACGCCATGAGATGATAATCTATTAATTATTATCATTGATTTATGGATCGTTTATCAAAGTTCGAGTTTCGCTTCTACCACATGTCAATGGCACACATGTTTTTCTGCTTAAGTTGCTAACTATTTTGTCTTGGTGATTATCATCATTCTCCTGCCCTTATCTCAATTTATTTGGGGTCGGCGCAAATGCGCAATATGTCTTTTTTTCTTTAGACTTCTCTTTCTGACTTCGTCTTATGTATAAATTTCTTATTCTATCCATTCTTGTAACACCACACATCCTTCTCAGCATTCTCATATCTTCCTCTTCTTCAGCCTATAGGCCTTTGGCCCTTGCTGAACAAAGGCCTCCCCCTAAGGCTTTCCACAATAAACGGTCATTTGCTGCCCGTATCCATCGGCTCATCGGTCCACCTTGTTAGAGGCCTCCATATGCTGCGTGATGCGTCTTGCAGTAGGTGGCAGCCACTCCAGATCCTTTCTGCCCCTAGTTCTATGAGCAATGTGCCCGCCCACTCCCACTTAATTATAACCATTCATCTGCATACAATTGCCTTTCGTTTATCCCTTTATTTTCATTCTGATCCATACAAGACAGCAGGTCTGATCATGGTTTTATATATCTTCCCTTTCAGTTTAAGGAGTCGCAGCTCGTTCCCGTGACCTGCCCCAATTTCATTCACACAATTTAATTCGGTGCTTAATCACGCGACCTACTTCGCCGTCGCTTTGCCTGAGTGAACCAAGATACCGAAAGTCGGAGCAAACTGGGAGAGATGCGCCCCCAAGGGCTATGGCTCCGGAAGCGTAGTCATCATCAAACTTTTTTTTATCATCCCACTGCTGGGTAAAGGTCTCCTCTCATACAGAGAAGGATTGAGCGTAATCACCACGCTTGCTCAATGTGGGTTGGAGATTTCAGACTTAAAGTCCAGGTTTCCTCAAGATGTTTTCCTTCACCTTCAGTCATTGGTGTCCAAGATATACATACAATAATAATATTTATTTATTTCAGATTCTTCATCCATATAATTAGTTACTGTAATAATGTAATTAGAAAGTATATATAACTTTAGAAAAGTTACATTGATACTTGCCTGACCTGGAATCGAACTCGCGCTCTCATACTTGAGAGGCTGGTGTTTCAACCACTAGGCCACCACAACTACGAAGACGACAAAAGCGTAGAGACCACTTAAGCCGCAGAACAGAATATTCAGTTTTGGTTATGCTGATTTTGAAACTCACATTATCCAGCTTCTGAAGCCATCTATCCAATCTACTCTGGATCTCAGGTCCATCTTCACCGACAAGAATAGTGTCATCTGCATGCACCAGGGTGCCTCCTCCTGGATGTCCGACGTAAGAGCATCCATAATCAACGGAAAGAGGTAAGGACTTAAAGCGGATCCCTGATGGAAGCCTACAGCCCTACTGAACTCGTCAGAATTGCCAGGAACCAACTGGACGTATGTACGAGATTGACATATAATATAATTAATTTTCTATTGAATATAATTATGTAAATGCATATTTGTTTTTATCGAGCAGCGTATATAGATCAAGATACACTGACTAATACCTGCGCATTGCAAAAACGAAAGAAAATTAAAATTTTGCGAACTCTGTGGCGCAGCGGTCAACGCGCCTGCCTGCGACGTGGAGGCCCCGGGGTCGATCTCCAGCCAGGTCATGATGAGAAACGATCTTTTCCTGATTGGTCTGAGTCTTGGATGTTTATCTATATATGTATCTATTATAAATATAGTACCGTTGGGTTAGTATCCCATAACACAAGTCTCGCTACTTACTTTGGGGCTAGCTCAATCTGTGTGATTTATCCGTATATATTTATTTATTTTATTAGCGTTAAGAAATAAGCAATACATTATAAAATAAATAAATAAATATTTTTAGGAATTTATGTAACGCCTGCATCTGGTGAAAAAAAATCGAAATTGAATAAAAAACGGTTTGTATTAATCGATGTAAATCGATTATATAATAAACGATTTTTCTTACAACAATTATTTCTTCACCTCCCTACATCATATGTTCAATGTACTCTGTGTCTACCAAGGAATTTCTATCTAAACTGGAATGTGAACTATCAATCATAACGCGGTCCGAGGGAGATAGCTTCACAGTAGCCCTCTGTCCTTGTTATGTAGGGTGACTATTATAATGGAATTTATAAGGAATGTACGTAAAATAAGTTTTTTTCACTTATATTACCTGAGTTATAATGAACATTTAGGTATGGATGCGAACTTTTTATTTTCATTATTGAATTTTAAAAACGGATGAATAAATTGATGATGTACGGACGACTGCAGGTCCACCTATCCGAAACTACACCTTTAGATAAATAAAATATCTACAAGAAAGCAGAATTTAATGTCATTGTAAATACCCAATAAAAGTCACTTACTTACGCACACAATGACTAAGTGCACATTTATTAATTACTCCGAAATTTATGGTCACCTTACATACAAACAAAATAACTTGTATATGATTACCGCGAAAACCTTTATTAAAGAATGATATTCCGCATCCAGAGTACGACTCACTATTACAGACATTAATGACACCCTTTTTCACCATATTTTTTTAACCGACTTCAAAAAGGAGGAGGTTACTCAATTCGACCGTATATATGCTTTTTTTTTATGTTTGTTCGCGCATAACTTCGTCGTTTATGAACCGATTCTGATAATTCTTTTTCTTTTGGAAAGATGACGTTCCCAAGGTGGTCCCATGATAAGGATATCAGGGTTTGATGGTGGAAGAACAGAGAAAACAAGGGGACCTTTAAAAAATTGCAGGGGGGCTAGTGCATTTCTTAGCATTTTCATTAGAATAGAATAGAATACTCTTCATTATGTACACCATATAGATTACAGAACATAAATAAAAATATTTTACAAAGGGTGACACAATGGGCGGTCTTATCGCTAAGAGCGATCTTTTACAGACAACCTTTGGATGGAATTCTAAGGGGAAGGATAAAGAAATTAAGTATTTTAAAGCACTACAATTTAATAAAGGTCTTTAGTAGATCTAATGATGGAGCCGGGAGACAGTCGAAGGAACTCCTCAACAATTCACAGCAGCTACCTTGTGTTTGGGCTTGATTAATTTGTATTGATAAGAAGTTTACACCTAGACGGGTTGTAACTGTCATAAGAGCTCTGATGATGAAGATAAAGGCCGGTTCCGGGAACTCCTCAACGGTTTACAGTAGGTAGCTACTTTGTGGTTGGACTTCATTCATTTATATGGATGAGACCTTTGCACCCATTGGGTTAAAATAATGGTCTGCAGTAAATTTGATGATATTACGTCGTTTCTCAACTATATTTACGTCAGCTTCCAGTCTAACCGGATGCAACTGAATACATAGTACTTTTAACAACTAAAAAGTGTAAAATAAAAACTTTTTTACTAAAAAAAAACAACCGACTTCCAAAAACCACTACAAAGTGAAAAATAACTAATTTCGGAAGTCGGTGTCAAAAAACGAATATACAAAACCAAAGACACCTACTTCCGAAATTAGTTATTTTTCACTTTGTAGTGGCTTTTTGGAAGTCGGTTGTTTTTTTTTTTGTAAAAAATTTTTTGCTTATCGAAATTGTTGGTTTCAAACAAAATTACAAAAAATAAATACGGGTAACACTTAGAAAGAGACAGGGGGCTACTGGGACGCATTCTCCCTCGGACCGTGTTCTCTTCAAATAAAGTTTTATTTCCGTTCGACCTTATTGCTCTTGTAATAGAGTCTTCTTTTAAATAAGAGACTTATGCAAGTTCACATTCCAGTTTAGATAGAATTTCGTTGGTGCCTACACCCATGAATCATAATTCATCAATGAGAATGAACTGATGTATATACACTGAGATCCAATGAATGAATTTCAGCATAATCGCATAGTAACTAAAGAGAATAAAAACAAAGTACAAACATCTTTCGTTTAACTTTAAAATAAATTGTGCCATATTTGTAGTGAAATGACTCAAGCTGCTCCTATAGTCAAAAATCTAATCTACGCTGGACAAAAATACATCCCTATTGCCAATGGTAGTAAGGTGAAATCATTACTTACATTAATAAATAGTTATTCTGTATTATTGTAAACACTTTTACAAAAAAAATATGCTATCACCACAGGTACATTTCCACTTCCAAACATGGAAACTTGGGAAGGAGAGAGTCCTTTTGGACGATAGCAGAAAGATTGGAAAGAAAGAGCCCATGGTCTTGGTGATAGGACATAAGTTTAAACTGGAGTGCTGGGAAACTATAGTGAAGATGATGGCTGTAGGAGAAGTGTCCAGCTTTAAGGTTCAGAAAGAGGTAAGTAACTTTATTAGCATGAGTAGACTCAGTTCAAACAGTTTGTTCAGTCAAGGGTTGATATTTCCAATGCCAGCTAATTTTATCTAAAGACTACTTTGTTTTTTTTTTTACAATTTTACAAAATCTATCGGAAGTCAATATTATTTCAGAAGTAAAAGTTATCTGTTTATTGAAAAATCAGGCCTAAAACAATTAATCAATTGTATTGTATTATATTGTTTCTACATTTCCTCATTTATGATTTGGTTGCACAGAGTAACTCTGAGCATAGCTCTTTCCATCACCCCTTATGTGACCCTAAGCCTTCATATGAGGCCCATTACATTTTCAATTAAGTTTGCACCTGTTTCACTTATTGAATGTGCAGAGAAGCAGTACATATAGACTTTCATCATAAAATTGCATGACTTACTATAGTCATTGCATAAAATAATAAGTCATGCAATTTTAAACTTTTGATACTAACTGAATTTAATAATATTCAAATGAAATGAAATCTCATTTTACACACTTTTACACGTCATATTTTTTTAAAACTATCTGGAGCGGGCATTTCCTAACTGACTGCCTCTGAGAAGAAAAGCCAAACAAAACAAACTCAGCGATCATCCTGTTCTTTCAAGTCCAGACATAAAAAATTAAAATGGTTACAATAACAATATGTGTTTGTTTTGTACATAACAATCAATTTACGTGATTTAAAAAAAAAAACAGTCTAGTAAAAAAAGTTACTAATTGTGGCATAATTACGCATAGTGCTTAATGAAATTGCTTAGCAGAGCGAGCAGCTCAATCCCAAGCTTTCTTCTTCAGCCTATAGATGTCCACTGCTGGACAAAGGCCTCCCCCAAGGCTTTCCACGCCGACCGGTCTTGTGCTGTCCGCATACTTCGGCTTCCCGCGACCTTCACCAGGTCATCTGTCCACCTTGTTGGGGGCCTCCCTACGCTGCGTCGTCCAGTGCGTGGCCGCCACTCCAGAACCTTACTGCCCCATCGGCCATCGGTTCTACAAGCAATGTGCCCTGCCCACTGCCATTTAAGTTTAGCGACTCGCAGAGCTATGTCGGTGACTTTGGTTATTCTGCGGATCTCCTCATTTCTGATTCCATCACGCAGAGAAACTCCGAGCATAGCTCTTTCCATTGCCCTTTGTGTGACTCTGAGCCTTCGTATGAGGCCCATTGTGAGCGACCACGTTTCAGTTCCGTAAGTCATCACTGGCAACACACACTGGTCAAAGACTTTAGTCTTGAGACACTGTGGTATCTTGGACGACGAGAAGATATAGCGTAGCTTCCCGAACGCTGCCCAGCCGAGCTGGATTCGACGAGACACCTCTTTCTCGAAGTTGGACCTACCTAGTTGGACTGTTTGTCCCAGGTATATATACTCGTCAACAACTTCGAGTGCAGAGCAACCAACTAGAATTGGAGTGGGTGCGACATGAGAGTTCGACATGATCTTCGTCTTATCCATGTTCATCTTTAGACCCACTTGTTGGGAAGCTCTGCTGAGGTCATTGAGCATTTTGCCTAAGTCTTCCAGGGTCTCAGCCATGACCACGATATCATCTGCAAAACGGAGATTAGTGATGTACTCGCCGTTGATGTTGATGCCAAGTCCATCCCAGTCCAGGAGCTTGAAGACATCCTCCAACGCAGCAGTGAATAATTTGAAAGATATGACATCTCCTTGTCTCACTCCACGCCGGAGTTGGATTGGTTTCGAGTCCTGATCCTGGAGACGGACTGACATGGTGGCGTTTTTGTACAAACACTTTATCACCTCAATGTATCGATGGTCAATTTGGCACCGCTGGAGAGACTGTAGCACCACCCAAGTCTCGATCGAATCGAAAGCCTTCTCATAGTCCACAAACGCCAAGCATAGTGGTTTGTTATACTCCTCGGACTTCTGTATAACTTGCCGCAGCGTATGTATGTGGTCTATGGTGCTAAAGGCTTTTCGGAAGCCTGCTTGTTCGGGAGGATGGAAGTCGTCGAACCTGCGAGTGAGACGATTCGTGATGATCCTAGAAAACAGCTTATAGACATGGCTCAGGAGGGATATCGGTCTGTAGTTTTTCAGGAGGGTGTTGTCACCTTTTTTGAAAAACAACACCACCACGCTCATGTGCCACGCCTTAGGCGTTTCGCCTTTAAGTATGACGGAATTAAATAGGTTCTGAAGCGCTTTAAGAACCAGTTGGCCACCCGCTTTCAGAAGCTCAGCCGTAATTCCATCATCCCCAGCTGCCTTAACGTTCTTGAGCTGTTTCAGGGCCATACTAATCTCGTACAGGCTAACGTCAGGGATATCGTCGGTGTAGTGTTGGGGTATTATAAATGCGAAAGTAACTCTGTCTGTCTGTCTGTTACGCTTTCCCACTTAAACCTCTCAACCGATTTTGATGAAATTTGGCACTGACAATCTTTAGACCTTGAGAAAGGACATAGGCTACCTTTATTAAAAAAATGACATTCCCGAGGGAAATCTAAAAAGCGCGATATATCCGATTTCCACGTGGGCAAAGCCGCGGGCGGAAAGCTAGTTTATCATAAAATCTTTTTGATAAATACATTTTTCGGTACAAGGAAATTCATTTATATTCACACAGACACAACAATTTCAATTTACAACCTAACACTAAATACATAATATCTTTTAGTTTTTTTAGGTTTTACTTTATTATCTGTATTTTATTTTTGTATTATGGTACAACCATAATATTAAAGAAAACCTTATGACAAGTGGTCTAAATATAGTTTAATGTATATTATGTTTATGCCCACAGCTAGTCTTCAGTTACCCATTCATATCAAAAACCCTGAGGGAGTTAGGACAGGAGTCCAAAAGAAAAAAGCACTCCTGCACCATGACTTTACAAACTGAAGGTCTGGGTTTCCCAGACTTGGATGATTTGATGAAGAACCCCTGTGATCTGGAATTTATTATAGGTGAGAATTATAATTGACCTAGAGATCACATTGGCATTTTGCTTGGTAATTTAAACAATACAACACTTTCTCATGAAAATAAACTATGAATATTTTTGTAGCGGTACCTATATACGCTATAAGTAATAAACGCGTCATACTGACGTCACGAATTCTACATCTCGCAAGCAGAGTTTACCGTGCAACTAGCATAAATACAACTTCCGAAAATCAACCATTGGCCAAGTGCCCGCCAGACTCAACACCTGTCTGGTCGGAGGATCTTCCCTTTTCTATGGAGGATGAGTAAACTTTACTCCCTGTGCCTCATTCCTCTAAATTTTTTGTTAAAACTATGTAAAATAGCCCATATAAAGGGTGTATCTGACATCGACGCACAAACGATTACCATGGATCCAGTACATGATTCTGAGCCCCCCAGTGGTGGAATCTTTCGTCGGCTTTTTCATGATTTAAAAAAAATATATGTAGTTTTTTTTTTCACTTCAGACCATTCACAATTGCTATACTTTTATAACCCAATAATATTTTAAAGAAAAATTAAATAATTCGCTAATTACATAAAAAAGCGCAATGAAAACAAAACCCGAAAAACTATCTTATCAGTTGATTTAATAGAGTTCACATCAGGGATCAACGTCATACCTACAAACCCGCACGGCGGCACGCTTGCAACGTTCAAAAGCCAAGCCGACACTTTTTTTTAAACAGTGTGTATTCTGTAACCGTTCATTAACGACATAAATGACTATCATAATTTTATTAGTAGCATGCGGTCTAGCCTTTTCGCGAAGTTTGCGTTACGATGTCAGATACACCCTGTATGAGTAAGCATGCATGGAATGACCTTGGCAAGCATTAGTACTTAAGCCAGAGATTAAAGTATGAACTTATATTTAACACTAGTTTTCTCTTTCTGTCTCCAGAAGTACTAAAGGTAGAAAGATCAGATGAGTATGAGAAAGAGTTGTGGCAGTTAAATACTCAGCAGCAGATAGATCTTATACCAACACTCAGAGAGAAAGGCAACAAGCTCTATGCGCAGAAGAAGTACAAAGAGGCTGAGGAGGCTTACAATGAAGCTTTAGCTATCTGTGAACAATTTATGAACAGGTACATATGAGATGATAGATGGTAATGATTTTTAATTTGACAAGTCAGAAAAATTAATGGCAAGAATGAAGAAGATGAAATAAGATTTTTCAATGGTCCCAAACCCTTGCCAAATAGGTGTTCTTAGCAAGGGTTTGGGACCATTAAAAATCAGCACACAGTAAGTAAAATATACTAGAAATGGCATTCATATATTTGAATAGTTGTAGTACTACGGATATAATCCGATATAATATGTAGTCCAATTTACCTTTTTATCTCATTCATTACAGGGAAAGAAAGGGTGACGAAGAATGGATAAATTTGAATAAAATAAAATTGCCCATACTACTCAACTATGCTCAGTGCAAACTGTTAAATGGAGAATATTATGCTGTCATAGAGCATTGTAGCACTGTTCTCGAATTTGAAAAAGGTATTATTTATTCTATATTTCTTTGCATATTTTTTTAATATTTAAAAAAGTAAAATATATTGGCATCCAGAACAGGGTCCAAGCTGCCGTTGGAAATCTGTTGCGCATGCAATGGAATCGGGTTCCAGCGGGAGGAATAAACCTTACAAGAAAATTATATATATATAACTATTGCAATTTGCAAGATCTGCGGTGCCTAGTGGCATCGGACGCTACTTACAAGTTTAAAGTAGCAGGTTCGAACCCCCTCAAGCGTTTTACTTTGTATAAAATACTAGCTGTTGCACACGACTCCGTCCGCGTGAACTTTAGTTTACAGCGCGCTGTGGTTCCCGTAAATTAAAAAAAAATCTTAGTTGATATAAAATAAGCGCCTGTTAAAGTAATGGGAGCAATATGTAGTACGTCCGCGTTAGCTCCCGTTTTGGCAACATTTTTTGTTACTGTCTGCTCCTATTGGAAAGGACATAGGCTATATAACATCCCGCTATGGGGATGTTATATAGCCTATGTCCTTTCTCGGGCCCTAGACTATCTGTGTACCAAATGTCATTACAATCGGTTCAGTAGTTTTGGCGTGAAAGCGGGACAGACAGACAGAGATAGGTACTTTCGCACTTATAATATTAGTATGGATATCACCACCTCTGCCCTCAAAACGGTGAAGGAAAACATCGTGAGCAAACCGGCATGGCCTAGAGATAAAAACAATATGTCACATCTACCAACCCGCACTGCGCCCGCGCGGTAGATTACGGCCTGCTCCCTCTCGCCGAGAGCAGGCCTGAGTCCCAGTAGTGAGAAGTGAGAACATTTTAGGCTGATTATGTTTGTATGTTATGTCATCATCATCATCTCAGCGTATAATCCCGGTGGCATCCGCGGCTTTCGCGTTGGAGCCCAGGGACCGCTTTCGATCTCTGGCATCCCGTGTTGTGAGATTGTTGGCACGCATGTCATCTCTTACAACGTCAAGCCAGCACTTCCTTGGTCTACCCCGCTTGTTCCGGCCCGGCGGAGGCGCCATGGCAAGACATTTGTTACCCAAGTAACATTGTTTTCGTAAGATGAGATTATGTTTGTATGTTAAGTATTGCAATAAAAAAAAAAACTTTCTGTTATATTTCTAACTTTCCTTTATTTAACTTTGTAGATAATGAAAAAGCGCTATACAGAAGAGGCAAAGCGCACATCGGTGCATGGAACCCTGACGATGCCGAAAAAGACTTCAAAAGATTGAAGTCGCTGAATCCGTCCATGGCTTTAACGGTCGATAAAGAACTGGAACAAATAAAGAAGTTACGGAAGGAAAAGGAGGATCAGGACAAAGATGCGCTTAAGAATATGTTTGCGAAGAATGGGACCATTTAGCATTTAGATCGAAACTTTCGGTTCAATGTAATATGCAGTACTTTAAAATGCCATAGAAAGAAAAACAATACTTTGTTGTAAAAGCAAAACCGTAAAAAAAAAACTTTCAAATTCGGAACGTTAGCCGACTTCAGGCGTATGACACGATGCGGCCGGTATCGCATCATACGCCTGAAGTCGGCTAACGTTCCGAATTTGAAAGTTTTTTTTTTTCGCGTTTCGGTTCTATACAGAGTATTACTTTTTTTTCTGTGCAATTGTTGTTATTTCTTTGATGTTATGTTGTCGCCCGATTGCGTCTATAGAGGATGTAGTAGTGTAGTATTGGTTATTTGTAAATGCATATCTGTGTACTTACTTCTTTTTTTCCAAGAATCAAACAAGGTTGACATGTGATTGAGTTATACAGATGTGATTCTAAAAAAAAAAAAAATTATAAAAAAAGGTTAGTACAATAATTTGTGATTAATAATAATATAAGTTTTTGTGGTGTGTTTGTTTTCTTGGAAAAAATCTTGGCCTCGGTAGTAGTAGTCCTCAGTGAAAACGAGGCGGTCCAGCGAATAGCTATTTTTGATACTTATCTATTCCTCCTTTTAATATTAAAAAAAATATCGCTCCTTGTAATATTAGAAAATGTATGTCTTGCTAGATGGAATTGAACCAGAGATTATAATATAATATAGGTTTTGTTTTTTTGTGAGGAAAATATTTTGGTACACTGTTTCTTTTTAAAAAAATATCTTGCGTTAGATGACTTCTGGTAGAGCGTTCTGCGTACAATAGTAGCGCCACCATTTGTACTGTCTCACGTTTAAGGCCAAGTCTTTAAAGTCTATTTGTATGTTATTTACTTGAATAAAGAACGCAATAATATGTAGATGCACAGAGAGATATATTTAATGCTACGCTTAATTATTTAAGAAATATATCGCGCTAGTAAACGCTAAAGAGACATAACGGAGAGCACCACATTGATAAATAAAACCTCTACGTAATGGGGGCCAAAGCCGTAATTGCCAAAAGCCTATTGCTTAACGCACTATCAGTAGCAATGAGTTTCATTTTGAGAGTTCAGCAACATTCATTGTGTTGTCAGCTCAACAATGATTTACATTGTTTTGTTGTCAGCTCAACAATGATTTACAATATTGTGTTGTCAAGTCAACAATGCTTTACATTGTTTTGTTGTCAGCTCAACAATGATTTACATTCTTTTGTTGTCAGCTCAACAATGATTTACAATATTGTGTTGTCAGCTCAACAATGATTTACATTGTTTTGTTGTCAGCTCAATAATGATTTACATTGTTTTGTTGTCAGCTCAACAATGATTTACATTGTTTTGTTGTCAGCTCAACAATGATTTACAATATTGTGTTGTCAGCTCAACAATGATTTACATTGTTTTGTTGTCAGCTCAACAATGATTTACATTGTTTTGTTGTCAGCTCAACAATGATTTACATTGTTTTGTTGTCAACTCAACAATGTACATTATTGAGCTTTTCATTGTTGAGACATTTTTTTTTTGTTGAACATAGTTTTCAAACATATGAAGAAATGGTTCATTATCGTCAATATCCTACAAAATGATTTTGATAGTGTGTTAAGTAAATAGAGCGCTGGATAGACATATCAAGAGGATTTTCTTAGATGGTTAAAAAATCTTTGTATACTGGAAAGAAGGTCGCGGGAAACCGCTGGATGCGGGAGGCGCAGTACCTGTCGTCCGCGTCGTGGAGCTCCTTGGGGGAGACCTATGTCCAGCAGTGGACTTCTTTCACCTGAAATGATGAGGATAATGATGAAAGAGTTTCTATTCTACTACCATACTCCTTTTCTCTCACGCGAAGGAGCGCACGAAAAAAAAACTTTGAGGGCCAGAAGTTTTATTCACACTTAATGTTTTTTATAATATTAAACAACAGGGCTTTAAATTAGCGTGAGTTTCGTTTAATTTATAATATGGGATTGTATTCTTTCAAGAAATGTTGTAAAGATAACCACAGATTATTTTTAAATTATAGGATCAACGTTTTTACATTTTTCATAAACGAGGATCATAGGTTTTATAAATGTTTGAAATAAATTTATGGGTTATTTATTTTTTATCATCAGGGATGCGTGTGCCATTTGCTCTATAAACGTAATTTCTCATATTTTGCAGATGTGCTAATATACAGGGTGTATCTGACATCGTAACGCAAATTTCGCGAAAAGGCTAGACCGCATGCCACTAATAAAATTATGATAGTTATTTATATCGTTAATGAGCGGTTACAGAAATAACAGTGTTTCAAAAATGTGTCGGCTTGGCCTTTGAACGTTGCAAGCGTGCCGCCGCGCGTGTTTGTAAGTATGACGATGACCCCTGATGTGAACTTTATTAAATCAACTGGTAGGATAGTTTTGTTCACATTGCGTTTTTTTTTGTGTAATTAGCCAATTAATTATTTTTACTTTAAAATCTTATTGGGTTATAAAAGTTTAGCAATTATGAACGGTCTAAAGTGAAAAAGACTGCATATTTTTTTTTAAATCAAGAAGAAGCCGACGGAAAATTCCACCACTGGGAGTTCAGAATCATGTACTGGATCCATGTAACTCGTTTGTGCGTCGATGTCAGATACACCCTTTATTAGGTGTGCGTTATATTTCAGGACTACCTGCATTTAGTAAAACAAACCAAGTGATAACCTATGAATACTTGACCGCTTTAAGGTATAAAATGCTTCTGTGTAATGGGAAATGATAACTTAATGTTTTCTATCTCCCAAAATCATAAAACAGTTTTATTAAACTTTATTTTTGTGGGCTCTCTGAAAATATTTAAAATCTATCAAACCTAATAATAAATTATAGACCTTATACCTCAATGAAATGCTATTGTATTGTTGTATTCTTGACTAGTCTGTCGTACTTCCATGTTATTAAATTAACCTTTTGTATGTACCAAGTTTTTAAAATCTATCTGTGAGTATCATTGATCACTTATACACTAGATTCACAATCAGCGTAAAAAATGGTTGAACTGAACAAGCGCACAACGCAGCACTTAGGTGCTTATTTCATTTAGTAAGTACTTACTTTATAATTCTGACTTTAAGCTTGCGTGTAAGGTTGAATTTGGTTTGATGTCAGGCTCGGTCGTAAAAAATAATGACTTTGTACTGCTTTGTGATAAGAACTTCATACACTGCACTTAAGGCTGATTTTAAATTAATGTGTATTTATTTTGACTACTTTAGACTGATTAATACTTGTCGCCATTTTTGATAAGAGTTTTGTTTGAGACTGTGTATCTAGTGTATAAGTGATCGATGGTGACTATTTATTCCTAATTTATTTTAAACTGTATGATATTTTATCATGAAAAATATATGACTTGTTTATCAGATGTTTGTTTGGTCTTATATTATCTGCATGAGTAACGATACTGCTAGCGGTGGCAAACCCTAAGCAATAGGCGGGTCCACGCCTATTGAGTACCATAGACTTATACTAATGGACATGCCGTACGCGTATAATATGCAGTATTTTTTTTGGTTTGAAAAGAGTGAGAGAGATGGTCTATGCTTTCAGTCTAGCACTATCTCTATCCTCATACATTATTGATGATTTTGAGACACATAAAGATATACGAAACTTCGTTTCCTCTCTTTCTTTCGGAGACCATACAATTCTCATGTCTAAGGCATGTCCATTAGTATGTCGATGGTGAGTACGCTCTGGAAATCAAGAAACTTCTTCACTCAATAGATAAATTGCTATAGCTTTTGACAACGCGGTTGGGGGCTGTTCCCAGTAGTCTTACCTAGTAGTCTTACCAGTAGTACTAATGGGAGTTTTCTTCCCAATAGACTTACTCATAGTAAGACTTCGCGGTTGTCATATTGGGGCCAATTTTTCCCAGTAGTACTACTGTAAAAAGTAAGAATACCACATAGACCTCGGAGTTTACCGACAGTAAAAATTAAAAAGTTATGAGAACCGAAAACCAAAAATAGTAATTGTATGAGTAATTAATTTCTATTTGTATAATTATAATGTAGTAATTAATTTATATTATTACCTAATTGCCCGAAATAAAGAAATATTATTAATAGGTTCATTTTTAATAAAAACCATAATATCGAATGTAATAAGTAGTTACTTAGTCTTGAAATACAACCTACCTCCGCCGAAAAAAACCCAGGCGATGGTTGTTACGCGCAAGCTTAAATATGACACTCCGGTCGTGCAGATGGGTGGTGTTGACATCTCGATGGTGACCGAGCTCAAGATCCTCGGAGTCATCGTCGACAGTAAGTTGACCTTCAACAAGCATATCTCATATGCTTGTTGCAAGGCAACTAACCTTTATAGGAAACTGTTACCGATGGCTCGGGTGGATTGGGACTTGTGTCCGGAGATCATCAGGACGATATACAACGCTGTCGTCGAACCGACGATCCTGTACGGCGCGAGCTCCTGGACGAAGGCCGCCGAGAAGATCTCTGTGCAAAGAACTTTTGCTACCGTCCAGAGGGGCTTTGCACAGAAGATCGCTAAGTCACATCGTACGGTTTCGCACAATGCAGCGCTCACGCTGTCGGGTCTCCTCCTGCTCGATCTTCGAGTGTTGGAAGTCGCCCGGCTGTTTGAGTGCAAACGGGGACGTCCGATCGAAGAGCTGGAATCCCGCGAACTGGAGGAGCGTAGGGCCTTTACGGAGGCGCCTCACCCCGCCAGTGAGCCAGATGTTGAATACCAGTGTCCGGAGAATATGCTCCCCGAAACTGTGGCCCAGCTACAGCTCCCCGCTCATCTGATTTACACTGACGGTAGTAAATCGGATGAAGGGGTCGGGGCGGCATATTCATACTGGCGGGATGGGTCCGAGATTCGGACCAAGCGGATGTGGAGTCGATGGGTACCGACTTTCAGGCGGAGCTGCTCGCGATAGCCAGGGCTACGGACCTGGTTGTCCTGAGAGGCTTCGACTGCGCGGCGGTGCTCAGCGACTCCCGGTCCTCGCTCAACTTGATCCAAACCCGGAAACGCACCATCCCCTTGCTACCCATATTGGTAAGAATATTAGGGAGCAAGAGGGGAGAGGTATAATCCTCCGGTTCTTTTGGGTGAAAGCTCATGTCGGGATCCCCGGAAATGAGCGCGCCGACTAGTTGGCAAGGCAGGCGGCGAATCAGTCCAGGGTCGCCCCAGCGTATGACAGCTTTCCAGTCTCATATGTCAAGCGACGTTTGAGGGAGGGCACAGTAGCAGTCTGGAATGGGAGGTACACCGGCGGGGCCACGCCTGAGGTCACGCGGATGTTCTTCCTCGATGTGGTGCGCGCGCAAGTTCCTGAAGAGCCTCGACAGGACGTCTATCTGCGCACAAATTCTGACGGGTCACGGCGGCTTCGCCGCGTACCTGCACAAGTTTAAGTTGAAAAGTAGTCCAGCCTGTGTGTGTGACACACAGGCATCAGAAACGATACAACATCTTTTGTTCGAATGCCCGAGGCATAGCTGCGACAGATACGACCTGGAAGTAAGTACAGGAACCAATTTGTCGGAAACGACCATTGCCGGAATTATGGCAGACAAGAACTCCAGGCCGTATCTGACGCGGTTTTGCCTCAAAATCATGCGATGATGATGCGCAGTAAACGAAAGAACAAAGCGTACTAACTGATAATAACCAATATTCAATTGAGTAATTTCCAGTGACATCAATATCTGTCTCGCTTTCTCTAAATATAAATTTTCTGTCGTCTCATTCTAATGAACCAGGAACAGTTTTATCCTCTGTCTTACTCTAACACATTTGTGTGTCTGAAACTCGGTATACTCGTTTGATTTATGCTGTCCTGGTACTTTATTTTTATTTATGAAAGAAATAAATAGTTAAAGATTAGTTTCAGAAATAAAATATGCATGTTTTTGTTGGAATTTGTGAAAAAAGTCTTAAGTTATTTTGCCTCCTGACAATTCTGAGGTGTGAAAAATTTCACAACTACCAGTTGACTGTACTTCTGCCGTAAAGCGAATCTGTCCCCCACCTAGGGGAGACAAGAAGATTTAAAATCCTGATGTCTCCCCGAGGGGAGCCGCCAGGAGAGACACGAGACCGAAATAATATAATTTATTAGCAAGTTCTGATGTCTCCCCCGCCTTGGGGAGACAAGAAGATTTAAAAATCCTGATGTCTCCCCAAGGGGAGCCGCCAGGGGAGACACGAGACCGAAATAATATAATTTATTAGCAAGTTCTGATGTCTCCCCCGCCTAGGGGAGACAATAGGATTTAAAAATCCTGATCGGGAGACACGGGACCGTAACCATAAGGAACATCTATAAATATTTAGGTCTACATTATAATATTGTTTTGTTTTACTGGTAAATCTACTGGGAACAAAGTTCCCTGTAGTTTTACTAGTAAGTCTATTGGGAAGAAAACTCCCATTAGTACTACTGGTAAGACTACTGGGAACAGCCCGCGGTTGGTGCAGTGGGTTCGATTCCCGAACGGAACAAATATTTGTATGGTCTACAAGTAGTTGTTGCGGGTCTGGCTGTTTGTGCACGTGAGTTTAAATGTTTTGTAAGCGCATCCACGATACAGGAGTAATTGCTAGTGTAAGTTTTTATAAAAAAGCAAAAATAAAAAGGTCAAGACGTATGAGTGTGTGCCGTGCGGGTTCGATTCCAGGTCAGGCAAGTACCAATGTAACTTCTAAGTTTTAACTTTTTTTACGTCTTCTACTAGATAACGCATTAGGCATATTAATACGGCATACACAATTTCCAGTACTAAGTAATAGTGTAAAGTGAAGTTTGTAGCTTCAAAAGATCAGTGCTTATTGCGAGGCGCTCGAAACACCTAAAATGTTCGAACTTTTTCGAAATAATTTCTAGCATCCCGCGGAAAAGACACCTGATATATTTTTAAGAAAACTTATACAAAACCGTATCTCAAGTTTTATTGGTTGTACAGATTTATAACTGCGCTCAATTTTTATAATACTTTGTATTGAGTGACGTGTTCGTAGGAGCGCGTGGGACCCTCTCAAAGAAACATTGTCATATGGATCCTCTTCTCCTCCTCCTTCCTTTTCATCTCAGGAATGTCAGGAATGTACTTCTATTGTTTTTTTTTTGTGTGTTTGTAGACGATAGCACATCAAGCTACTACAATCTGTCTAAATTCCGTATTCGATTTTCAACTTTATCGCTAAAACATTACGGCTCAAGGTTGGATAGGAATATTGGTGTGTCCAGTGTTGCACACTTTTGGAAAGTAATAGACCGGAGGTTAGATCACTTTTGGAAAGTAATAGACCGGAGGTTAGATCCCTAATTCTCGTAATTTTAAGAACGTTTACAGTCTGATCTTAGCCCCAATCTTCAAATTTCCCTATATTTTGAGAAGTTTCAGACATTTGTTTTGTCGCCGAGGTGAGACTGCGACTAGATTTCGAATGTTTTAAATTACGGGAATTGGCCTTCTGAGATTAAGTAGTACAGACGTCAGCACATCAAGCTACTACAATCTGTCAGATTTCCGTTATCAGTTATATCAACTTTATCTCTAAAGCATTTGTGGCGTACCTGTCACAACACTAGTTATTATTAAAACCCTCTACACTAAGGTCCGTATTACAGAACGTCACTCAAAACTCAAGCTCTTCTTAAGTCTCGGTTCAAGCCATTTGATTGGTTGAAACTAGTTTTAAGTAATTCTTAAGCAGAGATCAACGGTTGAGTTTCCTTCTGGAATACAGACCTAAGGTCCGTACTACAGAACGTCACTCAAAACTCAAGCTCTACTTAAGTCTCGTTTTAAGCCATTTGATTGGTTGAAACTAGTTTTAAGTATTTTTTTTTTTTTTACACACTATAAACCAGCGCTTGACCGCAATCCTGCCTGATGGTAAGCAGTGACGCAATCGTTGATGGTAAAGCGCACTAGTTTATTAAGAGCCTATTCACTCTAGCCTTGAAGACACTCAAATTGTAGTCCGACGGAAACACCGCCGCTGGCAAATTGTTCCAGTCCCTCGATGTACGCGGTATAAAGGAGGAGGCGAAACGCTTCGTCCGGTTCGTAGTGGTGTTAACAACGTAAGGGTGGAAACCAGCCGTACGACGGGTCGTCCGCTGGTGGAACGGAGATGGGGGAATTAAATCATGCAATTCCATCGCACACTCCCCGAAATGCATCCTATAGAATACCGAAAGGCTGGCTACTCTACGCCTGTGCTCTAGGCTTTGGAGACCAACTCGAGTTAGATCAGGGTCACCAATCAGCCTCTTTGCACGTCTCTCCACTGAATCCAAAGTGGCCAGGTGACACTTGGCAGCACCAGCCCAAATGTGGCTGCAGTACTCCACACACGAACGGACCTGTGCTTTGTATAACATTAGAAGCTGCCCAGGTGTGAAGTACTGCCGGACCTTTGCGATAACGCCAAGTTTCCTGGCAGCCACCTTAGCCTTGGACTCAATGAACCGCCCAAAGTTAAGGTTCGAGGAAATCTCAACTCCCAAAAGCTGAAGGCGGTCGGAACACTCCAAGGACACATTCCGAAAAGTAGGGGCCAAGGTGAACGGGCTCCTTTTGGCGGTGAAAAGACACGCCTGTGTTTTGGCGGCATTGAATGCTACAAGATTGGCATTGCCCCATTCGGAGACTGCCTGCAGTGCAACACTCGTTCGCTCAACCATGGCCTCTCTTTCGGACCGGATTGATTCCCTACTAGCCCGAGCATCCGGCAGGTATCTCTCTACAACTGTGCTGTCATCTGCATACCCATAGATACCAGGCATCAGCAGATCATTAATATGCAGCAGGAACAGAGTTGCAGAGAGAACAGACCCCTGAGGAACACCGGCATTAGTTGACATGGGCTCAGAAGAGCATCCGTCGACAACAACTCGGAGGGACCGTTCAGTCAGGAAGTCTTTTGCCCAACCAGTCAGGCTAGGGGAAATGCCGTACGCTGGAAGCTTACTCAAAAGGCCAGCGTGCCATACCCGGTCGAAGGCCTTCGAGACATCAAGGGAGACAGCAATCGCTTCCCCATCTTCTCGAGGGCCTCGCCCCACAAGTGAGTGGCATACACTAGTAGGTTGTTAGTACCCCAGTTGACCGATTGCGGCGAAACCCGTACTGTCGGTCACTGAGAAGATTGTTACCTTCCAGGTATGCCAAGAGGCGCGAGTTCAATACACGCTCCATAATTTTGCAAAGTATGGAGGTGATCGAAATCGGCCGATTATAGTTGGCAGGATCGGCACGACTACCCTTCTTGGGCACGGGCTGCACGTTAGCAAGCTTCCAGGACTTGGGCACTATACCAGTCCCAAATGAGAGGCGATACAAGCGCGTCAATACAGGAGACAACTCGGGCGCACATGCTTTAAGAACAATCGCTGGTATACCATCCGGACTACTAGCCTTATTCACGTCCAGACGACACAGTACTCTCAGAACCTCCTTGTTTCTAATGCGAACCTCAGGCATTGAAACTCCGCAGTGAGGTAAATTAGGTGGAGTAGCACTGCCAGTATCAAGACGCGAATTATGGGCATAGAGAGAAGCAAAGAGACCTGCTTTCTCTCTCGCCGTATGAGCCAGTGTTCCATCAGGCCTAACCAGCGGAGGCAATGAGGGCCGACAGAAGTTCGCCTCAACCGATTTGGCAAGGGACCAAAAAGATCTGCTACCGGATGGCTGCGCAGATAACTTGTTGCCAATATGGGTAATGCGGTCGAAGCGAGCCTTCTTGAGCGCCTTCTTGTAGGACTTGGCAGCACGGTTAAAGGCTCTCTTCTTTGAGCTTAGATCCGGAGCTCCGCGGTCACGAGCGTCAACCCAGGTGAGAAATGCCGTGCCGTGGTATATCCTGCATCGGAGGCATCCGCGGGCCTCGGGAGGATTAATGCCCTCCCAAAAAGAGCGGCCGCATCGCCTTGGGGAAGCGATGTGCGTATCACCCATTATCGTAAATGAAAATGTCCAATGTAGAGTGCGATTTGTCATGCGATCCGGCTAACGCCCGGCGCTCGCAGGTATCCGGGCCTGCGAGTGGTAAATTGGTTACCGAAGAACGCGCAGGGGTAGGCGACCAGGCCCCTGCTACCGTTATTGCTACTGGAAGCGATGCGATGGATGCGATGGATGCGAATGTAGGAGATATTGACGTAGGGCCGCGTGGACCGGCTTCAGGTAGGAAGCGTCCACGCGACTCTGCACAGAAGGAAGTAGGATCGGCCGAGCTGACCTCAGAAGAGGAAAGCCTGCCGGCCCCGAAGGTGCCGACCGTGAGGAGAGGGCGGCAAAACTCCAGAGGAGTGACTGCTTCGCGGCCGCGGAGGGGCGTACAGGGTAGGTTCGTTCGTACCCCGGCGGCCAGCGAAGCAGAAAGTGACATGGGGGTCACTTCAGAGGACCCTGGTGGCGAGAGTTGCGCCTCGCTAGGGAGCTCGAAGACGGAGCTCAACGCCGCCAGGAGGGAGCAGCGCAAAGCCGTCGCGGCCGACGAAGTGTCAGATATGGCCCGACGCGCTCGAGAGCGACGCGCTGCTCTATCGGCGGAAGGGGGTCAACCGTCGGCGGTGGCCCTTAGTCAGCTGGCCTTGGACGGGGTGGACCTGGTCCTTAAAGTTGCCACAAAATCTGGCAACCTTAAGAGTACCTTCGTTCGAGGTCTCAAGGAGGCTGCGGCGGACATCAAGGAGGCGGTTGGCACCCTCCTCAACACGACGGCCTCAGACGAGGTCGTGAAGTTACAGGAGGAGAACAGCCGCCTCCGAAATGATCTGGAGGACCTCCGGCGACAAGTCGCTGCGCTGAGCGAGCAGCAGCAGCGACGTACGCCCAACGATGCCGCTTCTGAAGTGGCCCCGGCTCCCGCACCAGGACCGGCACGTGCGGGCGATGAGCTGAGCGCATCGTGCCTTGAGCACGTCGTCCGTATGTGCATGCTCCAGTGCGGGAGCATGATCCAAGCCCAAATGGAGGGGTCTTCGCGGCGCCTCCCTGAGGTAAACCTCCGCCCGCCCCTAGCGGCCGACAAACGGCGGAGGGCTGAGGGGACGCCGGGAACTGTTGCTCAGCGAGCTCTATCTCCAGCGAGCGATCAGCCCACGACGGCCGGGTCTAAGGGTGAGACCTGGGCGACAGTTGTGGGCCGCAAGAAGGCCCGCAAAGCCGCTAAGACTGCCAAGGCGGCCTCAGCAGCATCAGCGCGCACCTCCGGTCAAACCGCAAAGGCGGTTCCGGAGGCTGCGCGGCGGACTGGCAAAGGCGGTCGCAAGGGACCGGCTGTGCGTGCCCCGCGTTCCGAGGCCGTGACGCTCACGCTTCAGCATGGTGCTGCGGAGCGCGGCGTAACGTACGGCTCGGTCCTTACCGAGGCCAAAGCCAAGATCAAGTTGTCGGATCTTGGCCTTCAGTCCGTCACCATCAGGAATGCTGCCACAGGTGCGCGGCTGTTTGAGGTGGCTGGTGCTGCAAGCGGCAATGCCGAGAAGGCGGACGCTCTGGCCGCCAAGTTGAGGGAGGTCCTCAACCCCGAGGACGTCCGGATTTCCAGACCGGTTAAGACCGCAGAGGTGCGGATTGCCGGCCTGGACGAGTCCGTGACTCCTGAGGAGGTGGTAGCGGCCGTTGCCCGAAGCGGAGAGTGTCCGCCGGATAAGGTGCGGGCCGGCAATATTCGCACCGACGCCACTGGACTCGGCGCGGTCTGGGTTCGGTGCCCTGTGGCGTCGGCGAATAAGATCGCCGCAAATGGCAGATTGCTGGTGGGCTGGGTTGCAGCGAGGGTAAAACTCCTGCAGCCCCGGGCTTTGCGGTGCTTCCGGTGCCTGGAGAAGGGGCACGTCCGGGCCAAGTGCACCGCCGAGGTTGACCGTAGCGATCTTTGCTATCGCTGCGGTCAGCCCGGCCACAAGGCGGCCCAGTGTTCCGCGGCGCTCAACTGCAGCTTGTGTTCGGCTGCGGGGAGGCCAGCGGGACACAAAGTGGGCGGAGGAGCCTGCGGCACGCCTGCCAGCAAGGCCAAGAAGAAAAAGAAGAGGGGCTCTAAGACTGCCGGGGAAACCTCGCCTCCCCCGCAGGCTAACAGCTCCGCGGCCGACTCCCGGCCCAGGACCGTTGCCGAGGGAATGGAGTGTCAATAATGGCACAACTCCGTTTCCTCCAGGGCAACATCAGCCACTGCGCCAGAGCTCAGGACCTCTTGTTCCAGAGCATGGCGCAGTGGTCGATCCAAGTGGCTGTGGTCGCCGAGCCGTATTTCATCCCCGCCCGTGACGACTGGCTGGGATGCGTTGACGGTTCGGTGGCCATTATTGGCGGGACTCTGATCGACCCGTCTCGGGGCCGCGGCTGGGTTGCTGCGGTCTCGGGCGGCATCGTCATCGTGGGGGCCTATTTCTCCCCCAACAAGAGTCTCGCCGACTTCGAGGGGTTCCTTGTCGAGTTGGGCGCCGTCGTAGGCCGCTATCACCCTCGTCCCGTTATAGTGCTCGGGGATCTCAACGCCAAGTCATCGGCGTGGGGATCTCCGGTCACGGACCCTCGGGGCGAGGTGCTAGCGGAGTGGGTGGTGACGACCGGTCTGGTCGTCCTGAATCGGGGCTCTGTATACACGTGCGTGCGGCAGAGGGGAGGGTCGATAGTGGACGTTGCTTTCGCTAGCCCCTCTGTCGCCAGCCGTGTCCATGATTGGCGTGTCGCCGTGGAGGTGGAGACGCTGTCGGACCATCGGTATATCCGGTTCGACGTCTCCGCCCAGACCGCGAGCGGCCGCCATCCAAGAGCCCCGATTAACAACGGCCCGCGCTGGGCGCTGAAGCGCCTCGACGGGGAGCTACTCGAAGAAGCTGCCATGGTCCAGTCCTGGATTTGGGAGTCGGCGACGGACGGCCCCATCGACGTCGAAGCGGAGGCGCTGCGGTTTCGCGGGGCGATGACGCAGATCTGCGACGCGTCCATGCCCCGCGTCCGCCAACAGTCCGCAAGGCGCACCGTGTACTGGTGGAGCGACCACCTTGCGCGGTTGCGCGTCGAGTGCGTCGCGGCTCGCCGCCAGTACACGCGCTACCGGAGACGACGTCGACGGGATCCCGTCGAGGAAGCCGCGCGGTATGGGGTGTACCGCGCGGCCCAGGAGACTCTGTGGCTGGCCATCGGCGACTCTAAGTCGCGGGCCAGGGAAGAGCTGCTGGGGTCCCTAGATCGGGACCCGTGGGGGCGCCCCTACCGTTGGGTACGGGGCAAGTTGCGTCCCTGGGCGCCCCCACTGGTGCAAAGTATGCAACCCCAGCTGCTAGAGGCGGTGGTATCCACCCTTTTCCCTGAGCGGGCGGGACATGTTCCCCCGGCGATGGTCTCACCCTCAGCCACAGACTCTCCAGAAGAGGAGGGCACCGATGTCCCCGAGGTGACGCAAGCAGAGACGGGAGCGGCTGTGTCGCGGCTCCGGGCCAAGAATAAAGCGCCCGGACCCGACGGAGTTCCTGGCCGAGCTCTCGTCCTGGCTCTGAAGGAGCTAGAGCCCCAGCTGAGGGAGCTCTTCACGGCATGCTTCGAGCAGGGTCAGTTTCCCAGTGTGTGGAAGGAGGGGAAGCTGGTCCTGCTCAGGAAGGAGGGGCGCCCCGCGGACTCGCCGTCCGCGTATCGGCCCATAGTGCTGCTCGACGAGGCGGGCAAACTTTTTGAGCGTATAATCGCAGATCGCCTCGTCGGCCACTTGTGCGGAGACGGGCCGAACCTGGACGACAACCAGTTCGGTTTTCGTCGGGGGCGTTCCACCATAGACGCAATCATGCGCGTGAGAGCCCTGGCGGAGGATACAGTATCCCGGGGTGGGGTGGTGTTGGCAGTATCTTTAGACATTTCCAACGCCTTCAACACCCTACCCTGGAGCTGTATTAGGGAGGCCCTGAAATACCATCGGGTGCCTCCCTACCTCCGCCGCATAGTACTGTGTGGGGCTGCGGAAGAATTTAGACTCCCGCGGCCCCACGCGCGCTTGTGATAGAAGAGACACCGGGGTGGTTTTAGTCAGTAAAAGTCTGACAGACCCCGTCGCCCACCCTAGGGCGGCGGACATCCTATGAGGATTTCCACCCCGAAAAAAAAAAAAAAAGGTGAGAAATGCCGTGTGCTTACGCTGTTCAGCTTGGACACAATCGGCATTGAACCATGGGCGAGCCAAGCCACCGACGGGCACGTCATTGAATGGGACAAAATACTCCATAGCTTGACGCACCACATCGGTTATAGCGTCCGCACAGCTCGATGGATTGTCAGAAGAGAAGCAGACCTGCTGCCAAGGATAAGACGCAAAGAAGTGGCGCATCTCATCCCAATCCGCTGACCTGTATCGCCACATTCGCCGTTCACCACGAGAGTCGTGATCTGGTGGGGAGAAGGACGACACAGACTTCACCAGACAGTGGTCTGAAGTTCCCAACGGTGAGGAAACTGTTACAACACATCTGTCCGGATCAGTGGTCAGCAGAAGATCCAAACAGTTGGCAGTGTGGCCAACTACATCAGGCACCCTAGTCGCTTGCTCTACCAGCTGGGAAAGGCCCATAGAAAGCGCGAAGTTTCGCGCTTCTCTCCCAGCGTGGTCGGTCCTCTGGTATGGGAAGAGCCAGTCCTGGTGGCAGGCGTTGAAGTCCCCCAGAGCGACGAACTGAGCGTCAGGGTGCCGATGCAGCGCATTGTCAGCAGCCTCACTGAGGTGGTCAAATAATCGGGTTGTCTCCTGATCACCGCTGTGCGATCGGTAGACACAGGTGCAAACAATTTTGTCCACACCAGTGTCAACCAACAGCCATAGGGACGAGAAGTGAGGGTCTACACACAGACCCCGGCACGCTGCAGGAAATGATGCTCCAAAGAGTATCCCGGGTAGCCGAGGTATGCCGCATCAGTCGGACATCTGATCTGGGTCTCCGTCAAGAAAAGTAGGTGGGGCTTTTCAGTCTCAAGGTGGTGATGGACTGCATCGATATTGGAGTGCAAACCTCGGATGTTTGAGAGGTGCACTATGAACGAGAGGACGTGCGCCCGCTGTGCACACCTACTTTTTCTTTTGTAACCTTTCATAAGAATATACTGAGTGAATAGGAAGGAAGACGGCAGTTGAGTGAGGTGATGCAATGATAAACCCAACAATACGACCAACGATGCTGGGCCAGAGGGAGATTGTTCTGGAGACTGCGGGGACGCCCGAACCCCCCCAGGGATCGCCATCGGGTCCTCTCGTCCGGTCGCCAACCGGCACGATGGGGCCACCCTGGGATTTTTCGCAGTTGGCGGGGCAGCCTTTCGTATGTGGCTGGCACACTACTTGGGCCCCCAACTACCTGCGGTCGGCCAGCGGAGAACCGTGCTTCGGATCCCGCTACCCTCCACGAACAAACTCCCGACACAACACCATCTGGCGCATCGCACCCGGCACACACTGCAACACAACTGCTCAGACCCGTCCTCCGAACGGCTTCACCAGACATCATGCCGGAACACGACGAATCGCTTGGCGGCATGTCTTTGTCTGGTGGGTGGTAACTTACGCCGGCGGTCGATGTTATGACCTACCACCGAGAAGAATGAGAGTAAAGAAGTAATGCTTAAACAGAGATCCTTCTGGAATACGGACCTAAGGTGCGTATTCCAGCAGGATCTCTGTTGCGGCTTGCATCGCCAGTACGTATACAAACCTTACGACAAGCGGTCGGTTTTATAGGAGTAGACTTCAACTCTCATAACTCATCCCAGTATTCTCAGCGTTTTTCCTACTATTGTTAACTAATGTAATGTTCCGCCTATAATCGTAATAGTAATTAAACTGTTGTTCCCGTATCCACGACTTGTATTTAGGAGTATACCTCCAAACATTAATGCTCAAGGTTGATTGGGAAAATCTGGCAGTTTGGGGTAGCTTGACATTGCTGTCGTCCGTACATTGGCCCCAAACAAGTAAAATCTAGCATCATGGACTTGGAGCATAATGTCTGGTGCGTTGAGGGACGAATCTATCAGCCTCTGGCATTGATATACACCGTGGAGTAAGTCTTATCTTACAAAGATAGCCCACTTCATCTACGCAATGATTATATTATGTTGACGGCACGGTTGATGTAGTGGCTGAGCGATCAATCGCTGCGTGTCGCATGTTCGATTCCCACACGGAAACTTAGTTGTTCCGGGTCTGAGAGTTACCCAGACCCGGAACAACCAACTTAAAATCATCAAGGTTCCAGTGTCAAACAACGGTTTAATGGTGGTTTTAACACGTCATAGTAAGGCCCCTGGTTGTTTGTATATGTGACGTTAAATGTTTGTAGAAACCGTGGCCTGGGCGCACAGGCAAGTGAAGAAACCCGGGTGGGATTTAGTCAGTAAAAGTCTGACATACGGGCGTACCCAGCTTCTTGGGGGCAACTCAGACCTAGGGAGGGCAAGTCCAATTTTAGAGAGAGTAATCTTAGTCGCACGCGGTTTTTTGGCAATTACATCGTACATTTTGTCAGTGTCTACTGCGTGATTAATTGAAATTTAGAGATATGTCCTCGTTTATACGTTGTATAGTAATTAGGGGAGTTCAAACATGTTCTGCGAGATGTCCAGGGGGCAACCCCAAAATAATGGATTGCACATTTTAAGTATAGGTTCATCTTTTTTCTTTCTTTGGCTTCGCACGGTTTGTGCATTTAGCCAATGTCACGTGTTGGGGTTGTTAGGAACTATTTATTTACTAGCGGCCGCGCTTTTTCCGCGTTTATTATATGCTCCGTTCCTCTTGATCGCAGCGTGATGTTATACAGCCTAAAACCTTCCTGAATTAATGGGCTATCTAACACAAAAAGCGCTTTCAAACAAACAAACAAACTCTTCAGCTTTATATAGATTAGTATAGATTTCTTTATTCTTTGACTTCGCACGGTTTGTGCAGTTAGGCAATGTCACGTAAATCATTCATTTCGAAAAAGACGACCGCGTGAACCGTCTACGAGGGAGGTTTGAGGCAAAGTCATGATGAGGCCACTATGCTGCGATATCTCAATGTTCTTTCTGAATTATTTATTGAATGCACTTTTTACTACATAAATCACGCACTTTTATTTAGTAAACAACACTATAAATAATTTAAAAGTTCAATGAAAAATGAGCGTGAGACTCAGCTTAACTTTCCTGGCAAAAATCTTATAGGTTCATTTCTAAACGGATCGTGAACAGTGTTGCCAACGTAGGCGATTTTTCGCCATTTAGGCTACTCAGAACGAGAATCGGCGACGAAAAAATCTAAAAGGCGACTGGTCGCAAATTAGGCTACTCGACTCCAGAACCTTTTTATTTTTTTGCATATATGTACTACCTACTACGCCAAGAGGGATGCGGCCATGAGTGTGTGTAATGTTGGTACGGACGACTGCAGGTCAAGCTCCACGAAACTGTCAGATATCAACGTATAATCTACGATATAATCAACGTTGAGCCTTAATACTTTATCATAAAGTTGAAAATCTAAAAAAGAAATCTGACAGATTGTAGTATGTAGTAGCTTGATGTGCTGTCGCCTGTACAATTTGATATTAAGATGGTTCCAGTATTTGTTTATGGTTAGTTTCCGGCGGGAATATCCTGAATTTGTCTTAGCTATTATGTAACCAAATTTAGAATATAGTAGAGTTATACGTAGGTATTCAACGCGCACGCAATTATCTGTGCTGTACAATAATTTCGGTTATTCCTCCTTTGTCACCTTCACCTTGAACCACTTCTCCTGTGAAATTGTTGTAATAATGGCGCGTATTTTAATTCTCTTGATAAATATTTGTTTAAATAATTTATTTATTTATTTATACTTTCGCACAAAGAAAATGTACAGAGGCGGACTTAATGCCTTAGGCATTCTCTACCAGTCAACCACACATTAATAATTCTTTTATCTATTCCCGGAACTTTATACTAATACATAAAGCTGAAGAGTTTGTTTATTTGTTTGAACGCGCTAATCTCAGGAACTACTGGTCCGATTTGAAAAAATCTTTTTGCGTTGGATAGCCCATTAACCCAGGAAGGCTTTAGGCTATATAACATCACGCTGTGTTTAATAGAAGAGGAGCATAAAAAAAAGATATCAAAACCTACGCGGGATAAACCGCGAGGAGCAGCTCGTTTTTAAAATAAATTTTCATTATTTATTATGACTCCAAAAAGCTTTTATTCAATAAATAAAATTAAAAAATGCTCATGTAAATGAAGGTAAGGTAACTAAAATAACCGATTTTAATAATGAAAATTTATATTAAAAATTACGGCTCCGCGAATAAATAAAAATAATATTTTAAAAAATAACCAAGAGAATTGAAATATGCGCCATTATCACTCCAGCTAAATGTAATAATAGCTAAATGTAGTCGATATATTCATCGTCAAAACTTTTAATTGTCGGATGTCGGCCAAAATCACACTCATTAAAAACTATATTTTATTTTATTCATATAGGTACTTATTGATATTTTGGGGTTTGGGCTACTATAGGCTACTACAACTGAAATTCGGCGATATTAGGCTACTTCATGCATGAGAAACGGCGACATTAGGGCCAGCACCGTTGGCAATACTGATCGTGAACTGTCAACTATTATTTTGTATTCCAGATACAAATATTTTAATATTGGAGCATTGCTATTCTTCTATCCTTATCACACTTTAGCAATTTCCCCAAACATATATGTCAACAAAAATACTTGCAATTACGTTTCCTCTAACATCACAGGACACAGAGCAAGTAATTGTCTAACATAACCTCGAAACTGTTCGAGAGTGTATTTTATTTTGTAATATTTATAAATCTATACAATGACGGACGAAAATGGAACAGCCGAGATAGCCAAGGAATTACCGGAAGAAGAGAAAGTTGAAGAAGAATATGCTTATTTAGACCGAGGAGGGTTCTCTTCGGAAAAGTTTAAAATTGAACTGCGTGGACTACCTAAGTTTTACGGAATAGCTGTATGTTTACAACTTGTTTTTATAATCCGTACTTAATATTATACAAGCGAAAGTATCTCTGTCTGTCTGTCTGTCCGGCTTTCACGCCAAAACTACTCAACCGTAGCGATGCGCGATGGCGAGAGGTTTCATTCGATTGTTTCGATTGTTCAAATATCTCGATGGTCCTCGATTGTTTCATCTTGGACTCGAGTCCGACTCGGTCTGTTATCGCGACGGGCTCACGAGTCACGGCGTGTTCATTCGAGAGCAATCGAGAGTTATTCCGATGGTTTAGACGCGAGTTCTTGTCTTGCGTTGTGTTTGCGAATACAAACAAATTTTTTCAACAATCAAAAATATGCAGTACCGCGACGGGAATAAATAAACGTTATTAGATAACTTACTTACGAATAATTAGAAGGAGTCGTAAAAATAAAATAATAAAACATATCAAGGGATCTTAATGAATCTGTTTTATTTTTATTAATTAGAAATGTATAATCTGTCGGGTAAAAAACTAGCGAAAAATAAAACAGTGCATCGTAAGTAAAGGTATAAATAAATGTTCACAAATTACGCGCGAGTCGCACGACTTGACTCTGACATGCACCTCGACTCGATGCATGCAATCGACTGACCTCCCTCGACTGCCTCGTTCATCGAGTGGAGCGAGACTCGATGATTCGTACAATCGAAAACCGGCGGTCGATTCCATTGACTCGAAACAATCGAAAAACATCTCGATTGTTTTGTAGAAAGGCGAGTCGATGGTTGACTCGATAGTTTATTGTAACGACTCCGATTCTTTCGATTGATAAAACATCTCGGAATCGCCCATCGCTACTCAACCGATTGTAATGGAATTTGGTACACAGATAGTGTAGAGCCTGAGAAAGGACATAGGCTAGATAACATCCCGCTACGACCAATAGGGGAAGAGCAGTTTTAAAATGTTGCGAAAACGGGAGCTAACGCAGACTTACATATTGCTCCCATTATTTTAACAGGCGCTTTATTTTATATCAACCACAGAATAGAGAGTTTATTATAGACAATTTTGAGGGAATTGCATGATTTAATTCCCCCATCTCCGTCTCACCATCCGACGACCCGTCGTACGGCGAGTTTCCACCCTTACGTTGTTAACACCACCACGATCCCGACGAAGCGTTTCGCCTTATCCTATATACTGCGTACATCGAGGGACTGGAACAGTTTGCCAGCGGCGGTGTTTCCGTTGGACTACAATTTGAGTGTCTTCAAGGCTGGAGTGAATAGGCTCTTAATAAACTAGTGCGCTTTAGCATCAACGATTGCGTCACTGCTTACCATCAGGCAGGATTGCGGTCAAGCGCTAGTTTATAATACATAAAAAAAAAGAGAAGCTTTTATCTATTCTGTGATATCAACTGAGTTCTTTTAATTTATGGGAACAACCGCGCGCTGTAAACTGAAGTCCACGCGGAGGGAGTCGCGAGCAACAGCTAGGAATATAATAAGTAAAAGTTTTTATAATAAGTAGCTTTTATGACTGAAACATCAAAATTGTACATTACATTGGACTATAAACGTGTTTAAAACTGTATAAAAAAATCTAATATATAGTTCATAAACATGGAAATAAATATGTATTCTCGTAGGCTCTAATATCCTCGGTGGTAGGCCATAACATCGGCTGCCGGCAGAAGTTACCACCCACCAGGCAAAGTCTTGCCGCCAAGCGATTCGTCTGACACAGTATTTTTTTCTGAATTCAATTACGCAATAAAACAAAATTGCCTTCTTTTCAGATACAACAAAATCACTTTCCAGCATCGATATGTACTAGTTTGTACCTTTTACAATTATGCATTAGCAAAGATTATAACAAAAGTATTCAATTCTAATAAAAAACAGATCAGATTACAGGGAGTTTTGGTTTAGACAGGGTAGCATACCATGATAACACTGTAATAAAAAAAAAGTTTTTTGTATAACATCTACATATTCACAAATAATAATATTTTATTCAATGATAAATTCTAGGAATTAAAAAAACTGATGAATGAAAAGCTAGGACTAAACACAAGCAAAATTAAGAGACCCAAGAATGGCAGCCACTGGTTGTATGCATGCTTCCAGAATGATGAAGATCGGAAGAAAACCATTGAAGTACTGAATGGCTATTCGTGGAAAGGTAAATGTTAATATTTTTCCCTCACATAAAATTCCAGTACTCTATGGTTACATATGGGGATCTACCATTGGTTCTGTTTATCATTCAAATTTCAAAATATTCCCAACTTAGATAGTTGGGAATATTTTGAAATTTGAATGATTTAATCACTTTTTTTAATCACTGATTGAATAATAACATTTTAGGAAAAACCTTAATAGCAGAAGAAGCAAAGCCTGCTCCAGATCCTCTAGTAAGGAAGAGGAAGCAAGATGATGAGGTAACAGACCCTAAGAAGAAAAAAGAAGATCTTAGCCGGAGCCAAGAGGAGAGGTTAAAAGATGCCACCACTCCATTCTGGCTTATGGATTATGAGGAACAGGTATCCCACATGCTTGTAACTCTCTTTTCTCTTTAAAATTGTAGCCTAAAAATTTAAAAAACCGTTGCCTTTACTAGGAATTACTACTGTATTGTGAGTGTGTTTACAAATATTTAATCTCACATAAACAAACAACCAGACCCGGAACAACTACCCGTTGACCATACAAATATTTGTTCCGTCCGGGTATCGAAACCACAATACTCAGTGCAGTAGTCAATCACTCAACCACTGCACCGACCGTGCTGTCAAAATGTTTTGATTCATAGCAATTGTTTTTTGTTGCAGTTAAAACAGAAAGAAAAAGATATAAAAAACATTCTAATGAAGTTTGACAATGAAATATGGAAAATAGACAAAAGTAGACGTAAAGAAATTGAGACTAAAAGGAAAGAGCATGCAGGCCTTACTTTTGAGCTAAGGCCCATTGAGAAGTCCCCTGTGACCCAGGGCTACAGAAATAAGTGTGAGTTCACCGTAGGTATTGATGAGGAGTCCAAACTGCCTACTGTAGGGTTCAGACTGGGCAGTTATGTAACGGGTACTGTTGGAGTTGGTCCCATACAAGGCATGATTCACATTTCTGAGCAGACCAAGAAGGCTGTCTTGGTAAGTAGTTAATTTCTTTTACTTGTTGTTTCTTTCTACGGAGATGGGAATTCTTTGAACATTATCAATTCAGCTGCCAAAAGTTATTCCTATTGGATTATATTATACAATGCTCTCTTTGCATTTCTAGTGTGATTATTTATAAAATAATAAGGGCCAATTAATAATAATGGGCTGGTCACATATGCCGCAGGGCCGACAACCGTTGGGCTAAACGAGTCCTCGAGTAGAGACCGCCGCGTCTCGGCAAATAGCGTAGGACGCCCGTGGGCGAGATGGAGCGACGACATCAAAAAGGTGGCTGGTAGTGGCTGGCGGAGAACTGCTCAGAATCGAGCTTGTTGGCGTGCCATGGAAGAGTCCTATGTCCAGCAGTGGACGAGTAGAGGCTGATGATGATGATGATGATAAAGGGCCAATTCCTTCTTTCTTCATCATCAACTGTTTTACGAAATTCAAGACTTTTAGCACACTGGTTGTTTGCCAACGTGTTTGGAACATGTGTATATGGGGCGAACGTGATGTCTAATCGCCTCCCTGGAAACGCACGTAAGAGGGTGGCCACACTTATCGATGCGGAATTGACTTGAGCATATCACGATTGTCGCATTAGGTTCCACTCGTGTCATCATAAGCATAACGAGACGAACTACTTCTTGACATAAAAGCTCTTTTTTTAGAGCAGTGATGGCCTATGGATGACAGTTCAACAACATTCATTGCGTTATTTACGTTGTTGTACAGACACATTTTCGAACATATGGAGCGATGGAATTGCAATAAGCTTCAAAATGATTCCAACTGTGTTTTACATAAGTAGGGTGCATATATCGTCCGCGACTTACGAGATGTAGGTCGTAGGTTCGAACCCCGCTGGCCGCTTTACTTTAGGTAAATTATTTCATCACCACTGCTCTCAAAACGGTGAAGGAAAACACCGTGAGGAAACAAAACGTGTTAAAAGCAAAATGTGTTAGAAGCAAAACTTCGGAGACATGTGACATCTACCAACCCGCACTGCGTCCGCGTGGTAGATTATGGCCCACTCCCTCTCACCGAGAGAAGGCCTGTGTCCCAGGAGTTCACAATGTTCCCATTATAGGCTGATTATGTACAAGGTGTATCTGACATCGTAACGCAAACTTCGCGAAATGGCGAGACCACATGCCACTAATAAAATTATGATAGTAATTTATGTCGTTAACGAGCGGTTACAGAAATCATAATGTTTAAATCGGCTCGGTCTTTGAACGTTGCAAGCGCGCCGCCCCACGTGTTTGTAAGTCTGACGTTGACCACTGACGTGAACTCTATTAAATCAGCTGATAGCATAGTTTTTCAAGTTTTGTTCACATTGCCCTTTTTTGTGTAATTAGCGAATTAATAAATTTTTACTTTAAAATCTTATTGGGTTATAAAAGTATAGCTATTATGAACGGTCTAAAGTGAAAAAAACTGCATTTTTTTTTAATTTATCAAAAAGCCGACGAAGAATTCCATAACTGGGGTTTCAGAATTATGTACTGGATCCATGGTACTCGTTTGTGCGTCGATGTCAGATACACCCTTTATAAAGCTCTTTCTAATCGGCTCAACCAATTCCCTTTTCCTAAATGGCCAACATGACAACGCTCTAAGTATTCACAACATCATACTACTTATTAATTCATCCATATTACTTAGCTTTCACACATTTTCAACATCATAATGTTGTATTAATTTAGCTGCATTTCAGCTATTCCAAGAGTTTGTGCGCAAGTCAAAGCTTGCACCATTCTCTCCTGCAGACTACTCTGGACATTGGAGGTATCTTACTGTACGGCACTCGACTTCGACTGGGGAAGTCATGCTGATTGTTGTCATGCATCCTCAGGTAAGTTCTTACTGAATTTTAATTTATGCTTATAATAAAATTAGCTGACCCAGTAAACGTTGTTTTGGCATATACATTATTTTTAGGAAATATTATAATTACGATTAAAAAGCAGGGATTGCTCGTAGAAGGTTGAAGATTTAGGGTTTATGTATTTTTAATGCTATCATATAATTTAAATGATAACAATGGAATTGAGTGGACTGTAATGAGGGTGTGAAATAATGATGAAAATACGCAGAATTAAAATATCCTATATAATTAATAATTTAAACTAAAAACAAACAGCTTCAGATAAAATTTAAAAAATATTTCTAATTCTCTTTTAAAAAGCATGAATTCGCACCACCAGCCAGTTACCAACATTATAAAAAAGATGGCCCAGAAAATAATAAAACTTATGGAAAACAGACAGTAGCCAATGGGGAAGAAAACTGACAAATCTCGCCACTAGAGGCGCTGATATCGTTTGACCCAAATAAACTGTCAAAACCTATTGTAATTTGTACGAGTTTACGTTGTTTATAAAAATTTTAAAAATATGCCGCGTTGTGTAGCAATTTCTTGCAATAATAATGGAAATCACTCTTTCCCTAAAGATATGCATTTCAATTTAGAACAGAATATAAGTATGTATGTATAAATAGATTTCAGTAAAGATTATGTTGATGTCTCTATAGCTTTCTGGGGGCGGTAAATCAATTTTTTTCTCTTGAACTTCTTGTTCTTAATGAACGTCGAAGTTAAAATTTCGGTCATACGATTCAAGTCTGGATAATAATTTTAGGTTAATAGGGTTGAAACTTTAAAAATATGGCAATAATAAGTACATTAATATTTACTTAAATATAACTAAAGAAACATTAAACCTAATACAAAATTAATGTAACTTAAAACACTAATAAGTCTGCATTCAGTTTAAAGTCGTCATTGTTATTTGCCTGGTAATTAGATCAGCTTTTCGTGCTTTTACTGAAGCTCCTCTAGACTTTTAACTCCTTTTTTAACTTGAAACAGTCCATGTACAATACATTGCTCTGCTTTTCCTAAAAAAACTCGTCAAACAAAAAAAAAACTCAACATAAAATGTGATACGACTGACAGCTAATATTGTTTTATGTCAAACGCCATCAGCGACATCTGCAAATAGCTTTGCGTTTTCTTCCCCATTCTCAGACCATTATGCATACATATAAAATTTTATATAAATCGGTTAAGCCGCTTTGGAGGAGTATTATAACTAACATTGTGACACCAGAATTTTATTCATAAGATTAATAAAGTTAGTAATTGAAAAAAACTGGTGGAAATACTGTTTTACATAGTTGTTCTGGGTTTTTAATAAACTTTTAATTGTTCTGGGTTTTTAATAAACAGTTCTGTAATCTGTTGTTATAATTTACAATTAAGCAAGGAAAACTTTCTAAGTAAAATAATCCTTGGGCCCTAGTCCCGAAGAGTATTTATTATATTCATTTTGCTGTTCATCTCTTACATTCTATTTATTGTTTTTATCACATTAATTTTGTTTAAAGGCCTTAACTGAAACAGAACTTGATGAAATCAAAAAGGATTTAGTTGACCATTTTAACTCAGAAGAAGCTATCGCGTGCGGAATCAAGTCTTTGTACTTCGAACTTATCGTTAAAAGGTATGTTAAACTGTTAATAGATTTATCTGAGATTCAATATTGTTACGGGCTAGGGGTACTAAAATGCCGGTTAAGGGTTACGAAGTTTATTGACAACGAAGGTACAGTCGATTGTAGGCAATGACAAGTAGAACGTAGCTGATGTCTCACCGAAGTCTTCACTTACGTCCACGAGGTCCGTGTCGTAAACACACGATAACACTACAGATGTTACTTCACGTAGTACTCGGAGTTCTCGTTATAGTTGTCGCAGTAGGTCTTCTCAAATATCGCTTCTTTACTGTCGCTTGTTGTTGTATCGCTAGTCGAATGCAGACTGACTCTGCGCCGGCGTCACGGCGCTATATACAACGTGTAACATAAAGGGTATATACATAACAAAGGCATGGCATCTTTACATGATATCAAACGATATTGGAAGGGTTTTTTAATCCTATCTCTTTATGTTAGGAAGTTATGAGGAAAAACACCGCCTGTGATAGGCTACTATCATACTAGTCGCACAGAGATATTAAAGACATTTACCGGATTTTGGCAAGTAACGTGACGGGTAACGAGTAGTTATTAACGTTTGTAGTGTGCTGCCACGTTTGTTATGATTTGATTTTAAGAAACACACGAAACCGAAAATTTGGTTCCAATTTTTTGAGTAAGTATTTTATTTTGAGTTGAAACCCTTCCGATATCGTTTGATATCATCTAAAGATGCAGTGCCCTTGGTATGTATATACCCTTTTTGTTGCACGTTGTATAGGTCAGCTGATCGAACATTCCAGATTCCCCTAGACGTAATAATAATAGCGCATAACTTCGGTTTCAATCAGTAAGTACCTACGGTAATTCTCGGAAACGGGTTTCTGGAAATTTCGATGTTGTCACTTTGTTGACAAAATTGTTGAGACCTGTACCATTCGATAGGCCATCCTAAGTCTAGCAATGCGTTTTTATATTGTTCCTAGAAAATGTCTAGATCTGGGGATCTAGGGCTTAAAAGTTATACACTGCATGTCACGCGATATTGAACCTTATGCCATCGACGTAAGGTCCATTCGTATCAATATGTTACTTTTATACTTACCATCATGGGTTTCATTTTGACATTTCA
Organism: Sesamia nonagrioides; assembly: GCA_017933935.1. NCBI lineage: Eukaryota > Metazoa > Arthropoda > Insecta > Lepidoptera > Noctuidae > Sesamia > Sesamia nonagrioides. Next base: position 187,670 of record JADWQK010001929.1, on the reverse strand, counting down.
ACAACATTCATTGCGTTATTTACGTTTTTGAGCACTAATTTTTTTAACGTATGAAGCAATGGCTTAGCAATATCCTTCTTTTTTAATAATTGTAAACAAGTGCTTGACCGCAATCCTGCCTGATGGTAAACAGTGATGCAATCGTTGATGGTAAAGCGCGCAAGTTTATTAAAAGCCTATTCACTCAAAAAAACTGAGTGAATTGGAAGGAAGACGGTAGTTGAACCGAGGTGATGCAATGTTAAACCCAACAACATGACCAACGATGCTGCGCCAGAGGGAGATTGATCTGGAGAGCCTCCACGACCAAACTTCCGTTCCGACACAACAACATTTGGTGCATCGTACCCGCCACACATCGTAACACAACTGCTCAGACTCATCCTCCGTACGGCTTCACCAGACATCATGACGCGAACACGACGAATCGCTTGGCGACAAGGCTTCGTCTGGTAGTTGGTAATTAGCTAGCTTCAAAATGATTTCAATTGATAGTAATGTTGTGTTACGCAATAGGGTATTTGACTAAAAAAAACTAATTAGTCCGTCAGTCAGATTTCCAAAAAATACTAGACACGTATATTTTGTTTTATCAAATTAATAAAAATTGACAAATATAAAAGGCATCATCATCCCTTGGGCGAGATGGAGCGACGATATCAAAAAGGTGGTTGGTAGTGGCTGGCGGAGATCTGCTCAGGATCGAGCTTGTTGGCGTGCCATGAAGGAGGCCTACGTCCAGCAGTGGACGAGTAAAGGCTGATGATGATGACGATGTTGATGATAAAAGGCATCAAAAATCATTCATCAAAATCATTTTTCTCGGTGGTAGGCAACAAAATCAGCCGCCGGCATAAGTTACCACCCACCAGACAAAGTCTTGCCGCCAAGCGATTCGTCGTGTTCCGGCATGATGTCTGGTGAAGCCGTACGGAGAACGGGTCTGAGCAGTTGTGTTGCGATGTGTGCCGGGTACGATGTGCCTAATGTTGTTGTGTCGGGAGTTTGGTCGTGAAGGCTCTCCAGATCATCCTCTGGCGCAGCATCGTTGGTCGTGTTGTTGGGTTAAACATTGCATCACCTCGCTCAACTGCCGTCTTCCTTCCTATTCACTCAGTTTTTTTGAGTGAATAGGCTTAATAAGCTAGTGTGCTTTACCATCAACGATTGCATCACTGCTTACCATCAGGCGGGATTGCAGTCAAGCACTAGTTTATAACTATTAAAAAAAAAAAAAAAATCAAAGATTAGAAGTGGTGGCTGGTGACATCACTGGCCGCTAAAAAGTGTAGCGTGCAGTAACGTCATACGAGTTTTCAACGCACTGTGTCGTATTTTTTTGTTTATATGAAAAAAAAAACACGTGTCTAGTATTTTTTGGAAATTGACTGACTGGCTAATTAGTTTTTTTTTTAGTCAGATACCCTATTAGCACAATATAAAAATCATGCAGTAGGTCGACGCCTTTGATCTCGTGTAAAATGCCGACATCGTCTAGACAGTAACGCCATAGTATAAAGAGGGACAGAGTAGGCTATCTTCATACAAACGGACCGCGCGCGGCTTGTAAGTTGTATGTGTGCGCCTTAGTATCTATGGGTCGCCGCACGCACACCTAAACACAATATTAGAGTGCTATCAGTGCGCTAGTCGCGGCTAGCACCGGACGAGGTTCGCGCGTCACGTGTTCTTGATAAAAAAATGCATGGGTCGTCACGAGGATTGCGAACAACTTAAATCGTATATATATGCTAATCAGCAAGTTTGCAATTTAAGTGCAGAATCTAGGTATCTTCACTACAAAAATTATTCTAGAAACCAAATTTTATTAGTGGTTCCACCTGACGACTTTGTAGAAAATATTATTAAGAGGATGGAGCAGATGTTCCAAAAAGCATTTAAAAATGATCACATAAACTGCAAAGTTGGTATGTCTATTTATGAACAAATAAAAGATTTATATTTTTCAAATTATATTTCTAAAAGTTATTTACAAGGATACGGATATATTACACATTAAAGTTTAATAACAACGCGTTTCGTAATAGTCGAAACCGAAGAAAGTAGGTATTTTTCTGTAGCTAATTTGTAATTTTGTATTAAATGTGTGATTCAATAGATATTATGTTTGTATTATATATATTTGTATTAATTAAAATAAAAATAAATATGGTTCTTTATGTGTACAAAACTAAAAATAAAAAAAACTGACTAGTATATGTAAACTAAATACTAAGCAAATAATTTAAACATAAGCTCTTAACAGTCTTATTCATAAAACTTTAATCAATTGCTAAGCAACTGATTAGCAAAATCCTTATTCATAAAAGCTGTTTAGCGCTAAGAGGATGCTAAGCAATTGATTAGTAGCTGTCAAAATTAAACATTATCGGACCGCTGTTAAGAGGATGGTTAGAGGCAACAATATGGCGGATTTCATTTGAATCAGCTGATTGATTTCGTATGATCATTAAACTTCGAAGTTATTTTATTTATAATATCGAATAGTGCGTAAATATGGATGTTGAAAGCCTTTTTTTGAATTTCTAAAACGACGTAGTAAAGTTATATTCGCTTTGAAATTTTTTTGATTGCTTTATATATGCTTGATTTGAGAGCTTTACTCGGTGATAGGCTATAACATCAGCTGCCGGCAGAAGTTACCACCCAGTAGACAAAGTCTTGCCACCAAGCGATTCGTCGCGGTGCTACAGTCTCTCCAGCGGTGCCAAATTGACCATCGATACATTGAGGTGATAAAGTGTTTGTACAAAAACGCCACCATGTCAGTCCGTCTCCAGGATCAGGACTCGAAACCGATCCAACTGCAGCGTGGAGTGAGACAAGGAGATGTCATATCTCCTAAATTGTTCACTGCTGCGTTGGAAGATGTCTTCAAGCTCCTGGACTGGAAAGGACTTGGCATCAACATCAACGGCGAGTACATCACTAATCTCCGTTTCGCAGATGATATCGTGGTCATGGCTGAGACCCTGGAAGACTTGGGCAAAATGCTCAATGACCTCAGCAGAGCTTCCCAACAAGTGGGTCTAAAAATGAACATGGATAAGACGAAGATCATGTCGAACTCTCATGTCGCACCCACTCTAATTGTAGTTGGTTGCTCTGCACTCGAAGTTGTTGACGAGTATATATACCTGGGACAGAAAGTCCAACTAGGTAGGTCCAACTTCGAGAAAGAGGTGTCTCGGCGAATCCAGCTCGGTTGGGCAGCGTTCGGGAAGCTACGCTACATCTTCTCGTCGTCCAAGATACCACAGTGTCTCAAGACTAAAGTCTTTGACCAGTGTGTGTTGCCAGTGATAACTTACGGAACTGAAACGTGGTCGCTCACAATGGGCCTCATACGAAGGCTCAGAGTCACACAAAGGGCAATGGAAAGAGCTATACTAGGAGTTTCTCTGCGTGATCGAATCAGAAATGAGGAGATCCGCAGAAGAACCAAAGTCACCGACATAGCTCTGCGAGTCGCTAAACTTAAGTGGCAGTGGGCAGGGCACATTGCGCGTAGAACCGATGGCCGATGGGGCAGCAAGGTTCTGGAGTGGCGGCCACGTACTGGAAGACGCAGCGTAGGGAGACCCCCAACAAGGTGGACCGATGACCTGGTGAAGGTCGCGGGAAGCCGATGGATGCGGGCAGCACAAGACCGGTCATCGTGGGAAGCCTTGGGGGAGGCCTTTGTCCAGCAGTGGACATCTATAGGCTGAGGAAGAAGAAGAAGATTCGTCGTGTTCATGGTGTCTGGTGAAGCCGTACGGAGGACGGGTCTGAGCAGTTGTGTTGCAATGTGTGCCAGGTACGATACGCCAAATGTTGTTGTGTCGGGAGTTTGGTCCTGAAGGGTCTCCAGATCAATCTCTCTCTTGCGCAGCATGGTGTTGTTGGGTTTAACATTGCATCACCTCGCTCAACAGCCGTCTTCCTTCTTATTCCCTAAGGTTTTTTTTTTAAGAGAATTGGCTCTTCATAAACTAGCGCGCTTTACTGTCAACGATTGCATCACTGCTTGCCATCAGGCGGGATTGCGGTCAGGCATTGGTTTATAATAGCAATAATAAATAAGATAGTGCTACAATTGTATTGTTGTTTAATTGTAATTTTAGATGCTATCCTATGTTTCCTTGTGTTATCTTATGATGTCATATATAAGATACAGGACTAGGACTAAAAAAAGTCATGTTGTGGCAGTAATACACAAATAATAAGACATTTTTTTTTAAATATTTTATTTTAACACAAGAAAACTGTTTACATTTTTGTGCTAAAAATAATTCATTGTTTTTGTTTTCCAATACTTTTCTTCCATAAACATGAGAGCCATTCTTGACTCACGCGACCCTCATTCCTCATCTTTTTCACTCAGCATGGTCTTCTCCTTCGCCGTCATTGCGAGGTTGAATAATATTGCCGCTAGTTGCTAGTAATGGCTTCGTTTATAGCAATAAAATGTGTGCCTGTAAACAAGTATAATAATACTGTAAAAAGCAGTACAAAAACAGTACGAAGTAATGTAATATATACACAAGAACCCACATAAATTTCTTAAATAGCAAAGGGATGTTTACAAGCATAAAGAGCAGGAAAATACACAGTTATTATCGGCTACTGCTTTAACATTAATTTCGTCAGTTTAGATTAGTAATTATAAGCCCCGCACGATGATATTGCGATTGGCGGCCATCTTGGTGACGTAGTCGAATTCGCACCGTCGGTACCGTTCGCAAATTCAGTCCGCGCTTACCCACTTACGCACATCGAATATTTTTGTTAGCTTTTTGTTTTTGTTATCCTGTTTTATTGTTGTTCTTGAGTTTTGTTGTTTAGTTTTGTTAACTGTTACTCGTTAAAATGAGTAAGAAATGAATTAATAGTCGTACTCGTGAAATTATAATTAAAGTGGACAATTATTTTGTTAAAGAGAAAGAGGATTGTAAGTTAGTTCTTGAAAGTATAAACCGTGCTTTAAGAAGGGCTTCGGACATTTTAATACCGAAGCAACTGCTTACAGTTATTAAAAATATTTTGCAAAATTCTATCAAAGTCACGGAGTGTGTGGCATGTGCCACAGGCGTTGCAAAAAATACTGTGACGAAATTGAGACGAGAGCATGAGTCCGCAACAGCCAGTGGCAGCAAAATGAGAACTCCTACTGAAGGAAAAAGACAAAAGAAGAAATATTTCGACGGGTTTTCCATAACAGCTTTAAGAAATATTATAGATTCAATGTGTACGGTGAGGAGAGAAATACCCACAATGCGCAATATCTTGGCGGCTTCAAAAGTAGACCTTAATTATACTGGTAGTGAAACTACATTAAGAAAAATAATTAAATGTGATTTAGGCTACTAATTTAAACCAAGACCCCAAATTCAAGCGTGGAGGGCTAAATATTTACGACGTATGAAAGAAAATGACTCGCTTGGTAATAACAAAAGACCCGTTATTTATCTCGACGAAACGTGGATACATGCACACTACACGGTAGAAAAATGTTGGCAAACAACAACCGATGGAGTGAGACGGAACGACAGTCCCGGCCGCCGATAAATAATAGTTCACGCGGGAAGTTAAAGCGGTTTAGTTGACAATGCCCTTTTAATGTTTAAATCAGACACCAAAACGGGGGATTACTATGATCAAATGAATGCTGAGAATTTCACCAAGTGGCTTACAGAAAAAATAGTACCCAACATACCACGCAACTCTAAAATTGTGATGGACAACGCCCCTTATCACAGTAGGGATGAGAATAGGCCACCAAGTATGAACAATAAAAAACAGTTTGATGAATGAAGATTGTTGAGACTTTCCCAACGACACTACAAAACCTGAACTGTATTTATTAATTAAACGGCACAGACCGCCGAAAAATTATAAAATTGACAATTTATTAGCTGGCAATGGCCATGAAGTCGTTAGATTACCACTTTACAACTGCGACCTCAACCCCATTGAGTACATCTGGAACCTGGTAAAGAAAAGGGTGTCAGAAAAGAATGTGGAGCAGTTGGAAAGTCGCATTGAAGCTCTGACGTTGGAGTCGTTGGCGTCAATAACTCCAGATGACTGGCGAAAGGAAGTCAATCATGTTAAACGGCTTGAAGAGGAATAAATACTGGAATAAAGATCGAATAACTGACGAGTTATTTGTCATAAATACGGCGACGATAGTGAATCGGAAACGACAGACACAGAAAGCAGTTATGATTCGGAAGACTATATACATTTTTTACATATTATCCTGGTTTTATTTATAAGCTGATAGATGTAGGTAGTAATTAAAACATGACTACTACACAGTGGACTCTGGTTCAATTCCCGCTCGCAAATTAACAGAAATGTAGTTAGAAAAAAATAGTATACATGTAAGAAAGATATACGAATAAGTATATTTTTCTTACGTCTACAAAAATTATTTCCTTGAAATTCTTAATAATGAAAATTTATTTGTCAGAATATGGGTGAGTAGGTATACCTACGAAAGAATGTTAAATGCAAAATTAATATTAATTTTATTATACATACACTCTTTATAAAGAGTGTAATAAAATTATAAAATACAAATAAACCCTTAACCCTAATATAAATTTATACATACACTCTTTATAAAGAGTGTAATAAAATTATAAAATACAAATAAACCCTTAACCTTAATATTAATTTTGCATTTAACATTCTTTTGCTAGCTGTCCTTTTGTGTGACAGATGACGTCACAACGCTGTTATTGTGACAAGGTTCCATCGCAATATCATCGTGCGGGGCTAGTACATATAAATACAGAGATAAATACCTTTTTCTGTTTACTATAATATTATTGGAGTTTATTACTTTCACCACTATTATCACAAATACAATTATTTAATTGTAATAAATCATTTTATTTATATTGAAATTATGCGATGAAATTTCTGACATTTCTTTGCCAAACACAACAGATAAAAAAATCGTAGTTTTGACAAGCTTTTTCTAAAATATCCATTTTTTAGTCAACTATTTTGATTATAGTCTGTGCCAAACGCATAGTTTCACCTCTACTTCGTATCGCAACTAATCATCTGCTAACTAACTGTTATGAATAAAGAAAAGTTAAGCATTGATTAAGAGCTAACTAAATGGTTAGCTAAACAGTCGCTAATGAGTGATTAACAAGTTTTTTATGAATAAGACAGTTAGTCTATAAATATTTGTTAGCGGTTTGGGCGACAACCGTAACCGACGAAGCGCGGACAGTCGTCAACCCTAAGACAGTAGGCAATTAAATCGCGGATTGGGTCGGAGATAACCTACTTCCCCTCTTTATTCTATGGTAACGCATCGGCCAGGGTTGTCACAAATAAACAATATTTATGAAATTATTTATTTATTGCAGATCAACATCGATAGCTATATTATATTTAATTAATTTGCTATTTTTACTAAGGGAACAACTCGAGACAGATTTAAGTTATTTAGATGGTATTTTCGTAACCAGCACCCCAATCCACCTCGGAATTGACACCCATATCATATTAATATACATTTAAATTGGCGTCCGCCATCTTGGATTTCAAAAAGGGTGGCTTTTTCGTAACAAGCACACCAATTGTACTCAAAATTGACACTCATATCAAATTATAAAAAAAATGACGTCCGCCATTTTGGATGTCTAAAAGGATGGCTTTTTCGTAACAGGCACCCCAATTATACTCAAAATTGACACTCATTAAATTATAAAACAAACAAATAAAAAAATAAACACGCGTTAGCCCTTAATGATAGATACCGAGCTACGAACATCGTTTTGTTCGCAGCTCGGGTGCGTACCCGCGTCTCGTCCCTCACACCCCGCACAATTGCTCTGTCTAGACGTCTTCGTCGGACGACTGTATGATTTTTAGACTGTGCTATTAGGGTGCGTGCCAGGCATATGATCAGGCGGGATCGTGGTCAATTACTAGTTTATAACAAAATTCTATTTAAAAAAATATTTTAGAGGCTTGTAATGTATATTATTTTGCAGACGGGTAGGCGAAGAGCCATCTAAACCAATACATCTATCAGGCTCTACACACATTATCGACACTATCCTCGGAAAACAGTTCAGGATATCGCCGGAGGCTTTCTTCCAGGTATGATTTTAGTATCTTATGCATGATCGGAAAACAATTTGTATGAAACGTAAACGTAATACTACTGCTGGGATAATCCATTACAAAATTAATCAGGCCAAATTGTATCATGTAAGAACGTATTTGCTCAACGATTGCTTGTTTTTTTTATTTAATCAACACTTTGGAAATTGCATTCTTTAAAAATTAATGTTTCCAGCACATTTAGGATCACATGTGCAGTGGTTTGAAGATGGCACTGAATTCTAGTGAGAGCTTTGTTTATCCAATAACTTATTTAAATAATATCCGGTTTCTTTATTTGTAAAGCCGGAAAAAGAAACTAAAGTACAAGGTCTACTAAGCCTACACATCTTCCACCACACTTACTTCTTCTAAACGGCACGTCATTTCATAGTTTTGCTTCGCTTGTGCACGGTAGAAGGAACTAATAAGAGAATAGAAAGAAAAAACAAACAAAAACAAAATCAATCTATACAAAATTTCAATAAGATATAATGAAAAACCATAAAGTTATGAGATTATTCTAATTGGTTGTCCGAAAAAAATATGGTTAAAGCTTCGCTCGAGCGAGTGAGTGCGGTGCGTTGACCTCTGGCATCAGCTGTTAGCCGCGCGCAAGTACTATGTATGAGTCATACATTTAGTACTTGGCATACAGTGACAAACAATATGATTTATCGTAAGTCGAGTGCGCGCGCTCCGTATCCACACTGCAACAATTTCTAAATGTATTTGGAAAAAATATGAAATGGTGTAAAAATTTATTTATTTATTAGGTCTGCCAACAATTGTTTACACAAAAATGCTTACTCACTAAAACCACTTGTGCTTAAACATACATTGTGCAACAATCACTTATAGGTAGACACCACATGATGATTGAAATCGATTCAGGTGCTTATTTTGAACAAACTGTATTCAGGTTTCGTATAAAGAAAAAATATAAGACAAATACTGTAGATAGTATACGGTGTACTATTACAGCAGCATGACCAAAAACTAACAGGCAAAATACCAAATCTATGTCTTATGTTTGATTTGATTGTAGGTGAACACCGCAGGCGCCGACGTATTGTACCGGAGCGCGATAGAAATGAGTCAAGTGAAGAAAGATTCTACCGTCGTCGATATATGCTGTGGGACTGGTACTATTGGACTGTGCTTTGCTCAGGTAACTGGCTCTATTATCCACGTACGTGTTTTTTTTATTTTAAGTTGTATCCCAAAACCAGCTGTTGTTGCAAGACTTTTTTTACTCGGTGGTAGGCCATAACATCGGCTGCCGGCAGAAGTTACCACCCACCAGACAAAGTCTTGCCGCCAAGCGATTCGTCGTGTTCCGGCATGATGTCTGGTGAAGCCGTACGGAGGACGGGTCTGAGCAGTTGTGTTGCGATGTGTGCCGGGTACGATGCGCCAAATGTTGTTGTGTCGGGGGTTTGGTCGTGGAGGGTCTCCAGATCAATTTCCCTCTGGGTTAAACATTGCATCACCTCGCACAACTGCCGTCTTCCTTCCTATTCACTCAGTTTTTTGACTGAATGGGCTTATTAAACTAGCGCCCTTTACCATCAACGATTGCATCACTGCTTACCATCAGGCGGGATTGCGATCTAGCACTAGGTTATAATTATTAAAAAACAACTTTATCTGTGATCTAAGTTGAAAAGAAGCAATCATTTGCTTACCCAAATCAAACTCTTACTATTTTTTTTTTGTTTATGTTGTAAACTAGTGCTTGACTACGATCCCAGCTGATGGTAAGCAGTGATTAGTGATGCAATCGTTGATGGTAAATCCAGCTAGTTTATTAAGAGCCTATTCACTCTAGCCTTGTAGACACTTAAATTGTAATCAGACGGGCATGCCGCCGCAGGCAAATTTTTCTAGTCTCTCGATGTACGCGGCATAAAAGACGAAGCGATATGCTTCGTCTGGATTGTAGCTGTGTCAATAACGTGAGGGTCGATACTCGCCGTACGACGGGTTCGATGATGGAACGGTGAAGGTGGAATTATGTCATGAATTCCCACGCACACTCCAAAATGCATCCTATAGAATACTGAAAGGTTGGCAACCTACGCCTATGATGCAGGCTTTGGAGATTGTTCTTAACCAAATCTAGGATTGTTCTTATCCAAATTTCATCTATATCCGTACAGTCGTTTTAGCTTGAACGTGTGACAAACAAAATTACTTTTGCATTTATAATATTTGGTTTGGATTACCTTAAATGTTCTTCAAACTAAGCTCGTGGTCTGTAAAGTGGCAAGAATCCGTATTTAATTAAGAATTCAAATAATAGGATTCATCAATCTCTTGGAAAGAACGTAACGTTCTGAACACAGTGTTTTGAGTGTGAACCTAATTTAGCAATATCTGCGAACACCTAGCAAGATAATTTAGGATTTAAAGTAGAACCTGTCCCCTCATTGCAGGACTAAGGTCCGCATTCCAGAAGGAAACTCGAGCATTGATCTCTGTTTAAACATTAGGTACTTAAAACTGGTTTCAACCAATCAAATGGCTTCAAACGAGACTTAAGTAGAGCTTGAGTTTTGAGTGACGTTCTGTAATACGGACCTAAGATCTTCATCCCGCCTTTCTTCATGTCCCTTTTCATATATTACATATATATTTATCGCATACTGAAGAGAATCTGTTTAAAAAGTTTCGCTATAACAAAAATCACTTTTTCAGCATTGCGGCAAAGTATTAGGGTTAGAAATGATAGCAGAAGCCGTAAAGGATGCTAAATCCAATGCAGAGTTAAACAACATAAAGAACTGCGAGTTCTTCACTGGTAAGGCGGAGGACATACTGCCATCAGTCCTCGCTAGGGCTACTGGAGAAGACATCATTGCCATTGTGGACCCACCCAGAGCTGGCTTACGTAAGTTATTTGTTTAATTAAATTTGGTGGATGTAAAGATGCACTCAACGAGGCCGAAACATCATTTAGTGGCCCTGTAGATATTAAGAGGGGACTCTAGTGCCGCGGAATTTGAAAAATAGCTATTTGAAGAAACCTCTCCCTGTAAAGTGCGGACGTGACAGTTGCAGCTCAGGCTGATTTTACCTACAAAAACGTTAACCAAAATACGTTTCGTATTCCACTGTTTTCTTTCCAAAACACGACAGATCTCAATTATTTTTATATCAAAATTTAGAGGAAAAGTATACCTAAGCTTCTATTATTTTATTTCTTGTCAAAAACTTTTCACATTTGTTTGAACATAATTCTTTTGTTATTGAAAACAAATGATAGCGGCACGTATAATCAAGGTGTAAAATTGTAGAAAAAAAAAACAATGCTCTAAAGTTGCAGTTATCCACGAAGAAAACTACGGAATACGTTTGTATAGATAAAGCGCCAGTAGAGTCCCCTCTTAAGTCACTTCTGTTCGACAACCACACCGCACGTACTTGAAATACTCTTTTAGCTTGACTAAATAATCACTATACCCTGTCCATTAGGTTAGCCCTTTTTTGACAGCTGGCTTAGAACATACATATTCTATACATAAAAGTTTGTTGTCTAGGTATACGTAATAGTTGTAAATTTTATAATGCGTAAAAGAAATGGAATGTTTCCTAAAAAATAATTTAATGTCCATCAGATAGAATTATAAAAAATATGCTTATGCTTAGGAAGATATATTGATTTGAAATGTCGCACGACGTCACGCCGTGGTACAAAAATATACCACGTAATTAACCCCCACACCGTAACTTTAATACGCTAAGTATATCTCAGTAGTTTTTGGTAATTTTGACAAAATAAAAAATATGAGACTTAATTATTTTTTTGATTTTCATACCTTGGATACATCCTTAGTGTGGAGGCATGATTTACAGGGTGTAAACACTGACACACATCCTTCGTAGAAAAGGGAGGATCCTCCGACCAGACGAGTGTTATGTCTGGCGGGCACTTGCTCAACAGTTGAAGTTGGGAAGTTGTTTGTATGCTAATTGTACAGTAAACTCTGATGGTGAGATTTAGAATTTGTGTGATGTCAGTATGATGCTTTGTTCCATGAGGCGTTTGTAGGTACCCCTACAGAATAATATTTTTCTTTGTACCATTTGGTAATTTGCTTAATACATAACCATAAATCATATCTCAATAGTACTCATTCCTGCCAAGTCGTGTTACAATGACCATTTCCACACGGGTAAGCCGTACTACAATGAAACTTTTTTTTATGGCTATGGCATCAAAAAATCAACATATGATTATGCCAAGAAGCGCGCGTCTTTGCGGCACGACTAAACATCGCATGTTATTGGGCTGTATGGATGAATTGCCTTTGCCTTTCATTTGTGGGATTATAAAAACTTTGCGCGCCGCGCTAAATTCGCGCCATTATTAACTTTTATCGACATTTATTTCAAGGTCGTAGAAAAAGTTTTGTGTGCCACTGTCGCAAACAGCTATTGTAATACTCGTGCTTATCTATTGTGCCACTCAGCTTCGCTTCGTGGCATAAACTATCGCTCATAGTACGATAGCTGTCATTGCTTGACAGTGGCATAAAGAACTATTGTGGTGTTGCCGCAAACAATTATTTTAATCTGTCAAAAAACGGTTTACTTAATGGACTGGGTATAAACTTGCGAAAAGCAAGTATTTGTAAAGCCAAGCCTTCAGAACGAACTACAGAAGTAATGTTATATATTTATTTATACAAATATACAATTATTACATAAATAAAGTAAGTGGGTAACCCATATTTCGCCCTTTCAAAAACCGAAGATTGAAACGAGGTAATAAAGCTTATTTCGTCTATTTGAGGAAATAACGTAAGTTTATTTCACAAGTTTTATGAAAGCAGTACTAAGTTGTTGGTAACAGTGTTTTAAGTAGAATAAGGATTTTTGACGCAATTTGGGGGGAGGGGGGGGGGTCTCGTAAAACCTTATGATGCGTTACAGGGACGGGAGGGGGGTTCTTTCTTAAAACACGTTACGTAACATTGTTTTTAAAAAATATTATTTATTAAATTAAAACTATACAAAGGGTAAAAAAACTTTTTTACAAAAAAACAACCGACTTCTAAAAACCACTACAAAGTGAAAAATAACTAATTTCGGAAGTCGGTGTCTTTGGTTTTTGTATATTAGTTTTTGACACCGACTTCCGAAATTAGTTATTTTTCACTTTGTAGTGGTTTTTATAAGTTGGTTGTTTTTTTGTAAAAAAGTTTTTATTTTACACTTTTTAGTTGTGAAAAGTAGGTACTATGTATTCAGTTACTTCCGGTCAGACTGGAAGCTGACGCAAATATAGTTGGGAAATGACATAATTTTGTTTACTTTAATTTTTACCCGTAATTTTGAAGAATTCTCTCGACTGCCTGCGGTCTTCATCATCAGATTTACTGCAGACTATTATTTTAACCCAATGGGTGCAAAGTTCTCATCAATATAAATGAATTATAACCAAACACAAAGTAGCTACTGCAAACTGTTGAGGAGTTCCTGGAACTGGCCTTTGTCTTCATCACTGCTCTTATGACAGTCACAACCCATCTAGGTGTAAAGTTCTTATCAATACAAATTAAAGAAGTCCAAACACAAGGTAGCTGCTGTGAATTGTTTAGGAGTTCCTTCGACTGTCTCCTGGCTCCATCATCAGATCTACTCCAGACCTTTATCAAATTGTAGTGCTTTAAAATACTTAACGAAAATACTAAGAAATGCACTCGCCAAAATCGCCCCTACGATTTTTGAAAGTGCCCCTTGATTTCTCTGGTCTTCCATCATCAGACCCTGATGTCCTTATCATGGGACCACGTTGGGAACGTCTTCTTTCCAACAAAAAAAGAATGATCAAAATCGGTTCATAAACGACGAAGTTATGCGCGAACAAACATAAAAAAAAGCATATATACGGTCGAATTGAGTAACCTCCTCCTTTTTGAAGTCGGTTAAAAACTATTACAGACCTTTTTACCACTTTAGGATAAAATTGATCACTTGAGTGTTACGTAATGTTTAGAGAAGGGGAGGGGGGGGTACAGAAAAACGTTACCTACGGTGCGTTACAAGAGGGGAAGGGGGGGGTCAAAAATTGCGTTACGTAATACTTGAACGCTCCCTAGGTTTCAAATCGTACATTCATTGTCTATAATCCTTCGTCTATCTGCCCTAACAGATATGCGTGCCGTAACTCAACTCCGTAACACCCAGAAAGTTAAGCGCTTAGTGTACATCTCATGCAGTCCATCATCAGTTGTAAAGAACTTTGTAGACCTCACCCGTCCATCTTCCAAGACATTGAGAGGAGCACCCTTCTTCCCAGTGAGAGCTGTGCCTGTGGACATGTTCCCGCAGACGAAACATGTCGAGCTGGCTGTACTGTTTGAAAGAGAGGTAAGATAGGTATATAATTTTTACGAGCATATGTAATTTTCTAGACGTAATGGAATGTAAACGGTGGTAGGCCATAACATCGGCTGTCGGCAGAAGTTACCACCCACCAGACAAAGTCTTGCCGCCAAGCGATTCGTCGTGTTCCGGCATGATGTCTGGTGAAGCCGTATGGAGGACGGGTCTGAGCAGTTGTGTTGCGATGTGTGCCGGGTACGATGCGCCAAATGTTGTTGTGTCGGGAGTTTGGTCGTGGAGGGTCTCCACATCAATCTCCCTCTGGCGCAGCATCGTCGGTCGTGTTGTTGGGTTTAACATTGCGCTACCTCGCTCAACTGCCGTCTTCCTTCCTATTCACTAAGTTTTTTAAGTGAATAGGCTTAATAAACTAGCGCGCTTTACCATCAACGATTGCATCACTGCTTACCATCAGGCGGGATTGCAGTGAAGCGCTAGTTTATGATTATTAAAAAAAAATGTCTGCCAAGAAAAGTATGAGCTTCCAGAATCATCGTTTCCTTTCGGAAATACGAATGCTCGATTATTAGATCTAATCCATACTAATATTATAAATCCGAAAGTAACTCTGTCTGTCGGTCTGTCTGTCTGTCTGTCTGTCTGTCTGTTACGCTTTCCCGCTTTAACCTCTCAACCGATTTTGATGAAATTTGGCACAGACAATCTCTAGACCCTGAGAAAGAACATAGGCTACCTTTTATCCCGGAAAAATTTGATATTCCCGAGGGAAATCTAAAAAGCGCGATATAACCGAATTCCACGCGGGCGAAGCCGCGGGCGGAAAGCTAGTATATTATATAGAGTTGGCATTCATGGATGTACTTGCCTATTTTATGTTACAAAACTATAAATTAGCAACTCTATGTAATTCTTAAAATTTCTGAGTGACTGATGCTGAACTACGAATGGATTAGGTAAGCCGACAGAAAGTAAACTTGCAATGAGCAATGATAAATTCACTACTAAAAGACACGGCATTCCAAAAAAGAAGGTTTTTTTGCCTCGGTGGTATTTACTCTATGTTCGCGCTAATTCTAAAACACGAAGTGCAAAACTTGACTATAGATTCAATCACGTACATATAATTATAATAATAATAAGAAAACAATAATTTCAAGTTATACTGGGATAGGACCATAATCACAGATAAAACCATATACAACAACAGACCAGACATAACTATGGTAGATAAAGAAAATAAATTAGCGTACATAATAGACATAGCTGTATGCAACATCCATAATCTTACTAGCACACACACTGAAAAAATTGCAAAATACACAGATTTATCCATAGAGCTTAAAACGCAGTGGAACATCACCCACACCAAAACTATCCCCATTATAATATCCAGCACAGGAGTCATCCCAAAAACCCTACACAATAGCCTTAACACATTAAACATTAGCCCGTCTACTTATCTTCTACTACAAAAAGCAGTTATTCTTAACACATGCAGATTAACCCGAAAATTTTTAAATACTTAATTAATACAATCTTATTTTACTTAAAAGCACTTGGCTTCGGCCCGTGCCAAATTGGACCCACACACAGATGTGAGATATTTAAAAAAAAATAACGAGGAATAATAATAATAAGATTGTAAAACAGTTTCTAACTTATCGATTAAGCTCTTGTAATATTTTTTTAATACAATATTCTTTATATTTCGCAGAATTCGGCAGATGCAGTAGAAGAGAAATCTGCAAAATCTGAAGAAACGAAAGTGCAAAGTGACGGGATTAACGAGGTTGTGGGGGTGTGTGGTTGTTGTGTGTGTGTGTGTGTGTGGTTGTGGTTGTGTGTGTGGTTGTGATTGTAAAACAGTTTCTAACTTATCGATTAAGCTCTTGTAATATTTTTTTAATACAATATTCTTTATATTTCGCAGAAATCGGCAGATGCAGTAGAAGAGAAATCTGCAAAATCTGAAGAAACGAAAGTGCAAAGTGACGGGATTAACGAGGTTGTGAATGACATAGATATGAAACAAAATAATGATACCAATGTAGCATAGCGTATTATGTATTAAACATTTGATTTTCATTAATTTTTTGTTTCATTTTCATTCTCCTTTACATCTTCAATGTTATGGCTATTTTCGTTTGAACCTAGAATTCAGAAACTTACAAAAGTCTTCTATTGGTATTATTTGTAGAACGTATTCGCTTGTGGATGGAATTGACTGGTGAAAATCGTCATGTAAGGAAAAAGAGTTAGGTCCCTCCTTGTAACTTTTTCTCTCTGTGTCTTTTCTATTATACAGAGTGTATCGTAATGCAAACTACGCGAAAAGGCTAGACCGCATGCGACTAATAAAATTATAATAGTCATTTATGTCATTAATGAGCGGTTACAGAATTCACAGTGTTTAAAAAAAGTGTCGGCTCGGCCTTTGAACGTTGCAAGCGTGCCGCCGTGCGGGTTTGTAGGTATGACGTTGATCCCTGATGTGAACTCTTTTAAATCAGCTGATAGGATAGTTTTTCGAGTTTTGTTCATTGCACTTTTTTGTGTAATTAGCAAATTAATTACATTTTACTTTAAAATCTTATTGGGTTATAAAAGTATAGCAATTATGAAATGTCTAAAGTGAAAAACGACTGCATATTTTTTTTTAAATCAATAAAAGCCGATGAAAAAATACGCCACTGGTGCGTTCAGAATCATATACATGTACTCGTTTGTGCGTCTATGTTAGATACATCCTTTATACTAGTGTGTGTCTTCGCTCCTGACGGGTGCCCCACCCGTCAACCAACTGCACACGTTTTCACAGAGACAGGAAAAACTTTTAGAAATATGTACTTATATTATACGTTAATACATAGTATAAAACAAAGTCGCTTTCGCTGTATGTCCGTATGTATGCTTAGATCTTTAAAACTACGCAACGGATTTTGACGCGGTTTTTTTTAATAGATAGAGTGATTCTTAAGGAAGGTTTAGACTACCTTTTATCCCGGAAAAAATTGATATTCCCGAGGGAAATCCAAAAAGCGCGATATAACCGAACTCTACGCGGGCGAAGCCGCGGGCGGAAAGCTAGTATTATATAAACTAAGAATGAGTACATCTTTTTTATTTATTTAATCTTTCGCACATAAATAAAAAAAAATATATGGACGGACAAGTCACACAGATTGAGCTAGCCCCAAAGTAAATTCGAGACTTGTGTTGTGGGATACTAACTCAACGATACTATATTTATTATAGATACATAAATAGATAAACATCCAAGACCCAGGCCAATCAGAAAAAGATCGTTTTCCATCATGACCTGGCCGGGGATCGAACCCGGGGCTTCCATGTCGCAGGCAGGCGTGTTGACCGCTGCGCCACGTAGGACGACAAAATGAATAGTAATTAGTATTCATGAATTGTACAGAGGCGGATTTAATGTCTTAGGCATTCTCTACCAGTCAACCACAGGTGGTGAAGTGATTAGATGACAGGTTCTTCAGTTGAAAAATTAACTGTAATCAGCTGTTCGCTTAGGCTGGGGATAGCCTGAAATACGGGTTTTCATTAACCTAGCTAGATACGTAGATATTAAAAAAAAAAGTGTATAATAAACTAGTTTTTATATAAGTATTTAAGATTATCTGTAGAAAACTTGGTACTACCACAGTCTTAAAATCATACAGTCGTCCAACGAAGACGTTGCGTCTAGCCAGAGCAATCGTACGGAGTGTGAGGGACGAGACGCGGGTAAGCGGCACCCGAGCTGCGAACAAAACGATGTTCGTAGCTCGGTATCTATCATTAAGGTCTAACGAAATGAAATGAAATCATTCTATAAAATAAAATATATAAATAATAAATTAAGTTAAAAAGCCATCCTTTTTGACATCCAAAATGGCGGACGTAATTTTTTTATAATTTGATATGAGTGTCAATTTTGAGTATAATTGGGGTGCTTGATACGAAAAAGCCACCTTTTTTGAAATCCAAGATGACGGACGCCAATTTAAATGTAAGTATGTTAATATGATATGGTTGTTAATTCCGAGGTGGATTGGGGTGCTGGTTACGAAAATGCCATCTAAATAACTTAATCTGTCTCAAGTTGTTCCCTTAGTAAAAATAGCAAATTAATTAAATATAATACAGCTATCGATATTGATCTGCAATAAATAAATAATTTCATAAATATTGTTTATTTGTGACAACCCTGGCCGATGCGTTACTGTCTAGACGATGTCGGCATTTTACACGAGATCAAAGACGTCGACCTACTGTATGATTTTTATACTGTCGTAGGTACTACTAAGTATTTATGAGGCTGTAAATGTACAGACGACAGCACATCAAACTGCTACAATCTGTCAGATTTCCGTATTAGATTTTCAACTTTATCTTTAAAGCATTAAGGCTTAAGGTTGATTGCGAATATCTGACAGTTTGGGGTAGCTTGACCTGCTGTCGTCACTCGTCAGTACTACATTGTAAAAGGACCTAAATAAAAATTGGTTGTGCCAGGCAAGGCAACTTCAAGTTTCTACGGTCAAATAAATGTCGCAAAGCGCTTTGTCTGCGGATCATTTAATATATACCTACTGCAAGTGTTTACCTAGATATTATACGTTATGGACAATGAACAAATTTCAATGATAACGATAGACTAAACCGTATATGTATGTACGTTCCATAGGTTCGGGTCGGGTATGGAACTCAGGAAAAATCTTAACAGCGCGAAGTAATGCAAACTACAGCGCCATCTCTCGGGTAATGGGTTACTAATTTAAACAAAGTAGACGTAATAAGTAATGTTGGATAGCGGGAACCATGGACGGGAATCAATTATAAAATTCTTTTTTTATTTGAAAGAAAATATGTTCAGGATAATGTTCTATGTTTCTGGTTTGGTTTCCGCACTCAGTCCCTCCAGTGGCCCATTGTGCGTGCGACCATCGTTCAGGATAATAAAACATGTACCTAAAGTTACATAAAAATATGCTTTGATATTATTTCGTACAATTTTTTTCAAAAACTTTTGGACCTTTATGGGTTTAAAATAATTTTCCTGGAAAATCTTTATACAGTTCTACTACGCTGATAGTTCAAAAGTTAAAAGGCATTTTTTTTACTTTTGGAGCGACCAAAAGAAAACTGTCTAAAGATTTTCTAGGAAAATTATTTCAAACCCTTTAGGTCAAAAAGTTTTTTTTTACTTTTGGAGCGATTAATTCCGAAAATATTAAAATTATTAAAAAAGTAAACCACTATTTATTTCTAAATGCCTATCCAATAATATATAAATACCAGCCCGTGTCATGATAGTCCGTCCCGCCTTGATATGAATGGACTTCTTGTGGATGCTGGAGACGGCTTCGTCTACCAGGAACTAGCCAATCACTTAATCTTCGAGGATCCGGATGAAATCCAAACCGAGACTCATCAGAAAAAAGCACCATGGACCAATGCTCATCACTTCATGAGAAAAATGGAGAAGCGATTACTGTCTCCTTAGATGTCTCGAAGGCCTTCGACCGGGAATGGCACGCTGGCCTTTTGAGTGAGCTTCCAGCGTACGGCATTTTTCCTGGCCGCTCATCGGAGCCCATGTCGACTAATTCTATATAACAGCCGGTGTTCCTCAGAGGTGTGTTCTGTCTGCATTCTGCAACTTTATTCCTGCTGCATATTAACGATCGATCTGCTGATGCCTAGTATCTATGGGTATACAGATGATAGCACAATTGTGAAGAGATACCTCCCGGTTAGTAGGTAAGGAAGCAATCTGTTATGAAAGAGAGGCTATAGAAGAGCGTACGAATATTGCACTACCAACCGTCTCTGAATGGGGTGAAGCCAATCTTGTGGCATTCAACGCCGCCAAAACACAAGCGTGTCTATTGGCCGCCAAAAGGAGCCCGTTCACCTTGGCTCCTACTTTTCGGAATGTATCTTTGGAGTGCTCCGACCGCCTTCAGCTTTTTGGAGATGAGATTTCCTCGAACCTAAACTTTCAGTGGTTCATTGAGTCCAAAGCCAAAGGCTACCAGGAAACTTGGCGTTATTGCAAAGGTCCGGCGGTACTTAGACGTTTTCGTATGGATACATGAATGCATTGAAATACCGCAATGAGATAGTGGAACCTATGATTATCCCACACAGGGTACAAATCGGTCAGGAGTTCCAACTCATGCACGATAATGTCCGTGTCCGTGCCCGTACGGCTGAGCTGATATCAACTGTGCTTAGGGAACATGAAGTCAGGGTTATTGACTGGCCTGCTCAGTTTCCCGACATGAATCCCATGCTCCAGCTCTTCATTGTAACATGTCCCATGCGTTGAACACGCACGAACAAGCTAATGTTAATTTTTTTCCAACTGTGATTACAGACGAACAACTTTTCCTGCGCTTGAAAAGAACATGGACCTGATGCCGCAGCTCGATTTGGATAATTTAATTATGAGGGGAGATAATATTGATTACTAAATTTGATTAAATGCCTTTTTGTTATTTATGACTATGTAAAAAGATAAGTGAGTTATGCAAAAAGTATAAATTACACCCAAAAATCGTCGTGGTGGCCAAAGTGAATAAAACACCAGCCTCTCAAGTATGAGTGTGCGGGTTCGATTCCAGATCAGGTAAGTATCAATGTAACTTATCAACGTTATATGTACTTTTAAGTATATCTTGGACACCAATCACTGATTAAAAGGTGAAGGAAAAAATCTTGAGGAAACCTGGCCTTTAAAGTCTAAAATCGCCAACCCGCATTGAGCAAGCGTGGTGATTACGCTCTACTTATCCTTCTCTGTAGGAGAGGAGACGCATCTATTTTTATAATTATTTTGGAAGCACAAACTATAAAATAAACTTAAATTTCATATTAAGGTATAATATTGTTTTAACAAAATATTTACGGGATTTTGTAAAATATTGTAAATATGAAATATCCCTAGGCATTGTCGATGTGCTTACCAACTACTTATGACTACTTAATATAAAAAAGCAGTGCTATTCAACTTCCGCCCTGCTGTAAGAGCTGGTGGTAAGCCCCCCAGTTCAAAGGCGACCTTTCTGTATACCTATTCCTGTTGATCGGTTCCGGGGCATAAGCGTGAAAAAGTAAACTCACAGTTACTTTAATAGTACTCTTTAATAGTATGGACTTACCAAAGCACAAATTATTTAGTCAATCCAATCACTAATTCTAAATTCATTAACTTCGAAGCACCCAGATTCCAAATAATTCCTAACCACAGTTTTCACCATAGCCTAGCTATCCATAATTAAATAAAACGTTAATCTCGCGTCCTCGTCTCGGTCGGGCGGTATTCCTGCAAGAATTTAATATAACGCCAACCTCGCCGGGTGCATTCCATTGTCGAAACGATGAGAACATTTCAATAAGTATTCCTATTTATAAATATAATATGGATCCTCTGTGCATATTGTCACGTACTAGATGTTCAGTTTGACTAGTTCAAACACCCGAATTGGTCTAAGATAATAAATTTACCTATTTTTAAGCCACATAATATGTGAAATAGGATAGTAGGGAGGGAGATGAAGGATGAATTGACTGTGTGGAAATGCGAAAGAGAAGAGAATGAGTGATAGCGTGAAGGTTGACAGTGGAGAATGGAAGAAGCAAATTTTGCCACAATTGATTTATGGTAAGGTCAGGAAAATAATATTGATAAAACGTGAAACTCGTGTGGTACCGGGTATAGAATAGCACAAACCCATATCCTCCCGTGGGTGTCGTAAGAGCCGACTAAGGAAACTCTCACCAGGGAAGCGGGCAGCAGCGCTTCTCTTGTGGTATAACAAATTACTGCGATCCCCAACCCGCCTGCCAAAAGTGAGGATTATCGCAAACCAGCTGCTCATCCAGAGCGGGAGAGGCATTGGATGATTTCCTGACACCCACGGGAGGACCGTGGGTGTTGTAAGAGGCGACTAAGGTAACTCTCACCAGGGAAGCGGGTAGCAGAGATTCTTCTTGTGGAGTAACAAATTACTGCGATCCCCAACCCGCCTACCAAGTGTGGGGAATATGGCAATACCCCCCAATGGAATGAAAGCCTTGGGGGAGGCCTCTGTCCAATAGTGGACCTCTATAGTCTGAGAAGAAGAAGAAGAAATGTGAAACACGATGGGAAGATAACATATCACAATTAGCTGCCGATAAATTCTGTTAAACACCGTTAAAAGTTGTGGTAGGTGGTGGGCCATCGCAGCGGGCCTCGAGGAAGGGCGAATAACGCCCTCTTCCGCCCCCCATGAATGGGTCCAGGGGCGAGAGACATGGGGAAGTCCCCGCCCCCTGTTTGTTGGACCCCGAGGCGGAGGTGCGCGCTAGTTTCGGTGCGCGCCTCTGAGGCGATGCACGGGGTAGTTTAACACCCCACTACCCCGTGCAGGAGACGAGGCACGGACAGACCGGGCCAGCACGAGAGTGTGGGGCCGTGGAAGAATCGTGATAGAAGAAGCACCGGGGTGGTTTTAGTCAGTAAAAGTCTGACAGACCCCGTCGCCCATCCCAGGGCGGCGGACATTCTATGAGGATTTCCAACCCGAAAAAAAAAAAGGTGGTAGGCCATAACATCGGCTGTCGGAAGAAGTTACCACCCACCAGACAAAGTCTTGCCGCCAAGCGATTCGTCGTGTTCCGGCATAAGTCTGGTGAAGCCGTACGGAGGACGGGTCTGAGCAGTTGTGTTGCGATGTGTAGCGGGTACGATGCGCCAAATGTTGCTGTGTCGGAAGTTTGGTCGTGGAGAGTCTCCAGGTCCTTCCCCCTCTAGCGCAGCATCGTTTGATCGTGTGGTTTAACATTGCATCACCTCGCTCAACTGCCGTCATCCTTCCTATTCCTTAGTTTTTCACCACCAAACCAAATGGATTCTATCTCTTCTGTGCTTCTGATAGAGCAGGGAGATAACGCACTGAGTCTAATTGTAAAACATCACATCACACAAAAGTAAAAAAAAATAAGTAAAAAACACAGAAATGTGTTTTTACTTACTGTTACTGTTCCTCTACATTATCCCACTGCAGAGTAAAGCTTCCAGCTCTTTGGATCGTAGAAAATCTTATTTTATTTACTTACTTAATAATAAAAAAACACTTGTCTCCACGTTTGTACAAAACCTTTCGCTTGTTCCCCTCGACTGTACCACAGCCGACATACCGACTCTTCCCTCAAATAAGTCCGCATAGCTATATATCCTCAAACATAGCCGGGAGCCTCAAGTCACCCCTTATTATCTCCCTGGCTGCGGACCGGAGCAGACCAGTCCAAGAGTGTTGTACTAAGAAATGTTCTAGTGATTCAAAATGGCTCTAAAACGTATACTTACGATATTATCGCTGTTTGTGTGTTCACATTTTACATACACTATCAATAAGAGTGGAGGTAAGTACTTACCTAGCTTGTATTTCTGATGTTACTGTCTTAGCGCGGTTAGCAAGGGCCAGAGGTACTATAAACTGTAACCATAAATTGAACATGATCCGTATTCCAGAAGGAAACTCAAGCATTGATCTCTGTTTAAACATTACTTAAAACTAGTTTCAACCAAACAAATGGCTTGTAACGAGACTTAAGTAGAGTTTGAGTGACGTTCTGTAATACGGACCTTAGATTCTAGAACGTTTGTAGAACTTTTCCTTCCGTTATTAAAAAATTGTCGTAGAGAAGTCGTGCTGGCCTAGTGGTTAAAACACCAGCCTCTCAAGCACGAGTGTGCGGATTCGATTCCAGGTCAGGCAAGTACCAATGTAACTTTTCTGAGTTAAATGTATGTACCTTTTAAGTAGGTTTATCTTAGACACCAATGACTGATTACAAGGTGAAGGAAAATATCTTGAGGAAACCTGGAACCTTTAAGTCTGAAATCGCCAACCCGCATTGAGCAAGCGTGGTGATTACGCTCAATCCTTTTCTGTGTGAGAAGAGACCTGGGCCTGTAGCCAATGTAACATCGCTTCGCTATGAAGCGATGTTACATTGGCTACAGGCTCTGTGCCCAGCATTGGAACGATAAAAAGGTTGATGATGAAGATTAAAAAAATGTTCACACATACGTGCAACACCTACGCCTATACACGACGATCAAAATGTGTGTTGAACAGCAACCATTTTCTAATATCTACCCAAAAACTTCAACGGTCGGAATAAGTACAGACGGCAGCACATCAAGCTACTATAATATGTGAAATTTCTTTATTAGATTATCACCTTTATCGCTAAAGCATTACGGCTCAGGGTTGATTGGGAATATTTGACAGTTTGGTGAAGCTTGATCTGCTGTCGTCTGTACCTCTTCATCATCAACCTTTTTATCGTCCCACTGCTGGGTACAGGTCTCCTCTCGTACAGAGAAGGATTGTGCGTAATCATCACACTTGCTCAATGCGGGTTGGCAATTTCAGACTTAAACTCCAGGTTTTCTCAAAATGTTTTCCTTCACCTTTTTAATCAGTCTTTGGTGTCCAAGATATACTTAGAAATACATATAACTTAGAAAAGTTACATTAGTACTTGCCTGACCTGGAATCGAACCCGCACACTCATACTTTAGAGGCCGGTGTTTTAACCACTAGGCCACCACGACTATTTAAAACCTACCTTAGGTTATATAAAAAAAAAATATATACCATTTAGGTATATATTATTTTTCTACATAGGTAAGTTACACACAGTAAAATAGTCGACATAATACGAGATTACTGTTTTTAGTTTCTGTTTTCGCTTACACTGTTAGTGAATACAAAGCGGCGTATCTATCCTAGTACGCGACAGCAAAGACAGGGTTATCTTTTTTATTATTATTAAACTGATTTTCAAAACCTGTAAGTATGTATTTTGATTTTGATTTTTTCAACAGACCAAAGAATAGCTGAATCTGAATCAGTGCTGGACCCAAACGGCGCATTCTTACTAAAATGGCGAATTGATTATTCAATCCGGAAAATTCAGTTTCAATTAGTAATAACAGATAAAGCTCCAACATTCCACTGGTTCGCTCTAGGATTCTCTGACAGAGGAAATTTGAATAACTCTGATATCTGCCTATTTTGGACTGATTATAAAAGAAAACATCACTTTGAGGTACCTAATTAAATTATTATTTTTATTTAATTTTAATCTGCTTAGTATGTACAAATTGAAATACTACAAGAAATCATTTCCATATCGAAGGTGGGTTTACACACATTTAACAAACTGATATAGGTACACAAACAACCCTGCCATACTTGTAGGTCATACAAATAATAGATCCAAGCGGGAATCAAACCGGCGACACTCAGCGCAGTAATCAATCGCTAAACCACTAAGCCGTGCCCTTGGTATAAGTTTAAGTATACCTGTCTGTCACACGTTGTATATTAATAACATTTATCTGCCAGGGAAGTGAATGGGGAATTATCCTGAAGTAGCAAAGCAGTGTAGGTTACAGGCCATTTCAGAGAGAGATAGAGAGAGAGAGTTTAACCGGATCTTTATAGTTACTTTAGATAAATTTTAACTTATTAAATGTTCGGAGATTCTGCCTTCCCCGTGGAAAGAAGGTGTGGAATTATGTATGATTTTATAACTTTAATGTCGTAGGATATGTATGCGGACCATGAAGGGAAATTATTGCGGGACGCTAAACAGGACTGCGATTCGTTCTATATAGATGCTGAAACTGAAAGCTTGGTGTTTGAGAGGTTCTTCGACACCTGTGATGATGATGACTATATCATTGAGGTAAGGTTCGACCAATTGAACGTACCTACATAGCTGTACCTGGATTCATTGAAATATTCATGAATCCCCCTCGCTGAATGTTGGTATGGATATTATATTTATTTTATGATAAATTACGGTTTCGCTTTTAAAACAATTAGTAAAATATAAGACCAGCCAGGATCTTTTTCTTTTATCCATACTAATATTATAAATGCGAAAGTAACTCTGTCTGTCTGTCGGTCTGTCTGTCTGTCTGTCTGTCTGTCTGTCTGTCTGTCTGTCTGTCTGTCTGTTACGCTTTCCCGCTTAAACCTCTCAACCGATTTTGATGAAATTTGGCACAGACAATCTTTAGACCCTGAGAAAGAACATAGGCTACATTTTATCCCGGAAAAATTTGATATTCCCGAGGGAAATCTAAAAAGCGCGATATAACCGAACTCCACGCGTGCGAAGCCGCGGGCGGAAAGCTAGTAATTAATAAGGATAGCCGCCCACAAGCAGGAGGCAACTAAGTTTAGTTGCCTAGCAAACTTTTTAGTATCTGTGGCTGTCTCCCCTATGAGCTTTGAACGATGTAGCCGCGGAAGTGACAGCAACGTCAGCAACGATACTTGCATTGCTGATTTTTCGGTTGAGCGACAACTGGCTAGCCGGAACCTTTTTAATCATCGTGCATGCGGTTGCATTGTACGTCCAAAGTTCCAAACTACAAACTCGCGAACAAACAGCCACCCTATCGCGTCACTTCATGCGCGAACTTTCATACAAATTCGTAGACTTCATATAAAATACAAATTAGTTGGGAAGACAAAAGTTGTTCGTAGGTGCCATCCCTAATGTTACTAAACCATTAGGGATGGCGCCCCTACTATGTGAGGGAAATCAGCAACAATAAACATATGCAATCCTTCATAATATGCTGAAAATATAAAATTATTACATTTGCAGGAAGGCACAGTCCACGTAGTCTGGGCTCATGGCAACGACAAACTATTCTCATCCAAAGGTCTCTGCTTAACCTGTACCCCGGCTCAAGATCATGGCTTCATCAGAGTTCGCCTGTTCACTCCCATAGGAAACCAGAGAGCTGCTGACGCGTACCAATTACGAGTAACTAACGAGAACTTGAAAGTACCAGGTGACGACACCACATATTGGTGCCACGTGGTCAAACTCCCTCATTTCATTACGAAGACGGTCCATCATATTATTGAGGTAAGGAAGTAGAGGTATGATTAAATTTATTGAGACCACATAAACGTTTTCATTATTTACGCGATGTGAAAGCCAGTAAAATGTCCGCTGCCACTTTACCTACAGACGACCCGCCCATTATGTCTGTGGAATTTTCCCAAAAATAATGTCTACTTTACTTCTAATCAGTGTAATCCAGACTCATTGTATTATAGTAGGTAAGTCAGTGTGATTCCACAAATTGGACTGTCATTGTGGTGAAACTCATTAGACATCTGTTTTTCAATATAGATTAGTTCCTTCAGAAAACTGCTAAACAGTAAACATACTAATGATGGTATAACGTATTCTAGTTCGAATCCACAATCACAAAAGGCAACGAAGGCTTGGTCCATCACATGGAAGTGTTCCACTGTGATGCCGATCCCAAAAAGGAGATACCACTGTATGAAGGGAACTGTTTCTCTCCAAACCGACCTGAAATTACCAAAACATGTTCGAAGGTAAGATATTCTTAACTTATCACAATCAACTGATGTTCCCACTGCTCGGACTTAGACAACCTCCTGGCGAGAGGGATTGCGCCATACCTTGGAGGCTTGGAGGATTTCGAACCTACGATCTACAACTCGTAAGTCACGGCCGTCACAACTTCGCAAACCGATTCCCTTCCCTAATTATTGGCAGCAAAATTTTTTATGAAGTAATCCCAAAAAAAGAAGATATTTTGGAAATAATTGCTTTAGGAAACAGATAATCCTTTTATCTGTTCTGTTCTGTTGCCTACGATCTATGAGGCATAAAGAGTGATGCAGAGACAAAATTACGTTGATGTGTTTTAGGTAAAAGCAGCGTGGGCGATGGGGGCTCCTCCATTCATATACCCAAAGGAAGCGGGCTTACCTCTTGGAGGACCAAATGCAAACAAATACATAATGCTGGAAGTACACTACAATAATCCAGAAATGAAATCTGGTGGGTATTCACCTGTGGTTAACATACAATGAAATTATGTGGTAATATTAATTTAATTAATAATTAACATTAATCCACATTAACACTAATTAATCTATTTGGTCTTAGCAGGTTGTGTCACTCATCTCGGTTTCCAGTCCAAACGGATGTAGTAAACATGTTAGCTGTTACAGAGAAATAGTGCAATTTAATTAATAACAAATATCCCCTCAACCATTTGTCGCGAAGTATGAATTTTTTTACAGACGACGGCACATCAAGCTACTACAATCTGTCAAAGGAGAATGCCCGTTTTGTTAGGAGATTTGGGCCCCCAGAAAAAATTTGCGTGCCATGGTGGTTTTAACTTTATTTTGAAGAACTACAATTACCTTTTCAGATCCTGAAAACAATTTATAACTTTTCACCCTAGTTTCCGAGAATTATTGAATTTTTTCTGATGAAGAAATTGAGGTTATTAAACAATATTTTTTCAAAAACATTTTACATTAAAACAATAAAATATCTTTAGTATTAATATTGATTCCCAAATGAAATAAAAACATTAGATATCATCTTTTCTTGCTAAATAATATATTAAACTGTTTACCTTGCAGTCAGCGGAAGTAGGTTTTGCTGGCACCAGTAGAAATATATATACTTAGGGCTAAATTGGTTGGAGGAGCATGTGGCTACGTTACAACAGCCACAAGGAGATATCTTAAGTTAAGCTACTTGTTCAGATTGCACATGGGTGACCATCCATTACAAACTTCACCTGGATGGCTGCTAGTACATTCAAACTGTTGATACTGGGTGCATTATTTATACTTGTTACGAGTAGCTAGAATCCCGCAAGTGTGACAACCTCTTACCAGGAGGTAACATGTTATAACCCAGTGTATCAGGTGTGGAGGTCAGATGGGCAGTCACTCTTTGAGCAATACTGTATTCAGCTGCATCGGTTAGACTAAAAGCCGACCCCAAGATAGTTGGCAAAATGCTAGGTACCTAGTATACATATACGTGTATGTATGCCATATAGGACAGCATCTCCTGCAAGCGACAAAGTAAAATCACTGCCCTGCTACTTAGTAAGATCGCTGTGCCATCCATGATTAGCTGTAGTTTATTTAGAAAGGGCTTAATTATAAAGGAGTTTAAAATATAGTAAATGCTATACAGTAGTTTAATAAGAAAAAAAAACAACCAATTAAAATAATAGACATTTATTCTTCAAGGAATATATTGTCTAGAAATTGTGCTGGAGCGCTTATATCATTAAAACGACTTATTCCTAACGATTTAACGATTTATTCCTAAATATCGAGGAACAAACTGTTCATTTAAACAATTTCTCACAATGTTAATTTTTTTTCCAATGTGGATCTTGGCATTTTAAAAAGAGTTGATAGTCTTTGATTACTGTCACCTGTTCTGAGTTTTACTAAAAATATACTGAGAGCAACAGAAGGATTTGGAAAGTGATTGTATAACAAAGGATTACAATTTAAAAGTTCATTGAACTGCTCTGCAGTAAGTCCTAACCAATAATGGCATAAATGAGAATCCATTGAGTTTATGTCATTAAAGTCTAACTGTCTCTCAGTTGCTTCTTCAAGAGTGTGTTGGCTACTGCCAGCAACGGGTTGCCTCTGGACTTGTCTTGATGCAGCCGCCCAACAAGGAAGACAAACTCGTTCCAAATGCAACACCTAAAAACAAAAATATTATATTTAGATACTTGATATTCATTAATATTTCATTAGTTCAACACACATACATACGCATTCATACATTAAGTTTAAATAAATAAATATGAATAAACACTTACGTGATGTGCTGGTGTCCATCTTAGTATAACATTCCTTTGAGGACAATCTTGACTGACTCTATGAGTTCTACGACTTGCTATTGACAAGCCACATGCATAGCATATGTTTAGGTGTCCAAGAGCAGGGGATACAAGTGACAGATTTGTGTTAGATGCTGTCTGGTTTTGTAATAATACAAAACATTCCACACACAGGATGTCATCAGACGATATCTGTAAAAAATGACAAAATAAAATGTAAGTTAGTTTAGATAGTTAACTAATGAAGTCATATAAAATACATACAAAGATTATTTGAATTCAATTTATTACCTCGAATCGATTTTGGTAAATAACTAATTGTAAAGATTTGAAAACAATTTGAATGACGTATTGATTTGACAGATAAATCATAGCCTCGCGTTCCGAATAGATGTTACCAGGTTAAATATTTTGTTAATCGATTTCCTAAATCGATTTTTTATAAATAATATCATTTACTAATTGTTGTGTTCCATGTATGGCGTAACCGTTTTATAGATATAGTTTAGTGGTGACTTTTGTTAGTGTTGATATTTGATTGTTTATGCAATAGTTGTAAACAGTTTTTCTTTCTTCTTTTCTTGTTTACTATTTACGAGTGCATACTTAAGATATACTTGTGCATTATGATATAAAAGAAAAATGTTATTTTGCAACCTAATTCTTCGCTACAAGACAGAGACCGCCCACATTTTTTTTATGTGAAAAGTCTTGGTTTGACCATCAAGGGCGGATCCAGCTCCGACGCCAAGGGTGGGGGGGGGCAAAACATAACATAATTGTTTTTCGGTGAGCTAAAATCATCTAAGTGACAACCCCTGCCTTTGGGTGGATTGGAAAATAATGTCAGACTTTTACTGACTATTGTAACTTCATCTAAGCACTTTTAGTGACCTGAATAGAAATATATTTTATCGTTATTTTCAATAGATCACCTCGTTCATTTAAATAAGATAGTCTGTCGTCTACCTGGCAACATTCAGGTTAAGTTATAATGGCGGAACTAGCTTAGATTCAATAAAATAAATATTAATTTTGTTTTTCAATGCTATGGTACAAGAAATTCTGAAAAAAAAATAGTTAGTTTTATAAAATTACGACTTGATTTTTAATAAGAAAATATTCTTGACACTCTATCACAAATTAGGGGCCCATCGGGTGGCATTCTCCTTTCTTTTCATCCCACCATCTCGGAAAGAGTATTTTTAATCTTCAATATCTGACTGGAAAAGCCGTTTTTATTCTCTAGAGGATAAAGTAAATTGAATTTAGAACATCGTGTGCACTAAGTTTGTAAATTAAAAAACATTACACCTTCTTTTTTTTTTTTTTTAAATTTTATAAACCAGCGCTTGACCGCAATCCTGCCTGATGGTAAGCAGTGACGCAATCGTTGATGGTAAAGCGCACTAGTTTATTAAGAGCCTATTCACTCTAGCCTTGAAGACACTCAAATTGTAGTCCGACGGAAACACCGCCGCGGGCAAATTGTTCCAGTCCCTCGATGTACGCGGTATAAAGGAGGAGGCGAAACGCTTCGTCCAGATCGTAGTGGTGTTAACAACGTAAGGGTGGAAACCAGCCGTACGACGGGTCGTCCGCCGGTGGAACGGAGATGGGGGAATTAAATCATGCAATTCCCTCGCACACTCCCCGAAATGCATCCTATAGAACACCGAAAGGCTGGCTACTCTACGCCTGTGCTCTAGGCTTTGGAGACCAACTCGAGTTAGATCAGGGTCACCAATCAGCCTCTTTGCACGTCTCTCCACTGAATCCAAAGTGGCCAGGTGACACTTGGCAGCACCAGCCCAAATGTGGCTGCAGTACTCCACACACGAACGGACCTGTGCTTTGTATAACATTAGAAGCTGCCCAGGTGTGAAGTACTGCCGGACCTTTGCGATAACGCCAAGTTTCCTGGCAGCCACCTTGGCCTTGGACTCAATGAACCGCCCAAAGTTAAGGTTCGAGGAAATCTCAACTCCCAAAAGCTGAAGGCGGTCGGAACACTCCAAGGACACATTCCGAAAAGTAGGAGCCAAGGTGAACGGGCTCCTTTTGGCGGTGAAAAGACACGCCTGTGTTTTGGCGGCATTGAATGCTACAAGATTGGCATTGCCCCATTCGGAGACTGCCTGCAGTGCAACACTCGTTCGCTCAACCATGGCCTCTCTTTCGGACCGGATTGATTCCCTACTAGCCCGAGCATCCGGCAGGTATCTCTCTACAACTGTGCTGTCATCTGCATACCCATAGATACCGGGCATCAGCAGATCGTTAATATGCAGCAGGAACAGAGTTGCAGAGAGAACAGACCCCTGAGGAACACCGGCATTAGTTGACATGGGCTCAGAAGAGCATCCGTCGACAACAACTCGGAGGGACCGTTCAGTCAGGAAATCTTTTACCCAGCCAGTCAGGCTAGGGGAAATGCCGTACGCTGGAAGCTTACTCAAAAGGCCAGCGTGCCTATTTACTGTTACCTCTATGGTGCCGAATATATCATACAACTTTTTTTTAATTTGTTAAAAACTCAGACTCGGAACCTTCTTGGTGTTCTTTTTTCAATTTTCTTTGTACGCGGTTCTTTACGCGGCATTTTTTCACGTCATTGTTAAACCTTATATTAAAAAGAAGAAACTTGAAAACAAGTGAAAAACTAAAATGAGTGATTCTAGCGACGAGGAAGTTTGTTTGACGGCAACAGAATTGACTGAAACTGTTAATAATGCGCAAATGAGCTTTCTACCTCAACAATCACGCGAGAAGTATTTAAAACAGTACGATATGTTCAACACGTGGCGACTAGCAAAAGGAGCCAAAACTTTCTCAGAAAACGTTTTGCTGGCATATTTTATAGAATTATCCGAGAACAAGAAAGCAAGCACTCTATGGAGTACGTATTCGATGCTAAAAGCAACAATAAAGATGAAAAAAGACATACATATCGATACCTATCCTAAATTAGTAGCATTTTTAAAAAGAGCCTCATCTGGTCATCATCCAAAAAAATCGAAGGTTTTCACAGTATCTGATATTGAAAAGTTTCTTAACGAAGGACCCGATTCCGTATATTTAGCGGCAAAAGTAAGTCAGTTGCACATTCAGTATCTACTTAAGTACATATATTAATCTCAATTAAATAGTATACTTAGTAAATGTTGATAGGCATAATTATGCGTTCATATAAATTTTATTCATTTATCTACTACAATACTCTTTACATTGCAGGTTGTTCTTATTATTGGAATAAACGGAGCATGTCGAACTAATGAACTAACACAACTTAATGTCAAAAACATTGAGAAACATTCAGATGACTTACTATTAATTAATTTACCTAATACAAAGACAAAAAGAGACCGCAACTTTGTCATTCGCAAGGAATACGTAACGATTGTTGAGAAATATCAAGCCTTACGGCCGCCTAACACTCCAATCAATCGTTTTTTTCTACAGTATCGCAATGGAAAGTGTGTTAGACAGCCTATGGGTACTAATAAAATTGGCAGTATCCCACGAGAAATAGCAACATTTCTTGAACTTCCAGAACCCCTGTTGTATACGGGTCATTGTTTCCGACGAACTTCAGCCACACTTTTGGCTGATTCCGGAGCTGATCTCCTGTCCCTTAAGCGCCACGGAGGCTGGAAGACCAATGCAGTTGTAGAGGGATACATAGAGGATTCCATCCAAAATAAGTCTAAAATATGTGAAGGCATCGTAGGAGCCATTACACTGAAAGAGCCTCAATCGGAAACTTGGACTGGCCCTTCTACATCAAAAATAAGCCGTTATGAAACACCTAACCATCTCCCTCTCTCTCCAACATTCACGCCAAGGGAATCCGATGAATCGGTACAACTATTAAGTATGACAGACAGTTTACCGAAAAACAGTACACAAGTGACTAACACCAATATTACAGTACCAAACAAAAATATTACACTCAATTTAAATAACTGTTGCAACGTTACTTTAAAATTTTCTTAATTATACTTTAGTATTATTTTATTATAATTTAATATAGTAATTAATACCTAAACTGAAATAAAAGTGTACCTATCTTGTGATTGTAAACATTTTTTTATTGCATTTAGTCATTTCCTCGCTGAGGTGGAATGAAAAGTTACGTGTTGCACTCGAGTGCAAAGATTTTTCACCTCGTGTCCTTTTGATTCCCTCGCTAACGCTCAGGATTCTAATTTTGAATCACTCGCTGCGCTCGTGATTCAATTTTAGAATCCTTCGCTTGCTCGGTCATCAATATTGAACACGCGGTTAAAAAGCAACTTTGCACTCTTGTATAACAAATAACTATTATTAGATTTTCAATTTTATGGCTAAAGCATTAAGGTTCAAGGTTGGATGGGAATATTTGATAGTTTCGAGTAGCTTTACCTGCTGTCATCCGTACAAGAGTCCCTTTTAATATAAAAGGATAGAAAAATACGAACGTCTATAAGTAGGTATCCTAGATGAAAGTTTATATGTAAGTTCACGATTTTTTCCGTTCGATGGGCAATACCATCGAATGGACGGCAATAATTGTTTTATTTTTTTGCTTGTTTCCCAGATTGGATAGACAGCTCAGGTATAATACTCCACATTACGAGCCAAAAACGAAAATTCGATGCGGCCATTATGGAACTGGGGTTGGAATACACGGATAAAATGGCCATACCTGGCAGGCAGAAGGCTTTCCCGCTGACGGGTTACTGCATCCCACAGTGTACAGGCGTGGTATGTGATATAAAATCTATTCCTGTTTATACATATTTGCAGTATAAAGAAATTATAGATGTAACTAAAGAGAAAGGAAGTATTTAGTAAGCTATGGTAGAATTGGTAGATGGCCAGAAAAGTTTGCAATGTTTAGTCAGGTTCAAATAATTGGCGTCTGGTTTAGATAATGTGGGGGCAGCGATTACGGCCTCCAATGTACTGACGACAGCACATCAAGCTACTACAATCTGTGAGATTTCTTTATTAAATTTTCAACGTTAACCGTAAAGAACTAAGGCAAATATTTGGTAGCTTCGAGTAGTTGTCCTGCTGTCGTCCGTACCATAACTCAGTTGAACACTAAGAAAATTTCTGATGAAGATTTACAATGTAACGTAAACATTACGCCACCTTTTTTGGGGAAACGGGTATGTCTTTACTAACTAAAACCCACCAGTGTTTTAGTTAGTTATTTAGATGCCTGTACGGTCAGCAACAAAAGTTAAAGAACTTATAATTCGATAATGAACTCGTTGGCATTTTTCTTATCAAAAAATCAAAGTGCTGTCTTTTAAATAAATGTTACTTCGGTTTTGATTTTAATAAAATATTTTGCTTAGTAATTAAAATTTCGAAAACAAAAGTGTTAATAAATTTTTGATGCTGACTGTACCAGTGGCTACGGCTCAACATACTTATTCTGAGTTTAAATAACTCTAGATACCTCTTTTTAATTTTAGGGTCTACCATCAGAAGGTATCGTAGTGTTCGGCAGTCAGCTTCACACCCATTTGACCGGCGTGGCGGTCTGGACGAGGCATTCGAGACAAGGTGTAGAGTTACCCTTCCTCAACAAAGACCTGCACTATTCCACGCATTTCCAGGAGATCAGGATCTTGCATCGACCTGTTAAGATTCTACCGGTAAGTGAATTTAACTAGACATCTTCTTCTTCAGCATATAGAGGTCCATTGCTGGACAAAGGCCTCCCCAAGGCACATTGGTGCCATAATCCACACGCTTGGCAGGCGGTTGGGGTGTGGTACGCGGCTTAGAATAGTACCAACCCATATCCTCCCACATTGAGCAAGCGTGATTACGCTCAATCCTTCTCTGTATGAGAGGAGACCTGTCCCCAGCAGTTGGACTATAAAAGGTTAATGATGATGATATCCTCCCGTAGGTGTCGTAAGAGCGACTAAGGAAACTCTCACCAGGGAAGCGGGCAACAGCGCTTCTCCTGTGGAATAACAAATTACCTAGACATAAAGAAATAATAATAAATATCTACATCGTGATAAAATATATTGTTACGGGCTGGGGGTACTAAAACGCCGGTTAAGGGTTACGACTTACGAAGTTTATTGACGACGAGGGTAGACGGCGTAACGTTACTTGTTTAGAAACATTCGTAGTTAGCGTAGTAGACGCTGGGTGTCGACGTTAACCAATGACATCTTCATTGGTTAACGTCGACACCCAGCGTCTCTAACTAGCGTCGTAACGCAGACTAAGCCAATAAATATCGCTGTGATTAGGATTTAAGGTACAATTTTCGTTGTAGGGTGACTACCTAGAGACGACCTGCATCTACAACACAGAAGATAAAGATAACGCTACGATTGGCGGCCATGCCATCACAGATGAAATGTGTGTCAACTACATGCATTACTACCCCGCCACGCAGCTCGAAGTCTGCAAAAGTGCAGTGTCCAATGCTGCGCTTGAGAGTTACTTCAAGTTTGAAAAACGGTAAGTTGCAATATACAATGTTTTTTTTAACTACCTCGTCATAGACATGACCATCCAATAGGTACTAACCAAATAATAGTTTTTCAATTCTATCATTGCTATGAAATACATGGAATGCAATAAAAAATTGAATTTGAATACAGGCATCTGACACAATTACTGGAAAATTCGCGGTTTTCTTTTTGCGGAAATGAATGCAGTACGGCTCTGTTTAATACTTTGCATCCATTCCAGTTGGGACAACATGTCTATTTCATCCAAGGGGTCTCCTCGTGCAAACTTCCTGTCTATAAAGCCATGGACACACCTACGTGCTAACACACTGCATGCTCTCTACACCGAGTCTCCTATCTCGATGCAGTGCAACAAGTCCGATGGCAGTCGATTCCAGGTGTGTTGTGGTACTAGCTTAGTATGAGTATACCGAAAAATTACAACTGTTGGACAATGGCCACCACCGACCGAACCTCCTGCGTTCCGGGTTACAATTAGAACAGCTTAAAAGAAAAAATAGTCTAGAAGATTCGTAGTGTTGCCACAGCTAAAAGATGGTTTGGCACTGTTTGAAGTTTTTTTTATCAATTTAATCACCATCGTGTCGTAATCCTAAATATCAATTAAGGCCTACATGGCATGAAGCAGTGATGCTGACAAGGGAGGCGACGGAGCGCGTGAGGGAGCGGGAATCTCAGCTCCCGCACGCCTCTAGCCGCGGCAGGAGACGCCCTGGTCGTGAGACAACATCGAACTCCCATCCACCAGGCACGGGTCGACGTTATGTTTCACGCGCGCCTCAAAGAGATGTCAGCATATCGTGACGAAGTCCACGAAGACCGATGCCGGGGGCAGGGCCACGGTTTCTTTTTTGACCAACCCGCAACGGGTTGCGGGTTGGTCAAAAGAGAAACAGTGGCCCTGGCACACAGGCAAGTGAAGGAACACCGGAGGGTTTTAGTCAGTAACAGTCTCACACGCCCTTCCGCTCCGCCCATAGCAGGAGAGGTCATGATTTCCCATCCACACCAAAAAAGGGCTTATAAAAATATTTCCTATTTTTCAGGGAGACTGGGAAGGAATACCGATACCGAAGATCAAGTTACCCCTTCCAGCCGAGAAAAGAGTTTGCCCCGACACGATTATAGAAAAATAAGTTTAACATGTATAATGTTAAATGAGATGTAGCTAGACTAACGTAGGTACTAACAGCTTAGCGTTCTATAACCTTATATTTAGCGTGATTTATCATGATTAAATATTTTAATAAAGTTATAGTTTAATAAATACTTGTTGTGATAAAAGTTTTAATTTTATTCCTAGTAGATATATAAAATTAATTTGTGAATTATGGTGTTTCCATTGATAAAATATTAAACTAAGGTAGATATGTCATTAGCGCACTAAAAATGAAGCGCACAAAAGGAAGTAAGTCCTGTATCTCGCTTTAGTCACTCTCGATACACTCGTAAAAACAAACGACAAACACTAACAGCGCAAACGACAAACACTAGCCATCTTTTTCTTCTCTATACTTTTGATTGCGCCCCATCTCACTCACACTGTACCAATGTATACCGAATAAAAATATGCATGTGTGCTGCTGCTGTGTTCGGCACATTTTTTTTGGTCAGTTTGTTAGAATATATCGTATCTGTTTAATATTTTATCAATGGGTGTTTCCCATTGATAAAATATTAAACTAAGGTAGATATGTCATTAGCGCACCAAAAATGAAGCGTACAAAAGGAGGTAAGTCCTGTATCTCGCTTTAGTCACTCTCGATACACTCGTAAAAACAAACGACAAACACTAACAGCGCAAACGACAAACACTAGCCATCTTTTTCTTCTCTATGCTTTTGATTGCGCCCCATCTCAGTCACACTGTACCAATGTATGCCGAATAAAAATATGCAAGTGTGCTGCTGCTGTGTTCGGCACATTTTTTTTTGGTCAGTTTGTTAGAATATATCGTATCTGTTTAATATTTTATCAATGGTGTTTCCTAACAACTTATGTATGTATATTAAACTTAAGAAGTGACATTACGCAATAATAAACTTGTAAATGAACAATACATGTTTGAATATACCTAAATATGAAGAACTTGATTCTCAACTGTGTTTATTATCCAGCAATATAATAAAGACGTTAACATGTCAAATAAACTAAATGTATGTTCAGTGCATCCTTTATTTCTATTGTAAAGGAAGAAAAGGACGGATGATAAATACTGTATAAATGTAACTTTAGTCTTGGCAAATATGGCACCTAAAAATACATACGTCAGACGCTGACTAATTTGATAGGACTAAACTATTACATATTTATCTTCTGTGCTTTTCTTAATGAAATAGAAAAGGACAAAAGATAAAATATTAGTTTAGTCCTGTCAAATTAAGATACTCCATAGACAGTTTAGACACGATTAAAAACGTGGCTATTAAAAATACGTCAATTTACGTCAAACTTTGACTTATTTGTCAGAACTAAACCGACATATCATGTTTTATCCTTTTCTTAATGAAATAGAAAAGGACAAAAGATAAAATATTAGTTTAGTCCTGTCAAATTAACATACGCCATAGACAGTTTAGACGCGATTAAAAACGTGGCTACTAAAAATACGTCAATTTACATCAAACTCTGACTTATTTGTCAGAACTAAACCGACATATCATGTTTTATCCTTTTCTTAATGAAATAGAAGGAAAAAGATGCACCGGACTTAAAATTAGTTTAGTTTGTGAACAATGGAATCGGGGCCATTGTCAAAAGTGACAAAGGAATTACAAAGTAAAAAAAACTATTCTAAAAATTTTTAGATTCTCTGTCGCTATTTAAAAATAACCGTGATTTGGAGGACGGCCCTTAATAATGTTTTAGCGATAATTAGTAGTAGTAGATAACGAGTAGCTTGACGTGCTAGACTCTAGCACGTCAAGCTACTCGAGTCTTTCAAACTGTAATAACTTTTCAAATTATCGCTAAAACATTATTAAGGGCCGTCCTCCAAATCACGGTTATTTTTACCTACTAAGTACACAATGTAGCAGCTAGAGTGTGTACTTAGTAGGTACCTACATACCTACATACATAGTATACATAAGACTTCGATGCGAAACATCTATATGTTCCCACGACAGTATATTTATTTTATTTTTTTTACACACTATAAACCAGCGCTTGACCGCAATCCTGCCTGATGGTAAGCAGTGACGCAATCGTTGATGGCAAAGCGCACTAGTTTATTAAGAGCTTATTCACTCTAGCCTTGAAGACACTCAAATTGTAGTCCGACGGAAACACCGCCGCTGGCAAATTGTTCCAGTCCCTCGATGTACGCGGTATAAAGGAGGAGGCGAAACGCTTCGTCCGGATCGTAGTGGTGTTAACAACGTAAGGGTGGAAACCAGCCGTACGACGGGTCGTCCGCTGGTGGAACGGAGATGGGGGAATTAAATCATGCAATTCCCTCGCACACTCCCCGAAATGCATCCTATAGAACACCGAAAGGCTGGCTACTCTACGCTTGTGCTCTAGGCTTTGGAGACCAACTCGAGTTAGATCAGGGTCACCAATCAGCCTCTTTGCACGTCTCTCCACTGAATCCAAAGTGGCCAGGTGACACTTGGCAGCACCAGCCCAAATGTGGCTGCAGTACTCCACACACGAACGGACCTGTGCTTTGTATAACATTAGAAGCTACCCAGGTGAAATAGAAAGATAAAGATGCACTGAACTTAAATTTAGTTTAGTTATTGAACAAACTGAACAACAGCGCCGATGTTGTTTGTGTACAGACGACAGCACATCAAGCTACTGTCATAGTATTCAACTTTATCACTGAAGCATTAAGGTTGAAGGTTGAGTTATTTGACAGTTTCGGGTAGATTTACCTG
Source organism: Sesamia nonagrioides (assembly GCA_017933935.1). Classification (NCBI taxonomy): domain Eukaryota; kingdom Metazoa; phylum Arthropoda; class Insecta; order Lepidoptera; family Noctuidae; genus Sesamia; species Sesamia nonagrioides. The sequence goes on along the minus strand of JADWQK010001929.1, from coordinate 147,054 downwards.
CAGTCGTCCTTACCTTAACGAAAGAGTAACTCATATTATAAGTATTACTTGTATTACTCTTTGAAGTAACCCCAAATCCAAAATAAAATAATAGCTTCTCGTAACGATTCTTACGACAACCGCAAGTCTCTTCATCTGAGATACCGATGTCGGTAGGTAGACTAGGGATGAGTATATTCGGTTTTTTCAAAGGCAAATTATCGCTAAATCTCTTTGAATTGACCATAAATTAGTAGAAATAACTGTCGCAAACTTGAAAATTTTCATTATCAAAATTGCCAATTAGCGGTGAAGTTCCATAGAATACCGATGAATAACTGAACTTTGAGAGTCCCAAATGTTGCTATAAACGCACCAAAAACGCACCGACACGACTGCAACCTGCAACCGATATCGGATGTAAAGTAATCGTTATCAATACTCAAACTACTGTCCCAGAGGTTTTGCAATAATTAAATTCTAAATGTCTATAATAGCATTAGATTTCTGGACGAAAACATTCATTTGACTACTTGACGTAATGTCTTGACCGTTGACATTTCATTTCACTCACAGAAGCGAGCGACCGGAGAGTCACTAAGTGACTAACATATTGTGTTTCTTCCTTCTTGCGAAGTTCCTCTTGTTTATAATTTACTTCGGGGATACCAATTTGTGTACTGTAATCATGTCCAATGATTATGGATTCAATAGTGATGATTCTCCCAATAAAACAAATTCACACCTACAGTTGCCCAGCCCAATAATTACGCGGCGGAATCGTACAGCATCGACGTAAGTTATTGGTGTCGCTATTATTATTAAGGTAATTTACTCTAAAATACCGATTAAAAAAGCAAGCTTAATAAAAATCTGCTTTATTTCAGGTCAGAAAGGGCTCTAGGAAATCCAATAGAAAGTGGTAAAATTAAATCTTTTTGCCGAGCTAAAGGCCATGGATTTGTTATTCCAGAAAGAGGTGGCGAAGATATATTTGTTCATATCTCTGAGTAAGTACACTTTAATTTTCGTATTATAAAACACATACATAAGCTAAATTTATTTTGTAAATTAAAAGGTAAATAGAATAATTTGATAAATCAAAAAAGTTCACAAATATTTGCAAATTTTAAAATTCAACAACATTTCGAACATCGTTAATTTTAATATTTCATCATACATGCTTTCAAGTAACAATATTTTTTTACCTGACACGTTGTTTACAGACATGATCAATGTAAACCATTTAAAAAAATAGTATAGCAAAAACTTGGCTCAGAAAACATAAACAATGTGCACCATGAGAACAAGAATAAATTAAGTCAACAATTTATTGTGTACTTGTTTTTCAAGCTTGTTTGTTCCAATTAGAAACTGATAACAGATGTAGGTACTTATATTTGGCCATTTGTATTAACACATTTTGGAGGTCAAATGTGGGTGTCAATTGTATGTCTTGGTTGTTGACTTTTTTTGAATAATTTAAGTTCATTATACTACTACTATGTGTTTTGTAACACATCATGTGTTATTTGAATAGACTTTATAATTGAAACATAGTTTCATACAGTTTTTATGTTCTACCTGGCTCTTTTTCCTCTTTTCCTCTCCCTTTTTTAAAGATACTTAGGCAGAAACTACAAAACACTACCTGCTACGATCTTTCATCCTTACATACTCTTGCCTCGTCTGTGCTGTTATAAACACATTGTCATAGTGGTTGCTAGTATGTGCGAGACCTATTTGAAGAACATCACCATGATGCCTAAGTGGAAGCCCACCTAAGTGTTTCCCTTTCCACCTATATTTGCCTTGTATCTTTTTGTGCTTTTCATTCATACCAAGTTTCTAGAAATGTTAAGAGAGGCTTGATATGAGAGACAATGTATTTTGAGTGATGCATATGTATATGCATATATGTATGCATTAGTTTTCCTTAATAGAATAAACAATTTCGCGAATTTATTGCTCTGCAAGTATTTTTGGAAATAAGAACCATATTTAAATTAAATTTCAATTGTTTCATAGATATAAAATTCCACAAGTAACCATAAACATTTTCTTCTTTTGCAGCATTGAAGGCGAGTTTGTTCCACTACCAGGTGATGAAGTAATATACCGACTCTGTCCAATCCCTCCAAAGTTTGAAAAGAACCAAGCTGTCCATGTCCGAATTGTCCACCTGACACCTGAGAAGCACCACAAATGGGACGAGACGCCACAGTGTTGATCCCTCCACCCTCTCCCCTCACTCTCTTAAATATCTATTTGCAAGGCCCCTTGCTCCCCAAATCTCTCTTTAGTGTCATCTTACCCATCTTTCGTCATATAAATGTGTGTAAAGCTAGTTGTATTTACTTTCTAGGATTGTATTACTACTTATACATGTTTATAGGTATTGTGTATTAACCGTCGAACAGAATCGAATGCAACTTTGTCAATTTTACACATCTATAACTATAATATATTGGACTCAATGGTAAGAACAAATTCTACTGCTCATTTACTTTTAATCAAAGCATTGAAAAGACGAAGGATTGCAAATTGAATTCAGTATTTAAATTTAGTGAGAAGCCAACTTGTGGTGCTAAATTTTCGAAGGTTTTACCATCGTCTTAAGATTTTGATAGCCGACGTATTTCACACAGTGAATGGAAACTGGCTTCTTGCACCAAGAGTAGTAAACTTACAGGTGAGGAATAGTGATAATGATTGCATCATCGACATCATTGGCCTAATATTAATAACTCATTTATTTTCTGTACTTAAGCATCATGCATCATGATATAAAATATTCATAATATTAATGATGGAAGGTTGCACAAACAAAAGTGTTTTTGGTTAGCGATGTTTGCGTTCTGTTTAAAGAGTGTTTATGTTGATGTTTATATGATCATGTTGTTGTCAAATGCATAAAAATCTCATTGTTATATTTCCTTTTATTGTGTTTAAGTGAAAAATAATCCCAAGTTATGAACTAGCATTCCACAACTAAAGTATTCCTTGTATTTATGGTAAATTCTGTCTATTAGTTATTGTATGTTCTTTTTAGATACTGTGCTGTCCCAATCCTGTCCATAGGTATTCCGTGTCTACCACGCTTTTTGTATTTAGTTATCTAGCAGTATTATATAATACAGCGAATATATGGAATATGTGTAAGCTATTAGTTTGTTTTATTGCCTCCCTGTTTCAATTTCGCCTCTTCAAATGATAAAACATGACAGATGGTGGTGCTATCACCGCTCACTGTGCTCACGGTTATCTGATAATAATTGTTTGCCAATCTCTTTGCAAACGTTCGATTTATAAGTACTTATCGACTGTAAAAGTCTAATAATAACTATATACACATACCATACAATATACAACATTATTTTTTTTTGTATATGCGAAACCCGAAACACGTGTCCAGTATTTTGAAGTAAAGAATCTATGTTCAAAATTTATAAAAGATATTATGAAAAAGCACAAAGTAATGAGCTTGTTATCTTACCTGGTTGTCCCAACAAAAATATGGTCAACGCTCCGTTCGAACGGGCGGGCGACAGCTGTTGCGCGGACGCGCGCAAGTACTATGATCTACGTAAGCTGCGTGGCACGCTGGGTAACCATGCTGCAACAATTTCTAAATGTATTTGTGAAAAACTATAACATGGTGTAAAAATTATTGGAATCGATTCAGTTGCTTATTCTGAACAAACTACATTCAAGTTTCCAAATACATTTAGAAATTGTTGCAGTGTAGTTACCGAGCGCCCCACGCAGTTTAGCACACAGCTGACGCCAGAGGTCAAAGCACCGCGCGCCCGCCCGCGCAGAGCATGGACCATATTTTTGTTGGGATAGCCAAGTAAGATAACAAGCTGATAACTTTGTAATTTTTCATGACATCTTTTTGAAATTTTGTACATAGATTCTTTAGGTACTTACTTAAAATTACTGGACACGTGTATCGGGTTTCGCATAACCAAAAAATAATGTATATGTATACAAAAGTCACTACGCATTACTCTCATTAATAAAACCTCCACGGTTGTTATTTGCCAACGGTGCATTGCATCGTAGATAACCATTGATATTGAAATTATTTGATCAACCGAGACCTTAATAATTAATTTGACCTTCCTCTTATTGACCGCTGCGTCAGGTGATTTTCTCTAGTGGGTCAACAACATTGACGCGTTCTCCGAATAAAGGTGTCGCGACCTCAACGAGTTGCAATCCGGGCGTGTTAGCAAAAGTGAATACTTGAACATTAATGTTGTCAATTTTTGAATAAGTGTTTTGTAATGATTAGGGAATGCTTTATTAAGTACTTTATACAGAGTGGTGCTGATAATACGACAATAAATGAAAACACGGACAATTTTGGTTCATAGGAATAATCCTTAACCATAAAAAAAACCTAGTAATAAAATAAAAAAAATGATAATTTCAAACAAACTAAATCGCATAAAATTGTAAACGGAATAGAACATCTTAAAATATTGGTTCACTGACCTCCGATCGGCGACAGCGCGGTCCTGTATCGACTTGCTTTTTTCCCGCCTTTATTGTTAAAGTTTAGTACCGAAGAATGCGGCGGTCATCAACCTGTAAGCGCTTCCTTAACAACATGTACATCATGTAGAAAATGTGAAAAATAATTACCTGTCACTAAACTAATGGATATTATATGATTTTTATGGGTAGACTGAAAATGTGTTGAGGTACACGATGTTTAATTTATTGTCGTATTGTCATCACCACTTTGTATATACGAGTTTTACAAGTATAAAGACGGTCGAACCATCAGCAGTCACCATCCGTGGATGCGCGTCACAGGATGTAGTACTTGACAAACACACTCGTACGAGAGCCCTCGAAACAGCAAAAGCAGGAATACATTTCGCATCGCGATAGAAAGAGAGGGGATATTAGGTAAGCCGCAACGTCTGTCAGTCTACTTCCATCTTACGGTTTATTGATCAGGGTCACGTGTCCTGAGGCAATTTTTTTTTTTTTTTTTACCCGATCCATAAAAAGTGCATAACAACGCCACTTTTTTACTTAAAAAATAAAAACGTTATTGTTCAGAAATACATTATATTGTTTCAAATTGCACTAGTAGGTAAAATTACCTGTGCAATGGACGATTTGGTTTTAATAAAACTACATCGTTTGTTTCACATAGAATATTTTATTAGTAAATGTAAAACATAAAGAATAAATAATACAAAAGAGCCGTGTAGGCAATTATCTTCTCCAATCCATTCAATAACATATTTATATAAATCAATTAGGTACACTTAGAAAGTAAAAGCTAACATTATTGATATCCTAGGGGCTTCGTATTGTAATCACACACTTACTTAGCTAAACTACACAAAATTGTATCGGAATGCGCATGACACACTCGGCTATTCGTACAGACAATGCACAAGTCATAACACATTGTGTATAATCTAACATAATTACAAAATATCTATACATAAAGGTACATAGACAATTCACAATTTTTTACCTTAGTCTCTTTGCTTAAAGCTTATAGTCTCGTGATCATGCGGACTCCATCGTGGGGATCAGACCAGTTTAAAGGCGTGTCGGGCCTGACGCATGGCTCAGTCGTTTACTAAAGACACTAAGGTTTGCATACATATACCTACTATCTACAATTTCTACGAACCTTGGCCGCACAGTCACCTAGTCGATCTTAATAATGATTGATCGGTATCGTACAAAGTGGGTGACTAATATGAGTCTTAATGTGCGAAACCGTACCGTAATCTAAATTCGTTACACTAGTTACAAGTAATCCAAGGGAAGTTGATTTTGTCTCGGTTTTGATTAAGGGCTATATTTCATCGGAACACCACGGCTTCGTCTGTAAGCTGCCAAACTAGAAACCACAGTCGCCACACCACACTGCGACAGTATTAAAATGGGCTTTGAAGAGACAGCACTACTATTGTACATATGGACGACAGCAGGTCAAGCTACCCTAAACTGTCAGATATTCCCAATCAACCTTGAGCCTTAATGCTTTAGATATAAAGTTGAAAATATGATAAGGAAATCTGACAGATTGTATTAGCTTCATGTGCTGTGGTCTGTACGTAGGAAAAGAGTTTAAGAGAGAAAAAAAAACTGGTTTAGCCGATCGCTGTAAGAATGAAATTGAATTGAATTTCGATAATAAATCTTCTGTGTCGAAATTATCCATCTATGTAATTAATAAACAAATAAAATATTAAAATAAGCAGTTAAAAAATAAAACATAACAGTGCACACGTGCTGCAATGCAATGAGGCGGGGGCGTCACTGGCGGCCGAGTGAGTGAGACACCATATAGCGCTATAGTAATTAGTGGTGGCGCGACCAGCGTGGCGGCGCAACCAGTAACATTCTGTGCACGCGTCCGAGTTGGTCGCGCTGACTAATTCGTTGCGCAACCAAACGGACACCAGTGTAGCTACCATAAGTTTTCATTACGAGACTGGATCGTCGATAGCGAGCGCGTTTGTCGCTCTCATTGGTTGACAGTTCTTACAACCTTGAAGCGGGCCAATCGATGAGCCAAACGCGCTCGATATCGACGATCGAGTCTCGTAATGTAAACTCATGGTAGCTACACACGTGCGTAACTCTTTATAGAGCTGTACACATTTTGTTGGTAGCGGCTAGCGGCGACTGGTTACGCCACCATGGTGTCCCGGTGAAATATAGCCCTAAGAATCAACGGGCTGCTTTAATTTTCTTTTCCTATATACTTTCATTAAATCAACTACGTATTCATAAGTTGCTAGAGGTATTTCTATTTGGACAGTGTAACATTTAGAATTTGATATCTAACAATTAGATTTAAGTTAGCTAATAAGCGTCTAGTGTTGTTTTTTTTTTAATTGATTTACATTGCTACATTAGTCATACAGTAAACTGTTTGATTATCATCCCTGAGGAAGACGTGTCCTCCTAGTTCCTCACTATAGTAAACTGAGCAATCGGCAAGCATGATAGTAAAAAATTCGTTGTATATATTAAAGTATAAAAAATCAAGTAGAAAAAGAATAGAATACGGGGAACTGATCAAAAGCTTACAAAAATGTGTAGTAGGTAATTGTGTCAACTGGTGGTCATTTTCAAATTTTGTAATAGGGTATTTGACTAAAAAAAACTAATTAGTCCGTCAGTCAGATTTCCAAAAAATACTAGACTTGTGTGACGTCACTGCACGCTACACTTTTTAGCGACTATTGACGTCACCAGCTACCACTCCTGATCTTTGATGCCTTTTATATTGGTCAATTTTTATTGATTTGATATAACAAAATATACGTATCCAATATTTTTCTATAATCTGAATGACAGACTAAATAGAATTTTTTTTTTACCCAGCTACATTCCTATTTCACACACGTTCAATCTTTGCCATTTTCCATGTTTCCATTCTGTAAAAAAAAACAATATATTATTAGATATAGTCCTGAATAATATTTTAAGGCTCGTTCCTCATTTCATACTCGAAATTCGACCTGTGAAATATTTTTCTCGAAGTTATAAGATTACTAGCTGTTGCCCGCGACTCCGTCCGCGTGGACTTCAGTTTACAGCGCGCGGAGCTCAGTTGATATAAAATAAGCGCCTGTTAAAGTCATGGGAGGAATATGTACGTCCACGTTCGCTCCCATTTACGCAACATTTTTTGTTACTGCTCCGCTCCTATTGTCCTTTCTCAGGCTCTAGCTAGACTATCTGTGTACCAAATTTCATTACAAATGGTTCAGTAGTTTTGGCGTGAAAGCCGGACAGACAGACTGACAGAGAAACTTTCGCATTTTTAATATTAGTATGGATTAATATCATATCGCCTGTCATAGACTATTAAACTCAATGTGGATATCATAACAACTGCCTATATACTGAGTGGTATTGTAAATAAGTAGTATATGAGTAATAATTTCCAGGAAACGTAAGGTGTATGTTTTCTTTGTGATAACGTGTGTGAGCGCACGATATCAGCTGTGAGGTGAATAACCTCCGATAGTGATTTTCTTATTATGTGATTTACGTTGTCGAGTTAATGTTTTATCGTATTTTTTAATAAAATTAGGTGTATAAGGATATTTTTGTTACATATCAACACGTCACAAATCAAATGGAAAAACGGTCGGAAAATTTGAAAATCTTCCTAAGGAAAATTCCAGCGTCTTTCGATCGTAAATCATGGTTTCAAACTACTGTTTAAGTTTTTATCAACCGAACTGTTGGCATGGAAGCGGAGTTGTCAAAAAATACAAAACAAGACCACAGTTTGATTAGAATCCTACTTGCCTTTCAAATAAATGTATGGACGGTGGTCCGTTTACACTGCATTTGACTGTAATATACTGACCTCTTCTAACTGCGCCAGTTGGTAATGTCTCTTGCGCAGCGCGGCCAGTCGAGCGCGCTCGGCGTCCAGTGATGTCTCCAACTTGAGCGAGCGCACTTTACTCTCCATTTCTAGACGTCGAGTGGCCGTCAGGGAGAGTGATGACGTGTCCAAAGCCTCTGTTGTTTAAAAATAGAATACATAGTACACAATATCATACGACTGGACTGGAAGACGAAGCGTTTTTTGTCCAGCAGTGAGATCGCCTGATGAAGTTATTATTATCTCCTTTATTTCAATAAATACACTTATAAATTATATTTTTAAATATTTCTACATAACAAAAATCTATATAAAAAACATTTAAAAATATAAAAAAAATAGTAGCCCACCGGTATCGGGAACAGGGTCCAAGCTACCGGCGGTCAGGGCTCCAGAGAGAGGAACTTCCTGACGATGCGAGCCGTGTCCAGAGTACCGCTTTCTGAATCAAGCCCTTGATCCAGCTGCCTAACGAGAGCCTCCTGAGGTGTTGGTCGAGGCTCTTGGCTATTAAGCCATTGGCTGTCACGACTATCGGTACAATGATTGCTGAATCCACTTCCCACATGTCGACAACCTCGTGAGCCAAGTCAAGATACTTGATTTGTTTATCCTTCTCAGCTTTCACGAGGTTCTCATCATGTGGGATGGTTATGTCAACAATCATTGCACGCCGCTCTGATCGATCCACCAGCACTATATCAGGCTTATTGGCAATAATAGTCCTGTCAGTGATGATGGATCGATCCCAGTACAATGTGATATGGTCATTTTCGAGAACTGGGTCGGGCGTATACCTGTAGTACGGCACCTCCGATTCCACAAGGTTGTATTTAAGAGCAAGTTGCTGATGAATGATCCTGGCTACAAGGTTGTGTCTATGCAAGTACTCTCCGTTAGCTAGACGAGAACACCCGGAGATAATATGCCTTATTGATTCCCCCGGCCGGTGACATGCCCGACAGATGTCAACTGTGCCGTCTTTCACAATAAATCTCCGGTAATTGTTCGTCATCATAACTTCGTCCGTAATTGCACATACAAAACCTTCGGTTTCCCCAAAAAGGTCACCGAATCGTAGCCAGGCCACGGACGCTTGTAAGTCTACATCAGGCCCATGTAGGGCTTTGAAAAAGCGTCCATGAAGCTCCTTGCTCTTCCATACCTCCATGCGATCATTGGTGTCAAGCACTACTGGTTTGCGCCAGTTCTCTTTCGCCAAGGAGAGCGGAGTGAGGCCCTTGTCAACTGCGACCACATCTCGATGCATTCCCACGTCGGTTGTTAGGAAATATTCTCTGAGACTGCATATCTCACGATTGTGGAGTGTCTTAGCGTTTAAAAAGCCTCGACCTCCACATTTTCGCGGGATATACAGCCTCATAACCGATGACCGTGGGTGATGCAATCGATTTGCAGTCAGCAGTGTACGGACTCTCCTATCCAGGGCGTCGAGTTCGGTTTGAGTCCATTTGAGTATGCCGAAAGAGTACATCAATACCGGCATGACCCAACCGTTGAAAGCGCGCACCTTGTTTCCGCCTGATAGAAGACTATTAAGTACTTTTTTCAGGCGGCCAAAGAAGCGTTCCTTCAACGATTGCTTCATGTCAGTAACATTGATACCCAACGCTTCCGACATACCCAAATACTTATAGGTTTCGGATGCGGAGAGGGCTCTAAGGTTTATGGAACTCGTGAGTTGGGTTCCCACGGATTCCATAATCTCTCCTCGCTTTACATGCATGACTGCACATTTGTCCACACCAAATTCCATCCTGATGGAGCTACTGAAAGTTTCAGTAATTTTCAGTAGCTCCTTCAGTTGTGAATCGGTATGAGCAAAAAGTTTCAGGTCATCCATGTAGAGGAGGTGCGATATAACCTGACCACCTCTCCTCAACCGATAGCCTAGACCTGAATCCTCTAATAGTGTGCTTAGAGGATTCAGTGCTAAGCAAAACCAAAGTGGACTCAAACTATCGCCCTGAAATATACCTCGCTCGATCCTTATCGGTTCGCTATTCCTCTGAATATTTCGACATCCTGGATAGCGAAGGACTGTCCTCCATGTCCTCATACACGTCATCAGGAAGGTGCGTAGAGTTGCATCCACTTTATACAACTCCAGCACCCGCATGAGCCATGTATGTGGCACTGAGTCATAGGCCTTCTTATAATCTATCCAACATGTCGACAGATCCTTTCGGGAACGACGAACCTGTTGGCTAATGGCCATATCAATGAGGAGTAGCTCCTTAGTACCGCGGGACCCGCTCCTACATCCATTTTGAGAGGCAGACATGATGGAGTTGCTGTCAATATGCGTGTTAATTTTAGATTTCAAAATGGATGTAAGAACTTTATAGACCGTCGGTAAACACGTGATCGGCCTATAATTTCTGGGTTCCGCGGTGCTACCTGATTTATGGAGCAGGTGGGTTACTCCAGTTGTTAGAAACTGGGGTAGCGAACCAGACTCTAAAGCAGTCTGGAATTGAGATGCCAAGCGAGCGTGCGACCCGGAAAACCATTTGATCCAAAAGTTGTGCAGCCCATCCGGCCCTGGGGACTTCCAATTAGGCAACGGACGGACTGCACGAGCTACATCTTGGGGGCAGATGGTAATAGCCCCCATTTCTGGTACTGGATCACAGGCTCGCTCAACAACCCGAGTCCAACTACCTTCGGTGTGACTGACAGGCACCGACCAGATATTGCGCCAGAATGAACACGTGGCATCATCATCCGGTAGGCACGTGTCAGTGACACCTTGGTCTGATCGCTCCCAAGCTCTATAGACCCGCCTTTCATCGCTTTGGAAATTGCGATTCTGAGAATACCGCTCAACTCTTCGCCTGTACCGACGAATACGGTTTGCCCATGCATAAATCTTCTGCTTAAAAAAGTCGATGCGCTCTGTGACGCGGAACAAATAGTCTCGAGTACTAGTATCAGTCCCCGAGAACGCCCGCCTCACAAAGCGCATCACTCTAGGGCGTGTATTGCCCTCCCTGAAGCTAACAAGCTTGCCAATGAGTGCTCTAGTCTCTCCGATACGACGTTCAATCCTGCACTGCCAAGCTGGTACAGCTGATTTTGGTCGTGTGGCTCTGTCATTGTCTGGGAATTTGACATGAGCCACACGACATATCGCAACAGCTCCACAGTACAAGATTGAATGTGTATCATTCAGATCTTTGCTGTCCTTTAAATAATTAGACAGCTGAGAGTCTAGAGCACACACCAGCGCCTTGTTTTTTTTATGCATGGGCAATCGAGGCAAACGTGGTCTAAGTTCAGGCGGAATAGAGCGGTACTCACGGAAAGCATCCTCCAAAGCGCTCCTCAATTTTTCATTGCACTGGGGACTCACGGATATAGCCCTATCATCATCCTCTTCATCAATGTGGTTGGGTCGCGGTGAAACACTGTTAAGTTGTACCGCGACCAGTGACGAAGCAGGCGTAACATGACTATTCCGTGACTCGAGGCGTAGGCGATCAAGTACCACATCACCCAGCATATGGTTACGCTGGATGACCCGCACCTGATCCGACAGTCGTTGCGCCGACACGTTGACAGCTGGCTCAAGCACCTGAAACAGAGAGAGCATTCGAACACGGTACGCGGTCAGGTTGTTCCCTCCCTCTGTAGCCCCATAGTATGAGCGCATGACATTTTCGTTGATGGATTGTGTCCATCTCATGCGCTGCACACTTCCGCCGGGAGCTGGGACCCTGTCAGAAGCCGATGGGCCTCGAGGTCCTAAGCGGTCCCGCGGCCGGCGTCCTCCCCGTCGGCGAGCAGGTGGTGGCGTCGTTGGCGGAGAGAAATACTCGTCGCTCGAGCTCGACGCAACTACCGCGGCTGGTGTCATCACAGCGTTCACAGTGGGGCTGGAGACCGGCGGCGGCGAGGCGGAGCTGAGCGACGAGTCCGGAGATGGTGGGCGTGCACGTCGAGCGGCAGATCGTGTCAACATTTCATATTTATTGTTTCATAATTGTTTGTTCACTGTTTTGCATGGCTGTGTCCGAGGTGACATGACAGATGTCACCTCCAATGATTCGGTATTTTTATTATTGCAGATAAATGTATATACTCTTTATAAATTTTCTAAACTGTTTCAACTTTGGGTTTCGGTTTTTGTTAAATATTTCACAGAATAGAGATAAAAAACTGATATAAATATTATTTCTTAAATTGGTAAAAAAATATGATGTTGACATTTGCTGTGTTGCCATATTATTATTATTATTACCGTCGCGGACAGAACCTGCCCCCTAATCGGCGAACTCATTTTTGACAAATGATTGCGACTAGTTGGGATCGTTTGGACCGAACGGACCAATAGGCGGACGAGGCAGGGACAGGAACGTGGGTATTGGTAATAAGAAAAAAGAAGCCTATTCCCAGTAGTGGGCCGGTCGGGATTTGGATGGTGATGATGACAAGAATGAGGATCGCATTCAAACTAATATTGTTTCTGATAAAAACATTAAAAATCACAACTAGGTGATGAATTAAATGGAAATCAGTTATTGAATCGAGTTACATACGTTTACTCTGTATTTTATACTCATCTTAGTACTTATTTTAAGAAATTGTATTCGAATCCTCGTTTAGTAAATTGTCAACAAGGAAATGGACAGTTGAACATCTATGTATTTTTTTATTTATTTACACTTTCGCACAAAAAAAAAATGTACAGAGGCGGACTTAATGCCTTAGGCATTCTCTACCAGTCAACTACGAGTGGTGGAGAGATTAGATGGCGGTGCTTTAGTTAAAAAATATCTTAACACTAATTAAAGAAATACTATTATAAAAAAATATACTTATAATACATACAAAACTAAACCTTGAAACGAGGTGTTGAGATAATTCCACCCTAATTGTTTAGAAAATAACGTACAATTTTAAATGCAAACCGACTGGTAGCCATCTATATTATAGTATTGTTACGAATGTACCTTATGTCGATGGCACAAGGTTCAACATTACGTAACATGCAGTACGTAACTATTAAGCCCTATCTCTTGAGACCCAGACATGTTAGAGGTACGATATAAAAACGCATTGCTAGACCTAGGATGGCCTATCGAATGGTACAAGATTCATCAATATTTTCAACGATGCGTCGACATCGAAATTATTACAAACTCGTCTTCGGTGAAGTATCTGCAGGTACCTGCTGAACGTACTCAAAATTATGCGCTATTATTATTACTTCCAGACAGTTCTGGAATTTTCGAGCGGCTGACCTACATAAAGCGCCGTGACGCCAGCGCAGAGCCAGTCTGCATTTGACTGTCGACGCGAAACAAGCGATAATTAAGAAGATTTACAGGGACAACACAACGAGAACTTTGAGGACTATGTCAAGTAACATCTGTAGTGTTGTTGTGTGTGTACGACACGGACTTCCTGGACATAAGAGAAGACTTCAGTGCGACATCAGCTACGTTTTACTTGTCATTGCCTACTATCGACTGTACCTTTATACCCCTAGCCCGTAACAGTATGACAATTATGTACCTTGTTCATTGACAAGTGCGGAGCCTGATTTAACAGCAGCAACGAGCGCGCCGGTCGCGGCGGCGACGGATCTGCTCGCCTGTGTGAGGCGCGCCAGTGCGGGCGACTCAGGAGGCGCGCGTGCTCGAGACGCCGCCACCAACTGGGCGGTACTGCCGGCCACTTCATGAGCCGCGGCCGACACGCCTTCCACCTGGCCCGAGGCACCTACTGCTTCGTCTGCTGATGTCCTGTATCATACATGATCGGTAAATAATATAAATTCCTATAATTTAAATATAGATTATACTTTAAGTCTTATTGAATATCGATTATAGTGATTACAAGTGTGGGCGCTGATACCTATAATTACAAGAGATTAAGATTAAGAGCTGCAGACAATGGCGCTGATCCTCTTGTTCAGAAACTAAATTTAATACCTTCACGGATCGGACAGGGTTTCCTTTACATATTGTATTTTTTTTTTACACCCCATGTATTCTCAATTGTTTGTAACTATACGAGTAAAGAAAATGGTGATTGTAATCAGATTTAAAAAAAAAAACTATAGTTTAGTAATTCTATAAGTGTAGATACTTTGGTGCCTCCGTTGCCCACACATTGTGCTTATGTCAGGACATCATCATTGTGAATGGGCGAGTTGGTTTACTTCATATTGTGCGATACTTAATGTCACTTAACTGTAATCGTCGTTTATGAATAACCACCACAGTGTTTAAGGGGTATACTCATAAACGATGATTAAAGTTAAGTGACGCGTAAACCTCAAAAATGTACGGTTAAACATTTATTACATATGTATATATAACATTTATACGGCTAATGTCACTAGATAACTTTAAGCAACGTTTATGAATAAAGGGGTATGCAACTGAGAAAATAAACTAAATACATACACTAAAAGTTTAGCAGCAAAAACAACAGCCTTAGCCGCTGAAATCAGTCCTTGGGACCATTGCGGGTTCTTCCGATACATCTTCTGCCGAGTCGTCGGGTCACCTAGTTCGTTTTGAAGCTTGCGGGCATCTTGCACCAGTATTTTGACGGCACCCATTAAAGTGGTACATGCGTCCAATATTTTGCTGTTCACTTCAAGTTTGACCCCTGAGCCGCCAGCGCGGGTTGCTGCTAGCATGCTCTGTGGATTTAATAATGATATTAGAAGCTGTGCTTGTGTATAAGAACCACAATTTCTTCTGTAAACAAAGAGTTTTGAATAATTTGTTATATTGTATTTGTTTACTCGGAAAGCACGTTAAGCCGTTGGTCCCGGTTGCCATACGAGTTTCTAATGGCAGTCGTTACGAGTTGTTGGAGCCCTCAAAAGTCCAACAATTGGTGCAACTGCAATGCTTCGATATCATCTTCGGGGTGTGGAAGTCAGACGGCAGTCGCTTCACGGAAAACATCGAAGTTTAGCCAAAATCAGCAGTTAGATTGGTAAAGCGGACCGCAGACTCCAAAGCGGAAAAAGCTTCGGATGAGACTGGGATTAACGCTGAGATGATGATGATGAAGACATACGTTGGGAACAAATTCTACAATCACCAGTTTATTTTTGTAACATGACAGGAATGTGCACGGTCTTCCTAAGTTGTTTACCGTAACCATACAACTCAGGTAGACCAAACACACTACCTTATACAGAGTGGTGCTGACAATACGACAATAAATTAAACATCGTGTACCTCAACACATTCTCAGTCTCATACCCATAAAAAATCATATAAATATGTCCATTACTTTAGTCACAGGAAGTTATTTTTCATTTTTCACATTTTCTACATGATGTACATGTTGATAAGGAAGCGCTTAGAGGTTGATGACCGTCGCATCCAGCGGTACCTAAACTTTAATAATAATGGCGCGAAAAAGCAAGTCGATACAGGAACGCGCGTCCGACCGCTGATCGGAGGTCATTGAACCAATATTTTAAAGGATGTTCTAATCCGTTTGCAATTTTATGCGATTTAGTTTGTTTGAAATTTTCATTTTTTTATTTTTGATGCTAGTTTTTTTTCTATGGTTCAGGATTATTCCTATGAACCAGCATGATCTGTGTTTTCATTTATTGTCGTATTGTCAGCACCACTCTGTATACAACCTAAGTTGGTATGAAAATCCAGAGTATCACCACTTTAGACTTTTTCCGGCGACTGACACAGACCTACGAATGATAGCCGGGAATAATGGCTTAATGTGCTTTTCGAGGCATGGATGGGGGCTGGTCCTGGTATATAACGATGGCCACCGATCCAAAACCAGAAAATACATACGTCTAAATTTTCGGTAAGAGTCACAGTATACAACGTTATTTTTAGTTTATGCGAAACCTGAATTTAGTTTGTTCAGTTAACAACACGTTTGTAATTGAATCGATTCCAATCATTTTTACGCCATTTTTATTTTTTCACAAATACATTTAGAAATTGTTGCAGTGTGGTTACTGAGCGCGCTACACAGATTAGCGCGCTCAGCTGTCGCCTGCACCCGGCTCGCCGGCTCGAATGGAGCGTGGACCATATTTTTGTTGGGACCACTAAGTAGGATAACTAGCTCATAACTTTGTGGTTCTTAATGATATCTTTTTGAAATTATACATATATTCTTAACTTAAAAATACTGGAAACGTGTTTTGGGCTTCGCATAAACAAAAAATAATGTTGTTCTCTGTATACTGACCTCAATCTGCGACGCAGCCTCTTCAATAGCCCGATCCATATCAGCGAGCTCGTCATCAACACTCCTGGCCCCACTACTCAGCCGATCAGCGGCTACAGCAGCTGTCATCAAGCTACGCACTCGACTCCTTGCATCAGAGCAATGCGAGCTCACTACGGAACCACTCTTGATGGATTCGAGGCATTCCTTCGTGGCCGTCAACATTGAGCGACATTCAGTATTCAATTCTGTAAGGGATTAAAGTAGCTTTCTAAGTATATCTTGGACACCAGTGACTGATTTAAAAGGTAAAGGAAAATATCTTGAGGAAACCTGGACTTTTAGTCTGAAATCGCCAGCCCGCATTGAGCATGCGTGGTGATTACGCTCAATACTTCTCTGTATGAGTGGTGACCTGTGCCCAGCAGTGCGACGATAAAAAGGTTGATGATGATGGGGTTAATGTCGTTGCAACATTTGTGTAAAATTATCAGTAACAGAAATTAAGATAGGTATCGATATACCTTTCCAAGGATTTTGATCATTGAAGTGCAATTTGCCAGATTTTATTGTTTTTTGTCCCACACTAGGAATTACTCCCGTATCGTGGGTGCGTTTAGAAACATACATAAAAAGTGACATACACAAACAGCCAGACCCGGAGCTACTAATTCTCGTCCATACAAATATTTGTTCCTCAGCCATTGCGTCAAACATAAACCTTAAACCTCATGGGGAGTAGAGTTATTTTATTTTCGTAGGGACTTTTTAAATAAGTTACTCTCTGAAGGAATAATGTTGAACTTCAACCATTACGCAGTATCGAAGTGAGAGGCGAATTGCATGTGGCTTAGTAAAACAAGAATTTATTTTTATAATCCATGCAAAATTGGACTCTGTTTGAAAACTTTACATTAATGTAAAATGCACTTTTCTACTGTACTTACTTTCAGATACCGCCATATCAGTGGCCACACTAGACACGTCTGCAACATACGCCGACAGCTGTGCAGTGTTATGTGCCGCGGCGATGGCCGATCTTGCTACCGACTCCTCATTCCCTGACACTTCAGAATGTCTGGCCAGCTCGTCAAGTGCCTTCGCTGCAAGTTCAGCGGCCGCACCCACTGTGTCGCGTGCCTGACCATTCTCGAATGAAGTTAGGGCTCCGGTGGTGACTTCCAGCGCTGCCTCTCCAGCGCACGTTACTAGGCGCGCCGTTTCTGTACCACCAACATTTTTGATGATATCGTTAAGTTTAAGACAGAACATTTTAAAGAAACTGAATTTTAATCATAGTAAATAATACATCGACAACGTATAATTGAATATCGATAAAAGAAATCAACAAAAAAAAAAAAATATTATTATTAATATACAATATGTTAAGAAAACCCCGTCTGACCCATAAGGATAATAAAGATTAGATAAACACATGACCAAATAAAATACGTAATTTTACATAGGTAATCATCATAGTAACAATACTAATGAATTTTGAAACATTCTTTTTTTTCGGCTAATTAATTCTAACTTCCCCAAAATGTAGTAATTTTTAAAAAAGTGACAACACCATTTTCAACGGTATTATTATGAGCGATGCGGCCGCGTGCCGTGTGCCCTGCCCCCCTTCGCCCGTGCATGTTTTGCCTACCGCACATGTATTAAGTTACCTCCTTTTGCTAAATAATATGTATTAGGGTATTTTTTTAAAGTTTAGCCTAACCTTCACGTATGGGACAGGGTTTTCTTTACATATTGTATAAAAAGCGAAATAATTTGCAAAAGAAAAATTTACAAGGTCCCTTTAAATTATCTATCGAAAGTTCTAAAAAGACCCTGTATACTGAAGTTCTATACAAAAAATATGTACAATAAAAGTAATACTAACGCAACGCCAACGCCCTCTGCGCCTCTTCGAGCTGTCGCTTCACAGCCGTCAAATCATCTTCAAGCAAAGTATTGTGTTGCAACAAATCCTGTAATTCACACTCGGCATTCAATCTCTTACTCTCTGCGTGGCCTAGCTTAGTTTCCAGTAACTATACCAGCATAGAAGGAACGTAGACAAGTCCGAAGGTTCCAAGCAAGTCCAAGAGCGCAGTAGATTCCATGCACAGCGCGGCAGGTCGCATAGATGTAGAGGAAAGAAATAAAACATGCAGTTTAGATATACATGCTTACAATACAGGCAAGGAAGGAGCAATTCAAACAGTGAACGATATTTTTGTCTCATGTGTTGTAAACTTACTTTAGAAGAATTGTCTCTGAATCATGAAAAAACACTACAATAAAGAAGATAAGACAGTAATCGTAACCACAAGATGATCCCAAAACCTTTTTGACACAGTGTTGATAATCCTAGGTTGTGATAATGACACAAAACACAATGAACCACCACCACATAATCTAAAAGTGTCAATAGAACAACGCGGTGTATGAACACACATTTCACTAAACGTCACTGATATTCTAACCTGTCTCTCGCGTTCTTTCTCTGTTATTACAATTTCCATATCTTCCTTCTCTTTCTGTTTTTCTTTTTGTAGTACTTCCAAATCATCTTTCAGTTTCTGTATGTTTGTTTCAGCTTCTGCGATAGTTGCGTCCTTTAGAGCAGCTTCTTCATTGAAAACTGTTTCTTGGTTTTGGACCTTTTCGGTTAACGATTGTATCTCACTATCTTTTTCATCTTTCAAAAGATCATATTTTTCTTTCAATTTACTTATTTCGTTGTTCAGTTCAATCGTTAGAGCTTCTTTTTCAGATTTAACATCTTCATGGTTTTTCATCAAATTATCATGGGCTACCGTGAGTTCCACAATTCTACTTTCTAATACCTATTTAAAGATACAATGAATTAAAACAACATATTTTTGGGACGTCACATAAAACAACAGATATATTATTTATAACACAAACCTCTTTTTCTAAGTTCAGTTCGTTTGATATTTTTTCTTTCTCTTGCTCTAGTTTTGTTTTCTCTTCAGTAAGTTCGTTAATACTGTCATGTAGTTCTCTTAGTTCTTGATTTTTCAAAGTTAAATTACTTTCATTTCTTTCCACAATTTTTTCATGTTCTTCCCTCAACGAATATAGTTCATTATTTGCTATTTCTAATTCTGCCTGCGATTCTTTTAACTCGTCTGTAAGTCTGGCTTTGTCATCAGCCAGATGAGTCACTTCTACATTTAAAGCTATAACTTGACTATCTTTTTCAGCCACCATGCTTTTTAAATCAGCAATGATTTCATTATTACTTTCCGTAACATTTTGTAATTTATCTTGTAGAACTTTAATTTCAGTATGACATTCATTAATCTGATCCTCGTACGACGCTCTTTGTTCCTGTAATTTAGTATTTGTTTCGTTTATAGTAGTCTCAAACGCCAGGATATTTTTAGACCACTTTTCGGTTTCAGTCTCTTTCAACTCATTCATCTCTTCAATTAAAATTTTTAAGTTAGTAATTTCAGAATTCTTTTCTTCAATCGTTTTCTGCATTTCCTCTGTCAGGTTTACGACTTCCTGATTCTTACTATCTGTCAAGGCTTTTAACTTGGTTTCAAGATCGCATATTTCTGTTATTTTTTCTTGAATAGTATTTTCTAACTGTTCTTTTTCGTTTAATATTTCTTTTAATTGTTTACTTAGTTCATTCCCACTTTCTGTGAGTTCGGCTTTCAACAATTCTGTTTTCTCTCGATATTGAACTAATTCATCGAGTCTTTCTTGAAGTTGAGACACTTCAGTGGCATTTTCACTGATTTTGCCTTCGTAGTTAGTTTTAGTATTTTCTAACTCAAGACGCAACTCTTCAAGTTTTTGTATACCCTCTTCTATTTTGCATTCTTTTTCACTGAGACTGTCGTGATACTCTTGTGTTTTATTTGCCAAGTCTTGGCGTAATTTTTGGCATTCTGCGCTATATTCGGTTTCGGTACTAGCAAGCTTCTGTTGTAAATTATCTATCTCTGATTGTAATACATTCATGCAGTTATTTAGTCGTGTTACTTCCTAATAAAATCAAGCTATCATGAATTGGTTGTTACAATATGGGCTTATTACAATATATTGGATCAATTAATAAACATGAAGTTAAATTATTGTTATCGAGACACGGGATTTTTATACAGCAAAGCATTAATACCTGGCACTAATAGCGGCAATATTGTTAATAAGCCTCTCTACGTTACATGCTTAAACAAGGTTCGATCATGAAGTAACTTCACTAGCAAGCGTCTACAGTTCTACACCTCTACAAGAAATAAATGACTCTTTACAAAATAAACAATACTGACCTCTTTTTCTTGTAAGTGTTGTTGTTTCAACTCCACTAGCTGTGTCCGCGCATCTTCTCTTTCTTCTGCTACCTTTTTATACTCATTTACACTGCTCTCCCGAAGTTCTTCTAACTCTTCTTTTACTTTACTCAACTCTTTTTCTCTTTCTTCCTTCTCTTGTTTGGTTTTTTCTAAGTTTTCTGTGGTTTCTTTTAGTTCGTTGGTTACAGTCGTTAGTTTTAATTCCTGTTCTTTCGCTGCTGTTGTGTGTTCAATTTCTAGAGCTTCCATGGAAGCTTTTAAAGTTTCTAACTCGAGTTCCTTTTGTCTGGACTGTTCGAGGTCTGTTCGGAGGCTCAATATTTCGGATTTGTAGGCTTCTATCTCTTCGCTCGACGAGGCACTTTGTTGGAGTAATTCAACATCTCTATAGGGAGTGAAATACATGTTAACTAATGAGACAAAACAGCCTTTATTTTCTTTATAAGTAGCATAAAAGCTTACTGAATGTCCCGTGTAGAGAGTAATTTTAACAAGAATCATAAATTGATAAGTATTCTTTTGTATTCTATTTTCCAGCCTTCTAAGTATGCAAATAATCAAGTAATAATAAAGAATATAGTTCTTCATAGCCTAACTACAGTAAGCAAACTATTTAGCACTGCGGTACTCACTTGATCCTGTCGTTAAGTTGTTGCTGTAGCGCTACCTTGGCGCTCTCGTGCTTCGCGGATGCCGCTCTCAAGTTAGCTGACAACTTGTCCACTTCGGCTTTCTATTAAAAAAATGCTGGGTTTAGTTCCAGTCGGTTTGCATTTAAACGGAAATTGCAGAGTTATTTTCGTAACAATTAGGGTAGAATCATTTCAACATCTCTCTCCCAAATTTTAGTTTTGTATGTATATATTATAAGTACATATATATTTTGCTAATAGTATGTACTTGTATGTAGCTTATTTACGTATTTATTTAAATAGTGTTAAGAGCTTTTATTTTCTTTACTAATATACAGTATGTAAAGAAAACCCTGTCCGATCCGTGAAGGTATTGTTAGGTATCGATAACTGATTCTACTAACGGATACAAAGCCGGGCTAAATATAAAAAATCTCCCTAAAAATATAAATATTATTTCGCAAAAAGAGGTAACTTAATACATATTCGGTAAGCAACCCTACCGCGGGCGACGGGGAAGTTGGATTTAATTCGCGGGAAAAAAGATTATTTCAAAATTCATTAGTATTATTACTATGATGATTACGTAAAATTTTGATTATATTTGGTCATGTGTTTACCTAACTTTTATTATCCTTATAGGTCGGACAGGGTTTTCTTTACATATTGTTTTTTTTTTCAACTAGAGCACCTGCCATCTAATCTCTTCACCACCTGTGGTTGACTGGTAGAGAATGCTTAAGGTATTAAGTCCGCCTCTGTACAATTCATGTGCGAAAGAATAAAAAAATATATATGAAGAAAGCTGAATTATGATGAATGCTGTTGCTTTCGGCGTAATGCTTATAAACTCAGGACTGACAGAAAGAGAAAGATCTTATATGGGGAGAATACTGGTTACTGACCTGTCTGATCAGCGTGATGTGTTCTTCCCTCAGCTGCGTATACGCTGCTTTTAACTTCTGGAACTTCTCATCAGTGACTTTAGCTTTTTCTTCCGTTTCGCTCAATTTTTCTGGATGAAAATAATATTATTTAGGAAATAGTAAAATTTACTCATAAAATTAAAGCAAGTAATAGATATATATACTTACTTTTAATTTCCGGTGTTTCCGCCATCACCATGTGAGCTTTATGTTTTTCTTCTTGTAGTTCTAACTGTAAAAACAAAATGTGTTGTTAAAAAACTTTTCAAATTCGGTACCGGGCCGTAAATCTACACTAATATGCAACGTGTAACATAAAGGGTATATACATAACAAAGGCATGGCATCTTTACATGATATCAAACGATATTGGAAGGGTTTTTTAATCCTATCTCTTTATGTTAGGAAGTTATGAGGAAAAACACCGCCTGTGATAGGCTACTACCGTACTAGTCGCACAGAGATATTGAAGACATTTATCGGATTTTGGCAAGTAACGTGACTGGTAACGAGTAGTTATTAACGTATGTAGTGTGCTGCCACGTTCGTTATGATTTGATTTTAAGAAACACACGAAACCGAAAATTGGTACCAATTTTTTGAGTATTTTATTTTAAGTTGAAACCATTCTGATATCTTTTGATATCATCTAAAGATGCCATGCCGTTGGTATGTATATACCCTTTATGTTACACGTTGTATAAAGCTGAAGAGTTTGTATTTTTGTTTGAACGCGCTAATCTCAGGAACAAATGGTCCGATTAGAAAAATTCTTTTTGCGATGGATAGCCCATTAATCCAGGAAGGTTTTAGGCTACACAACATCACGCTGCGACTAATAGGAGCGGGTGAAATCTCGTGGCGCAGCTAGTAAGGCATAGTTTAACAAAAAGTTTGTAACGTGTATGTAGATACCTTCGCGTACCAGGGGCCAGTGTCAAACCAGCGTTCCCAAGCACGATTGTTTCATTTTCCTGCATACCTATCAGTTTGCCTTTTTATATTGTCGTCTCCTTTCAAAGCGATAGAACTATGAGTGAAAGGGACGTCCTGTATCTGTATGCTGGTCTCTTCATCATCATCATCATTATCATCATTACAGCCGAAAGACGTCCACTGCTGGACATAGGCCTTCCCCAAGGTTCTCCACGACGACCGGTCCCGCACCTCCCGTATCCAGCGGTTTCCCGCCACCTTCACCAGGTTGTTGGTCGCCACTCGAGAACCCGTCGGCCCCATCGGGCATCAGTCCTACGAGCAATGTGTCCAGCCCACTGCCACTTTAGTGTTGCAATTCTTCGGGCTATGTCGGTTACGCTCGTTCTTCTGCGGATCTGATGGTCTCTTAACATAACATAAGTATAATCAGCCTGTATTGTTTCCACTGCTAGGGCTTTGACCCACCACGAGGGCTCAGTGCCAGTGCTAGAGGTCACAGCTTCGATTTTTGGTTCTAGTATGCTGCTCCTCATGATATTTTTCTTCACCGTTTTGAGAGCAGTGGTTATGAAATAATTTACACAGTGCCTATTACAGTTGGAACGGGGCCATCCATTAATCACGTGATGTATCTTTTAGCATTTTTAACCCCCTCCCCCTATTACACGTGTATTTTTAGTACCTACCTACAAAGAATCTTTATTTTTTTTTAAGTTTACTATTAAATGCAGGTTTATGTATCATCAAATTTTATTATAGAAAATATAAAAACTACAATAATGGCTCTAAGAGGTAGATAAAAAATTGGTTGCCTGTAAAGTCGGTATACGGGCGAAAGTATTACGTGACAACGACTTTGAGGGGTAAAATAATTTTAATGTGAATATTCATTCGTATAGTAGGAAGAAGGATGAAATAATAGTAACAAATTTAAAACATTTATTTATACAAAGAATTATATTTAAAACATTAATTTATACAAAAAATCTCGCACTGAATTTCATATTAACAAAATTTTATTTTTATCTTTACACATACATACGTATTTATATACAAATATACATACAATAACTTGCAATACATTTGCCTATCTCTCTCACTCGCTCTTAGGCGGGCTAACTGTGCTCGAGTGGAAGGGACGCGTGCCTTTCACTTTTTATTTATGTCTGTCTCTCTCGCTCTTAGGCGGGCTAACCATGCCCGAGTGGAAGGGACGCGTGCCTCTCACTCGCTCTCATTGTGAGCGCATAGGTAACGTGAGCGGGGCGCGTAACGCAGTTTCTTGAAGTGTCTCCCGGCAAACCAATTTATAAGACGTTGTCACGTCAAAAAAGGTTGTAAGTTGTTTTGGACTGACATAAAAATAATAAAAAAATACGAAAAAAATTGTAGTAGCTAATACATGAACATAATTAAATTTACAATGTCCTCAGACGAAAAATAAATACATGGAACGCCGCTTTTCGCTACAGTATTGCGCATTTGCCGAAAAAGAAATACTCGTGATATATTACTACACCCCCTTCCCCCTTGGTGATATTTCGTGATTTTTTTATGTACCCCCCTCCACCCTTCGAGCCTTGCATGATTAATGGACGGCCCTAACCCATATCAACCTATAAGTTGCATCGTTATCACAGGGCCACACTACTTTTTGGCGCGGAAACCGCCTAGCCGGTAAGCCCTGGAAGTGGCACGGGGACAATGCCTCCGGGCAGATACCGTGACACTCTCAACGCAGCGCCCGAGGGGAACCGAGTGGTTTTAGTGGGTATTCCCGGCTTCGGCTGGATGAGTCCCACACACGTCCGTCGTCTAGCTAGCGGCGGGTACGGTGCGTAAATGCATTGCCACTCGCAAAAAAAAAAGAGCCACACTGCTTTAACCACGAATATTATTATTAATTCTTGTGCATATTTAGGTTTTATACAGAAGTTTTTTTTTTACCTTGGTTTCATTTAGTTGTGTTTCGATGCGAGTACAATGTTCTCTCATGGAACCAATCATAGTGTTTCTCTCTTGAACAAGTTGCGATACCTCTGACCTGTGAACAAAACAATAGCTCTAGTCATCAGTCATCTAACGGTCGTAGGGAAGCGGGCAGCAGCGTTTCTCCTGTGGAATAACAAATTACTGCGATCCGCTACCCGCCTACCAAGCGTAGGGATTATAGCAATGCCCCCCAATGGAATGAAAGCCTTAGGGGAGGCCTGTATCCAGCAGTGGACCTCTACAGGATGCGAAGAAGAAACTTCGAACCAGAACGGGGACCGTTATTGGATTGTTCGTTGCTATTAACAATAGATGAGATTTCGCGACACAGTTTTATAATGGCTCCAAGTTTGAAGGTTCGTGGCATTCCTGTCTGCCGTTTTGTTGACTACAACTTTAAATTTTCAGAGTTATGATATTAAACACCAAAAAAAACATTCCTGTCTGCCGTTTTGTTGACTACAACTTTAAATTTTCAGAGCTGTTATGATATTAAACACCACTATCTCGGAAAGGAGTCAATTTATGGGGTTTGATCCCATTATATTTTCAATTTGCATTGATGTCAGCTATACATTTATATAGGCAATAAAGGACGCCATTTTGGAAAAAAAAATGGCGCGCTTGTAATTAATATAAAAATCTTCGCAATTAGTGTCGCATAGCTAAACAGATTCTGGACAACGGGGACCGCAGCGACCGGTATGCACGTTAAATACACCAGCCTTAATGCTGACAACCTTATAGTTTTTATAAACCTAAGGCTAATAATACATCATCATCAACCTTTTTATCGTTCCACTGCTGGGCACAGGTCTCCTCCCATACAGAGAAACTTTGAGCGTAATCACCACGCTTGCTCAATGCGGTTTGGCGATTTCAGGCTTAAAGACCAGGTTTCCTCAAGATGTTTTTCTTCACCTTATAATCAGTCATTGGTGTCCAAAATATACTTAGAAAGTATATATAACTTAGAAAAAGTACTTGCCGGACCTGAAATCGAACCTGCACACTCATGCTTGAGAGGCTGGTGATTTAACCACTAGGCCACCACGACTAGGCTAATAATTATTTCAGAGTAAATCCAGTTAGTACCTCATTCTCTGTAGTTCGTTCTGCAGGTGGTCGATGAGTCGGTCTCGTTCCACGACGGGGTCGGGCTGCGGCGACTGACTGGGGCGAGCTTCCAAGTCTTCTATGCTATCTTGAACTGACATCTGTGTGCAATTAATGACCTCGTTTAAGTTTTTATTATCGAATAATTCATACCCTTAATGTTAGTTGCTATGAAAACCGGCGCAAGTAAATGAATATAATTAGTATTTATAAACACTGGGATCGATAAAGTATGCCATTATGATTCCGATGCGAAAAAGTGATTCTGCTATTTGTCATGTATAACTTCGTTTCTTTCTTAGCCAGTGTAAAAAAGAGACAGTGCTATATGACTACAGGTTATGATAGCATTAAGCTATACAGCACCTGTTCCATTAGAGAAACTAATAAAAAATGGCGGCGTTAATCATGTCCTCTCACTCGTATACAGGAACAAGCTTATATTATCTGCAAAGTCACTTATTTTCGAATCCTTTGGGTAATTCGATTGTATTACTTATAGCATTTTATAAAGATACCCCCGGTACACTTCTTCTCGACGGAGGTAGCTTGACAGCAATTTCAACCAAAAGCATAACAAACTAAAGTTTATTTTCACTAACAATGACCACATTGCACCATGCTTATTTATAGAATACCAAGTACCTGGCTCATAGTATCAGAAGTGTCGATGAGTGAGGCCACGGAGTCAACTTCATCCGGCGAGGGCTCCGGTATAGACACCACTGGAGTCACATAGGTGCCGAAGTCAGACTGTGGAGAAATAATAATAAGTTTTTTATTGCGATAAATAATAAGTTTAGTATTACAATGCAACATGATATAACTAACTAAAAACAGACAAATGATCAGTGGCGAAGAGTCCATACAAGCCGATTCCCACCGGGTTACCTTTCAAAAATCAGTTCCATATTCATACAAAAGTATTTACATTCTATTTCATTAACAAAGTATTATTAATTAAATGCCTGCGCGATTTACAATAGCAATAGTAATTCTTAGCAATACCCTAAGTATCACATTTCATTTTATAGTCGTAAAGGTAACTCGACGAATTACAGCTTATCTCGGCCAACGTTTTACTATGAGGCGAAAAGAGACAGAGCGTGTCACCATCTCTTTCTAATGCTCGCTAACTGTACGTAAAATTTAAAGAAAGATAGGCTATTCGCGACCGGGTTGCAGTTCTCTCCTCTCCTCTATTAGAAAGAGACAAAGAAATTATTGTTATTGAAGCACGGCACGGGAGAAAGAAAACACGACAAAATTAAAAAGAATTAGCGTTATAATGAAATCCTTCGCAAGTCATATTCTTTTTATTTTGGCATATTTTCGTGTTCCATTTCGTAAGGTTGAAAATAAATTATTGTTAGTATGTGACATGTTGCTATACCACTGGTGCGTGATAATTTCGTTTGTTATATTTTAATATTTGTGTTATTTAAACTGTGACTGATTCTGTAAGGTAATTTAATCGCAGATTTGGTTAAATACTGTGGATTTTGTTTGTTATTATGGCTTATATTATTCTACCGGCAATATTATTCAAGATATCCTGCAGTAGGTAAGTGTTTAAGTGTTTATTTTTTTGGACCGGCTTCCCTTTGTCAAAATTTCACCCTTCGCCACTGCAAATGATAGATTTGTTTCAGAATTGCATCATCTCGCTCAACTGGTGAATAGGCTTAATAAATTAGCGCGCTTCACCATCAAGGATTGCATCACTGCTTACCATCAGGCGGGATTGCAGTCAAGCACTAGTTTATAATTATTTAAAAAAAGTTTTTGAGAAATCTGTCTACAATCTGTAATTATATACTATTCTGAGAGCAGTGGTAGTAGTATCGGCCGCGACTTACGCTTTACTTTGTGTAAATTATTTCATCACCACTGCTCTCAAAACGGTGAAGGAAAACACCGTGAGGAAAACGGCATGTCCTAGAGTCAAAAACTTCAAAGACATATGATGTGACATCTACCAACCCGCACTGGGCCAGCAAGGTAGATTACGGCTCTCATCGAGAGGTTCCCAACAGTGAGGGAACAATATAAGTTGATTATGTATGTATATAAGTATACTATTCTTATGACGACAAAACTACTTTCTATGGTGATCATGCCATGAATTATTATAATCAAGAATCGAATTAACACAACAAACGGTCTTATACAAGGTGGAGACACAATTCTACTAGATTTAAAAATGTAAAAGTTTGTGTGCAATACATATGTTACTCCTTAACGCAAAAACGACTTTTACACAAAGATGGATACCCAGGCGTAACACTTATTCCGCGGAGTAAAGATTGCAATACAATAGATTAAGTTGCGCATTAATGACGTTCCCAGACTGCATTAGCGAATTCAATCAAATATATCCCATAGTTTTGTTTTACTTTTTTTTTTATTATTATTTCGATGCTAGAATTCATTTGATAGTTCTCATGTACGGACGACAGTAAGTCAAGCTACCCGAAACAGTCAAATATTCCCAATCAATTTTGAGCCTTAATGCTTAACGATAAAGTTGAAAACCTAATAAAGAAACTTGGTAGATTGTAGTAGCTTAATGTGCTGTCGTCTGTCCATTGGTATTGCCAGTGTTTTCATTTATTCTCGTCTCCACATTAAAAGAAGTTTTTTTTTTTAATATTTCCTGTTTGCCTCTATTGAAATTCACAACGTGAGCCAAAACCATTACTCGTAAACTTGTCCCCTATGTATAAGTTCAATGCATCACTTTATCAGAAATTATGTACCTGTTGCAGGAAGTTTGGCGGATTTGAAGGTAGGACTGGTAATGTAAGGAGGTTTCTGTAGTATTGTAGACTGCTCGCGTGCTTGTAGAACGAGCTTAACTTCTTGAACTGTTGCCGGAATCTGAAAAGAATAATATAAAGGGTGTATCTGACATCGACGCACAAACGAGTACCATGGATCCAGATCCAATACATGATGATTGATGATACAGTACATGATGAAGTTTTTTTAACTTTAGACCGTTCATAATTGCTATACTTTTACAACCCAACAAGATTTTAAAGTAAAAATTAATTAATTCGCTAATTACACAAAAAAGCGCAATGAAAACAAAACTCGAAAAACTATCTTATCAGCTGATTTGATAGAGTTCACATCAGGGATCAACGTCATACCTACAAACCCGCACGGCGGCACGCTTGCAACGTTCAAATGCCGAGCCGACACTTTTTTTTAACCACTGTGAATTCTGTAACTGTTCATTAACGACATAAATGACTACCATAATTTTATTAGTGGCATGCGGTGTAGCCCATGGAGCAAATATAGAGAGGAGGTGTTGTAATTAGATTTCTCCAAGAAACAACGCGTGACAATTTGCGGGATGAGGGGTGCAAAATGTGGGCGGGATATTGTTAGATCCTGCCCCCTTTTTTGTTTTCCATCTACCGGTCAAAAGCAAAACTGCTTGCTTCTTTTTGAATTTGATCTTACTACGTAGTTTAACTACCTCACACTAGATGTCATAACGTCTACTACTACAGGGACGTACTCAGAATTTTGGTACCATTACCTATTATACAGTATGTTAAATAACAGAGGGCGTTCCCTTAAACTCGTTAATATATATCATTAATAGATTAAAATAAAAATATCAGCATAGAAAAATAAGCATAAAAAAATCCGAATAAAAAAAAAATATAATTGAAAATAAATTTGAAACCTCCTGTTTTAAATCAAAATAGTAGTCGTCATGTATAAATAAATTGCGACGTTGCCGTCTTTCAAGTTCGCGTGTACAGTGTGTTTCTTTTACATGTCAATTTAAAATTTTTATTGAATATTTTCATATTGGAAAAATTTTAAAACATTTTGTTTTCGAATGGAAATATTTTTTTTAGCATGTATGTATGCTATACTATTTCGGGTTAACGGGAACGCCCTCTGTTAGTTAACATACTGTATAAACAAGTAATACTTTCCTTAATCAAAAGTAGCATGATGCGAATGAAGCTGTGTGTGTGTGTATGGTCAAGTAATGTTAATTTCAGAGGCAGAACAAATAATAAACAAATTATATCGAACTACATTTTATTCACAAACACTATTATGTAGGAATATACTACAGATGGCGCGTGCAGTGCTATTTACACGGAGCGCCGTGTACCGAAAACATGGAATCCTCACCCCCCAACTGTGACGGAACTTATCTCATATAAATATGTAGGTAGATAGTTGAGGATATACAACTATAAATTCCATTTACACGGGCCTGTGAGCGTCTAAATTTTATACCAATACTTATTTGATGTACCTAAAGCAAAATGTTCAAATCAAATCAAATAGTTTATTTGTGATACACAGGTACATATCATAGGTCTTACAAATACAAATGTTGTGTTGTGTATAGATTCATAACGTTTTTTTTTTTTTTTTATAAATATAAACCAGCGCTTGACCGCAATCCTGCCTGATGGTAAGCAGTGACGCAATCGTTGATGGTAAAGCGCACTAGTTTATTAAGAGCCTATTCACTCTAGCCTTGAAGACACTCAAATTGTAGTCCGACGGAAACACCGCCGCGGGCAAATTGTTCCAGTCCCTCGATGTACGCGGTATAAAGGAGGAGGCGAAGCGCTTCGTCCGGATCGTAATGGTGTTAACAACGTAAGGGTGGAAACCAGCCGTACGACGGGTCGTCCGCTGGTGGAACGGAGATGGGGGAATTAAATCATGCAATTCCCTCGCACACTCCCCGAAATGCATCCTATAGAACACCGAAAGGCTGGCTACTCTACGCCTGTGCTCTAGGCTTTGGAGACCAACTCGAGTTAGATCAGGGTCACCAATCAGCCTCTTTGCACGTCTCTCCACTGAATCCAAAGTGGCCAGGTGACACTTGGCAGCACCAGCCCAAATGTGGCTGCAGTACTCCACACACGAACGGACCTGTGCTTTGTATAACATTAGAAGCTGCCCAGGTGTGAAGTACTGCCGGACCTTTGCGATAACGCCAAGTTTCCTGGCAGCCACCCTGGCCTTGGACTCAATGAACCGCCCAAAGTTAAGGTTCGAGGAAATCTCAACTCCCAAGAGCTGAAGGCGGTCGGAACACTCCAAGGACACATTCCGAAAAGTAGGGGCCAAGGTGAACGGGCTCCTTTTGGCGGTGAAAAGACACGCCTGTGTTTTGGCGGCATTGAATGCTACGTTTATTTTTAACTAGTTTTATGAATGCAGATTATTGAGTAATGCAGTAACCTGATCGTTAACTGTATGTAGTTTTATGAATGATATTAAAGGACTAAGTTAGATTATGGTTTGATTAGACTCAGGTTATTGATATTGTTGCGGAGATTTTACGTATGTATAACAATGTTTTTTCAATTTTACTTATTTTTATCAATGTTTTCTGTTCTTTTAAGTTTTCGTACTAGACACTTACGCAGGCTCTCGCTACAAAAAACAATAATTACGAAGTTGTTCTATTTCTTGCTTTAACTTTTTCTTTCTAGGCCAATCATGAAGTATCATGAAGTATCATAAAAATTCATATAAATCACTTGTGGTAGGTTGTGGTGATGATATTGTGGGCTCTGGTAATTTTCTTTTAAGCTTTAACATAAAGAATAAAACAAAAATATATTAAATTAATTCATTCTCCCAAAATAATTCAAACTGGTAAATACAAACTACATTGAAACGAACCGATATATCTAGTTTTATAGCAGATAATGTTCCCTTCTTTAATTTTCGAAGTACTTTTTTGTCACCACGAAGTCTTCATCATTAAAATGGCAATAACAATTTTTTGTACATTTTGTCGGAGTCCAGTCTTATCTATTAATTTTAGTGATTCACTGCTGTTTAAGTATCTCTTCGAATAGAAATCTAAAACATACATAATTAAAAAAAAAAACTTTTATGATAGTTGTCTCACGAAGTGGAAGTACTTTCGATAATGTAGTTTAAATAGAGAATAGTGTATTTAATTTAAAGGAGGTTTATTTTCATTTCCTGAGTATTAAATATTTTATTAAAAGTACTTTCCATAGCCGTGGAACACTCTGTAAAATAATTGGATTCTAATTACGACCCTGTCATTTTGTTAAATTCAAGGGATGGCGATAGATGGCGGGCATGTTTCAAAATGTTTATAAAAACTGTAAAAAACATATTTTGGCGGCTATAAAGTCTTTAGGTATGTCAGTACAACAAATTTCAGTATGTATGATTATTAAAGTATATTAATACTGCTCTAATTACCTATTTATTTTCATTTCTATGACATAAAGTGTCGCCATCTATTGTCAAGTAGAATAAGTATTATTGAACACGCCCACAAGATAAGAGATTTTTCTAGAACTATTCTATTAAATTATGAATAAAATTACTTACACGTGAAATGTGATGCCTTTTGTAGCACCAGAACGTCTGTCCGAGTAATTTTTACAGGATAAAACACAACATTTCATCCTTTTTTACTTAATAATATGAAAATAACACGAAAAACCTCCGTTGTGCACAGAACGAACGACTACAGTACACTGAATAAAGGCCACGCCCACTATGATGACGTCAGGGCCTATTGAGAATCACAGTGCACAGTTACATAGGCCGCCTCCTCTCTATATTTGCTCCATGGTGTAGCCTATCCGCGAAGTTTGCGTTACGATGTCAGATACACCCTGTATGTACAACGTTAATTTTTGTTTATGCGAAACCTGAAAATAGATTTTTCAGTATAATCAACTGAATTGATTCCAATCATTTTTACACCATGTTATATTTTTTCCCAAATACATTTAGATATTGTTGCAGTATGGTTACCGAGCGCGCACAGTAGATCATAGTATTGTGCACGCCGGCGCAACAGCTGCATGTAAAAAGCAATAATCATGTAACAGGAGATTTGTAAAACGTGAGTTGTGATGACCCAAAATTGGTTTATTTACCTCTATTCTTTATCGAGCTTGGCGTTGGTATAGACTGACTACGCGCATATGACATGTATGTATGCTCCATACATACATATATTCGCAGCGCAGAGCTCTAAGAGCTTTGACGTCCTTCTTATCTTACTTCTCATTTTCAATATTTATGCTCTGCGCATAATAGGAATCTTCGTTCTTCCAATAATTGTCTTCTACGATGTCCTTCTCACCACTCTGGTTTTCTTAAGTCTTCATTTCTTGTCCAGGCGGTTTTCCTTTGGAATGATCTTCCTCAGAATATCAGGATGTTGACCAGTCGGTACACATTTAAAATTAAAGTTCGGGAATACTCACGAAACTGGCAGATTCATCAAACATATAATTCATTATTTTTCTCTATCTATATATTTTTTATCTCTCTCTCTACTGTTTATATTTTGTATGTATGTAATTATGTATTTACGTTTTTATTATAATATTTTTTTGTGTTTCTCTTTCAACTTCTCTTTTATATCTTTGCACCTACTATGTTTTGTCTCTGCATCACCTTAAGGTAGACTGGTAGAAAATGCCTAAGGCATTAAGTCCGCCATTGTGCAATGTTCCTCTTTGTGCATAGTTTTAATAGATAAATAAATATTCGGTTACCTTTCGCGATGTCCCACCAATGTATCCGCAGGCAACGAGGCGTGCAGGCGGAACAATAGGCGCACGTTACAGTCGTATATCTGCGACGCGTCTTGTGCGCACGGTATGAGGGCGGCTAGTCGGCACTGGCCGCTAGCTGTCATGGAGTTGGCGCGAGCGTTTCCGAGACTGTCAAATACTGCAATCAACAAACACAATATGACATAAGCCACGTCTCGAATTCCCCGTACTTATACCGTACGTACGGACGACAGCAGGTCAAGCTACCCGAAACTGTGAAATATTCCCGATCAACCTTGAGCCTTAAAGCCTTAGGCCGCTGCCTCGAATCTTGCGGGCAGCGGGGCGGCGGCGTCAGCGGCGAGTGAGCGGCAGGATCTTATGCGTAAAATCAAACGGACCAGTTCTCGATAACAGTGGGGTGGTGGCGGTGTACTTCTCGCGCTCGAATCTTGCGGGCAGCGAGCGGTGATCGAGCGTTAGGAATAAATTTGAATCAAAAAGATGTTGCCGCCATTATTTAGACATTTCTTTCGCAAATAAAAACAAATATCTCGTCGACACAACACTACGCGGCTATAGTGACGCGCGATCTGCCCGCTAGTTTCGAGAACGGGTCTTCGATACCCGCTCGGCTCCCGCGCCGCCGCTGCCGCGCCGGCCCGCTGCCCGCAAGATTCGAGGCAGCGGCCTTAGAGATAAAGTTAAAAATCTAATAGGAAATCTGACTGATTGAAGTAGTGT
The DNA here is from genome assembly GCA_017933935.1 of Sesamia nonagrioides. Taxonomy (NCBI): domain Eukaryota; kingdom Metazoa; phylum Arthropoda; class Insecta; order Lepidoptera; family Noctuidae; genus Sesamia; species Sesamia nonagrioides. The sequence continues at coordinate 112,242 of JADWQK010001929.1, read as the reverse complement.
CGTCTGTACTTATCACAAGAAATTTAAATTTTTAGTGATTAGTATTTAACTTATAAAGAGGGACCTTGTTCAATTCTTTTTTTAATTTTTTAATTGTCAGATTGTTCCGCTCTTGTTCTCAATTTCGCCTAAAATGCCAGTTATCTTGTGCTTTGAAGGCAAACATGTTATATAAGGAAGTTAACACAAACTCGTTAACTTCACAAGAACAAGAGATGCAAGAGCCTCTTGCATTTCTTGCCAAGAGGCATGCAAGAGGGGGAGAAGCGCTGAATACGGCTGCTCATATCAACCAAGTGCGAATTAATAGTAAATTAATATTTAAAACTGACCTGCTGCTTGCAGGTTGAGGATTTCTTCCATATAGTCGAATAATTCTACGCATAGTTGGAAACTGTAACAAAATTTTTTTTATAAACAATAGGCTATAAACTATGAAGCAATACGTTTAGCAAATTGTTGCATACGGATTAGAATTAGGTTAAATAAGCGAGGTTAGTCCACGCTTAAACTTATGCGTACACTTGTTTAAGGTGTGTCCAGTGTCAGTGTTACGTCACTAGCCCATTATAATAATATAGGTGTCTAAACCCGCCACACTGTTCCCAACCCACTGCAACTCCTGAAAGCCAGAATCAACAGTGGAGACCGCCAGAAAAACGCCGAGCAATGAAGCTCGACGAGTCCCGGAGAAATGTTTGAATATAGGTGTCTAGCCTAACAGTTGCTAAACATTATTTTGTGGTAGTAAGGTACTACCCGCACTATCCGCACTAGGCCAGCGTGATAGACTACGGCCCACTCCCTCTCACCGAGAGGAGGCCTGTGTCCCAACAGTGGGTACAATATAGGCTGATTATGTACGTTATGTAAGCGTTCATTAGCCATCCAGCAGCGCTATTCAATATCCATTTCACTGTGAAAACTTAAATGAGCGTGTAGAAAGTTCTAATTCCAACGAATGCTAAAGGATTGACACTTAACACCCTCCGTGGCGTAGCGGTAGTGAACTGCGGAAGGAGGCGCGGGTTCGATCCCCGCGTAATGCAAATATTTGTATGCATGAATATGAATATTTGCACTGGTCTGGTCGTGCTTCGGAAAACACGTTAAGCCGTTGACCCAGTTGCCATACGAACATGTAATGGCAGTTGTTACGGGTTGTTGGAGCCCTGAAAAGTCCAACAATTGGTCCTATCTGCAACGCTACGATATCGCCTTCGAGTTGTGGAGGTCAGGCGGCAGTCACTTACGGAAAATATCGAAGTTTACCCAAAATCAGCAGTTAGACCGGTAAAGCGGACCCCAGACTCCAAAGCTGAAAAAGCTTCGAATGCGACTGGGATTAACGCTAAGATGATGATGATGTTAAAGGATTGACACTATTGACAGCTCACTTTAAGTTCACTTCAGCTGACTCTTCAGGGTGAGATTTTTACAGAATCGATTGGTTGTTCTTAATCACGGTTTGATTTGGATAAACAAATGTAAAAGCACCTTCAAAAGTCACTCGAATTTTTTTTTCAGTGTCATACAAATGAGGCACGGTAGGTAGATACTCACTAATTATTGACATCATTTTCTGCGATGGCGTCCAACTCCTCAGCTGTCAGCTGCATATTACCCGGGAAGCGAGGGTTCCGCGCATGGAACTTCAGCTTGCAGACTAATAGATTGCAGTACAAGTGGACTAGCTTGCCGTAGCCCTCGCGTAGATGTACCTGGGGAGAATTTAGTTTGATGAGTGAATGGGGCAGTGACACACCAGCCCGCACTGGGTCCGCGTGGTAGATTATGGCCCACTCCCACTCACCAAGAAGGCCTGTGTCCCAACATTGGGAACATTATAGGCCGATTAGGTATGTATGTAGTGAGGCAGTGGGGAGCAGTGATGGCTTATTGATATCGGTTGCAACTTACAAGTTATTATAGCTCGTAGGTTGGCGCTTACTTTGTGTAAATTATTTCATCACCACTGCTCTCAAAACGGTGAAGGAAAACAGCGTAAGGAAACCGTCTGAGCTAAGTGTGGTTTTTTATACACCCGCGTTCGCAAGTTTCATTTTCATGAGATGGGAGACAGACTTATTTTTCACTTGGGCACAAATCTGGATTCCAGGTGGCTACTGGAAAATCCGTAATGGATAAAATCAAATAATATTTGATCTACTCTTTTACAATTTAAAAGTGCCTATAATTGTTATTTGTTTTTTTTTTTAAATATATCGTTTTATTGTGGTGTTACACGAATGGATAGAATAAGAAATGAGTACATAAGAGGAAGTCTGAAAGTGGCACCGGTAGCTGAAAAGTTGTGTGGAAAGCGGTTGTCATGGTATGGGCATGTGCTACGGAGAAATGAGGAGAATGTCGTGAGGGGAGTTTTAATTATGAATGTTGATGGCTATAAGAGTAAGGGAAGACCAAAGAAACGATGGATGGAATGTGTGAAGGATGATATGGCTAAGAAGGGGGTGACTGTCGAGATGGCTTCTGATAGGGATATATGGAAGAAAAAGACATGTTGCGCCGACCCCAAATAAATTGGGATAAGGGCAGGAGAATGATGATGATGATTCTCGAGTTACCATCAGACGGGCTTGCGGTCAAGCAATAGTTTTATAATAATTCAAAAAAGACACTGAAAGGTCAGTTTTAATAACATAATACCGTTTTTACACTAAAAAGTTTAGAACCATGCAATAATTGAAGTAGCATTGAATAGTACCGCAGAAAGAAAAGGAGTAATAAAGTCTGACGACACGGTTGGTACAGTGGTTGAGTGATGGACTTGTATGACCTACAGGTAGTTGTTTTGAGTCTGCCTGTTTCTGTATGTGAGTTTATATGTTTGTAAAGGCATCCACGATACAGGAGTAATTCCTAGTGTGGGATAGTTTTTGTAAAAGATATAACTTTTTTGGGCATTGAGCATCTACTAACATGCACATTGCCCAATAAAGCTTATTTTTAACATGTCCTCAGTTTTCCCGAATCATACATATTTATGCATTAAATATTTACAATGATTTTAATGATACAGTTTTCAAAAATTATACCTAATGTAACTGTGATACAATCAAAGCTAAACAACGTCTTTACATTTACCAAGAACACTAATTGTTCGGAAACAATAACACAATGGATTACCAAATACTTTTGGAGTGTGCATTTAGCTTTCCAAGAAACTGTTTTGTCATGATGGGTGGCAGTGTTTTAAAAAATACCATTAACAACTTATAATGTTTATAAATCTGGTGATCAATCACCAGATTCTTCAAGTAAATGTGGGTGAACTCATTAGCAGAAACCTACGAGTGCAAGAATCGCTAGGGATTTCCTAGTAAGTAATTATTACGCCACTTGAAAGCAGCTAGACAAGGCGATAGGACACTAATTTTATTCAAATTACCTCGCTATACAAATTCCAAATATATCCCACTTAGCTATGTTTTCCGACTCCAGCTACGGTGGAGCAGAACGTAGCCTAAATCACAAATCAGTCATGTCGGAAGGCTAAATTAAACTTACCCATAGCTTGCCCAAGTTTTCGATCATGCCAATATGTCGCTGCGAGTCATCGAGACAGGCGGGATGGCCCTCTCGCAGTAGTTTATGTGTCACGTGGCAGAACTTCCATGCCACGATGCGGTTCTCTTGAAGTGGAAGACGGATAGCCACCATCTGGAAGATTGAAAAAGAAGGTATTATTAAAAATGTAAGTACATCAAACAAAAATGCCACAAGGTTTCGTTTTAATAATCCGAATAATTTTCTTCCCGATGGTTGATTTCCCAAGGTCAACATCAACTTCGCTCTGTGTGGCTACCATGAGTTTTCATTACGAGACTCGATCGTACGCATCCATCGTCCGCGTTTGGCGCTCTCATTGGTTGAGAGTTCTTACAACCTTGAAGCGGGCCAATCGATGAGTCAAACGCGGTCGATATCGATGATCGAGTATCGTAATGAAATCTCATGGTAGCCACACTGTTCTTTACAACAATAGCAAAATACGGATACTATGTTGACTTCTTATACAGAGTCTAATAGATAAACCAGTAGAGCTCAATAGGAAGCCGACTATTACTACAATATTTGTAGTAAAAGCTGATTTGAGGAATAGCTTAAACCTAGACAATAATATGACACAAAACATTAATGGTTGTAAAGGAGGCTAGTTCAGAGATGAATAAGTACCCAGTACAAATCTACAATCTACATGTGTTTAGAAGCTCTCATATGTTGCATCCACCTGGTAGCAACACATTAGAGACACGACATCGGAACACAACATCACGAGATTAATTTGATTCGTGTATCGCCCGCTCCCTATAGGGGAGCGTGGTGACCAAACAGTCAGGAAACTGTTAATGCTCTGAGATTATGTCATGTAGGGGCCCGTCACATTAGCCGTGATTTATTGGGGAATACAGGGCTTTCTTCGTCAGCATTCACATTAATGGCTCAAACACCCTAATTATAAAAGGAAACAACTTGTGTCGGATTCGAGATGACTAATCAGTATTAAAAAAGTTTAGACTAAGATTACTAGTCTTAATTCGTCTTCGAATTGGGAAATTTGCAATCGTCAACCAATCCGCACTGCACTCTCGTGTTGTTTATGATTCCCTCTTACAGAGACTGATTATGGACCAATGAAATAAGCCATGGACAAATAGAAAACTATTCTTTGGATGTAGTACCACGTCAAGGCACATTATTTGGTCCAGCTCTAACATTGTTTATATTTCACGGATTGCCATAAGAAAAAGTGCCAAAGTAATAAGTATGAAGTACTTATATTTGCACAACTTATTGAGATTCTGCATGCTACTATGAACTATGGTCTTGTTATTTATACAAATTTATAAGATGTTGTGTGAAAATCAGTTGTTATGGTATGGGCTTGTAATGCGGAGGAATTCGAAAAAGTCGTGAGGAAGCGTTTTGACCACAATGGAAGGACTGGGTGAAATATGTTTTTTTTTTTTATTAGTTATAAACTAGTGCTTGACTGCAATCCCGCCTGATGGTAAGCAGTGATGCAATCGTTGATGTTAAAGCGCACTAGGTTATTAAGCCTATACACTCAAAAAAACTGAGTGAATAGGAAGGAAGACGGCAGTTGAGCGAGGTGATGCAATGTTTGACCCAACAACACGACACAACAACATTAGGCACATCGTACCCGGCACACATCGCAACACAACTGCTCAGACCCGTCCTCCGTACGGCTTCACCAGACATCATGCCGGAACACGACGGATCGCTTGGCGGTAAGACTTTGTCTGGTGGGTGGTAACTTATGCCGGCGGCTGATGTTGTTGCCTACCACCGAGAAAATGATATTCTTAGAAATTGGTATAAAATCAAGAGAATGATGACTACGAAGCTCGTACCCAATATGTAATGGCGCTCTGTTCCTTGAAGGTGCCGATGAGTGTGCTGCGAACATGTTTCTCTTTGACGGGTGTCTCGATGGCGTTGATCGCTTTCTGTATGGCCAGTGTCTGGAAAACAAATATGCTGTTAAGGAAAATCTTTTCATATAAACTAGTTAAGTGATTAAGACTGAGTCAGCGAGGCAAATTCACCAGCACTACGATGTAAAACCAGCAGGGGTAATTGCGTAACAAATATTCATTGCGTTATTCACGCTACTGAGCAAACACATTGTTCGAACACTTTGAACAATGGATTAACAATATGCTTCAAAATTATTTTCATTCAAAGTTACGCAATTAGGGTGCTGAGAGATGGTGCTCCATTATCTACGATTTTTTGATCCCAATCGGTGGTCTTTTTTGTCTAAAGCACATTCATACAATAAAATACATTACAGTATTTTATAATCAATATACAACAACATAAATAATAAAAATTGGCAATACTTTGGAATTTGGGATACTAATATTCCAATTGCCGAAATAGCATTAGCTTCATTATTAGCCTGTAATATTCCCTCTTCGCGAGGGAATGGTAACCTTGATGGATATCACGTTTTTATTTTTTTGGTTCTGGGATGCTGGTTTCCTCATGATGTTTTCCTTCACCGTTTTGAGAGGAACGGTGATGAAATTGCTCACACAAAGTAAAGCGCTTGACTGGATTCGGTTCGGTGATTCGGCTAATAACTCGTAAGGCCGGGACTCCACCAAAGCAGAGATGTGTGCGGTGTGCTGTGTGCTGTGCGAGAAGAGATGTTTTTCAGCTCGCGGGACTCCACCAAAGCGGAGATGTATGCGGTGTGCTGTGTGCTGTGCGAGAAGAGATGTTTTTCAGCTCGCGGGACTCCACCAAAGCGGAGATGTGTGCGGTGTGCTGTGTGCTGTGCGAGAAGAGATGTTTTTCAGCTCGGGTGCGGGGCGTTGAGTGCTCAGTACGCATTCTGACACGAAAGGTAGACGATGTCGCTATTATTACAAAAAAAGTATCTTCTTTTACTTGAAGAAGAACTACAGTCTGAAGAAGCAGAATTGATAGCTTTATACTACCTAAACAAAAGAAAACATCGGTTTTGGAAAAGAAGTCACTTGTATTACCATACCAGTCATGGAGAATTTTTTACTCTGTTTAATGAGTTAGATGATGAAAGTTTTACCAAGTCCTACAGACTACCGAGGAATATATTCTACGAACTACATAACTTAATTAAACCGCATATATTTAAGCAAGATACTAACTACAGGAGATCTATCTGTACCCAAGAGCGGCTTGCAGTATGTTTGAAGTAAGTACCTACCTAATTATTTTTTTGTTAATGTGTGTTTGTGTTTATGTGTGTTATCTGCGTTTGAATGTGATCAGTCTTTTTTGAGTGTTTGTTTTTTTTTTGTGTAAAAGGGCTAAGTGAGAAGTACTCAAAACGAGAATCAAGAAGTACGAGAATACATGAAAATTATTATGTAAACTGAGGTATGTAAGGATTACGAGAAATCGAGATCCGTTGTCTCTTTCTACCCCTCCGGGAGACTGGAGTGATGCATATTATGTAAAAACCAAATATATTTTTATATTATCTTATTTATTCATAAAGAAAACAAAAAAATCAACTGCCGTTCTGGCAGTAGCAAAAAAAAGGTTAAGGTAAGGTTATATTAGAAACATAACGTACAAAAAAATTATAACAGTAAATCACATGAGACATATTGCTTTCTTTTCCATATAGTTACAAATTATCATATGTGTCTTCTTCGTTTCTGAATGCTTCTATCTGTTCATCGGTCATGTGCGTATCTTCCAAGCTTGGAACAGGTGCCTGTGTCGAACTTGGACCCGGTATTTGTGTTGAGCTAGAAACCGGTGCCTGTGTTGAGTTAGGACCACCGGCCTGTGTTGATGTAAGAACCGGTGCCTGTGTTGAGCTAGGACCCGGTGTCGAACTTGGACCCGGTGCTGAAGTGTAACCGGGGGAATACCAATTATTTTCATTTGTGTTATACCATGTGTTTTGTAGCTCAAGTTCTTCCAATTCTAAAAGAACATTGAAAATTTTACGTTTAGCCTGAAGCTGCATATATTGAGAAAGTTTTTTTACACTTTTTGATATCGACAGAAAAAAAGTGTCCATTTCGTCAAGGGTATTATTTTTCTCTATCAATGATTGTATTTCTAGTTTTTCTTGGCGTATTCTTTCACGGTTTGCATGGTGCTGTATAAGTAAATTACTTATTTCATCCGATTTTCTTGTTGCATTTCTGCATGTCGAGGCTGAGACGCTTGATGTCGGTGACGGCGAATGTTGTACAGATGGACGATCTTCTGGAGTGCTTCTTGTATGATTGCTTGATGTTTCAAAAAACTCATCGGTTACATTACTTTCCAATGAATTTGTTTCCTGTTCATTTATATTTGTTTGTGAGGTATAATTTGTAGTCCTGTTTCTATTCGTCATATATGGTATCAAAAATTCCATTACCTTCTCATATTTCCATTCACGAATTTGTTTACCACTCTGTCCACTTCTAGTGGCATTCTTCCTTTTTAATGCGTCCCGGTGGTTGTCTCTCAACTTTTTCCACTTAGATTTAGCCGTTTTTACTGAAATAAAAATAATTGAAATCATTATAAATATTAAATGTTGACATTGCCATAGTCAAAAAATACTTACCGCATTATCACTCATGCAGAATTTATAACCATTATAAATATTTAAAAAATACCAGAGTTTCAAGGGAAACCAATTTATAAAAAAAAATATCTGAAATCAAACAAACAAACAAAACGGATTGTATCTCTCGTACGTGGTCGCGGCAGACGGCGGCGTCGAAATTTGAAATGTTAATAAATAACGAGTGATAAATCCATTTTATTTGTTTGATTTCAATGTGTTGTGCTCGTGTGAATCTTAGACTTTTAATTGTTTCTTTTCTATTATTTAAAAATGGCTATAACTTTTGAACGAGTGAAAATTCTGTAAATACATAATTTCAGTAATGCCTAATCTTTTATAGTTCCGGAAACAACACGACACTGATTAAGATATTATTTTGAAATGACCCTTCTATTCTAACTGAAACCACGACACATAAATATAAATCTATATTATAATTATTACAGGTATTTGGCGACTGGTTCAAAATTTTCACAAATAGCTGAAAATTTTAGGATTGGAAAATCGACTGTTCCAAGAATTATAGAAGATGTCTGCGATGCCTTGTGGACAGTATTACAACCTTTGGTTATGCCAGAACTTAACGAAAACGATTGGAAAAAAATTTCAAAGCAATTTGAAGAAATCTGGCAATTCAAAAACTGCGTCGGGGCCATTGATGGCAAGCATGTGTACATGTTTGCACCCCCAAAATCTGGGTCCTCATATTACTGTTATAAACACAGGTTTTCAACTGTAATGATGTGCGTAGCCGACGCTACCCGAAGAATAATTATGGTAGATATAGGTTCAATGGGAAGGTTCAGCGATGGTGGTATTTTTGCTGATAGTATATTCGGAATTCGTTTGAGAGAAAACAGACTAAATCTACCACAGCCACAACCCTTGTACCAAAATGGAGAACCTGTACCGTTTGTTTTTATTGGAGACGAAGCTTTCCCTTTGATGACTAACTTAATGAGACCATATCCACGCGATAATTTAAATAACGAAAAAAGAACATACAATTATAGACTTTCAAGAGCTCGTCGTATTGTGGAAGCTACATTTGGTGTATTATCACGGAAATGGTACGTATACCGTAAAGAATTTGAATGTAAAATAGAAACAGTGGAAAAAGTGATAAAAGCAACGTGTGTTCTACACAACTTTTTAATTGACAAGATGCCTGGCTATCTAGATAATAATGAAACGGGTTTGGCCACAACTATGTTTAACGACACAAACGTGGAAAATCTATTATCGAATGACAATATGGATGCCTATCAAGTTCGAGAAAAATTCTGTAGTTATTTCAACAACGAGGGCGCCGTTCCATGGCAAGACACTCGTATTACAATATTACTTGAACGAAATACTTAATATAATAAATTGCACTTACCGTCAGATAATTGAGTTTCTTTCAAAACGTTCTCCCAAGCTGCATCTTTGACGTCAGTAAGTTTATAGGTATCTATTGATGTGTTCCATAGACATGGATATTTTTTTACTGATTCAATAAATTGTTCATCCATTACGTTTTATTTAAATTAACTAATTGTTTACGTTGAAAAATACAAACTGCACAAATTATTCACGATAAAAGCATAGAATAAAGAGAAGGAAGTAGGTTATCTCCGACCCAATCCGCGATTTAATTGCCTACTGTCTCAGGGTTGTCACGTTTAGCAAAATTTTAATTCAGTGTCTATAAATTGGCAAAGGTCGGAAAGTTGACGACTGTTCACGCTTCGTCGGATTCGGTTGTCACCGAACCCGCTAACAAATATTTATAGACTAAGAGCTTATATTTAAATTATTTGCTTAGTATTTATACATATAGTCATACACAGTTTTTTGTATTTTTTATTTTGTAATTTATTAGTAGTTTTGTACACATAAAGGACCATATTTATTTTTATTTTTAATTAATACAAATTTATATAACACAAACATATCTATTAACCCTAAAAATCGTAAAATAACATAAAAATACTGACAACTGCCTCTTTGACTAATTATTTCTGTTGTTAAGATCTGAACTTTATTTATCTGATTCACAAATTGTCAATTAGGTACTTACTTACTTTTAATAACGATTTTATAACTGTAAGTAAGTAGTTACTATACCTACCTACAATAGGTACTAAGAAATCGGCATAACTAAATGTAAACAAAGCAGTAGAGCGCTAGCGGCAAATCAACTGACAGATCAAAAGTACCTATAATCATTGATTTGTGTGAATAATAAATTCTAGTACGAAAACAGGCCTACCTACTTCCCCTATCTGATAGAAAACTAATACTTACAACAAGAAATAAGTAAGTTCCTAAGTGGATATCTCATCATCAAGTAAAAATTATAATCTTATAAGAATAAGTGACTTGCTTACCTTTCCTGCTCAGTAGGTAATCTGAACAGAGACAATTCTGAAATCGATGAATTAAGACACCCAAACAAACAACAATACTTTCTCCTGCGATAATCACACATTGTTCTTTAATTTAGCTACGTAGTATTCTGTAATCTGTGATTTAGCGAATGTGCCGAAAAGCCGTGACGCGCGAACCTCGTTCCGTGCTAGCCGCGACTAGCGCAGTCATAGGCACTCTAATATTGTGTTTAGGTGTGCGTGCGGCGACGCATAGATACTATGGCGCACACATACAAGCCGCGCGCGGTCCGTTTGTATGAAGATAACGTACTTCCCTCTCTTTATTCTATGATAAAAGTGTGTGCTCGCGCGCACGGTACTAGCAAGATGGCCGGCCGGCGCGCGCGCGGGGTTCTGCGGGTTGCTAGCGGGCGAGAGGGGGGAGGGTGACATCGCTCACTGCACGCCGCTCACATCTCTCGTCTCCACTGCGCGTCGTCCGCGCACAGCTCACATCTCCGCTTCCATCGCGACATACAAATATTACACATCTCCGCACAGCGATCTCCACTGAAGCTGAGCGGAGAGGAGACGTGTCAATAACTCAATTCTATTGGTTGTTTAAAAAACATCTCCTCTCCGCTCGTCTCGTCTCCGCTTTGGTGGAGTCCCGGCCTAAGTCGTGACAGATGCAACTGGGCAACCACTGGTCTATCTGTCTTTGTTTCTAATAATTCCACAAATCGGTACATATTACATAGGTAAGTAAACCGCATCAATCAGCTGGGAAACAATAACACTTTAAACTTGGTAGATTAATATCGACACAATTACCGTAAAATATGTGATTTCCAGTTAAGTATGCATAAAGGGGTCAAACTTTTATGTGCTTTGAGTCGTAAGTCGTAACGTCAAGCGTTTTACAGTAAACAATAAAAATTCCTAACATGCAATGCTTTTAAAAGCAAATGGAGAAATGCACTGTATTGCTGTACAGGTCCACGACCTGCCCCCTAATCGGCGAACACATTTTTGTCAAATGATTGCGACTAGTTGGGATCAGTTGGTATCGTTCGGGCCGCCCATTGGTCCGTTCGGTCCTAACGATCCCAACTAGTCGCAATCATTTGACAAAAATGTGTTCACCGATTAGGGGGCTGGTTTTATTACGTGTGTAGAGTTAGTCTAAATAAAGCATTTTGAACTTTTAAACACAACCCGCATTGAGCAAGCGTGGTGATTACGCTCAATCCTTCTCTGTATGAGAGGAGACCTGTGCCCAGCAGTGGGACGATAAAAAGGTTGATGATGATGATGAATAAGGGGTATAGTGTGTATGTCGTTTTCTTTTTTACAGAATAATAGTTTCAGAGCAGTGGTGGCCCAGTGGTAAGTTCGTAGGAACCGCGACAGGCACAAACTTGGTGCAAATTAATTCATCACCACTGCTCTCTAAGGGGTAAAATTACCACATCGAGAGGAAAGCGACACGCCCTAGAATTAAAAAACTCGAAAACATGTGACATCTACCAACTCGCACTGGGTCAGCGTGGTGGATTACGGCCCACTTCCTGTCACAGAGAGGAAGCCTGTGTCCTGTGTGTTAGGTACAGCAAAAAAAAACGGGAATATAGTTTGTCATCAACACTTTAAATAGCTTATCAATACTGTGCTTGTTATCTTGCATGTTTCCTTTTATATACCTACCTACATATCTATTTGTACGAGTCATGTAATTAAATAAAATAAAAAATAAATAAATCGTAAATTTTGTTAGATCATAAATAACTAATACTTTCAGTAAACTAGAACTTTGACAGCCTCCGTGGCGTAGCGGTAGCGGACGCGGTCGCTGCGCAAGGTGGCGCGGGTTCGATGCCCGCACAGTGCAAGTATTTGTATGCATGAATATGAATATTTGTACTGGTCTGGTCGTGCCTCGGAAAACACGTTAAGCCGTTGGTCCCGGTTGCCCTACGAACATCTAGTGGCAGTCGTTACGGGTTGTTGGAGCCCTCATAAGTCCTACAATTGGTCTAACTGCAATGCTTCGATGTCGCCTTCGGGTTGTGGAGGTCAGACGGCAGTCGCTTCATGGAAAATGTCGAAGTTTAGCCATATCAGCAGTTGGACTGGTAAAGCGAACCCCAGACTCCAAAGCTGAAAAGGCTTCTGATGCGACTGGGATTAACACTGGGATGATAATGACTTTCAGTAAACTAGAATGTAAACAGACAAACGAATATAAGCTAACAGCACTATTAACCTCCGAACTTATGGAAAGGAAGGACAAAATGGTGTTCATAACATGTGTATTACAAACAAACAAATGTATGCAATGACGATTGGGGCTTGCCGTTTGCGTCACTGGCATAGCTAATATGGCTGCATACCTACATTACCTACTATTCCAATGGCAACCATACTTCCCTAAACATTAGCAGAATCGCAACATTCTCATAAGGCTCAATGGACTAATTAATATGACAATTTGCAATTAATGAAGACGATGAGCATTACAAAAACAAGTTCAATAACACGCATCACTGATTACTTTGACTTCTAAAAACCAAATGTCTGAATGTTGAATTAATCGTAAAACATGTCATTGATAACTGAATCCTTATATTTCTAAATAACCATTATATTATGTAATAACCACGCCACAACCGATGCTGTACTCAAATATAGAAAAGCTTTTTACACAGTGGCACTAAAAGCCCTATCTTACTAGGACATCACTCGGCGGAATTATGGTCGCACGGCCAAAAATATTTTGGTTGGTTGTGCAACCGATCGCACGGTGGTGAGATTCCTACCATAAAGCTGTGTAGGCATCTTTTATTTTGCGACCATGTTTGCGTCATCGTATTGCATGGATAAAGAAAAATAAAACAGCAGACAAAGAAAACAGAACAAAATGATAGCCGAAGGAGGCCATTCCAGGAATCTTCTTACTGAAAATTACCCTTCGACACGAAAGAAAAACAACAAGACCGTACAAAAAGTTAAAAATTACACGTTAAAACAGCTTCAATTTAACAAAAACAAGCAATCAATTCTGCAGACTTGCAACTCACTCTTTAACCAAATTAACTATTACCAAACCAAGAATCATTAATAGAACAATTAACTATGTGAGGCTGACATTCTCAAACTGAATACTGTTCCAGTCAGCCAGTTAGTTAACTAATGGTAACTACTAACTCAGAGTTAGTTATCTACTAAGACCAAGGAAATGAGATTTCTCAGACGGGTACAGAATTGCACTTTCGTCTGGAAACTTCGAAAACGTTATCATTGAACAAAGTTATTTGAGTTTCAGTTTTGAATTGGAAAATGTCGTTATGAAAGGCATTAATAGTTAGGTTTTTGTTTTAATCTCTGAGCCTTGTAAAAGATGGCAAAGTTCTTTTAATATAAAAAAGTGCCAATCCAAATTAACTTTTGATTTAGGATCCCTTTTCTTATCAATTTAATTGACCGTATAATTAAAAAAGATCCCTTTTCAGCTGTTTTCAACTATTTTTTTTTGTCTGTACAAACATACATACTTACATATTCACGCCTAAACCAAAGACGGGCAAAAAAATAGGCAAAGAGATAAATGGCATCCCTACTTTTCGTCTCAGAAGCGCGTTCCCGTAAGATAATTTTAAATATCCACGCGGGCGGCGGGAGAAGCCTTGGGCAAAGCAAGTTCACAATGAAAAAAATAAAGGTGATAAAACAAAGCTGAGTCATAATGAGATAGATAACCTTTTGCGGCAACCTAAACATTGTATGAATCATTTAGAACCACTTTATCGCCAAATAATCGATATGTTTATGCAAGGTTTCGTCATGTGTATAATTTAATATTATAAATAACTATAGATAGCAAGTTAATGAGCCAATTCGAACTGTGTTTAAGAGTAAGTAGCACTTGTAAATGCTGGTTACCTTATAACTACATACATGGATAAAGAACTCATGTATGACATATCCTCATATTTATTTATAGCGACTTTGCGTTTAGCTCTGCATAGTAATGATCTTTATGTCCAAAAGGACATAAATCAAGGACAAACAATGTAAATGATTTAACTGCAATTGAGTTTTACGTTGCATTGTGCAGTCAACCAAATTGAAATATAATATTTCTTGCTCTCTATCTCTCTCTCTCTGTACTATCTGAATCAATGAATCTGTTTCTGGTAATGTGGTGACGATTTCCTTTTAGTGCTTGTCTATCTTCAGACTTCAGCGCAGCGACTAGCTGGTCAACAAATTCCTTGCGCCCTGTGCAGAATCAATTGTATTAATTCATTTCATTGCATTAGCATATAGCATACATACGATGTTCCTATATTTTCTTTACAACATTTGATTTACAAACTTCGTTCGTTACTATTTTCGATACACCAAAATACGACTAACATTTATAGAAAACAACACAAACACTCCAATTTTGATAGCGATTCCGATGTTTGGGTAAACAAGAAGCGGGGTGTAAGTGCTACTGAACACATGTAGCCTTAGCCATGACTGCTCGATATTTTTAGACGGAGAATACGTTGAAGAAATCGTCGTACACTACGATATATGAGGGATACGTATGCACGCGACAGCAAAATGAGCTGGTCTATGATAAATCTAAATTCCATAGAAACTCATTATGCTTGTCTTATGCAAATTTATAAACATGTAACGACGATAACCGGCCTTAATACATTAGTGATAAAGTTGAAAATCCAATAAAAAAATTGGCAGATTATAGTAGCTTGATGTGCTGTCGTCTGTACAAGAAATATTCAACGATTACATAAAGTTTCTGTTCCTGGAATAGACGAAAAAAGATCTTTGTAGCGCTTAACCCCGATCAAACTAAACAAAGAGGACCCTAACCAAACTTCCGTTAAAAGGTAAAGACTTGTTATCTTAATTAAAAGGCTTTATCGAGACTTGCAAGCTTATGCCTATTCTGTATTGTACCAGGGACTCATATTTGGATGAAGAGTACACTGTCCGGTGAACCTGTCAAAGATGTATGAAAGATTAGGCATACTACAGTGCAAATAAAAAAGGGACATAAGACGGCTTTTAACCATACACCGCTGACATACAAACTTAAGACTTCTTGAGGAACATTTCGACTGTAGAAGTTCGGTTGTATCGTTGTTTCGAATTATTACATACTATCTTAAATCATTCTTTATCTAGCAATCTGATTTACATTGTTAACTGGATAGAGAGCCTTTTAAAAATATAGACAACTAGCTTTCCGCCCGCGGCTTCGCCCGCGTAGAATTCGGTTATATCGCGCTTTTTAAGTTTCCCTCGGGAATATAATTTTTTTCTGGGATAAGAAGTACTCTATTATTTAATCCGGACTTCTAACTTTAGGTCTGCCAAATTTCAAAGCAATCGGTTATTTAGTTACGGCGTGAAAGCGAAACAAACAAACAAACACACTGTCCGATTTATAATATTAGCTGTGATAATAGTAAGGATTAGACATATTAATTCAAAGGGAAACTGATCTGAGTATTTGTGGGACTACGAGCTTACACATAAAACAGAGATTGTTAAAAGCAATCATAATCATATACTGAATAAATGAAATAATCACAACACGTGTGAGTTGAATATAGTACATTACGATATTAGTGCGTAATGATGGTTATAACATGCGAGGTGGAATTTCAGCCCGAGCCGAAGGCGAGGGTGTAATTGAGCCGAGCATGTTATAACCAATACGCACGTATATCGTACGACATTTTTTAACACACTTGCGAGGAAACAGAAAAAAGATATTCAGAATACAAGTACAAAGAAAAGAAAATTTGAGAAAAATGGCGCGAGGTTTATTTTCTGCCGTAGCTGCGTGAAAATGTTGGCAAAGATGCTAGAGCATGCAGTCAAGTTTTTAAATTACCGAATAACCTGTTTTTTTTTTTACAAATACTCATTTAAATACAAACAAATACAAATTTGTTTATTTCAAATAGGACATCAGTTATTTTAAATAAACTCAATCTGTGAATGCTCACTGTTGCTTTCCCGCCATTAGTATTATTATTTGCCATTTCAAATATGGAACAGCGCGCAGCTCACTGGCTAGAGCCACGCGGCGGCGATCTGTTCCATAATTATTTGAAATTACAAATAATGCTGTTATGGAATTTGTATGGACTATAACTTAACTATTTGCTTTGATAACACACGCGTTTGTTATGGCCCGCTTTACATATTTAAAACCGGTGGGATTACATCAGCTTTACGAGCAAGGGTGTTAAAAAAACTATATTGGCATAAGGAATGTTATAAAAAAATATATTCTTTGTAGGTAGTCGAGTTTTATGAATAGTGACAAATTAACAGCGATTAGACGTCATTGATGTTATTTACTTTTACGACTTTTAGATATTCTATGTTTAAGCATGTTTAAGGAAAGTTGGCTTAAAAAATAAAATTAGTGTGAGCCGGTAAAGAACATGGCTTCTTAGGAATTGTAACAAATTCTTCGTAGTTATAAATAAGAAAAGATGACAATATGAAAAAAATAAAGCGCAAACTTTCGTATAAAAATCGCAAAAATAGTAGAATCATCATATAAATACAGAACATTTTCCTAAATTACTTTACCATTCCCCTATACTATATATTTTCGTGGAAATCCAGAAAATCGTGTTTTTCCTACAGTAATCATGTTTGTTTGTGACTGTCGTAGAAAAATAATTTAACAAACATTCAAGGGCTCATTCCTGCACAATAGGTATCTTGAGGATTTTACCAGTCGAATAACATTTGCAAAAACTTCGTTGATTGTCTTGTTTGGTTCAGAAAAATAAGGAAAATATGTAGGCGAGATAACTTAACGTTTACCAGAACAACTAAACATTAGCCGGTTAGATAAAATGGTTTGCTAAATCGATAATGGGCTAACTCAGCAATCAGAACTACAAGAGGAAAATGCTACAAATATTTTACAGTAATAATTAATATCAGAAAGGAAATATCACATAAACACAAGTGATATACAGAGATTTAATGGTTATTGGCAATGTTTCCTGTTTCCTTTCGCTGTTTTCGTCGATGACATTATTCTCGTCGGTGAAGATGGACCTGAGATCCAGAGCAGATTGGAGAAATGGCAACAGAAGCTGGAGAATGTTGGCTTGAAAATCAGCAGAACCAAAACCGAATATATGTTCTGCGATTTCGGCGGTCTCTCCACTTCTGGAGCCATAGCGCTTGATGGCGCACTTCTCCCAATCTGCTCCGACTTTCGGTATCTCGGTTCACTCGTGCAAAGCGATGGCGAAATAGATCGGACGGTTAAGCACAGAACTAACACTGGGTGGATGAAATGGCGGCAGGTCACGGGAAAAATCTGCGACTCCCGCATTCCCCTTAAACTTAAGGGGAAAATATATAAAACCATGATCCGACCTGCTGTCTTGTATGGATCAGAATGTTGGGCTACGAAAGGGATGAATGAAAGGCAATTGCATGCAGCCGAGATGAGAATGCTAAGAGGGATGTGTGGTGTTACACGAATGGATAGAATAAGAAATGAGTACATAAGAGGAAGTCTGAAAGTGGCACCGGTAGCTGAAAAGTTGTGTGCAAATCGGTTGTCATGGTACGGGCATGTGTTACGGAGAAATGAGGAGAATGTCATGAGGAGAGTTTTAATTATGAATGTTGATGGCTATAAGAGTAGGGGAAGACCAAAGAAACGATGGATGGAATTTGTGAAGGATGATATGGCTAAGAAGGGGGTGACTGCCGAGATGGCTTCTGATAGGGATTTATGGAAGAAAAAGACATGTTGCGCCGACCCCAAATAAATTGGGACAAGGGCAGGAGAATGATGACGATGATGGCAATGTTTCCTTTCCTTTTCCTGTTTTCGACGTCGTGGTGGCCTAGTGGTTAAAACACCAGCCTCTCAAGTATGAGTGCGCGGGTTCGATTCCAGGTCAGGCAAGTACCAATCTAACTTTTCTAAAGTTATATGTACTTTCTAAGTATATCTTGGACACGAGTGACTGAAGGTGAAGGAAAACATCATGAGGAAACCTGGACTTTATAAGTCTGAAATCGCCAACCCACATTGAGCAAGCGTGGTGATTACGCTCAATCCTTCTCTGTATGAGAGGAGACCTGTGTGAGTGGGATGATAAAAAAAGGTTGATGATGATGATGAATGTTTCCTTTTGAGTTACAATGGTGAACACTAGCATGTGATTTTCCTCAGTAATGCAATTTCAACGCTAGATAAGGTAGTTACATAAGCTCTAGCTTTTTATCTACATTTCAACAAACGTTTTTCAGCTGAATCGAGAGACACGAAGCGAGAAGCTTTAGAATTACTGCTGCTCCGTGGCATGAGAGCGATGTTTTTATCGTTTTGCAAACCAATTCGTGACTCGACACTCACTTCTGTAAGAACTTTAAGAATACCTTCCCCTTAGGACCCTTTGTAGAGAAATTAAACGAGTTTTTATCGCACTTTCCGTTTTTGTGAAACGAAACGGAACAATTATAGAAATAATCAATGATGCGTGTTAACGGGCGCATTGTTAAGTGGCAACGATACTGAAACGTGAGACTATACTTTGTGTTAAACTCAGAAATGTTAGTAAGCATATACATATAGACGAGATGTATTCATAAATATCTGTATTACATTTCAATGATAACAAATATTCATACCATTCACACATAGTTTAAGAATCAATGGCAAGATCACAAAGATTTTCATCATCAATTCAGCCGTCCAATGATGGACATGGGCCGCCCTCAAGCACCTCTATTTCAATAGTTTCTGCAGTGGTCAAGGACGTCGGTCCAATTTAGGGAAGGTCTATAGATTGTGCTTTCTTATAATTAGAGCATTTTATATTAATTGACGTTGAAGAAATAAAATTAAATGTATAAGCATTTTGATTTCTCCCAAAAACGGGAACCTAAAGGATTTATATGTATTAAATACCAACTCAGTACGCTTTGCAATAAATGAATGTACACTCACCAGTTGATAGAAGCGCTTGTCGTTGGGGTTGGCCATAATGTGTGATTAGTGGTCAGCGGTGTCTGAATCAGCTGCATGCATTAGTAAAGTGCCAAGCTGTGGCGCTGAAATGAAGACGCGCCACCCTCGGTTAGTACTGTTAGTGAAGGTGACAATTTTATAAATAATGGATCAATGAAGAGGTCTCTTCAATAGGCTATTTGACAGTATGAAATTTTTTGTGATTATTTGTTTAAATGCATAAAATGAAGGTTCTTTATGTCATTTACATGAGTTTTAATAAAAATAATAACAATTAATATGTCCAAAAACACAAAAATATCTTTGCCTTTTTAAAATAAAATAAAAAAATACTTTCGGTGAACTTCTTCACCGCAACCAAGTAATTGAAGATAGAAATTATAAATCTGTCAAATAGCCTATTGCAGTGCACATGCCACATGAACGAAATATTTGGCAATATTCAGATTATTTTGGCACTTGCTTATGCAGTGTTTACAAATACTGAATTGTTGTCTAACAAACAACAGTTTTATCAACTCCCAATCATGCAAACGCGTACACTTATCTTAGCGGTATGACATCACAGTTTCCATTTGACATTCCTAGACTTTGGAATTAATTAGCAATCTCGAGTTACATTGTATTGTAAGTGTATACGGTTTTAAGGTACAAGTAAAATAAAAAGTTTTCACCAAAATATTTACATGCGTGATTTGATAATTCAAGCCTTTCACATCAAAGATTTAGGAAATTGGATCGTCGGTTACAAAATGACAGTTACTGACACTAACGCCGCAACAGAAGTTCTTGCACCAAGCGTTCATGCAGGTGTAAACTGAGAGTTTATTGCAAAAAAATTACAAGTCCACTGGATCGGAACACCTTACCTGCAACAAACAAAAAAGTTATAAGAATTGGTGCGTTGCGAGAACTTAATGAATGTAAGAAACCGGTGCGACGGCTTCAAAGCTAAAAAATTGCCGAAAAATATAAGCGAAACCGAGTCATACTGTGGTGCTGTTGCTTCTGGCGTGCGGTTTTAGACAGGTGTGTAAAGATAGTTCAGAGGATAAGCAGTTTACTCTAACTTTTAGTGCACCTGCCGAGAGAAATAAAAAGACTGGGCGGCCAATCTTATTTACAAAAATATAAGCTATCCCAAATGAGTTTTCACAAGACATTTGTTACAAAACTCTAAACTAATAATTAAAAAAAGAAATATTACCCCTTGTCATAAATATAGGGTTTCTAGTACCTATTTAGATTTCGCTGACCTGTGCCTATTAATGATTTTGTACCTATTAAGTCAATAATTACCAGGATTGAATTAATTAATAATATGATCTTTTTCTATCTTAAAAACAACATTCAATAGAACATCATCTTCCAAATTGAATTACTTAGCATAAGTTAAATTGTCAACGAAGATGCATAATTTTGATAACAGTTCTAAATCCAGTTTGAGGTACCTATGGAGATAGCAAGAGGAGAGTAAGTCACAATAGCGACGATAAGCCCCGTCTTTGTGGACTGGCTAGGGAGACGCCACGGCGCACCTTCGACACACCTTCCGCCTAACGCAAGTCCTCACCAGCTACGATTGTTTCTTGAGGTTCCTGTTCTGGATAAGGCTGGAGAAAACGCTAGGGTTTCACCACTCTGGAGATCGCTCTTAGGACACCGTGAAGCATACATTGAACGTCTGCCCAGCCTGGGTAGAGCATCACCATGTCCTCATAATGGCGATAAGTGGCACTCTCGCATCCGGCCCTGATCCAGGCCTTAGAACCTACGGAGCGAGAGTGAAAGGGAGGGCCGTCACCTCATTCTACGAAGCAGTAATGCTAGCAAAGAAGGAAACTAAGCGCGTGAGGGAGAGGCAATCCCTGCGCCCTCACGCCCCTCGTGTCTAAGAGACGCCCTGGACGTGAGGAGACAACAACCAACTCCCGAGGACCCGGTAGCTCACCCCCGGTACGGACCAAGCCCGGGTGTAGGGCACGTTGTTTTCCACGTGCGCCTTAAAGAGATGTCAGAACATCGTGACTGTGTCCATTAGGACTAATACATGCCAGGGCCGTGGGTTGTTCGGAAGAAATCGGAAGCGATACCGTAGGCCTGGCACAAGGAAACGGGGAATGACACGGGTGGATTTAAATCAGTAAAAGACTGACACGCCTTTCCGCTCCCCCCAGAGTGGGAGAAGTTGATGAATTCGCATCCAAGAAATAGGCAGTTTGAATTATGTACATAATATGAGTATATTTTTACCAAAATAGCAATGCAAAATCAATAAGTGGGTGTCACTAAGTAAGATAAGCCAGGTAAGGCTTCTGTTTGACACACTTTCATATTCTGTTTTGGGAGATTAAGCGCCGCCATTTGCTGCCAACTTGAGTTGAATTAGTAAGCGGGTTCGCTGAATACGACCCAATTTGACCGTACCTATCTACTATTATGAATAATGAATAACTCGGCAATATAATAATAATAGCTATTGGGCTAATATTGTTTATATATTTGTTACTATATAGAATACTCCATAATAGTTTACTAGTCTAATCTACGCTGTCCAATTAATAAAGTATTCGATTTGAGAAAATCAGACTTCATATTCCGCGTCGGAGACTTAAAAAATTGAGGACCAATCGAACTACCCTAGAAGGCCAATACAAGGTATGTTTGCAACGTCATTATGGAAAACAAGCACTTTATTATAGTTAAATGTTCCGTCAACAAAGCGTTCTAATTAAAATGAAAATTATGCGTGTATGTACACACGACAGCACATAAAGCTACTACAATATGTCAAATTCCTTTGTTAGATTTTCAACTTTATCGCTAAAGCATTAAGGCTCAAGGTAGATTGGGAATATTTGACAGACTCGGGTACCTTGACCTGCTGTCGTCAGTACATAATATTTACATTTTCTTGCAAGTAAATTACCTCATGCATTCCTACTTGCATAAAGTAACTAGATTGCGTGCCTAAATGTTTAGAAAAAATATATAATAAAATCAGGTGTATGGCCTTTATGCCACAACTCTATAAAATTATTTTCAGCATCAAAATGACACGAATGAACCTTTACCAAAGTTATTACATTAATGCGTTTAGTGGAATTACTTGAGGTGTTGACCTAGTATCATGTTTAGGCAAAGTAATATTTTGCAAGTCCTTAGCTACTCATTTGCCATTAATTACAGTAATTAAATTTATCGAAGTAGATAGATAAGATACTAATAATAATTATGTTCTTCCTTCATCAAAAACAGCATTTTATAAAATTTCAAGTCGCTAACACTTGTAGGTACTTCAGCTATATGGGTTATACTTCCCTACTTCTTCAAGAATACCCACAAATTTCCTCCGACCCGTAGAATTATAACCATCCCTAAACAAAATATGCACAGTTATAATAATAACTCGGCGTGTCCCACGCAACGGACAACGACGGGTGTGCGTGCGTCGGCGCATCTAAATCCGGAAACTGCACTTTACGAGATACAGTCTCCGTTCGAACAGACTGATCCGCTTGACGGATGCAGCCGTGCCCCGAATCCGCTGGTTTAACACCATCTGGTGTCTAACAGCTTTCAGTTAAATAAATTGTTGTTCTAAAGAAATGAATCTACGAAGATCAGTGTTTTGATAAGCAAATTATTTTGGTTTGATGCGATAGATGTGTAATACCCAGCAGATGGACTTCAGTATTTGCATGATTCCATCGAGTTAGTTACAACGTACCAAATGTGGAGACGTAGAAACAGAAAGATGCAAACCAAGGGATGAGTGGTAGAGAATGCCTAAGGCATTAAGTCCGCCTCTGTACATTTTTTTGTGTGAAAGTGTAAATAAATAATTTCTGGCTGGAATGATGATGACGAATGGATACGGTATTAGTTTCCCGGAAATAGACTTAATGCTGAATTTGGTGCACAGAATATATTTAATATTTTCCACTAACCCACTCTAAAGCCGATATTTGTATGAATCATTACTTCATTAGTCATCGTCACATCATTTAAGGACAAATCAAACTTCAGTTAATTTACTAAACTGGGAAATAAAATCCTTTCCATAAATAGAATACAATCACACACGAATGAGACACACGATTTATCGGTGTATTGGTGGGGAATTTTTGTAAATGGGTTTTAAAAAACACACACCAAAAGACGTAATATTATTAACTTGTAAAAGATAAATATGTATTCCCTTGTGTAAGTCTTTCTTTTCAGTAGGTTATTAATAAACTTGAATGTTTCTTTTTTTTATTAGCAGACTAGCTGTGCCCCGCGGTTGCACCCGCGTAAGCTTCGGACCAAAAGAGCTCAGTTGATATAAAATAAGCGCCTGTTAAAATAATGAGAGCAATATGTACGACCGCGTTTGCTCCCGTTTTCGCAACACTTTTTGTTCCTGCTCTGCTCCTATTGATCATAGCGGGATGTTTTGTAGCTTATGTCCTTTCTCAGGCTCTAGACTATCTGTGTAACTTTCATTACAATCGGTTCAGTGGTTTTGGCGTGAAAGTCGGACAGACAGACAGACAGAGATACTTTCGCATTTATAATATTAGTATGGATTATAAGTTTTGAAGAGATAGCCCACGTAAACCAGCCAGCGTGGCTCCATGATGGACAACCCGGTATCACCCACACCAGCAGTTACCAAGACAATCGTACATTTGCAATTACAATAGTAAAGATTTCACAACCGAGCCATTGTATGAACGACGTAAAGACACTCGACAAAGCTGAATTAAAATTCACATCATTAAACACAATACATAGTTTAAAATGTAATTAACAATGCAACTGAGAGTTGATAAGGATATTGAAATGGTAATAACTATGTAATAGCAGTGGAGAGAGAAAATGTAAATAAGCCTGCTAAAACACAATAGCATCCCTAAGCCCCAATTGATCAAAACAAAAATGAAATCTTAAGGGCTTAAATAACAGAGTCCGAAGACGGTAAATCGAATACACGTGGAGACTCATAGTCAAAAAGCGCGTACGACTAATCTAATTTAATGGATTAACACATTTCATTAACATAAGCGTCAACGACAAATACATTAGTGCCATTCATATCTACGTGGTAGCATTAGAAAAAATTAGCGACTGACAGACTGCAACTACTCGTATACATCTAGTTTCAGAAATTCAAGTTTTTATTATATTAGCTGTATAATCATAACTAAAGGCTGTTTGCTGTACTTTCGTGAGAATATACCGGTAACTTCTCAGTTTCCGTGATAACGATAAATTAATGGACTAAATAATTACAACATAATTTACTTTCTCTGATAATCCGAGGAGAAAGTGCATTTAATACGTTTCATGAACCATTGAAAAACGTCTCCATTTCTTTGTCGTCGCATAATTTTCTTTTTGATATAAAAAAAAAACACGCAAATACGAAAACAACAGGATTTGTACCAAAAGCATATACAAAATCAATTCTTTGACTTATCCAGATTCTTTAGGCAACATTTAAAATGAAGCTCTGGTATTGAAGGCTAGTTTACCACAGACTGATTATTCCGTATTTCGCAATACCAAACAAAAAATACCTCAAAAACAGCTGGAAACCCAGACCTTACACTTTATTAATGTCTAGTGTAAACGCTTTGGCCTGTTTATGTATTTAGTAAAGAAACCTTCAATTGCACTTTAGACCATACAGTCAGTCAACAGGAAAGCAACAATCAGTTCCAGGTCTGATACATGCGTGTTACGCCCCGATTGTCGCAGCTCCACTATTACAACTAATAACACGTAACCAGTCCTATCGAACATCGAACTATCACTGATCCGTTACCAATGCGAGAAAAGCATGAATATGCGCCAGAGTCAGTTGCCGGCTGGAGCGATAACAATCACATGAAATGCGTAGCAAATCGAAAGACGAAGCGAATTTATCATATTTCTTTTCAAAACTGTTTTTAATTTAGTATTGTAACTATCTATGAGAAACTCATGAAATATTGTTTAACATTACAAAAATCTTTACAGAATAGAAGGGGTTTCGATTTCGTGAGCTTTTAAAAGTTCTAAGGGAATATTAATGGCACACTCTTTATTTTTTGCGTAGCTAATAAAATAGAGATCCCTTCATCCTTCTGCTCGAGCCTGGGCTTTTCGGCCACTACGACTTTACGAGCCGTCTTCTCAGTCATCATCTTCCTCACAACCCATCCTTCTTTTCTTGAGATGGCCAAAATCAAGACGAAAAAATGAATTAATGAAGATATTCAATAATTTTCAGTCTTGGTTTTAGATCTTCAACTATCAACATTGATCAACATGCAAAAATCATAACAAACGAATTAATTTTAAAAGAATAGCAACTTACAACTTCCTAAAATAGTATTATAGGCAGAGAAGTACACAGAATGCGTAGGTAACGTGACAATTATAATGTGACAATAGAAAAGCCACAGGTGAAAACTGTGTGACACCGTTAGTTACACATATGCCATACATAAGCAGAGTAATTTGAAATGCTTTTATTGCGACCCACGACACCACTAGGGTTGCCAACTATACTGTTTTGAACAGTATTATACTGTTTTTCACTAAATTATACTTTTTACTGTTGAACAAAAATAAAGTATAAAAAATACTGTTTTTCTATATAGCATATAAAGCTGAAGAGTTTGTTTGTTTGTTTGTTCGCGCTAATCTCGGGAACTACTGGTCCGATTTGAAAAATTCTTTTTGAGTTGAATAGCCCATTAATCCAGGAAGGCTTTAGGCTACATAACATCACGCTGCGACCAATAGGAGCTGAACATAACTAATTCCACGCGAACGAAGTCGCTGGCGGCCGCTAGTGTGATATACGTACCTATACGAAATATTCAAAAACGATTTACCTAAGTTTAGTAAGTTGTGCGAGGAGTTCCAAAAAATATGTATGTACAAAATTAAATAAATAAAATACCTACTGTTCATTTTTCTAAAATACTGTTTAATATTCTTCACAGAACTGAATATACTTTATTCCTTGTAAAAAATAAATGGCAACCCTAGACACCACCTAACAGAACTCGCAGAACCTAAATACATATGTGAACAGAAACCCAAGGAAATGTCGTCAATTAACTTAGTATATTATAACTTAAAAGACTATATATATTAAGGGGTCGTCCATTAATCATGTGATGTTTTTTTTTTTTGCATTTTTAACCCCCCCTCTCCCTTGGTGATACATGGTGAGGTTCAAGACTATCCCCCTACAGGGTAGGGGGATAGTCTCTATCACGTGTATTTTTAGTACCTACCTAAAGAATCTTAATTAATTTTTAAATGATTACTATAAAATACAGGTATATGTATCATCAAAATTGATTATAGAAAAATATAAAAACTACAATAATGGCTTTAAGAGGTAGATAGAAAAGTTGTAAGTTGTTTTGGACTGACATAAAAATAATAAAAGAAATGCGAAAAACTTTTTTGTAGTAGGTAATACATGAACATAATTTAAGTAACTTAAATTAGGTTAAATTACGTTAGTACGTAAAAATAAATACATGTAACGCCGCTTTTCGGTCCAGTATCGCGCATTTGCCGAAAAAATTAATACTCTTGATATATTACTACACCCCTGGTGATATTTCGTGATTTTTTATGGACCCCCCTCTCCGCTTCGAGCCTCGCATGATTAATGGACGGCCCCTAAGATAATTTAGATATTTTGTTTTTTAAATGTGTAATAAAACATAAATATGATAAAAAATATTACGAAAAAAATCAAATGCAACTATCCAGCAAACTTTAGCTATGTGTTTTACCAAAAGTTTATTTTTGGCACGGAAGCCACGATAATAGGGAGACCTTAAAAGTCTCTTTATAATAATTGTAGCATAACTTTTAAACTACATTTCACATACTAAATACACATATTATGGAAGCAAAACTTTTTAACCGCAAAACCGCATCCAGCGATGACATTAAATATGTAATTAACGCAGTTAAGAGCATTTACGAGGATCGCAATGATATCAAACGTGTGTAAACAAGAGGGAGAACGGAAGAGGATGCTGCGGTGATTGCCCCCATCAGAGTACCTAGCTACGGACCGATCCAATTCCCATCTGGCGTGCCAGTTTACAGCAAACATTTACAGTGCCCGTGCCATTATTGAACTATGCTAATTGGACATTGCTTTGAAATGTTTCATGGGAATTGGATAAGAGAAAGTTTAGTATTTGAGAGTTCTTTATGGTGAATTGGAATAATCATTTTAGTGGTTGAAATAATTGAAATACTTGTTAATAGATTTATGTATCATTGAATTCCTTGACTACTTTCAAATTAGAAATAATTATTTCCTAGCAATTTCTGTTGGTATTGAACGAGTCACTATAATTTTGTATGTGTAGTCTAGGTAAGATCAAAATGCATCAAAAGGTAAAAAATATGAAACAATACCTCATAAACAAGAATAACAGAAAACACATGTGTTAAACATGCATGCAAAATATGCAGTTTCAATTAATTTTAAAATCCTCGATCGACAGTCCTCATACGTTTCTACAACATAAGTGGGAATGAGATAACAATCTAAATAGATACCATGCTCCACATAACATCAGAAGATAAAATAAAAATGCAGTAAAATATGAGAAACTAGTGTTAGAGAAAGCTGGTTAAATGTAGATAGAGTGCATTATTAGAGACGACGAAATGCATCGAGATATGCATTGGAACTTGGAAGAAAGCTGCGAACGTGTTTAATGGCGGAATAGAAAATGTTAGAACAACTTATTTAGCTCTTCGAACCACTAACCGGCTCTAACAAGGCCAGACTGGGAGTATGTAAGTTATTTCAGTAGCAATCCAGAGAAAAAAAAACAATTAATAAAAATAAAGGTTTTTGTTTTGCCCATTGAATTCAGATGGTCGCATAATCTTCGTTACATCAACTTGACCGATTACAAATTGTAGACATGCCCAACCTTGAGATAAAACGGCACTGTGCATAAAACACAGACTACTCAAACAAGATATTTTTGGAAAGATGATGATAACATAGGCAGAAACATTCATTCATCTTTTGTTAAAGAGTGAATAAATAGTGCACAAATGAGTTACTATACTATAAAACAATTTGCATTAGGTTGCAAAATATTAATCATTGAAACACTAGGTCAGTGTGGTAATATTTCTTCCGTCAAAGAACCGGTTAGCGCTCACGGCATTGGTCCTGCACTGCATTCATTTACGCTTAGTCACACCTTGCCTGTACTAACATCATGATGGTACTGGGAAACTCCTTAGTCCAGTTAGTAATATACCTAGCAAACCCAACTGCTGATAGTAGTATTGTCATTGTGATGTAGTTCAAAGGAGGGCAACCGTATAAGATAAGAACAGAGTTGGACATATAGATTGGACAGTTTTTCAAATTGTTTGAGGAAAATAGCGAAGTTATTGATAAAATAATGGACAGGAAGTCGGACTTTTAATCATTTATGGATATCTAGTTAGGTAAGTACTGTTCTATAAACTTAAACAGTAACGTTTTCGACTTGAAAGTCGTTCAAACGAACTGAAATGGGACGATGCAACTGCAATATAGGTAAAAGATGCTAAAAGACTCCGCTAAAGGCAAATCGGTAACAGGGTGAGTATATGGAATTGTACAGAAACTAAGTATATCTTACATCCTACGGTATTATTGATAAGAAGCTCTTCAAATGAAACCCATAGTAAAGGCAACCCGCGTAACTGTATCTGCATTTCGTGTTCGATTTCTCGTAAATGCCAATATTTCTGAGTACTCCAAATAAGGTCTGGATTGCAACATGTACGTGGCATTTGTTCGAGATATCGCTGCCACGGGAGCAACAGTTCACGTTTGTTATAAGGCAAGCTGCAAGGCTGACCTCACTGAATCGAAATCTTGACCTTGTATAAGCTGTAACTGTTAAACGCCTACAAGGTTTGTATGAAGATGTTTTTAATATTAATCCTATATGTATATTATAAACGTAAATGTTTGTATATATTATAGATGTATGTTTGTTACCCTTTTAGGCAAAAACTACTGAACGAATTTGGATGAAATTTGACACACAGGTGGTTTACGAACAGGATTATCATATAAATTTTTGCACGGCTTCAAAACTTATGTGGTTAAACCGCGGGTGTCAGCTAGTGTTTAATAACATGTAGCAGGAAATTTTTGTGTTAAGCAACACAAAAATTTCCTGCTACATGTTTAATCAAATCAATTTTTTTTTAATTAAATCAAATTTTTTTTTTTTAAATACCAGAACATCACTCCCGCCGATGGATTCTGCAAAAATTTCACTTTGAAAAGCTGGGTGAAGTGAGCTTAGATTGAGATGTCAATATTGTCAATTCAATTCTTGATTAATGGGCTTTGTGGGAGAGTCGCCACAATTGTCAATATTGTCAATCCCTAGCTTAGTTGGAATGCCACCTCACTTCACCTAAGTCCCGAAAGGATAGGGAAAGACGTACCATTCGCATTTCTTCAGTCATCTTCAAGTTCCATACACTTAATAGGGGCCAGACTATGGCCGTGAACCGGGATTCAGTATTCATGATCGGAAAATACTGTGTTGACGATGTCTAGTTTCTATTTTTGTAGTTAATCTGCTTTAAAAGTCAACCTACCGATATGACTTTGTTTTTTATATAATTATTTACTTGATTTGATAAGAACTTTTGGTCATTAACCTAGGCACTTGACATGAGCTATCTTTAAAATAACTTGTTATAACTCTCTATTGCTTATCTTCCTTGGGACTTTGTATTGGAATTGTTCTTCTCGTTTTTTTTTTTTTTTGCTATTCTACGTACGGACGACAGCAGGTCAGGCTACTCTAAACTGTCAGATATTCCTAATCAACCTTGAGCCTTAATGCTTTACAGATAAAGTTGAAAATCTATTATGGAAATCTGACAGATTGTAGTAGCTTGATGTGCTGTCGTCTATACCTAGACATAACATGACTCATACAAGATTTTATAATCTTAATAATACGTCGTGTTCTGTTTACGTCACGTTTCGAACAAAGTGCCGCACGAAGTTACAACTATGATGGTTCTATAAAAACACCAACTTGGAGTTCCCATGTTTTAATATTCCTAGTAGTTATGAGTTATGATGCATACAGGCAGAACTGTTTTATAAACTAAAGGACTTATGTTCTGTCGTCTTTTATCTTACTAAACAAACGCATGTTTCTTTTTTCTTCCTTTCTATGTGTGAATTTATTTACTACTGAGCCTGTCTAAATCATTTTTTGAATCTTAATTGCAGTAAAAAATATTTTACTGCATTCAAGCTAAAAGTAGTAAAAAGTATGAGGTAGATGCACGATTTTTTATGTCAGGTATTACGTACGCTCCTTTAATACGAAGCAACTCTAACTAGGGGATAGGTATACAGAGTTTTTTGTAAAATCTACGGCCATAGACGGTAGGTACAGAGTCTACAATAACCCTTCGTCTATTAGGCAAGGTTATTAAGGCTGGTAATAATATATTTAAAAAAATTGTCTCTTTAGTGACAGTTGAGCTCTTAAGACTAGAAAGTATGAGATAGACTTCAAAGATCGAATCCACGTACAAGTGACAAATATTAATTTCCCATGCGATACTAATAACATCGCGGAGCAAACTACGGGCGGAAGCGGGTAATTTGGAACGTTTTACTGGACAACTGACAACAACAACCGGCAACCAATAAATAAAGCTGACAATGAATAACTCGCCCACCATTATATTATTAAGAACCCTTCAGTGTGAAGATGAGGGGATTCAGCCGCTTCGACAATCATAAAACAAGATTACCGTTAAGAGGCGGAGAGGAGTTTAAGAACTTATTGCTTACTTGAACAAAAGTTTATTTATACATATTAAAGTATGTAGATACTGGAACAGAAAAAAGCTGAAAATCCAAGAACTGATTTTCAACCGAAATGCGTTGCGAGGTCAGATAGGCATCCGCTCCATGTCAAATACTGTTTTAATCGAACTCAGTTAGACTGGACGCCGACACCCATATAGGGAAAAGACTAAGAGGATTGAATGGAACTGAAAAATCTGTGAATCCTTGACACGTATTCAATATTCTGCTAGCTTGCGTGTAGGTTTTATGAATGTGCAAGTAAAACGATTACAACCAACGTCACCTTGAAAAAGCAATTTTGTGGTAAACCGGTAAGAGCTGGTATAGTTTTCACTGGAGAACGGTAGCTGTACTACTTACTACTGCGGTAAAGATATTAATTACGAAACTGTTTTCAGTTCTACTTCAGCAGAGCCAGCGACTCAAACAAAGAACTATATTTATCTTCAAAATGCAGTTCGTTCACCCCACATTTGTGGCGGGATTTAATCTGGTAAACGCTGAAGTGCATGCAAAACTCTTACCAAAATAAACGCAGACGTTTCAATGATGAACAACACCGATTTCCACCATAGAATTATTTAGCTAGAAACTTCTGATAACACGTTTATAATCCTCAGAATCTATTTGTAACTAAATTGAGTGTTGGGAGCGAACAAAGTATCGCAGTGATAAGTTATCGAACGCGAGTTCTCATAACGTTCATTATCTGTTTGATAACAAAAACTCTGCAATGAAGAACTATCGGCCACTTGCTTATCACTTTCGCAAGCTATTGACTAGATATCGAATAAAGAGGCCTGGTGAGATTGTAACCATTACCACCACTTAAGTAGACGTTACCAGTCGGTGCCTACTCATACGAAAACTGTTTTCGCAAAAAACTATATTGGAAATTAAAAATATAACAAGAATTTAAAGCTAATTGGATTAATAAAAGTGCTATAATTTGCTAGTAGCGTAAACCGGTTATCTCGGTGGTAGGCCATAACATCGGCTGCCGGCAGAAGTTACTACGATGTTTGGTGAAGCCGTACGGAGGACGGGTCTGAGCAGTTGTGTTGCGATGTGTGCCGGGTACGATGCGCCCAATGTTGTTGTGTCGGGAATTTGGTCGTGGAGAGTCTCCTGATCAATCTCCCTCTGGCGCAGCATCGTTGATCGTGTTGGTCTTGGGTTTAACATTGCATCACCTCGCTCAACTGCCGTCATCCTTCCTATTCCTAAGTATTTTAAGTGAATAGGCTTAACAAACTAGTGCGCTTTACCATCACCGATTGCATCACTGCTTACCATCAAGCGGGATTGCAGTCAAGCACTAGTTTATAATTAATAAAAAAAAAAGCATTCGATTATCAGTAGGTTAGGTACCTACAAAAACAATATTATGCCTATTATAAACCAGTTAAAAATGACGAGGTTTATTTCAAGAATCCATATGTGGCAACCAGATTTTCAGTAAAAAAAAATCCCCATGAATACTCGTATAATATTATTCTATCCATTATGTTACAAGGAGATTAAGCGATTTAACAGATTCGTGTTCCAAAATAGATCGCAAATCAGCATTTGGATATAAAAAGTACCACTTAGATGGACCGGCAACCTTAAAAAATCGGCTAAGTAGGACAGACTGGTTGTAGACAGTGGAGAACAGTGTATGTATTTGACGTAGCTTGGGGGAGGCCTATGCCCAGCAGAGGACTGCTATAGGTGGGCACGCCACAATAGCGGCGGTAAGTCCCCTCTTTGAAGAGTTGCTAGAGAGGCGCCACGGCGCCCTCACCTTCCGCCTGACCCAAATCCTCACCGGACACGGCTGTTTCGGGAGGTTCCTGGGGAGGAAACGCCTCTTTCTGCGAAGCAGTGATGCTAGCAAAGGAGGCGGAGCGCGTGAGGGAGTGGGAATCCCAATGCCCTCTAGCCAACGCAGGAGACGCCCTGCTCGGGAGACACCATTGAACTCCCGGCCACCGTAGGCGCGGGCTTGCGGGCGCTGAGCAGTGGGCAGCGTTGGGCAGCGTTGGGCGCGTTGTGTTTCACGTGCGCCTCAAAGAGATGTCAGCACATCGTGACGGTGTCCACGAAGACCGATGCCTCCTGGGCCATGGTTGCGGGTTGTTTAAAAAAGGAACCGTGACTCTGGCGCATAGGCTAGTGAAGAAACACGGGTGGGTTTTAGTCAGTAAAAGTGTGACCCGCCCTTCCGCTCCACCCAGAGCGGAGGAGAGGTCATTTGATAATTTCCCATCCAGAACAAAAATCAGGACTGTGATAGGCCAAGCCCAAGGTGAATGAAAAACACAGTCAGTTGGTTGACTATGGTTTGTTGTACTCGTTTTATGCTCTAGATATGGATTCCGTAGGGACAGTCTCCGTGGCGTAGCGTAGCGAACGCGGCCGCGACGCAAGGAGGCGCGGGTTCGATCCCCGCGCAGTGTAAATATTTGTATGCATGAATATGAATATTTGCACTAGTCTCGGTTGCCATATGAACATCTAGTGGCAGTCGTTACGGGTTGTTGGAGCCCTTAAAAGTCCAACAATTGGTCTAACTGCAATGCTTTGATATCGCCTTCGGGTTGTGGAGGTCAGACGGCAGTCGCTTCACGGAAAATATCGATGTTTCGCCAAAATCAGCAGTTAGACTGGTAAAACGAACCCCAGATTCCAAAGCTGAAAAAGACTCGGATGCGACTGGGACTAACGCTGAGATGATGATGATATGGACCCGTAGTGACACCGCCGTGACCAATGGTAGTGTTGCAATAATTTGAGAAGACTTAAAGGACAGAGGGGAAGCAAAGCTTTAACAGCCGGAAACATCGATGTTACATAATGGCGGCGATTAAACGTGGTCACAATGTAGCATAGACAAAGAGATAGATGGTGTGATTAGTTAGATATGTTTGTTGTTTTATTCGTATGCTAAGTTATGTTAGTGTTTGTATACACAAGTGGCCGGAGATGACGTAACCGACATGGTTTGCGACAAGCGTGTCGCCGGTCGCGTACCGTGTCTGCAACAGTGGCACAACTGACAATTTCCCTCCAAATCAGTATGTCCGTGGTCTACACAGTTAATAATGCTAGTCCCAGTTTATAATAATAGCCTTAGTTTAATTGAGCGGAAAATTAGCATTCTTTAATTGTTTTGAATGTAACAGTATTTTTAATTTAAAAAGAAGTAGGTACAAAAAAAATCTAATGTTGATTTGCAGGAAACGTCTGGAGAAGAGGACAGAAATTTGCCCAAACATTTCAATTAAATATACCTATTTTAGGAAAATTATTTTCAAATGTCTTCAGGGTAGACCTTAATTATAGTCCTACATGTGCTTCGTTCAGAAAGAACATCTGGGAATAGAAAATCAGATTTAGTAAAATATTAAAAAATATTTATTTTTATTGTTATTTATTTAATTTTTTGTTGGTTGCTTGTGGTGATTCTCAATACTACCATAAACGTAGATATTTCTAATGAAAACAAAAATGTCTGTTAGCTGAATTTAGATGATTTTTCACCTTGGGATGGAAAATCCAGTAATTTCTTAAATAACATATAATAATAACACCGACTTCTATACAAATATAGCAACATCATTTTTTCATTGTTATATTTGAATTTTAAGACTCTTTGTGACATTACAACAATATTTTATAAAAACATATGTTTACAAATAACATATATTAAGCCACTGCTACAAATGTTAGGGGTCTCTATGGTTGTCCTTATCTTGAATCTCTCAATTAGTGATCATTTCGCAATTTATTCCTTTCTAGCCCACAATGGAGTTTATGGGCTGGCCGCTGGGATGCTCATCTCACCTGGTTATTAAACTATTAAGCCATTCTCAATCATACTAACACTTTTTGTGTAACATTATGTTCCCCATAGGTATACCTCCACATCAGAAGTCCACAGAACTACGATAATTAGTTTAATCCTCAGCTTTCCTGTGGCTCCTCTTATTTACTCATTTGTTGTACACATTATTTAGATTGAAATGTTTGTTTATCGTAACAAATAAAGCAATTTTTGGGTATAAAATGACCTTGCTAAGCTTGCTAAAAGCAACATCCTTCATTTAGAACCTTGGTATGTAACATAAACCTTTGAAGTGAAGTTTTCCTGTATAACTTACAATATATTAACTTCACTAGCTACTATAATTCTTTTGAAGATAAGAGACTTCTCAAAGTTTTCATACAGGATCCTACAAGAACTGTGAGCAATATAAAAACAAAAAAAAATATGGCAAGGTCAAAATTGCAAGTCTGAGAAGGTCAACAAACATACCTGAAACTTCTCAAACTGTTCGCGTTCAGCATCCAAGCTGTTCTTCTTCAGCTGGAGGACTCGAGGCAAGGATAATGACGCCATAGAGTACACACATGCAATACACACCTACGAAAAATAACTAGCGGAGGTACTTAGACCAAACACGACACAATTTTAATTTATAAATGAGGGCAGACTAGTATTCTCGTCAGTCACGGTATTAACACAATTCTCCACTGTAATTTAAATATATTTTGTGAGTTAATTCCAAATTTAGTACATTAAACTGTCATTTATTGAATACAATAACGTAAATAAAGAAGTTCTGAAATTAACAACATAAAACACGTCCACCGTCCGCCCACAAAAAATGAGTGATTCTGAATCTGATTCTGAATTCTGATTCCGGATTCGATCAACAAAGAGTGAAAGAGTAGGTTTAACAAAATTATACGTGCAATCGAGTGAATGAGTAATGTCTACTTTTGAATGAAAACATTTACTGTCAAACTGACACTAGACTTAACTAGAGTTGCGTTTCGTTTATAGAGAAATTATTCTAATCATGGTAGGCTAGACTATTCATATCATATTCAACAGGATCAGCCTGTTCCAAAAACGAGGTTTATAAACTGCTTTTTGTACGGACGACAGCAGGTCCAGCTACCCGAAACTGTCAAATATTTTCAATCAACCTTGAGCCTTAATACATTATAAATAAAGTTGAAAATGTAATAAAGAATACTTACAGTGAATTAAAAATAATTAATTTTGGAGGTACATGTGGTTGTGGCGTATTGTGTCACAACACTAGTTAATATTAATGAATAACCATGGCCCCACAGTGCATTACGTTAAGACGACTGATGGCTCACGGCTACAACGGGTATCCTGACCCGTTATGTATGTTATATCGATGAAACGTACTTGCGGCTTTGCAAGCCGCAAGTACGTTTCATTGTAATTCATTAATATTAACTAGTGTTGTGATGAGGGGAGTGATGGGACACAATACGCCACAAGATAAATAAATTGCATATTAATGTTTCTAAGTTAGTTATATACTAATCGGTCGTTTGCTACACGAACAGCACAGTGGCACTATTATTTTCTACTCTTTTTGCCAAACTCTAAATACACGAAATACAAGGGAGTAGTGACAGATAGATTTTTAACCCGGTCCTTTGGATACCCCAAAAACAAAATCGTTTTCAGCGTCAGATTAATTTTATATCAGATGAGGTGATTTCACATATTTTATTACAAGTGTAGTAAGTTCCAAATCTATCCAATAGTAAAATGCCAAACTAACACAAAATATGGTAGAAAACTGAAAAATGTCTAGCAAACTGCAAACTATACTATTTAGCAATACCAGTGATACCATACCCACAGATTGTGGGTAAATTTATATTATACTTGGTCACCCTAAAACTTTCTGTCATTACAAATTTTTAATTTTGGCATAAAGGCAAAGAGTATAGTAAGTATATAATTAAAGAGTGACAACTCTGTGGTAAAATTTGCATGTATGGAAAGTGCTGCCCCCTTACATTTGGCGGGTGAACAACTACTAGTGAGTGATATACGTAGCTATGCATATGTAGAGTATGTATACTATAGCTACATACCTATGCATATGTAGCTATGTATATTATTGTTACGTACCTATGCGTACCTATGTATAATATAGGTCTGGGTTTTCAGATGATTAAAAAAAAGTATTCAGTAATTCATTTATTTTATGAGTGGAAACTTCACAGCTGACACACACAGAAATAATATTACAAATTAGCCGAAAGTATCACAAATTAACAGTTTGGGGTTGAAACTTTGTATGGATTACTTATAAGTATACCTATTATTTTGTAACAACACATAACCATGGTAATTTATCCATCTGCATCCTGTCGTCATGAAGAGACACCACAATTTTGGCATTAACACGTGCACTTGTTACATTAATTCAACACAAGTCTAAATAAAATAAAA
This sequence comes from Sesamia nonagrioides, assembly GCA_017933935.1. Lineage (NCBI taxonomy): Eukaryota > Metazoa > Arthropoda > Insecta > Lepidoptera > Noctuidae > Sesamia > Sesamia nonagrioides. The sequence goes on along the minus strand of JADWQK010001929.1, from coordinate 74,571 downwards.
TTGTTTGATTCTCTATCCGCCATCTTACTTCTTTCATGAAAATTAAAATGAAAAAATATGGCATTGTCATTGACCTTTATTTGACCCTAGGGACAAGATGGCTGCCAAATTGTTCACTCGCCAGAGTTCAGGTGTCGCTGTCGACTGTAAAAATTGATGAAGTACTAAGTGTGCCCCCCCTGCATAAAGGTCTAGCTATAACGTAGTGCTCTTACTATACTCTTTGACGTAGTGATTACTTGCTCTGTGGGTCTAGCAACCGAGCCAGAAACTTAAAAAAAAATATTACATATGTCAATTTTGTTGTTTCGATAAAGCCGCTGATTTTTTTTTCATACAACATTTAGCGCGTGGAGAACAGAACTAACCACATTTTAATCCTATTAATATAACTTAAACTTTTAACAGTGATTTACTGAAAACCTGACAATGGAGTTTCTTGAATACAACGATGTGAAAGCCGAGATCAAGGGCGCAATGGTATGTTTCGACAAACAATTTGTTTTTTGTTTTACTTCCTAAAGATACTGTAATTCAGGTCTAATTTATGAAACATTCCAGGTCCCTGGAAGGTTAAAGATGACAGATCAGAACATAGTTTTCAAAAACAGCAAGACCGGCAAGGTGGAACAGATCCCAGCAAATGAGATAGAACTGGTGAACTTTCAGAAGTTCATAGGCTCGTGGGGCCTTAGAGTGTTCCTGAAGAATGGCACGCTACACAGATACGGTGGCTTCAAGGATGGAGTAAGTTCCGTTAGAAATTCTTACATAAAGCTTACTTGTTCCATCATAGAGCTTGTCCATCACTTTCCATCAAGCATGATCGAGATTAAGAAGAGGTCCATTCAGCTTCTGTAGCATTTCTATCTGTTATTTCCTATGCACAAAGCCCTAAATTCTTGTGAAATGTTCAATAAAAATATTTACACTGAAATAAGCTTAAATTTACTAGCCATCAACCAACAATGACTATAGAAATGAATCCTTCTAAGAAAAACAATCACATATAACCGTTTTTTGGGCTTTTTCCTTTACAAAGAACTAATTTGTTACCTAAACGATTACTTTCAGGAACAAGAGAAAGTGGCGAAATTCTTCAAGACCAACTATCAAAAGGACATGTTAGAGAAGGAGCTCTCCCTTAAGGGCTGGAACTGGGGCACAGCTAAGTTCAATGGTGCGGTACTGAGCTTTAATGTTGGCTCTAACACAGCATTTGAGATCCCATTGCACTATGTATCTCAGTGCAACACAGGCAAGAATGAAGTCACACTTGAGTTCCATCAGGTAAATATGTTTACAGTGGATAAAAATTTCAGAAATATATTGTGTTATGAAAACTTAATGTGGACTCTATAATGTATGTTCTTAATGTTTTCATTACCTTGAATTCACTATCACTATGACAATACAGACTACTAAAGTAAATGACTAACTAGCTTTACAAAGATGTACATTTAAAAATAAAAGGGTACTCAGATGTTGAAGTACTCATCTATGTTGCTTTTAAATATTTTAAGTTTGGTTACTGCGTTGAATTTTGCATAATATTGTGCAATACTGCTCCTGATTGTGTTTGTATCAATCATCCTTTATTTCTCATATGTTTGTTGATAATTATGTAATCTAACTAGAAAATTTGTAAAGACAAGCCCAAATTACATCTTACCATAAGATTATTGCCTGTCCTGCGCCTGTAATGATTAATGTAATGGGATGATGCATCATTAAATACATCCCATTACATTAATCCTTTGTATTTAATTATTTATTATTAACTAGCTGTTGCCCACGACTCTGTCCACATGGACTTCAGTTTACAGGAGCTCAGTTGATATAAAATAAGCACCTGTTAAAATAATGGGAGCAATATGTACGCCCGCGTTCACTCCCGTTTTCGCAACATTTTTTGTTACTGCTCTGCTCCTATTGGTCATAGTGGGATGTTATATAGCCTATGTCCTTTCTCAGGCTCTAGACTATTTGTGTACCAAATTTCATTACAATCGATTCAGTAGTTTTGGTGTGAAAACCGGACAGACAGACAGAGATACTTTCGCATTTAAAATATTAGTATGGATAACCTATAACACTATTGCCATATAACACTTTTAAAGACTGGCTGGGAGTGCAGTAGATGATGGCGTGGATGTTTTGAGTCAGCCCTATGGTGGGGAGATTATAAGAGAAGCTAGAAGATTATGTAGAGAGACATGGAAGATGTCGTTTAGAGAGGGCTCACAAACTAAGGGTGCCTGGTACTATACCATGCAGGACACACCGGGATCAGTGCCTTGGTTTGAATGTGCCAGCCTCTCCAGGGAGACATTGGTTGCTGCTCTCAGGTTGCGGGCTGGTCATGTTCCACTGAACAAGTTTTATCATCTCGTGGGATTTAAGTCATCGCCACTGTGTGATGCGTGTCAGGTGCCCGAAGATTTTATTCATGTGTTGGTGGAATGTGACCAGTATCGCGGACTGAGGAGGAGCCTGCTGGCAGGCATTGATCTCCATAATGGTGGAATCAATGTGGTTCTGAGCCGGCCAATGTCCGAAGAGGCCCAGTGTATCTATGGGTTCCTAAAGAGATGTATGAGAGAGAGAAATGATAGAGAGGGGTGGAGAGCGTGAGAGTAAGATTTTAAGATTCTATGTCTGAGATGTGTGGTGTGTTTGATGTGTGAGTGTGTGATGTGTATGCGTGTGTGGATACACTGGGATTGATCCCATGAGGCTGGCATAGTCACCCTGAGTGCACTGAAGCCTCTAAACCCAAGATTTAAAAAAAAAAAAAAAAAAACACTTTTAAAAACAGGACTGTAGAAAGCAAATAATGAAAGATGTTGCTGTAGCTTAACAGGATATCAGGATATTTTTCTTTTATCTTCTTTTTTTTTTTTTAAAATAAAGGAAAGACTTAATTTTGCTGTAAAAATCAGTCTTGCTGTTTTTTCTGTTGTTACAATTCAGTTAAAGTGCAATTGAAACACGACATTAATAAACAAAAGAAGAACCATTACTGTGGTGAGTCCATAGTAATCAGTAATCCCTCTTAAATCTCAGCCTGTATGAAAAGTGATATAAATTTTGTGTTTCTGGAAAACTGTGATCTATACCATCGCCTAGCTCCATAAAGAATAGAGGTAAACAAACCAATTTAGGGTTATCACAACTCATGTTTTACAAATCTTCTGTTATTTACATGATTATCGACTTTTACATGCTAAAATTGTTAGCATGTAAAAGTCGATAATCATGTAAATAACAGAAGATTTGTAAAACATTAACAGTTCCTGTTGCAGCATATTTCAATAGAATCACTAAAATAGCATGCATAATAACTCGTTATTTCGAGAAACCATTAAAAAGTTGACATTCATTTTATGTGATAGCCCTACAAAAAAAGAAAGATGGATGAAATCCAGGTATTAGACACATTTTGTGTAATTCAACCAATGAATAAAGTTGAGGCATTTGCTAATAAAATTTTGCGTATCTTAATTACATTCTAATCAACTACATCTTCTAACAATCCCCTCTTACTCTGTCCTTCACATACGTCTGACTTTGTTCATTCTTCATTTCACATTCAATCCATTCTTCTATGGAATGCGCTTCCTCTTGATATCAGGATGGCCGCCAGTCGGTTTGTATTTAAGCGGAAATTGCAGAATTATTTTCGCAACAACTAGCGTAGAGTTATTGCTACACCCCTCTCCCAAATTTTAGTTTTTTTTTTATGTATATATTATAAGTATATATTTTGGTAATAGTATGTATGTATATTTAGCTTATTTAAGTATTTTTTTAATAATTATAGGGGCTTTTTTTTTCCTTTAAATATTCTTTCAAGCTAAAGCACCTACCATCTTATATCTTCACCACCTGGGGTTGACTGGTAGAGAATGCCTAAGGCATTAAGTCCGCCTCTGTACATGTCATGTGTGCAAAAGAATAAATAAATAAATAACACATGCATTGTAATACTTTCAAGTATGGACTAATTATAATTATATGTATCAAAAACTGTAACCTATTAGGGAATTAGCTTACATGTGTGTCATATTTCATTCAAATCGGTTAAGCATTCTATGCAAATGATAAATATCTAAATATAAATAAACTGTTTACATTAGTAGAAAGAAGGATTCTTACTTTTATGAAAATCATCTATATAGAAAAGGTTGTTAATGTCAGTCTTTTAGGCGTAAACTACTCGTTGCCTAGCAACGGTTTGTTTGCCTCTATTCATTATCGAATTTGGCTCAACTATAGTTGCAGTAGCTTAAAAAGCATGTCTTTGTGTTCCTTGTCTACAAAACAGCAACGCAGACAGACTTTTGACCAAATCACAAAGAGAATCGAACCAAGCAGAGTGTACTTTGCTTCTCTTTAATATCTTTCACAATGTCCACCAAAATACAAAAAGGTTTTACTGTCAACAGAATGACGACACCCCGGTATCCCTTATGGAGATGCGCTTCCACATCCCGACAAGCGAGGTGGGAGGAGACATGGACGCAGTGGAAGCATTCCATCAGCAGGTCATGGACAAAGCCAGCGTCATATCTGTATCTGGTGACGCCATCGCCATCTTTAGGGAGCTACAGTGTCTTACACCTCGGTATGTATAGAAACCCAATGCACTTATCGCTAAAGCATTAAGGCTCAATGTTGAGTGGGAATATTTGACTGTTTGAGGTAGCTTGACCTGCTGTCGTTCGTACATCATACATGTGTAAATTATGATTTATGTATCTTCAGCTGTTAAGAAAGCCACTAGCAACACTGGCCCATATTATGCATGAAATAACGTCATATAATTTTCACAGAACAAACAAGCATGCAGGATTTGGATCACATTTTTTTTTGTTTCACTTTGCTAGCTCACTATTCTCACAACGACTTTTATATTACTTCTTTATAAATCACGTATTTTCCTACGCAATAGAGAAAATTAATAATTCTTGTGTCACACTGCAGTTATTGCGAGAAAATATATGTATAAAAAATTTATCCGCTTTAATATTGCCCAAATATGATAAGACTGACACATCTTTCTTTTTCCACAGAGGTCGTTACGACATCAAGGTGTTCCAGACATTCTTCCAACTCCATGGTAAGACGTTCGACTACAAGATCCCCATGTCTACAGTCCTGCGTCTCTTCCTTCTGCCTCACAAGGACACCAGGCAGATGTTCTTTGTGGTGTCCCTCGACCCTCCAATTAAGCAAGGTCAGACTAGGTACCATTACTTGGTACTGCTGTTTGGCATTGAAGAAGAAACTAGCTTGGAGTTGCCATTCACAGAGTAAGTAGAAGAGCCCTTATTCAGAAAGTATGTGGCCTTAAATAAGGGGTATTAAATTTACTACACTTTTTTTAACACCATGCATTGTTACAACTTAGGGATAGAGTGTTTTCGATGAACTCTGGCACCCAAACTATGATTTAAATCATGTTTAGGTTGCCAGTATCTTCACTTATTTTTTGAACATTCCAGTAGTTGAATTTAAAAGTACTGCTGTATAGTGTTTCACTAACACATATTATGGGATTAATGCCCAAGTCCTGTACTATGATCAGATAATGCCTATAAATTAATTTATAAATTTTTGCTTATTTTAAATTACGTATTTCTTTATGTTACAGGGAAGAATTAAAAGAGAAATACGAAGACAAGATAAGCAAAGAATTGTCAGGCCCAACTTATGAGGTGCTTGCTAAAATCATGAAGGTCATCATTAACAGAAGAGTGACAGGTCCTGGAGACTTCTTGGGGTAATAATTCCTTTTCTATAAACCATCCAATATATTATTAAACAATTATAATATATGAACTGTTACTGATTTACTTAACTGGTTTATTCATAAACGATGTTAAAGATTAGTGAAGTGCAAACGTCAAAAATGTATGGTTAAACAGCTAATCCCTATTTAACTTTAAGCAACGTTTATGAATAAAGGGGGGGATAATATAACATGTTTTTTTACGCATTATAGACTAGAGCTGATCGCGATCCCGCCTGATGCATGATAAGCAGTGATGCAATCGTTGATGGTAAACCGCGCTAGTTTATTAAGGAGCCTATTCACTCTAGCCTTGAGGACACTTAAATTGTAGTCAGGCGGAAACACCGCCGCAGGCAAATTGTTTCTGTCCGTCGATGTACGCTGTATAAAAGACGAGGCGAAACGATCCGGATGTTTATTCTTTTGGTGTAGTCAATATATTATTATTGTTACAGACATCATAAAACGCCCGCAATCGCTTGTTCCTACAAGGCAGCGGCTGGTTACCTATATCCCCTAGAGAAAGGGTTCATATATGTGCACAAGCCGCCTGTACACATTCGCTTTGAGGAAATTGCTTCTGTGAACTTCGCGAGAGGAGGCGCTTCATCTACCAAGTGAGTATACTGAGATATTTGATAGCTTAAGAACTGTCTAGGTACATATCCTCTAGAAGTCTAGACCCTAGGGAAATGTTTCATATCATATACATTCACACACCGCCTGTGCATATACAGAGTGGTGCTGACAATACGACAATAAATGAAAACACAGACCATGCTGGTTCGTAGGAATAATCCTGAACCATAGAAAAAAACCTAGCATCTAAAATAAAAAAGTGAAAATTTCAAACAAACTAAATCGCATAAAATTGCAAACGGAATAGAAAATCCTTTAAAATATTGTTCGATGACCTCCGATCAGCGGGCAATAGCGCGTTCCTGTATCGACTTGCTTTTTCGCGCCATTATTATTAAAGTTTAGTACCGCTGGATGCGGCGGTCATCAACCTGTAAACGCTTCCTTATCAACATGTATATCATGTAGAAAATGTGAAAAATAATTTCCTGTGACTAATATTTATATAATTTTTTTATTGGTAAACTGAGTGAGAATGTGTTGAGATACATGATGTTTAATTTATTGTTGTATTGTCAGCACCACTCTGTATGTTTAGACGAGATGGCTTCTGTCAACTTCGTGAGAGGAGTAGACTCCTCTACTATGAGACATTTAATAACTTGAACATTTATTTGTTGTAGTGCTACATAGTAACAGAGCAAATAATAATAATACTTAATTATACATATTCCCCCTTATTCATAAACGTTCATCATCATAATAAACCTTTTTAATCGTCCCACTGCTGGGCACAGCTCTCCTCTCATACAGAGAAGGATTGAGTGTAATCACCACGCTTGCTCAATGCGGGTTGGTGATTTCAGACTTAAAAGTCCAGGTTTCCTCAAAATGTTTTCCATCACCTTTTAATCAGTCATAAACATTGATTAAAGTGAACTAGTGATAGACGATGATGAAAGTTAAGTGAAAGTGCAAATGTCTAAAATGTATGGTTAAAGAATCGCTAATCACTAGTTAATTCTAAACAACGTTTATGAGTAAGGGAGCTAATATTTATTTGTTGGTTTGCTGTGCACTTTGGTGTATATTGTAAGTGCTACTGCACTTAAATACAGCAATAGTAAAATAATTAAATTAATTTACCACACTACTGCCCAAAAAGGACCAATGTTCTTATTAGATTCTGAGTAAGAATGAAATGTAATTCTCTAATTAAATTATTCAAGTGAGGACTATTATTCAAGTAACTCAAGCCATTACATTTTATTTGTTTTATAGAAATAGGTACTTAAAAAAACCTGTAATATAACTAATATTGTTTGATAAAATATAATATAATAAAAAAATAATATAATATAATATTGTTTTGTTTGATATTTGGTGACCTACCTAACCAGTTATGTATATTCGCCTTTAGATCCTTCGATTTCGAGATAGAGCTAAAGCAAGGCAGTGTGCACACGTTCAGCAGTATAGAGAAGGGTGAATACGACAAGCTCTTCGACTACATCACATCCAAGAAATTGCACGTCAAGAACACTGGCAAGAACGTAAGTTTAGGCTATTTCAAGTATCTCTAGTACATCTCTTATTGAAATTAGATCGAGAATCAGCACTTTTCTAATGTCAAGATTACACAAGATAGTCCCCCAAAATACCCCTTTTTCACCACTTCGTAGTGGTTTCGAAAAATCGAGACTTCGCAGCATACATCGATGAGACGATTGCCCACAGTGAACACCCAAACCGCACAGCCTGAGACACGCATACCGCATCTCTTTCAATAAAGACGGCTTTATAATATTTTTGTGATTATGACAATCATAGTCGTTCTTTAATTTATTTATGTACTCGTTGTTGTATTCATTGGCCCTGATCTGGGCTCGCGTGGTGAATTGTGGCCCTCTTACAAAAACAGGTTCCCACCAGTGGAACCATTGAAGGTTATGGTCATGTTTAAAGAGGCTTTTTGCCTTTGACCGTCCATATAGTTTTAATATTGTAGCGGTGCCTACAACGCAACATGCGAACAGCGCGTCATACTGACGTCACACGAATTCTACATCTCGCAATCAGAGTTTACCGTGCAACTAGCATAATTATATACAAGCTCGCGACATCAACCGGCGGCCAAGTGGCCCGCCAGACAACTAGTCTGGTCGGAGGATCCTCCCTTTTCTATGGAGGATGAGTGAGCTTTACTCCTTTCTCCTCATACCTCCACAATAGATAGGTAGAAGTACAAATAAAATCACTACTTAAAAATAACACATACACCAATCTGCAAGTGATTGTAGTGTACATAAACATACTTATAGCTCTCCTACATTTCACCAGTTACATTTCTAGGTAAAACTAACATTACATTTACTGTCTTTTTCAGGACAAGGCCCTTTACGACGATGACTTCGGCGATTCAGACACAGAGAAGGAACCTGATGCATACCTTGAGAGAGTGAAGGCAGAAGCAAAGGAACGGGACTCTGGAGATTCAGACAGCGACGAAAGTACCGATGAAGACTTCAATCCGGACAAGGCGAAGGAGAGCGACGTCGCCGAGGAGTTAGTACTACAACTTATACATTATATGTATTATTAAACAAAGTCCCCACGCCTTATCTTTCTCTCTGGCCGCATTAACTCAAAAACGCCCGAATGTGTTCATAAAATTTTCAGGTGTAGATAATAATTCATTCAAGGTTTGGTGTAAATTGTCTGAAATATGACGTCTGGTAAAAAGGTCGGAGGTAATGCGTTCTGCGCAGGCGAAACCGAGGGATAATACTAATATAATTTATTTGCAAAAAAACATGGTATAAAAAGGTGGCCATGAACACAGTGGTATAAGCGTGCAAACTTTACATGAAGCACTGAAGAAGTGAAGATGGAAGTGTCCACTTCCTTGAAAACACTGGTGAAAAAGCGTACTCTTAGGTCGGGACTCTACGACAGCAGAGATATGGGCTGTGTGCTGGACGAGATGAGATGTTTTTCTACTTGAGGGACTCCACTAAAACGAAGATGTGTACTGTGCGAGAAGACATGTTTTTTAGCTTTGTTGCTGGTGGGCGAGAGGAGGGAGGGTGACATTGCTCACTGCACGCCGCTTACATCTCTCGTCTCCATTGTGCGACGTCCGCGCACAGCTTACATCACGCCATACAAATATTACACATCTCCGCACAGCGATCTGCACTGGAGCTGAGTGGAGAGATGAGTCAATAACACAATTTCATTGTTTTTTTTTTAAAACATCTCTTCGCTCGTCTCGTCACTACTTTGGTGGAGTCCCGGCCTTACTGAGTTTAATATTGTATTCTATAGGCAATACATATCAGCCAGGTGTTGCAGAAGACTTAGAGCCAAGATATATTGCATTATGGTATGGGAAATCTGATGGCAGTCGTTACGAATTGTTGGAGCCCTCAAAAGTCCAACAATTGGTCTAACTGCAATTCTTCGATATTGCCTTTAAGTTTTGAAGGTCAGACAGCAGTCGCTTCACGGAAAATATCGAAGTTTAGCCAAAAATCAGCTGATAGGCTGGTAAGCACAACACCAGACTCCAAAGCTGAAAAAAGCTTCAGATGCGACTGGGGTTAACGCTGAGATAATGATGATGGTGCTGGATAAACCGCGCGTTTTGCAAGAAATTGACAATGCAAATTTTGTTACATGATTTCCACTACTTTGCTCTCTCTGATTCAATCATAATCCTAAACTTAAAGATAGCAACTGATTCACCATAAATCTTGAGGATTATATCAGGTTCCCTTAAAACAACACCTATTTTTGTTTTATTTAGGTACGATACCAACGCATCGTCGTCAGAAGGCTCCGACGACGACGCTGCGTCGGATGACGACGGCAAGAAGGAGAAGAAGAAAGAGAAGAAACCCAAGAAGGCTATTACTATTGTGAGTGCAAATGCTATCTTATCTTACCCAGCTAATATTAGTCTACATAACAATATAATATGCAGTGTGAATGTGGTTCTGTAATAATCTCACTGGGCCCAATTATCTTATTCACAAAATAAACTAACTTCAATGCATCTCTTGGTGGTAGGCCATAACATCGGCTGCCGGCAGAAGTTACCACCCACCAGACAAGGTCTTGCCGCCAAGCGATTCGTCGTGTTCCGGCATGATGTCTGGTGAAGCCTTACGGAGGACGGGTCTGAGCAGTTGTGATGCGATGTGTGGCGGGTATGCGCCAAATGTTGTTGTGTCGGGAATTTGGTCGTGGAGAGTCTCCAGATCAATCTCCCTCTAGCGCAGCTTCGTTTGGTCGTGTTGATCTTGGGTTTAACATTGCATCACCTCGCTCAACTGCCGTCATCCTTCCTATTCCTAAGTTTTTTAAGTGAATAGGCTTAATAAACTAGTGCGCTTTACCACCAACGATTGCATCACTGCTTACCATCAGGCGGGATTGCAGTCAAGCACTAGTTTATAATTATTAAAAAAAAAACTCTTTCTTTCTTTTTCATTAAGAAAAGGACAGAAGATAAAATATTAGTTTAGACCTGTCAAATAAGTCCGCTCCTGACGTAAATTAGCGTATTTTTGGTCGCCATGTTTATAATCGCGTCTAAACTGTCGTATGTTGTATCTTAATTTGACAGGATTAAACTGGATCACACTTTCTTTAGAATTCTATTTCTAAGTATATCTTGGACACCAATGACTGAAGGTGAAGGAAAACATCTTGAGGAAACCTAGACCTTAAGCTTAAGTCTGAAATCGCCAACCCGCATTGAGCAAGCGTGGTGATTACGCTAAATCCTTCTCTGTATGAGAGGAGACCTGTACCCAGCGGTGGGACGATAAAAAAGGTTGATGATGATGATGGCAGTTTCTCTAAAATAATTGTAAATAAAACGCCTTATGGTCTTAATTAATGTCTTTATTATTCACATTACAGTCGGAAACCCCACGTAAACGCAAGGAAAAATCCAAGAAACGCGAGAAAGATGTGAACGCGCCCAAGAGACCGGCCACTGCGTTCATGTTGTGGCTCAATGAGAATCGCAAGAGTATCATGGACGAAAACGCCGGCATCAAGGTCACCGAGGTCGCCAAGAAGGGAGGCGAGCTGTGGAGAGATCTGAAGGATAAATCTGTAAGTTTATACAACGTTATATGCGAAACCCGAAACACATGTCTAGTATTTTTAAGTAAAGAATCTATGTATAAAATTTCAAGAAGATATCATGAAAAACCACAAATTTATGAGCTTGTTATCTTACCTGGCTGTCCCAACAAAAATATGGTCAACGTGGGGTGTCTGTCTCACGCGCCTAGTACTATGATCTAACGTCAGCTGTGTTGTGCGCTCGGTAACCACACTGCTACAGTTTCTAAATGTATGTATAACATACTGTAAAAATGATAATTCAGTTGCATAACTGTACAAGATACATTTATTTTGCACAAACTAAAAGTATACCACACACAATACACCAGATACCAACAACAAACAAAAATCAAATAGTAAATATGAAAAGCGATGCAAGAAAATGGCGGAGGGTGACTTGCAGCTGCACCAATAAGGCCCAGTTCAGCAAAAATACCAGCCTACTATATCATTTTTTTACTAGTTTTTCGCCACATGGAGGTTATCCCACAAAACTTGCTACTCATCATCATCATCATCATTCTCCTGCCCTTATCCCAATTTATTTGGGGTCGGCGCAACATGTCTTTTTCTTCCATACATCCCTATCAGAAGCCATCTCGGCAGTCACCCCCTTCTTAGCCATATCATCCTTCACACATTCCATCCATCGTTTCTTTGGTCTTCCCCTACTCTTATAGCCATCAACATTCATAATTAAAACTCTCCTCACGACATTCTCCTCATTTCTCCGTAACACATGCCCGTACCATGACAACCGATTTCCACACAACTTTTCAGCTACCGGTGCCACTTTCAGACTTCCTCTTATGTACTCATTTCTTATTCTATCCATTCGTGTAACACCACACATCCCTCTTAGCATTCTCATCTCGGCTGCATGCAATTGCCTTTCATTCATCCCTTTCGTAGCCCAACATTAAACTTGCTACTATGATAGGGAATTTTATTTGTTAGATCAAGTCATGGAATACCTGTGTATCAAAATCTGTTCAGCCAATAAGACGTGAATAGGTAAAACAAATATGAGTTAGATAATACAAGCCCGCGACTTCATGTCGCAGTTCTGAAAGTTAAAGGATATCAATATGATTAGGTGTTCTTTTGTTGTAAGAAATGCCTTTTGTCTTGTCTTCATATTGTGGGGTTCGTAGTGGACATGTAAGCCGGTCTGATAGTGGAAATCACAAAAATCTGCTTGATGTATGGACATAAACAAAATAATTCCTATAGTAGCTTTGAATAATAGAGACAAGAAAATAAATACTTTTATTGTAGTCAAAAGCTTGCATGAATTTCACACACTACTGACTGATATTAACCTTTTTAAAGCCAAAATCAGCCGTATTCGACAAGCGCAAACGTGTCCTATAGGCTATACACCACGGTCGTCTATACTCAACAGAAAATAAGTCAAAAATCGTGAAAGGTTTAATATTATAATAGTTATTTATGCCAATGTCAAGCAATGATAGCTATTGTAATATGAGTGATAGTTTGTGCCACGAAGCGAAGCTGAGTGTGGCACAATAGAGCAGCACGAGTATTACAATAGCAGTTTGCGACAGTGGCATACAAAACTTTTTCTACGACCTTGAAATAAATGCAGATAAAAGTTAACAATGGCGCGAAAATAGCGCAGCGCGCGCAATTTAGTTATAATCCCACAAATGAAAGGCAAAGGCAATTCATCCATACAGCCTAATAACATGCGATGTTTAGTCGTGACGCAAATACGCGCGCTTTTTGGCATATTCTATGCTGATTTAATGAAGTCCTAGCCATAAAAAAAAAAATTAAAAGTTTCATTGTAGTACGGTTTACCCGTGTGTTAATGGTCATTGTAACACGACTTGGCAGGAATGAGTACTATTGAGATATAACTTATGGTTATGTCTTAAGCAAATTACCAAATGGTCGTAGAAAAAGTTAATTTTAACATATTAATGGTCCATTTTTTGTGCACTTTAGTGTTGACAAAAAATGTAATAATAATGGTAATCGATATAAAATTGGAATTCCTGCATTTTACGTAGGTACAGGACACGGGGATGCTGTATTGACGTGGCATTCAAAAGGTTATTGTTAGGTTAGGCGTTTAAACTGTTAGAATATTATATTATTCATCAGTCTCTACTTAAATAATATAAAAGAACTAAAATCTCTTCCCTAAATACTACTGAAACATTTTTTCTAAACAGGAATGGGAAGAGAAAGCAAGCAAAGCGAAAGAAGAATACAACATTGCCATGAAGAAGTACAAAGACAGCGGTGCTCAAGATGAGTTCAAACAGAAGAAGAAGCAAGCCGATAAAGAACGTAAGGCAGCAGAGAAGAAGAGTAAAGCGGGCCCTGCCAGCAAGAAGGCGAAAACCGCCAGTAACGCAGGCGCCGGTAGTGGGGGCAAGTTTACAAGCAAAGAGTATATCGAAGATGATGATAGCTCTTCTGATTCTGATAATGAGAAGGATAAGAAGAAGAAGGATACTAAAGATGTAAGTTTTGTTATGAGATTCATTTGTTTCAAAGTCAAAGTATTCATTTTATATGGGCTCTTGAATAAAAGGCATTTTCGATCATTAACATTTACAATAACATAAAATTCAATCTCGACAAGACTTAATTCTGTTTTATTGTAAATGTTTGCCCTTTCAACAAGTAGTTTTTCTACAGAGAAGAATGAAATGGTCAAGAATGTAATGTTTAACAATATTTTGCACACATTAATTATAAAATTACATATATGTATGTGACGAGATGTACCTAGAATAAGCCTCGAAATATAATTATTTATTTATTTTTTTTAAAACGTTGCCCTGCTATGTATTTTCCTGTATCGTGGGTGCGTTTACAAACATGTAAACTTACATACACAAATAGCCAGACCCGGAACAACTACCTGTAAGTCATACAAATATTTGTTCCGTGCGGGAATCGAACCCGCGACACGCAGCGGAGCAGTCAATAGCTTAACCACTGCGCTAACCGTGCCGTCAATATAGATATGTGATAGATATAGATTTATAAGTATATTGTAAAAGTAGATACTTGTCCAAAACTAAAGTTGAAAACCCTTGAATGTGGTCAACTTTCAAGGATTCCATTGTTCAGAGATTGTAGTAGAATAGAATACTCTTTATAAAAAATGTGTGTCTGAGTTTTGTACACGAAACAGACAAATGCAACTACGGAATATCGTCCATTAGAAGATCAATTTATATACCGCCTTTACAGATTAGGTTCTTCCGAAATTACACGATGAATCCTTTGATATATTATCCATCTGAAGTTGCTTTAATGTAAGCCATACGTACGGCTAAGCCCAGCAACATAAGCCCGTAGCGTACGGGGAATTAATTTTCGTTTTTGCTCCGTTCGCCTACTCAGATAGTATATGTATACGCAAACACCCCTGCACAGGTACTCAGGTAGACCATAGTGTGTGGCCACCATAATTCTGATTTTACTGTAGTTGAAATTTGTGTCTGTAAAAACCTATAAATCGCTGTTACCTTTCAGAAGACTATTTAGGTTTAGTTGTACCTATTTCGTCTGCAATAGAGAATATATGTACGGACAAATCGCACAGATTGAGCTAGCCCCAAAGTAAGTTCGAGACTTGTGTTATGGGATACTAACTCAACGATACTATATTTATAATAGATACATATATAGATAAACATCCAAGACCCAGGCCAATCAGGAAAAGATCTTTTTCCATCATGACCTGGCTGGGGATCGAACCCGGGGCATCCACGTCGCAGGCAGGCGTGTTGACCGCTGCGCCACGGAGGCCGACAAATGACCATTTTAAATAAATATTAATGAAACAAATAAAATGCCTATATGTACTTTATCCATACTTATATTATAAATGCGAAAATATCTCTGTCTGTCCGTCTGTCCGGCTTTCACGCCAAAACTACTGAACCGATTGTAATGAAATTTGCTACACAGATAGCCTGAGAAAGGACATAGGCTGTAAAACATCTCGCTATGACCAGTAGGAGCAGAGCAGGAACAAAAAATGTTGCGAAAACGGGAGCAAACGCGGACGTACATATTGCTCCCATTATTTTAACAGGCGCTTATTTTATATCAACTGAGCTCTTTCGGTTCGAAGCTTACGCGGGTGAAACCGCGGGGCACAGCTAGTACGTAATAAATTACACAGGTCTGCAGCATTTTAGCTGCATAGGGGAAATATATAATTTCTTGTAGATTATGAACTGAATCGAAGTCCAGAACCCAGAATTGCTCTAGCGCGTAGGGTTTTGGTGATATACCAATCTTAAAGTGCTAAAACGCGTGTTTTTTTTACGATATTTGAAGCCTTTTTATGGGCACTATTGTTTTTTTTCGTAATCAATAACTAAAGAATCATTTAGTGCTACTCTTCGCGATTCAAACCCATTTTATTTTAGACTAGCTTTCCGCCCGCAGCTTCGCCCGCGTGGAGATCGGTTACATCGCGCTTTTAAAATTTCCCTCGGGAATATCAAATTTTTCCGGGATAAAAAGTACCCTATTATTTAATCCGGACTTCTAACTTTACGTTTGCAAAATTTCAAAGCAATCGGCTCAGTAGTTACGGCGTGAAAGCGGAACAAAAAAACTCACTTTCCCATTTATAATGTTAGTAAGGATTGCTAGGAGTTTCCATTCTCATGATATATTTTTTCAGCTACGTTAGTTCGATCTTTCCTATAGTATACTGGCTTCCGCCAGCAGTTTGACCCACGTCTCGTGGCGACTACTTCGCCCACCGGGATAAAAAGTATAAAAGTTGATATAAAATAAACCGGGGTTGGAATCGCGAAGAGTAGCACTAAATGATTCTTTAGTAATAAATTGTGGATAAAAAAACAATAGTACTCTTAAAAATGGCTTCAAATATCGTAAAAACAACGCGTTTTTAGCACTTTAAGATTGGTATATCACCAAAACCCTACGTGCTAGAGCAATTCTGGGTACTGGACTTCCATTCAGTGTCACATAATCTACAAGAAATTATATGCCTCACCTATGCAGCTAAAAAAAAACTCTTTTTCGCAGACCTGTGTTATAAGAAAGATTAGCTTCGCAAAATTAATCTCTATAGGATGATGACTCGTAGGTCCATATTATAATAATGCTACTCTGGTACTATTAAGCAAGCATTTTGATAATTGATTGAATCATTAACACATTCTATAGACACGTGCTACATAATTTAAAAAATCGATAGGCTTCAACTAAGCAGCTAAAAAAAACTTTCGCAGACCTGTGTTATAAGAAAGACTGGCTTCGCAAAATTAATCTCTATAAGATGACAATACTCATAGTTCCTATTATAATGCTACTCTGACGCTATTAAGCAAGCATTTTAATAATTAATTGAATTATTAACAATTTAACACATTCTATGTGGAGGTATGAGGAACAGAGAGTAAAGTTCACTCATCCTCCGTAGAAAAGGGAGTATCCTCCGACCAGACGGGTGTTATGTCTGGCGGGCACTTGCCCAATGACACGTGCTACATAATTTAAAAAAATCGATAGGTAGACGTTCAAAAAATGTCGAAAACGAGTCCTATTCTTATGTTAGTGTTACAAAGGTTGTGTAATAAAAATGCTGTAGTATTCATTTATACTACACACGTAAAGCCGTGGTCACGCGCAAGTGATCCCAATAGTAAGTCTAGATTTTTAATTACAGCGGCATATGTAAGCGCGTCTTTGTGCCTCGATAAAATAATACTTATTGCTGAAACGATTTACTTAATGCCTCTAGAATCGTTTGAATACGTTTTATATTAGTAGAAATAAGGATCTCTACCAGGTAAATGGGTATACGCTCGGCCCCCTGTTACCTGAAGGAACGTAGGTAAAAAAAAAATCTAACTTCGAATACGGACTTCTACAAAAACATGCTTTACAACAAAACTTAATCCCATGCCGGACTCTATTTCACTATGACGAATTAACGATTGTTTACTCTATGACGAATTAACGATTGTTTACTCTAAAACTACATCTATTCGTTAGTAAAGACTGATTTACACGGTGCAATTTATTTGCCCATGGCATACAATTACATTGATGCAGCGAATGACTTGCATCGTCTAAATGGTGTTTAGACAATGCAACTTTTATTGTTTTTTTTTTTTTTTAATTATTATAAACTAGTGCTTGACTGCAATCCCGCCTGATGGTAAGCAGTGATGCAATCGTTGATGGTAAAGCGCACTAGTTTATTAAGCCTATTCACTTAAAAAACTTAGGAATAGGAAGGATGACGGCAGTTGAGCGAGGTGATGCAATGTTAAACCCAAGACCAACACGACCAAACGATGCTGCGCTAGAGGGAGATTGATCTGGAGACTCTCCACGACCAAACTCCCGACACAACAATATTTGGCGCATCGTACCCGGCACACATCGCAACACAACTGCTCAGAACCGTCCTCCGTACGGCTTCACCAGACATCATGCCGAAACACGACGAATCGCTTGGCGGCAAGACTTTGTCTGGTGGGTGGTAACTTCGCCGGCAGCCGATGTTATGGCCTACCACCGAGAAAACTTGAAAGAGAGAACTTGAGAAAGCTTCAACTTAATTAAAGCCTAGGCAATTAAATTGCACCGTGTAAATCAATCTTTAATCTCGACATTGGCGCCGTTTCTCTTGTTCACAAACTAAACTAATTTTAAGTTAAATGCATCTTTTTCTTTTCTCTTCGTTAAGAAAAGGACAGAAGATAAAATGTCAGTTTAATCCTGTCAAATTAAGATACTCCATAGACAGTTTAGACGCGATTAAAAATACGCCAGTTCACGTCAGGAGTGCACTAATTTGACAGGTTTAAACTGACATTTTATCTTCCGTCCTTTTCTTAATGGAATAGAAAGAAAAAGATGCATTGAACTTAAATTTTATTTAGTTTGTGAACATGGGAATCGGGGCCATTATCTGCTATTTATTTATTACTAGAACATTGTCGTTGTTTGAAATCATATCGGTTGATATTTATGGAAATATCAACCGATATGATTACGCCACTACCACCACCACACACACCACACCACACCACCACACCACATGACCACACCATATCACGGCAATGGTGCCGTGATATAGCGTGGTTTGCAACTGGTAATATTTTGCGGGAATAATGTAGATTCAGGGCCCTATTCTTCCTACATTTGGGTGAACCATAGCACACCCGTATTTCACAGGTTATGTATAAGTCCCATAGGTTCGAGTCTAAGTCTAATAACAGGGCACAGATACAGATTTTGGATGCAACTAGGCGTGGTTTATGTGTATAAACATATTTTTAAAGCCACAATGACTAATGCTCGGTTCCTATAAACAGAAATAAATCGTTTTTCTTACCGATGGTAGCTTTTTTATTGTCAAATTGGGCTAATTTTACCCGTCATAGCTACTTTCATTTAGGGCAGTCTACTATACCAAGCTATAAGGTATTTCTTCATTATAGAAAGTTAAAAATACTTTGGTCGGAGTTATGTTTACATTTAAATCCCAATCCCATCGCAGCACTTTATATTCCAGCTCCCGAAATCTGAAGTTATACAAACAACTCACTGGCACTATTATTTTTTTAGACGAAGGAGTCAAA
Organism: Sesamia nonagrioides; assembly: GCA_017933935.1. Taxonomy (NCBI): domain Eukaryota; kingdom Metazoa; phylum Arthropoda; class Insecta; order Lepidoptera; family Noctuidae; genus Sesamia; species Sesamia nonagrioides. The sequence goes on along the minus strand of JADWQK010001929.1, from coordinate 55,428 downwards.
GAAAGAGAAAGCAAAGAGTTCTTCATCAGAGGCTGAAGCATCTTCAGGTGGATCCGGCGACGAGAGTGGAAGTGACTGAAATGACAACGCCCTTGTACAATAAACCTCTGTTTTTTTTTTTATATCACCCAGTTTTTGATAGCCTCACAGTAAAGCTACGATTTCTTAGAGAACCTGTGGCCGCTATTTGGCGGCCGCTCTCAGAAAACCGTACCTGTAGTGAAGTCTAATGCTAGTTGTGATTGGTTGATTAAAATAATAACAGCCAATCAAATCACTGATACTGAATAGGCTTTCTGAAACCGGGCGCAAGTTTACCCAAGAACTGATTTTTACAATATCATATTTTTGTTCGTCAATCATTGTTTTTAGTTATAAATGAGATGGATCAAGTTAGTATTAGGACACATGTCATTCGCTAAGTAATGGCCTTATCAAACCCAATGTATATGGAATATCAGAAAACGTATGTATTTATTGAATCTACAGCTAGCTGCGTTTTCGCATCTCGCACAGACTTATGTCCCATCCTTGTAATTCAAATTCTTTCAAACATAGGGATCATATTCTATGTGATATTTGTATTATATACCCATTCAGTTAAAGCATAAACATTGTTTATTCTGTAGTGAAGTATGTGTTTGGTCAATGTGTTGTAAGTCCTTGATGGATAACTTAATGTAAATAATAATTAAGTAGTTAAGATCAGTTGTAATTGTCTTCGAGTTTGCACCTATTACCTATGTGAACGTTGGAAGTCCCAGTTTACTTGTGTTGTAATTTAATTATAAGACTATATTTTTATTTGGCGTTTCTTTTATTGATCGTTTTCTAAAGGTTTTAAATGAGAATGAGATGGCCTTTTTGATATATTTTGCGTTCGCTTATGCTTATCGTCATAGCAAACACAATGTTTCAAATATTTTACAAGCAGCTCTGCTGGTGTCTAAAGACGCGTATTTTAGCCCCTTAATCCCTCGTAAACGTAATAATAAAACAAAAAATATTTAAACAATACGTAATTGATTCTCAGAACATTAACAAAACTGCAGTCGTTGAAATAAATGATGTAAAATGACTGTAATAAGAAAGGGACATCGGTAACGGCAGCGTTCACGGTCGCCATACAAAAAGTAACAAAAATTCCTTTCTATACTAGGTACCCAAAGCTTGGGGTACGCGCCGAAACGAGGAACCGACTCGCTCGTTGCCACCCTTTTTTACAAAGCACCTATTTGCCATTATGTTAGCCGGGCTGTTCCCAAGAAGTGAAAGGGCCGCTTTGCGGTAGGTTAGGGTAAAAAAGTATTGTAATAAATAATGAGCCTGTTTGCCAAATGAAGTAGATACTTAAGGCACATCTGCAAATCCAAAAAAAAGTCTTTTCAGGTTCAAAATAATCAGTTTAAAAGCATAAGACATGCTATGTACCTAGTCTGCATCGTTCATCCATACCTACCTAATAAATCTATATTTATTCGATTTTAATTGTATTGCGGTTCTAAGTCCACAAGCATACGAGGAAAATGCTAAAATGAACGAAGTGAAGCAAAACTAGCCTCAATGTTTTAGAATCAATGCATTCAAATACATTTTGTTAATACCAAACAAAGTTGCATTGACTGCGTTAAAAAATGCTTGTCATGTTAGAATATGAAACTAAAAAAAAATCTAAAAACTTCAAGTCGTTTTAAGTCGACCATACTTTAAGTTAGCGTTCATTTTTTTAATCGGTCAGCACAATGATATCTTGATATCAACACGTGTGTTAAAGGCTGGATGGGATTGGTATTTAAATGTAAACGTAATTAGGATCACACGTGTTGCCGTCTTTATACTTAATGCATTCTTGCATTATGAAGATACCGCGTATAATATTGTTCTAATTAAAAATTCGCGTTTCTGGCAGCTATTGGCAGTAGGTATCCATTGTATTTTTTGTATCTACCCAGGTAAAAGTAGAGCTATTTGATCTTAAGTAACAGTAAAATGAAAATCAATAGGCGAAATTGAGGCCATGACAACCATTGTGTATTCAGAAATCAACGCCATTTCTAATGTCATTCGTCATAATGACGAATCTTTGAAATCTAGACGTAAATCTACACTACATACAATCGCTGAAAAGATACATCGAAAACCTTGCGATATTCTTGCTGGTTACGATTCTGATAAGTGATAGCAATGTGGTTTATCAATTTAGTAATGATTGTCCGAGTTTTAATGAAACATTTGGAGTCTTAAAATTCATACATACAAAAAAATATTGGCAGGGCCTTGAAAGTTGTAACGGTCGACTCGTCTCTACGACGACGTGAGAACTCGAACGGTGAACGGCAAGGGCCTAAAAAATATTCCCATGCCATGAATCTATTACATACAATAATAGGGTAACTACTAGTTAATAATATTACTAATACTTTTATTAGTAATCCCCATCTATATGGTATCCCATGGAGGATTTAAAACAAACTGGCTAAGTAAATGGCTGGCAAAATGCATTGATATTATACATAATACAGCGCATGGCCGCCGGCAGACGCCTAAACAAGTTGAAGCGTCGCGTGTCGTCACAAAAACCAGTAAAACTTGATCCGTATCGAATATTAAACCGTGAGTAAGTGAGAGGCCACACTTTGTATCATCTCTTCCATTATTATATTTAGCTGATTCAACACGCTTTAGAAATGTGCAAAGCGGCTTGGGGTTTTTATTAAAATAGTTGTAATATTGAACCTATATTTCGGAAGTTGTCTTTTTTTATCTGATTAGGTACTGATATGCTCAGGTTTATCAGAAATCCTTCGAATGTATGGACATAAGGTTTGTTTATTACCTACTTCATACTTAGATAGATAAAAATAGAACTCTGCACCTATGAGGATTATATGTTTAAAACCTTCTAACCCATGTGGCTTTATAAGTAGGCACCTACTAAGCAAATAGGTACCCTAGCTATGTCGTTGACAGCAGTAGTGTCACTCAGTGCGAAGGACTGGCTGTGCGGCAGCTCTGCGGTCAATCAACCCGGCAAGCCCAAGGTGGTAAAACTGGGGACTATGTAAACTTCGTTCTTTTTTGGGAGAGTCCTCCGCTCCCATCTCTCGTATTTATTGATAATAATTTAAATAAGTTGATTGGTGAGCTAAGTTATTCTGAGAAAGTTAGGTACAATCGGTTTAAGGAATTAAAATCAACACAAAGGTTAGCTAACTGTCAATCTTACCTACGCTAACAAGTTGTCAAACGCATCTTATTGTGATATGTAGATTAGACTGTATTTTCAACACCCTATCAGAATACTTGACATCGTCTTATTTTGGACGCGCCTTTGATATTCATTCCAGAACCAATCATTACAATTACTAAGCTAATTAACTTCAAATTCATTTATTTGTAGGTACACATAGGTGTTATATTTTACCCATTTGGTAGTGGGTGTACGTACATCCCTGTTACAGGAACAAAACTAGAGGCAAGAAGCTGTTATAAATGCTCTGCTTCTAAATTGGAAATTATAAAACAACGATAATTTTAATTCATCTAAAACAAAACAAACTCTCTTACTAAATCAATATGCTATTTAGAGTTGCAAAGTGGTAGGTATAATAATTATATACATATTTTTATCAGGAATTTTACAGTAAGTAACAGCCTGGTGTTGGGTGTTGTCCCGGCTTATGACTCCTAACTACATGGGCCTTATTCAACTTGCGAAATATGAGTGAACACTTCACTATGGCTTGACGTGAACACTTTAGAGGACAGCCTCCGTGGCGTAGCGGTAGAGAACGCGGCCGGTGCGCAAGGAGGCGCGTGTTCGATCCCCGCGCAGTGCAAATATTTGTATGCATAAATACGAATATTTGCACTGGTCTGGCCGTGCCTCGGAAAGCACGTTAAGCCGTTGGACCCGGTTGCCATACGAACATCTAATGTCAGTCGTTACGGGTTGTTAGAGCCCTCAAAAGTCCAACAATTGGTCTAACTGCAATGCTTCGATATCGCCTTAGGGTTGTGGAGGTCAGACGCCAGTCGCTTCACGGAAAATATCGAAGTTTAGCCTAAAATCAGCAGGTAAGACTGGTAAAGCAGACCCCAGACTCCAAAGCTGAAAAAACTTCGGATGCGGCTGGGATTAACGCTGAGACGATGATGATGATGACTTTACTATAATAACAACTCTGTCTAACTCTTCGCACATGACACGTGTGGTGTTTGTTATTCATGTACAAACAGTCTTGTTTAGTACCAACACAGAGTGGTACTTTCAGATTTTTCTTTAGAATACTATAATGTTCTAGTTTTATTTTCTAGGAGGAAGCATTGGCTGGAACGGATGACTTTTCTCGACATTCACGATTTTAGATTCATGAATCTTCTTCTTCAGCCTATAGAGGTCCACTGCTGGACAAAGGCCTCCTCCAAAGTTTTTGCCGTAATCCCCGCGCTTGGCAGACGGGTCGGGGATCGCAGTGATTTGATATTTCACAGGAGAAGAGCTGCTGCCCGCTTCCCTGGTGAGTTCCCTTAGCCTTACGACACCCACGGGAAGATATGGGTTGGTACTATTCTAAGGCCGGTAACACAGATACATCAGTATATAATAATGTGAATTAATAGTCTCAAACCCGGAAGTATAATAAAGCAGGAACAAAACGCGAGTGCGAGTTTTTGAAAGAAGTGAGATATAAAGGTAACGGAAGTACCTATGTAGCTACTTTTCACATTAGGAATATTAGGTAGCTCAAGCATAGATATTTCTATGCTCCCAAGTTTTGAGTAAGGTCTTCGCTGGAACCTTTAGTCCAACAGCGTTAGCAAATAAAACCGTTGTTACTACTATAATTTTAACACTCCGTTTTTGTTTAATCCTAATCCAAATTCAGACTCACACACAATTCAGACAGTCAGTTTATGAGTAAGCTCTACTCATAAACTGACACTAATAAATGATGGGGTAACCACAGGCCTATTCTAGTGAGTTCCAAAATAGCTATGTCGGGCAGACCCCAAGCTTACCTAAATGTCTGGCTTACAGGGTAGCTCTTCTTTAGCAAGAAAGAAACCTAGTAGGTACGAGAACATTACATAAAATAACCGCGACCAAAAAAGGTCGAAGAAAACGGTAAACATTTTCTGTACTTACCACAGTCAATTGTTTTCAAACTAGCAAATGACGACCGCACGACGGCTTGCTAGCCTAAATACTAGTTTAGAGCTCAAGGCTAGACAGGCAGAACTTCAGCAGTAGCAGCAACACCTAATTAGTATGTACATAGACCAGACATGTCAGTAAAAGAATTGCCTGTTTGTTAGGCCATTGCTGCTTGCTTGCTTGCTGCGTGACGCCTTCAATCAGCAACGGGCTGTGTGACAGAGTACATTAGGTAAAATCACAGAGTATGAGTAAGAAGTTAAGGTCCTTTAAATTAGATACTCAGGTAGTAGGTAACCTTGAAATTGGATGGATTATTTACCCAATTATAATTTTACCTTTACTTACTAAATCAAGAACTCCTTCTTAGTTTAGTTCTATTTACTAGCAAATAACATTCTATTTCTAGAATTATAGCTGTTTATTTATATTTCAACGGTAAATTGCAATCAAAATTGAAATTGACATCATAAATTACTGCAAACAAGTAGGTAAATACTAAGTAACTTCCTTCCTCATAAACTAGGCTAACGTACGGCCCGATCACTAAAATTATGATCTACGGTAGGTACGGTAAATAGGACTTAAAGTACTTACCTAGTGTTTTCTTTTTTTTTGTTATAGTTGTATTATTTTCATAGCTTCCTGTGTCTAGGTAGTCTGGTTATGTCTTAGTACTATGTTCTGTACTGTATGTACCTATTACGAACCTTTAGAGATGAGATCGATTAGGTAGGTAGGTACCTAGGTACTTAGATAAATAGTTTTGTTGCAAAGGAACCCATCTGCGATACATAACAATTAATAATGCATTTCCCTAATCATCATTATCGCATTTGTTTGTAAAAAGGTAGGTAAGAAATTGTTTAATTAGGTAGGTAACTAGTAACGCCGGACTAATACTATGTTGAAACCCAATTAGGTAGGTAGCCATGGTATAATAGACACCATTATTCTGCGAATACTTATTCTTTTAGTCTTTCATTTTAATTAGTATGGTACTTAATTTATTTGGATGTAGATTTCCAGGTAAGTAGTTTACCAACTTAATTTAAGTTTTATTATTCTATAAAAAGTAATATTGTGACAGTTTATCTTTTCAATGAGTGATTCAAAGTTCAATACTATCTTGTTCAAGAATGTATTTTAGGTATATGACCTTAAGAACTAAGGAGACAACACCCTTATTTCTTTGAAAATAAAAACTATTTCTCAAGTTCCCACGAAATATCAAATCGTAAACAAACGTGCTGCCATTCAAGCGCTATGTTTTATTGGCGTCCCTTTCCCGCTAACATTTACCGCGCTTTTTACGTTTTCGAAATTAACGTTGGCGGCATTTAAAATAGGGCGCGAGTACATTTCGATAGGAGTCTTGTGTTGAGTGGACTGGGTCATTTCTTGATATACTTCTTATGTAACTGTATGTAAAGTTGTTGTGATAAATACTTAATGTAAGTTTTCTGATCTTAAAAAGCAAAAATCTGCCCATTTCTATGCGTAAATTCAACAGAATATGACTAAATATATTTCTGAAGCAAATGTTCTAGACCGAAAGGTTAAATAGAAAACCAAGCTTACACCTCTGTGATAAGGTTTAAATTTGTATGATCATCGCAATCGATACGTCACGGATATACGTAGTACACGATGCATTGTAATCGCCGTGCTGTTGGTAGAATCGTATCCATTGGCCAATCACGTTCAAGATAGATGTCGCTTTTGTACCGACGCGAGTCGACCCCAAGCTAGCTTGCTCTGGGAACATTTGCTTCGAGCTCCATACATTTTCTTCTGGGTCTCTACGTCTATAGTTTGGTTGTGCACCAGTTCAAAAATAATTTCAAAATTTTTGCCATCAGGTGAGTTCAATTATTTTTCCAATCAAAGTAAAGTGTTTCAATATGTGTATTAGTGTTTCTTACGGTCGGATTCATTGAAATTAATTTCATTCCACGTTGGAATTCGCATTCAAACATGGCTATAGGCATCGCCGTACTTTCCTTAGTACGCGTGGGTATGGGAAGGACGCCTTATTTCAATAATTAATTTCTCGGTTCTTTACTATTAAGCGGCAGGAACAGTTCTTCCGTAAGTTTTAGGTAAATAGTCATCGGATTATTCTATAATTAGGTCATCTTTAGTTATTGCGTATTTTCAACACAATCCGTGAAAACAAAATGGCTCTTTCGACCCAAGCCTAGGACAGTGAACTCGTTATATGAGGAGATAACTAATTTTGTTAATAATTGCGTGGTATTAGGACTTTTAATTGCTGTTTCGATCGTAATAAGCTGGATTTTCGCTTGATGAATACCGAGAAATAGATTTTTTTAACTAAAAGACGCGTAAGCGTGTTTCCCGCCAAAACGCCGCCCTACTGTGCCATATAAGCAGTGTGAAGGCTAGTTCTATCCGATTCTCCAAAGCATGGTCCGCTTAACCTGTTGCCGTGCATTATTTCGAGAGTTTACCATAATTTTCTTTGTTTGATTTCAGGAAAAAAGTAAAAATGACGGACAAGCCTAAGCGTCCTATGTCAGCTTACATGCTGTGGCTGAACAGCGCGAGAGAATCTATCAAGTCGGAGAATCCCGGCATGAAAGTTACAGACATAGCTAAAAAGGGAGGCGAGATTTGGAAGTCAATGAAGGACAAGAGTGTATGTAGAAGTTCGTTATCATATGGCATTGTCTTTGTCTGTAATGTTCATATTAATTGATATCCATTTATTTTTTTCTACAGGAGTGGGAGGAAAAGGCTGCCAAAGCTAAGGAGCAGTATGCTAAAGACTTGGAGTCATACAACGCTAACGGAGGTGGTGGAGAGGGTGGCGGCGGCAAGAAGGCACAGAAGCGAGGAAAGAAGGGCAAGAAGGCGGCACCAGCTGTAAGTATCGCATCGCAGCACTAACGCTACACAAACTGGATTGTTTATTATGTATGTGTAATATGCTAACTTACAATTTTTGTCTTAGAAATCTAAGAAAAAGAAGGAAGAGTCTGAAGATGAAGACGGAGAGGAAGAGGAGGAGGAAAGCGAATGATCTCCCAACACATACGACATTACTGTTCATATTGAATAATTTACTTGGACTTAATTTATTACAAAGTAAAATGGGACTGACTTTCCAAAGTCTGTATGAGATTTCCACAATATTTTTATTAATATTTTACTGAGTTGATTGTATTTAATTTTTTGGCTCTTGTTTCTGACTCATATAACAATAACTTTGGTCTGCACATGAAATTAGTTTATGTTCAATGTGTTGTTTATTTACTACTTGTTTTGTAGTATTATATAGTAATGATAGATGTATGTAAGTGCATTGCAGAGTTTGGAAAGTTCTGCCGCTGGCTAGGGTCTAGGTTTCTAAGCCTCAAAAAAAAAATAATGTTAAGTGTTAGCATGTATACACCGGGGAATTGTACAGTTAGCCCTCCCTCGTTAAGTTCGCTGTGACTACTGGATGCTCACTTTAAGATGTGTACCTCAACTGGTTTCATCAAAACTAGTATGTCTGCAATATTACCTGATTTGCTGTATAACATAACATATTTATGTTGAAGCTGTGCTTTGATTTGAATATACCATATTATTTTTAATTTACTGTGTATTGATAAGTTGTGTGCATTAATTTTGGACATAGAAGTTTTGGTCAAACTATACAAACATGTAAAATTAGAGACTATTTCATAAACGTTTGTGGCGGCTTATTGTTAATCAAACCTACCTCTTCTCATTGTAAATTTCAATGCTGATGATAATGGTACCAAACTCTAAGCTAAGATCCCACTTAGGAAATTGATGTGTATGTTGTATTTTTAGTTAGTTCATAGGTAGGTTTTCGATGTGATTTGTCTCTCAAATTTTACATTTGTGTTATTTTGTAAATGAGAATTAGCATTCCTCATGTCAATACGGATTTTACATGTTCAATAAAGTAATTTCATATAAAATATTCTATTTTTCAATTTGTCTTTTCATTCTTTTCTCTTCTGTTTCTTCTTTACATGCATTATTTTCCTAAAATCCCTTTCTTTGAGGTACCTATTTACCAAGCCGGTTAGCTGCTAGTCTAGAAAATTTGTGCACGTGATGCCTCGTGGCAAATAATTGTCATTCATTCAAAATCATTTGCCACGTTGATGTACCTGTTATGACATCCAGTAGGTACCTACCTATTTCATTATAAATGTGCAGAGATTGTTTACAAAACAACTAGGAGTCAGCAATTTGTTAATCAAAAGGTTACCTACGAAACGGCGTTTCCATCGCTACCTATTCGTTGTATAAGCCCCGCACGATGATATTGCGACGGAACCTTGTCACAATAACAGCTTTGTGACGTCATCTGTCACACGAAAGGACAGCTAGCAAAAGAATGTTAAATGCAAAATTATAGTTTATTAATTTTGCATTTAACATTCTTTCGGGTTAAGGATTTATTTGTATTTTATAATTTTATTATACATACACATACCTACTCATCCATATTCTGACAAATAAACTTTCATTATTAAAAAATTCAAGGAAATAATTCTTGTAGACGTAAGAAAAATATACTTATTCGTATATCTTTCTTACATGTTTATTAACTTTTGCTAACTACATTTCTGTTAATTTGTGAGCGGGAATTAAACCAGAGTACCAAATAACACCAGGATAGTATGTAAAATTTTTTTATATATAATTCAATATAATCTTACCCTATTTATTCAATTCCACTCATACAGTCTTCCGAATCAGAACGGCTTTCTGTGTCTGTCGTTTCCGATTCACTGTCGTCTGCCGTATTTATGATAAATAACTCGTCAGTTATTCGATCTTTTTTCCAATATTCCTCTTCAAGCCGTTTAACATGATTGACTTCCTTTCGCCAGTCATCTGGAGTTATTGACGCCAACGCCTCCAATGTCAGAGCTTCAATGCGACTTTCCAACTGCTCCACATTTTTTTCTGACACCCTCATCTTTACCAGGTTCCAGATGTACTCAATGGGGTTGAGGTCGCAGTTGTAGGGTGGTAATCTAACGACCTCATGGCCATTGGCAGCTAATAAATTGACAATTTTATAATTTTTCGGCGGTCTGTGCCGTTTAATTAATAAATACAGTTCAGGTTTTGTACTGTCGTTGGGAAAGTCGATGTTGTGAGCTTGTAGCCACTCAACCATCAACTGTTTTTTATTGTTCATACTTGGTGGCCTATTCTCTTCCCTACTGTGATAAGGGGCGTTGTCCATCACAATTATGGAGTTGCGTGGTATGTTGGGTACTAATTTTTCTGTAAGCCACTTGGTGAAATTCTCAACATTCATTTGATCATGGTAATCCCCCGTTTTGGTGTCTGCTTTAAACATTAAAAGGGCATTGTCAACAAAACCGCTTTCACTTCCCGCGTGAACTATTATCCATCGGCGGCCGGGGCTGTCGTTCCGTCTCACTCCGACATCGGTTGCTGTTTGCCAACATTTTTTTACCGTGTAGTGTGCGTGTATCCACGTTTCGTCGAGATAAATAACGAGTCTTTTGTTATTAGCAAGCGAGTCATTTTCTTTCATACGTCATAAATATCTAGCCCTCCACGCTTGAATTTGGGGTCTTTCAATTAGAGCCAGTCTTTTTTGGTAGCATCGTTTAAATTGGTAGCCTAAATCACATTTAATTATTTTTCTTAATGTAGTTTCACTATTGGTATAATTAAGGTCTAATTTTGAAGCCGCCAAGATTTTGCGCATTGTGGGTATTTCTCTCCTCACCGTATACATTGAATGTATAATATTTCTTAAAGCTGTTACGGAAAACCCGTCGAAATATTCCTTCTTTTGTCTTTTTCCTTTAGTAGGAGTTCTCATTTTGCTGCCACTGGCTGTTGCCGACTCATGCTCTCGTCGCAATTTAGTCACAGTATTTTTTTGCAACGCCTGTGGCACATGCCACACGCTCCGTGACTTTGGTTTAGCTGTTGCTTCGGTATTAAAATGTCCTCAGTAGTGTCCGAAGTACTTTTTAAAGCACGGTTTATACTTTCAAGAACTAACTTACAGTCCTCTTTTTCTTTAACAAAATAATTGTCCACTTTAATTATAATTTCACGAGCACGATTGTGAATTAATTTCTTACTCATTTTAACGAGTAACAGCTAACAAAACTAAACAACAAAACTCAAGAACAACAATAAAACAGGATAACAAAAACAAAAAACTAACAAAAATATTCGATGTGCGTAAGTGGGTAAGCGCGGACTGAACTTGCGAACGGTACTGACGGTGCGAGGTCGACTACGTCACCAAGATGGCCGCCGATCGCAATATCATCGTGCGGGGCTAGTACAACCACTATTTACATGAATCGATAAACTGAAACGCTTTGGTCTCCATACAGGCCCAGGGTAAATAGAATATTGCATAATAGGGTTGACCGTTATCTGGGGGTTTAAGGTAGGTACGTAACTAATCAATAAATAGCTGATTAGTGATTTGAGGCAGATGCGAAAATAAAGTATTACATATAGCGGCCCAATCATAGCCATGCTCTAGTTAATTGAAGACAACTACCTACGTCATAATTTCATATAGCGTCAGTCGATACCACGCCACGATCTAAAGCTTATTCGTTGCATGTAATTTTTGTTAAAAAAAATGATTTTTTTCTGTGGATATAGTTAGGTTTACCATTTAATTTCTAATGGTTTTTCGAACAGTTTGTCTGTTCCGGTTGGTTTTTCAGAATAAGATTTATAAATATTGCCACTAACTTGAACACGTACAAATACTGTATGTTACGTGCATTATGTCAGACGAGAAAAACTGTTTACTGTCCATCTGTGTGGGACTTTCTGTCAAACCGCACCTTTCGCTATAAAATCGAAGGAGCGATCTCCTCCCCCCGCCCCATCCGTGCAGGTGTTCCCCAGGGCTCTGTACTAGCCCCACTCATTTTTACGCTTTTCACTAGCGATATCCCGAAAAGCAGTAAGGCTCAACTCGCTCTGTTCGCAGACGACACAGCCATCTGCTGCTCGGGACGCAGTCCAGACTGGATTCGCCTCCATCTCCAATCCGCAGTCAACAAGCTCGCTGACTGGTTTATGAAATGGAGGATTGAAGTCAACCCCCTAAAAAGCCAAGCGGTTACTCTACAGGAAACCGCGGGTCAGTGTCACCCTTCCACAATCCATCACCTTGGACGGCAAGCCGATCCCTTGGGAGAAGCAAGCCAAGTACCTAGGTGTGATTCTCGATCAAAACCTCAACTTCTCAGAGCACATTGGGACGGTCCGCGCTTGCGCCGCCTTCGCTCTAGGTCGACTCCACCCCCTCCTCAATCCGCGTAGCAAGCTATCGCTCAGGTGCAAAATGCGCTTGTACACAGCTTGCATACGCCCGATTATGACCTACGCTTGTCCAGTCTTCGCACATGCCAAGCCACGTCATAGGATGCAAGCAGTCCAAAACCGATTCCTCCGTAAAGCCACAAACGCCCCTTGGTTCGTTCGTAATGAGATCCTCCACCTTGATCTCAAAATCCCCACCATCCAGCAGTTCATGAAACGTCTCTCCAAACGCTTCTTTGTTACTGCCACCAAGCACCGCAATCCTCTTATAGCAGCGGCTGCCAATTACACTCCCTCTACCATCTCCCGACTTCGCCGCCCTCGGCATGCTCTCACAGACCCCGATGACCCCATTACCCTCCTCCAAGAGGCCAATAGAGCCACAAGCACATTACACAAACACAGACCGACCTACCGACCTCGCCGCCGAGGTCCATCGCGACGCGCTCCACGTAGTAGTCCCCTCCCCCGTCCCTTGTCCGATGAATTCCAGCCCGCGCCGCAGCTGAGCCAGTAATTATAATAATGTCCCAACAATGACCTCTGAGTTTGTTTCGGCGTTTCTTCTCAGAGCTAGTACTAGGAAACGCCGCGGTCATCAAACCATTAAGTATAACTTTCGATCCAGCCGTCCCTTGCTGTCCTCTCTAGCGACGCCCTAAGCCGAGGTTCGTACCCCACAGGGGGTGCCCTTAGTGCGTAGTCGCCTAATTTTAATTTAGTTTTAAGTGCCCCTGGCTGGAGGCTTTAATTTTAATTAAGGCATCCACAGGAAAGTCCGATTAAGTAGTTACGGTCTCCTAGTAGCTACCTACGAGATGCCATATCAAAAAAAAAAAAACTTTCCATCTGTCTGTCAGATTCAGCCGTCAGGATCAGGAAACTAGAGTTCGTATTACAAAACCTCGTTCAAGATTTATTAAGCATTACATAAAACTGATTGCAACACGTGCGGCGGGTTAGCCACCTGGATTGGTGGCTAACGTGACCCGAACTCCGGGTTACTGTCGGACAACCCGGGCTCCTCATTGAGAGGAGCTGGGGGCCCCTATTGCATTCGTGCAAACGAGTGGGGCCAAGAGGAAGGACACCTCGCTAAAAAACCCTTGGCTGCTGCGTCTTCTCGCACAAGAAGACGTATCCAGCCCGGTCCCTCCCTATGGAGAGACCACTGTAGGCTCGCCTTTAAGGCGTGAATCGCCGGCGGGGGATTGGTAGCGCTAGCGCAGGCTCTGCTATTTCCCATGACTCCGACATTAAGGCGATGTCGATGTGCCGCTGTGGTTTTAGTGGATATTCCCGGCTTCGGCTGGGCGAGTCCCACACACGCTCGTCGCTTCGCTAGTGGCGGGTATGGTGCGCAAAGGCATTTCCAGAAAGTAAAAAAAAAAAAAGGATACGAAAGAAAAAAAAATTACAACGGAAAAATGGCTCAAAGGTCTTAGCAACCAAGCCAAAAACTCAAAAAAAGTATTAGTTATCACTTTATCAGTGGAATGTTGTGGTGACTGTGGGTCGTGTGCATTTTGTTCTGAAAAATAAACAAGTACCATCAAAATTTATGAATTATTACTCTATAAATCGGCCGTAAGAAATTATACTTCTATTGAATAGAGGAATACATTCATCGAGCTCTTAACTGTATTGAGAATTTAACGAAAAGGTATTTGAGGTTAAGATAGTATACAGTCATAAAGTTTTGATTCTTTTAATGGAGTTTGTGTTTGTTGCAGAGATGTCGGGTGATGGTAGTGGTGGCGGCGGGTCATCGGTGGCGCTGGTGACAGGTGGCTACGACCACACAATCAAGCTATGGCAGGCCCACAGCGGCGTCTGTCTGCGCACTATGCAACACCCTGATTCTGTATGATTTTTAAAATGTTTACATATTTACTCCATATTTAAAGTTCCCAGAGTCGGGGTACTCTTTCTACTTTGTCTTTGCAATTCCAATTGGTATGCATGAGAAATAACAATTCACATTTAGACCAAAAGTTTGATTCCACTGTTTAAAAAAAACTTTATATTACCCTCTGTATAATTTGTTAATTATTAGAGTTGAATGTTCTCAAACAATTTATAACATAGGATTTAAAAATAAAAAAAAATATTAAATATAAAATTACAAGAACAAAAAAAGATATGAAATGGTTGAGGGAACATTGCTTATTTTCAATGGCATTATGCCACGATAGGGTTATTAAGAAAGCCTTGTGCTGGATTTCAACGACAGCCGGCACTGACGTAATGATGTCAGCTGGTGCATCAAACAATTCCCAGCATCCTTCAGTTTGTTAAAATCTTATATGGTTTTCCAGCAAGTGAATGGGTTGGAGATATCTCCAACTGGTCAGATGGTGGCAGCATGTGGGTATCAGCACATTCGCATGTATGACCTGGCCAGTGCCAACCCTGATCCAGTTGTTAATTTTGAAGGTATCACAAAGAATGTTGCCCGAGTTGGCTTTCAAGTGAGTATCAAATATAGTTGAGATTAATCTTTCTTTTAAATGTAAAGGTATTGATTTTCTTTTCCATTACATATCTTTAAGAGAAATAGTGATTAGTCAATATGATTTTAGAAAAATGACCAGTGGATGTACACTGGTGGTGAAGACTGCACAGCTAGGATATGGGATCCAAGGTAAAAGTAACATTTTACTAATTGAGATCATCAAATTAAATGTTTATACCTTCACCCTTATTATTGTGTACATATCCAACAATTCACAGAAAGAGGAACATATTTCTCAACTTATAAAACTTCTACACAATTTTGGCTGTTATTACCCAGTGTAGAGTGGATGTGGAGGTCAGATAGACCTCGTGTAAAATATTGGTATAACCTGCACAGATAGAAAATAGATCTGTAAATGGCGTCCACTCGCATGCGTTCTCGCTCACTCTCTATCGCTTTCTATACTCAAACAGTGAATGAAGATTTGCAAAAAAAAAAAGCAGTCAGGATTCGCTTTCCAAGCTACTTTGACGCACTCCGAGTTATTGTTAATTTCGTTCCGCTATTTTTTTCTGTTGTTATTTATTTTCGTTAAGTTTTTAATAGTAACGCTGACATTTTATTATCTATTAAATATCATTGGATTATCTACACTTAGGACATGTGTTGTATTGTAATTTTTACGGGCATGGATCCCTTCACCTTTCCTAATGGAAGAAATAACCAAACATGTTTTGTGAACCGTACCATAAGTATCCGCCGCCATTTTCAGATCTTTTCTTTATCTGCGCGGGTTATAGTTAGTTCCATCCAGTTAGACTGGAAGCCAACCCAACATAGTTGGAAAAAAATAGGCACATGGTTATGAAGCAAGGAAGCATTCTTGGTCCCATAATATTTTACAAGCTATTACTAATAATAAACTTTATTAAAATTAAACTATACATATAATATATGCACTTCATTTTGTTTAGGGCGTCGCCGCAGTTCCGCTGTACGAAAATATTTCAAGTACAGGCGCCAGTTAACGCTGTGATGCTTCATCCAGACCAGACTCAAATTATGGTTGGAGATCAAAGTGGTATCATACACATGTGGGACCTACGGACCGATCAGAATGAACAGTTGGTAAGTTAAAATAACTGCCAATAATTTTCAGCGAGGATTCAGAAGTATCATGACAATAAAATCATAATTATTACGACTGTGAAACACAAAATTGCGAATTTTAGGATATCTCATTTCTGTCTGTCATTCAAACACATTTTGTATTCAATAGTTCTAATATATCCACAGATTCCAGAAGCCGAGGCGTCGATCCAGGATATAGCCATCGACCCGGAAGGCAAGATGATGGCGGCAGTAAACAATAAAGGCAACTGTTACGTGTGGTCGCTTGGCGGCGCCGCACCTCACCCCTTGCCGCTCAAACACATTGTTGCACATTCTAAGTATGGGCTTAGGTGCAAGTTCAGTCCCGATTCCACGTGAGTGATCTTTTAGAAATACTTTCTGCCTGCCATGAACATGTTGAATGAGCATTTAAGTTTTTGTGGTAAAATCATTAGGATCTCAATAAATAAACCACATTTCCCCACACAGCTTCTTCAGTGTGTATTCAACAGGATTGATTATAAGGACTGTTTTCCCCTAGCATGTTGGTGACGACATCTGGAGACTGTTCGGCGAAGGTGTGGCGCACGACCGACTGGTCGCTGCTTCGAGAGCTGCGTAATGACACGCAACGTTGGGTTTGGGATGCTGCGTTTACTATCGACTCGCGATACCTCTTCACTGGTTGGTTGACTTTTTGCTTATCGTAATTAGCCCTGATAGCCAGTGCCGGACTTTTCATAAGGCCGAAGAAGAGGTCCTAGCCTAAAAACGGCCAGATTGAAGGGGTCTGCGCCTGTGGTTAGCAATATCTCAGTTCATTAAATAATGAGGATATGTTTGACATAAGTTGCATTGGTTACAATGCTTTTGACTTTACATTTTTGACCCACATTTACACCAAGGTTTAAAAACATGCACTCTGCTGTTTTTAACAAACATCATATATCATAAACGCGAAATTTTTCACAGTAAGTTTTCTCTGATGTAAACACGTTTTGCTTTCTCTCTCAAGGCTCTTCGGATAGCTACGCGCGTCTGTGGGATATCGAGAAGGGTACACTGGAGAGGGAATACTGTGGACATCAGAAAGCGATCACCGCACTCGCTTTCAGGGATCAAGCCGTTTAAAATAACTACATATATTAAGAATACTGTACCTGCATTCTTTTGTATGTCGTCAATTGGCTACTTTTTATGTAAGATGTCTAGGTACAAAATAGAGATGTTACAAACTTGCCTTGCTTTGAAAGTGCATAATTAATGTGCCATTGACTTTTTTTACAAAAGATTTCCAAAGAGATCAATAGAATGACGATTATCAGCTTTTTTATGTTCCTTTTATATGTAGGGATTTACGTCATACCGTCGTACCGTAGGCTTTAGTATAGTTGTAAAGATTCGGTCTTATTGGTCCGCTGTGCAAGACAAACTGTTTTCTTTCAACAAAAAGCTGTCTCATATGTCTTAGCCACAGAAATCGTAATAACAAGTCAATAGAAGTGCTATCTACTGACTTTTAACACCAGGACGCGTGTCGCCGGTCTGCAGCTACCACCGCATAAACAAACAATAGATACACTCGAACATTTACACATGCATTTTGCATTATTGATACAAAATTAAACCTTTGAGCTATAGCATAACGCAATATTTTCTAACAACACATAATCCCAGAAGGCGCGGCTCTTTTAACCAATAATAAACGTGCGCGAAAAGCAGAGGAACATCGCTCGCTCACTTTCACTGAGAAAAAGTGCAGTGCATAGGTCGTAATGTTTATGTTCATATAGATAATTTTCCGATGAGCGTCAATTAAAGTGTTTCATTGGATAAAGTAAACAGATGCATAAACAGTCGGGTAATAATATAAAAATATCGTATCGATTCAATCCAACTTAATCCTTTATCCGTACAATATAATAATATGAATACTTAATTATTATATTAATTAAAATCTACATTATTTCCAAAATTAATCACCTACTTGCATATGAAATGTTATCCCTTTATTTGTATAGTTACAAGTTTTGGAAGAGTTTCCGCAGTTGGTGGATATGCTGCAAAACACTATGTTTATCGCTCTGCGTCCCATACAACACAAATAACCGCAACAAACGCTCCACGCGCTGTTGTGGTTCACAAGACACATGCACGGCGACAAGGTCACGCGTTCTTTCCGACTTCTATTGACTTGTTATTACGATTTTTGGGGTCTTAGCCCGTTTTGCGCGCATGTAAAAATATCGCGAATTGGATTTTCAGCTTTAAGTAAAACGCTGAGATTGGAATACGTCGCATTCCAGAACTTGAAAAAAAAAAACATATTTTTACTGTTAGCACCAGGCTAAGGTGAGCAGTTTGAATGAACGTCATTGGATAGGTACGGTTAGTTAGAACTTTCGTAATCAACATATTTTATATAAATCTGCGTTACACAGCGAGACTGATTGGACGAGTCCGTACATTTGACTGATTAACTCATTATTAATGTTAAAATATCTTTATTAATAGGAGGATGTTGAATAATCAATTAGGTCGCCAGAAGATAATGATATCCATAGACAATGTGAATGATGATGAAGCATATACAATATGTAAAGAAAACCCTGTCCGACCCATAAGGATAATAAAGGTTAGGTAAACACTTGATCAAATATAATATAAAATTTTACATAATCATCACAGTAACAATAATAATGAATTTTGAAATAATCTTTTTTTCCCGGGTATTAATTCCAATTTCCCCGAAATTTGGTCATTTTTAAAAAACTGACAACACCATTTGTGACGGAGCGAATAGCGATGCGACCACGTGCCGCATGCCCCGCCCCCCTTCAGCCCCGCGGGGCGGGGCTATCGGGTTGTCTACCGCACATGCATTAAGTTACCTCGCTTTTTCGAAATAATATTTATTTTTTTGGGGGATTTTTTTTTAAGTTTAGCCCAGCTTTGTAGGCATTATTAGAATCAGTTAACGATACCTAACAATACCTTCACGGATCGGACAGGGTTTTCTTTACATATTGTATAGATAATAAAAATTATGTTGAAGTTAATAATAATTAAAAATTATGATGTCAATAAAACCCATAGATAATTTAAAATAATTATGAAGTGAATGATACCCCTTGACAATAATAAAAATGATGATTTCAGCATAGGGGGTTAAATAACACCCTATGCTAAAAACGTCATTTTTTACAAATGAGGAAACGAAATGTGGCATTAGAAATGGAAAATGTTTATGAATTTGTAAATTGTTTATGAAATACATTTGCATTAAGTAAAATGGAAGTAGACTCAATAATACTAAAGAATAGGCTACACTGTTTTTGTAAAAAAAAAAACCAGCCATGCTTTATGCGCCTAACGTTATATCATCACTGACCATACCATATTATTATGTGTGCGACGCATTTACTATGTAAATGAGTTGTTATTAAATGTAATGAATTATTTTATAATACTTAAATAAAATACAATTTATAAATGCAGTTTTCTTTTTAATAAATACGAGATTAGTGCCGATCACAAAAAATAATTAGTCAAGATACACATTGAAGCTTAGTTTACGTTTAAACAAGCTAACAGAAAGGTAAAGGTAGACATTATACTAATATAATTCTTTTGAATATAAATCATTTATTCCACTGGTATGTTGGGATTGATGCGCATCAACACAAACATATCGTTATAATTGTATGGACGACAACAGGTCAAGCTACCAGAAACCGTCAAATATTCCCACTCAACCTCCAGCCTTAAGTAGCGATACAGTTGAAAATCTAATAAATTTGACAGATTGCAGTAGCTTAATGTGCTGTCGACTGTACATACAGTTGCAAAATATAATACACAGTAAGTACGTCTCCGACCGCTCATTAATATAAATATACTAATATAATACTGTGTCAATTACACATCTTACAAATAAACACTGCTATTTACGAAATTTCTTAAGATTCTTTTTATACAATCACAATTTTAATAAAAAAAAATGAGACCTATTAAGTTTTAAGGTCATACAATAAGTAAACTAAATATTGGAATGTCAAATAAATGCTTTTTTGTTATAATTATAATTCAGTTATAAAATCTCGACTAGAAACAATTATACGTTCAATTACACGTTAATAATAAAATATTATACATCTCACTCAGTCCCTAATATAAAATATTTCTTTTCGCTTTTGCGAAACAGATTTGAATATATTTAACCGTCACAGAAGCTTATATACACTGTAAATAATAACTAAGCTTTCAGCGACCAATAAAAACTGGAAAGCAAGTATGACACATCGACACTTCATATCATAAAGAACTTCATCATACAGTACTATTACAGATATACCTTGGACAGCTGCGATCCGACAGCGCCTTTTATACAACAATAATAAAAATCACCTTGATTTTGGCAGACGCCAGTTGCAGCAAACCAACAGCAACCTTATTGTCACGATATTAAAGATCACAGTGATAAAAAATCAAAAGTAAAAATCGTCAATGGAATGTATGCAATATTTGGACTTAGAGATCATGACCTCGGAGTTTATTTAGAGATTACTACTTCTCAGCCAGCTAGGTATTTCCTAGCTGCCTGATAAGGGTTGCGTCTTCTACTTTTATGAAACACTAGCGGTCAGCAGTGACTTCGCTCGCGTGTTATGCTCCGCTGATATTGGTAACAGAGTAATGTTTTATAGCCTAAAACCTTCCTGGATTAATGGGCTATCCAACGTAAAAATAATTTTTCAAATCAGATCAGTAGTTCTTGAGATTAGCGCGTTCAAACAAACTCTTCAGCTTTATACAACGTGTAACATAAAGGGTATATACATAACAAAGGCATGGCATCTTTACATAATATCAAACGGTATTGGAAGGGTTTTTTAATCCTATCTCTTTATGTTAGGAAGTTATGAGGAAAAACACCGCCTGTGATAGGCTACCATCATACTAGTCGCACAGAGATAATGACAAGAAGACATTTATCGGATTTTGGCAAGTAACGTGACGGGTAACGAGTAGTTATAACGTATGTAGTGTGGTGACACGGTCGTTTTGATTTAATTTTAAGAAACACGAAACCGAAAATTTGGTAACAATTTTTTGAGTTGAAACCGTTCCAATATCGTTTGATATCATCTAAAGATGCCATGCCCTTGATATGTATATACCCTTTATGTTACACGTTGTATATTAGTATAGATAACTTGTAAAAGGGTCTTAAAAGAACTGCCTATAGAAATTTACACACAGTCAGCTGTTAACACTACTGGGATATAGGCCTCGTCTCTGTGAGAGGAAGTGGACCGTAATCTGTTGGTAGATTTAGTTTTCGAATTTTTGTTTTTAGAATATCGGTTTTTTCACGATGTTTTCCTTCATCGTTTTTGAGATGTGGTAATGAAAATAGGGATGTATCCAAGGTAAGAAAATCAAAAAAATAATTAGTCTGTTTTATAGATAATAAAAGAAATTAAGGCCCGTATTTCTGAGATATAGCGTATTAAAGTTACGGAGTGGGGACTAATTACGTCACGCCGTGGTATATTTTGTACCACGGCGGCGTGATGTCATGCGACATTTCAAATCAATATATCTTCCTATGTATTTGAATGAATGAAAAAATAAAAAATACGTGTTCAATATTTTTTATAAGTAAATCTATCTGATGGACATTAAATTATTTTTCAGGATACAACCCAATTATTTACACAAACTATGCCTTACAAATGCTTAGTACAAAGCCTTTACCACCGGGCCAGCACTGTTCTCAGATCAGAAATAAATGTTTAATCTTTTTGCAAAGAAAGATGAGATTCAATAAAGGCGAACTTTTCTGAAAGCCGATGTGCCATATTAACATACAGTTACTGTAGGTATAATTTCTAATTGCTTATAGAGTTTCTATGAACACTAAACTTCGTCTAGTGGTAGTTCTTTGACTTCACCGATCTCGGAGCATGTGTCGTCGTTGTCACACGTGTATGAGATAACGAAGCGCAGACGCACGGGCGGCGCGGGCGTTGGCCGGCCGATCAACATGACCTGCGTGATAGCCGGTGGCGGCAGGAACGGGTTGTACTGCGGTAGAGTTGTGCCTGATGGCTTAAGGAGACGGACTTTGCAACACTGAAAAAACAAAACCACGATTATTGTTTTTAATTTAGAAAATAAACCGCGTTTAATTTAGAAAATAAACCGCGTAACGTACTTTTTATGATAAACACAAGCTCCTTATTACAAAACATGGATTGGATATGGTTATTGAATTATGCACCTAATCGTTTTAGAAATGCAGCTCTTTATATAAAAATGACGGCTTAGTTTGGTACTTTTTTTTTGTTCTTGGCTTTATCCCTCTTCGACATTAGCCACAACAAAACTTAGTTCGGTACTAAGTTGTCACTTTTGTATTAAGAATTTTGACTTAACCTCAATAAAGTTCGAAATACAAATGCTGACTCAAAGGTTAAGTCTGGAACTAAAGTGAGATTTCGTTTTGTAATACCTACCCTAACTTTAATCTAATATTTAATTAAGAGTCTTGAAAAATCTGCTTGACAACGTAAAGTACGCAATGAATATTTTGGAATTCGCTGGAATGCGACCCCTTTCCCGCTTCCCCGCGCGGCGCCCCGCAATCGCCGTAAACGATGAGTAGCGATAGCATCTTTGTTACAAATGTCTAAATACAGTTTAAATCCCCTGTTGTTATTACTGTTTCTGTGGAGATTTTGCATTCTTTTTAATAAGTTAGTTTTTGCCAAAATCAGCAGCTGAGACTGATAAAGCGGACCCCAGACTCCAAAGCTGAAAAGTTCCGGATGCGACTGGGATTAACGCTGAGATGATGATGGTAATGTGGTGGAGGCATTGGTCCAGCAGTGAGACATTAAAAAAAAACAAAGGTCTTGTTTATGGAATTATATACACACCTTAGGAACCACAGCCTGAAACCTAAAATCGAGGATAGGTTTCTTATTTTTGTTCGTCGTCGATATAACGATCACGTTGACATCAGGCCTAGGTTTGTCTTTACAAAAATGTAAAACTACTGTAAGACCATTTTCTTCTTCAAATATCGTCATGGGAGGAACATTTCCCGATGTCACGTTAGACAGAGACACATCTATATCTGTCAACGGCTTCACTTCACTTTTAGTCTTCTCTCTCTTTTCTTCGGTAGAATTAGATTCAACACTTTCCGTGGGAGATGTGTTACATTTGGCGTTATCTAATGACATACTCAAGTCCAATATGTTGTCAACAGGAGATTCAGTAGTTAGGTTGACTTTTGAAGTGCTGGGTCCATCTGTGATGTCTACGATGAGGTCATCCGATGGGGAAGTCTTGTTCGCTAGTTTAGGCGGCTCAGTAGTCGGTTTGGATTGTTCTTCTGGCTTTTTGGTAAAAAAATCTAGGTCAAATAGAGCGCCGTTTGTCGACGAAGGAAGCTCGTGTTTGGGTGACGCTAACGCGTTCATTGGTATTTTCTTTGATATTTTACTGAAACAAAAAGTATGTTTTTACTCAATTTACTTTATAAATTGTGTTCATATAAGATGTGAAGTGTCTTTAGCTAAGTGCTACGTACCCATTGAAACTTTCGAGACGTTTCACGTGGCCAGGTAATGACTGCTTTATAAGTTGTTCACCGAGTGAGTCTAGTTCATTCCAACCTTCAGCTTTATTAACTTTATTATCTCCTAAAAGGTCCACGTCTTCTGAAAACAAAATAATAAAATGTAAGTTTATTATGTTAATTTGCCTTTTTCGGCGTTGAGATATTTGAACTGAATATAATATTATTACCTAATCTACAACATTATTTTTTCTTTATGCGAAACCCGAAATACGTGTCCAGTATTTTCAAGGAAATAATCTTTGTACAAAATTTCAAAAAGATATCACGAAAAACCACAAAGTTATGAGCTTGTTATCCTACTTGGCTGTCCCAACAAAAATATGGTCCACGCTCCGCTCAGGCGGGCGAGCGGGGCGTTGACCTCTGGCGTCAGCTGTTGCGCCGACGCCATAAACAAAAATAACAGTCTTGTATATACAGTCATTCTAGCTTTCCGCCCGCGGCTTCGCCTGCGTGGAATTACCGTGATTTGGTCTGATTTTCCCGTGGGAACATTTTTCCGGCATAAAATTATTTATTCCGGACTTCTAACTTTATTTCAATAAAATTTCAAAGTAATCAATTCAGTGGTTACGGCGTGAAAGCGGAAGACACAAACAAACTCACTTTCCGATTTATAATATTAGTAAGGATTACCAAATAAACTCGTATTTTCGTGTCTGTCTGTGCGA
This sequence comes from Sesamia nonagrioides, assembly GCA_017933935.1. NCBI lineage: Eukaryota > Metazoa > Arthropoda > Insecta > Lepidoptera > Noctuidae > Sesamia > Sesamia nonagrioides. Next base: position 31,036 of record JADWQK010001929.1, on the reverse strand, counting down.
CCGTGGTGGATCGCTGGAAAATACGCTTTGAGTTGGAGTAGTGACATTACATAACAAGCCTCCACAGTTAGCTATAGAGTATTGTTGTACATATTTTCATAACAACGAACTATACGTAACACTAAGAATAAGATTTACTTTTAACTAATAAGTACATGACATACCTGTAACAGCACATGTCAGAAACAATAGCATACTGTTTAAATAAAGAAGAATAAGAAGTAAATGTAATGGACGTTAAGCTATGTACTTGCAAGCAAATCGAAAAGTTTTTATTCATAACAATTTGGTTAAAAACCTTGACTGAGCGAACCATTTAAGAATTGCTAAAATAAACTGCGCGAGCGTAAGAAGCATGAAAGAGATTCCTCAAACGAGGATTTATTCCAGAAGTTTTATGTATAGGGGGTAAAGGGTAAGGTAATATAATACTTAATACATCAGTAGTTTTGTCATAACGACGAAACCATGTGATGTAGGAACAGTTAGCTTGCTAGTATAGAATTTAAAAAAAAATAGCATTCATGGGACCGACCAACAGTAGTAAAAACTCAAATCTTTAAAAACCACAGAATACATAAAAAAAAGGAAAAAACGATTCAATGCCTTTTACCTTTTACTCATCCAACAAGTGCTTAAAGTCTTTATGGAAGTTTTTACATCAAAAATATATACATAACAACTTACCACTGGGCATTAAATTAACAGGTTTCAGTGGTTCCACGATATTTGATCCGCTTTCACTTGAGAATATGTCGCCCAGTTCGTCGATAGCCGTATGTGTACTAGCGACACTTTTGACTGCAGCATCATCTCCTTTCCCGGCGTTCCCCGCAAAGTCCAATAGACTTCCACTACTAGAGGCTTGTCCTTGTTCAGTGCTTGTACCTTTGGCATTACATTTCTTCTTCTCCTTTGTAGATTTAGCATATGCGTCATATTTTATAAACACCTCGTCTAAAACGTCACTGGCTTGTAGAATATCACCTAGAATGTGCAAATAAATGTTATTATTTAAACGGAAAAACAATGATCTTGGGCATAGTTCCCTTTTTTTTTGTGATAATACTTATTATGAGCCTGTAACACGCAGAAGCTCTGTATTCCTGGAAAGGGAGTGTTCAAGTATTACGTAACGTAATTTTTTAACCCCGTCCGCCACTTGTAACGCACCGTAACGTTTTCTGTACCCCTCCCCTTCTCTAAACGTTACGTCACACAAAAGTGATCAATTTTATCCTAATGTCGTAAAGTTATGTAACAGTTTATACACTTGGTATAGTTTTAATCTATTATATAGATTCCTCGTAATGTAAATGAAAAGGTTTGCCAGTTTGGGAGTTTTAATTTCCTAATTATTTAGAAACAATGTTACGTTACGTGTTGTAAGAAAGACGCCCCTTCGGCCCCTGTAACGCATCGCAACGTTTTACGAGACCCCCTCTCCCCCCATATTGCGTTACGTAATACTTGAACGTTCCCAAAGTATTAGATTCAGCGGGGTAATTGAGTAATACACTATCAGTAGCAATAGATTTATTTTTTACAGTTGAACAACATTAATTGCGTCATTTACGTTGGCCAGTAGAGATATTTTTCAAATATAATATGTATTAGTAATCCGTCGTCGTTTCATATGTTCACAAATCCTTCAAAATTATTTAGATTATGATCAATAGTGTGTTACGCAATTGGGATGCTGGTATACTATTCTTATAGCTTATACAATATGTAAAGAAAACCCTGTCCGACCCATAAGGACAATAAAGGTGAGGTAAACACTTGACCAAATATAATATAAAATTTTACATAATCATCACAGTAACAATAATAATGAATTTTGAAATAATCTTTTTTTCCCGGGTATTAATTCCAATTTCCCCGAAATTTGGTAATTTTAAAAAAACTGACAACACCATTTGTGACGGAGCGAATAGCGATGCGACCACGTGCCGCATGCCCCGCCCCCCTTCACCCGCGCATGAATGCCTATCGGGTTGCCTACCGCACATGCATTAAGTTACCTCGCTTTTTCGAAATAATATTTATTTTTTTTGGGGGATTTTTTTTTAAGTTTAGCCCGGCTTTGTAGGCATTATTAGAATCAGTTATCGATACCTAACAATACCTTCACGGATCGGACAGGGTTTTCTTTACATATTGTATACTATATTACCTATATTCATTATCCTTACTAACATTATAAATGGGAAAGTGAGTTTGTTTGTTTTTTGTTCCGCTTTCACGCCGTAACTACTGAACCTATTGCTTTGAAATGTTGCAGGCGTAACATTAGAAGTCCGGATTATAAGGTACTTTTTAACCCGGAAAAATTTGATATTCCCGAGGGAAATCTAAAAAGCGCGATATAACCGAACTCCACGCAGGCGAAGCCGCGGGCGGAAAGCTAGTAAGGTAATAATAGAACAAGTTAACAACATCGTAATATACTTAGTGAACATTAAAAGGACAGGTCGACGTATAGAAAAATGTTTATTTTCGGAACTCCGAACTCAAACTTATTTTATTCAAAGAAAAGGGAAAAGGCAGTGTAACTACGGCAAGGCGTGACGACTTTCTAGTAGCGTTTGCCTTTTTGTTTTGCGAAAGAAAGTCGCTATAATATGCACGCGCTGCGATCTACGGGCCTAACGTGGTCTCTCACTGGGGCAAAGTTATTTGAAAATTATTATTTCGAGGTTTGAAGCCAAAAAATATCGCAAAGAAAAGTACTACCAGGATAAAAAATATCTTATGTCCTATACTCAGGTCGGCCAAAGTATGCCATACAATATACATGGTTAACTCGTTTAACCGGGTTTCGTTGAAATTTTGCCACATGTATAAGCGTGAAAGCGAAACATAAAAGTTACTTACGTATTTACAATATTAGTATAATAAATAATTGAATTATGAAGAGTTGGCAATAATCAACTTATTACTACTTACTTAAAACCATGCCTAAAAAAATTAATCCAAAATAAGCCATAATATGAGCAATGAAATTGTTTTCTTATGGATTTCAAAGACAAGTGGTAATTAAAAAGCACTAACACCCAGCAGTTGGACGATAAAAAAGGTTGATGATGATGAAGCGAGCCTCCACGACAGACAATATCTAAGTAAATAAAAATATGGCCGTCGCGTCGTCAGTTCATCGTTCGTGGTCGTCGACATTTTAACCTTGAGTTGATCTAGCAAAGGGCGAAATTTCAACAAAATAAGAGAACACCTTATTTAGAAATTGGGTCTGGCATATCAACCTAGAAGGCCGACGGCCTGTGAGTGCTTCAATAAATTAAATTCTCCAGACAGTGCTTAAAAAGTTTTTAAAATAAGTACAGTAAAGTCACCCCCTTCACGTGGGATTGGAGGGATGACACTTTCACAAAGGATGCGGCTCATAATTGCCATTTGTCAACAGATTCGCCTGGACTGGAGACGGCAATACAAATATTTGTTACGTGCATGGCGTGCAATGACAAAAAAAATAATAAAAAAAATCTTAGCAAAAATATTTTCTATTGAAGAAAAACCAAACCACATATAGTTATGTTTACCGACACTAGCTTTTTTTTTTAATGATTATAAACTAGTGCTTGACTGCAATCCCGCCTGATGGTAAGCAGTGATGCAATCGTTGATGGCACATATAGTTATGTTTACCGACACTACCTTTTTTTTTTAATGATTATAAACTACTGCTTGACTGCAATCCCGCCTGATGGTAAGCAGTGATGCAATCGTTGGTGGTAAAGCGCACTAGTTTATTAAGCCTATTCACTTAAAAAACTTAGGAATAGGAAGGATGACGACAGTTGAGCGAGGTGATGTAATGTTAAACCCAACGACCAACGATGCTGCGCCAGAGGGAGATTGATCCGCAATTGGTAACCAGCACAGTATCAAGTCACAAATAATCCCTCACACAACAGAGCTTCGAGATAACAACGGCTACTCAGGTGTTAAGCTTATCAGCACCTCATAAACTACATATTATGTATGTGTTCATCTGGATTAGTAACTACTTATTATAAAACAAAGTCACTCCCGCCGCGCCGCCACGTCTTTTGGAATGCGCTAGTCTTTAGAATTACCCGCCAGATTTGGAAAATTATTTTCGTATTTGATAGCACAATGCTTGAGGTTGTTAAAGCAAGAGTATCATTAGGAGCCAAGCATGAGCATACCCCGCTTCTGGCCAAGTCAGATTTTTAGGGTCGACTCATCCCCGGCTATTTTGTCTTACTAATTACACAAGCACATCTACATGAAACATTAGGTATTTGCAGTGTAGTGTGTAGGGCAAATAGACGCAAATTATCCTGCATAAGTCCCCGTTTATACTTTGATTAGTAATTAGGGGTGTTCATATGTTCTGCGAGATTCCAGGGGGGAGGGGGCAGCTGCCCAGGGTACGCCGATGGAGTCAAGCAACAAGAAAAACAAGCAGAAGAGAACAAAATTGTAGAAGCGGGATATATCCACCACGTCGGTTTAGTCGGTTGGCGAAATTTTTTGTTAGCTTAATTATGTACTGCTGGACCAAGTTGAATTACTTACAAAACCTCCCATAAAAGCTAGCACAGTATAAAATTAACCCGTCTATTAATCAACAACGTCGTTCTAGTGATCGTAATTCCTGGGTTGGGCAGTTTCTAGTGTAAATGCTGGTCCACAAACGATGCAACATTTAATAAAGAGTCCTGCGTATCTTGTCAGCTTCACTTTACACAGGAATTGATGGACGCTGGAGATGGCGCCCAACAAGTGGTAAAATTCTGGGCTGAATCCATTTAGACGGTAAGATCTGGGTCAGAATCAGTAGCAGCCATGACAATTGGGCTCACCTCTGTTACATTACAAGGGACTTTGATAACTGGCGAAATTTGAGTGTACTATAATTATAATGTCCACTTCTAGGCAGAAGTGGACATTATAGTACACTCAAATTAGTTAATTAATTACCTATAGCACCATGACTGTATTGCCCTAACGCTTAGGCAAGCGTTAGGGCAATACAGTCATGATTATAGGTAATTAATTTTCTATAGCAACTAGGTAAAACAGTAAAGTAGTAATAATATGCAGTCTATTCACCTAAACACTATCCAACTGATCGTTTAATTTTCGCGCTCTCGTAATAGTTCGCCGTAGTTTGCTCGGTGTATATCTAGAATTCTAGATAAGGCGTTTAAAAGTATCAATATGCACGTGGTTACGCAAGTGAAACATGCACGTACTGTTCAAATACGAGTAGTAAATACGTATTGGAGCCTTGTATGGGGTATACCCCATACTATGACACATACAACACACATCGAACACAACGAGGACACATCGAAGAACTAACTGAAACTATACAATGGGCACGTAATTCTAGACTAGGGAAGCGTCGTTATTTATCAAAACAAACGTCAGCTGTTTTTAAAAGATATTGAATTGTGCAATTATCGCCTTCGGGCTGTGGAGGTCAGACGGCAGTCGCTTCACGGAAAATATCGAAGTTTAGCCAAAATCAGCAATTAGACTGGTAAAGCGGACCCCAGACTCCAAAGCTGCGACTGGGACTAACGCTGAGATAATGATGATTGAATTGTGCAATAACTACGCGGTTGAATGTATGACATAACATTTTTTTAGGGTACAGAATAATGTACTTCATATTTTTTTTTTAATTCGTAATGGGATTCATTTCGACAGTTCATCAACGTTCATTGCGTTTTATAATTTGTTGAACAATGGATTAGCAATATGCTTCTAAATCATTCAAATTGATAGTACCAATATATTATGCAGTTAGGGTGCGTTCTGCGCATCGATATACCTGTTACAGTTCATAAACAAGGTCTTGGCTGTATCCCGCCAGCAAGAAGTTTAACATGACTTAGTTACGTTTCCTACTAACCAGTCTCATACATTTTGTCCAAATACTGGCGTAGTTTTAAATTCGCTCACGTGGCGTTGCATCAATATTTATACGCTAGCTGTTAGCCCATTCCTTACTTCCTTACCCTAAGTAAGGGCAGGGCTACCAACACATCCTGTGCTAAATGTTAGTGGTTTGATCACATAGTGAAGTGTGTAAGAAGCGAAATTGTTTAAATCACCAAAACTGGAAAAAATATTTAAATTGAAAATACAATCTTTTTACAGTTTCTTCACTAAAATGAATGTCAAAATAAGAGTTTTTTACATAGTATACATAAATGGTATTTATAACAAAAACAGTTTTTTCCTTTTTTTGTTCCGGCTAGCCTCCTAAACGACTAGATGGTGTTATAGGTAAGAAAAGTAGTACTTACCTACTTTTATTTTAGTAAATAATTACATAGTAAAAAACACATTTTTGTTTATCGACATCCACCCTAACGAAGTCGCTTTCACGACTAGTCTAAAGTAACTGTGAAGGGATGTAAAAAAAAATATTTAAAAAAAAAATTAAAGCTATGGCAAACAAACATTACACACATCATAGTGATAATGATCGGGTGTAACAAACCGGTCCACTCACTGAGACTGTCGTACTGCGTCTCGGCGGATGCCAGGCGTTGGAGCGCAAGCCTTAGGCCTCCACAGGACACGTGTAGTTCATGGATTAGCTGTTCTTCCTCCGGTGAGGCGTCTTCAGCGTTGGCGAGCAGTTCGCGCAGGAGCATCGCACTGTCTAACGCGTTACCAACTTCTTGAGCGCGACGGCTGCTTTCTTCGTTTCGACGTTCTTCCTAAGAGTAAATTTGCTTCAGTTAAGTTAGTCTGGGTAAGAAAATTATTAATTACGTCGCATAAAACGCAGTCTTTTGAAAATCGTTGATTATACGCAACATAATATGCATATGTCGTCTCAAAAGAATGCTAACCACCAAACCCATTACTGAATCGGCGTCATGACATGACACATGGACAACACCTTTTTCTTCAAGTTGTAAAACTGCATTTCAGGATCATTTTAATCGAAATCTTGTCCTATAAACGTATCCTAACTTGTTACTGACTGTTACTCATCTATACTAATATTTATAAAGCTGAAGAGTTTGTTTGTATGTTTGTTCGCGCTAATCTCGGGAACTACTGGTCCGATTTGAAAAATTCTTTTTGCGTTGGATAGCCCTTTAATCCAGGAAGGCTTTAGGCTATAAAACATCACGCTGCGACCAATAGGAGCGGAGCATAACTAAACCACGCGAACGAAATCGCTGGCGGCCGCTAGTGGTACATAATTCACAACAATCAAATACCATGCCATGTCGATAAGCAACTCTTAAATAATCGTGAATAATAAGAGGTCTAAGGTCAGATTGATTAGTTCAATTAATATAATTAGGCATACAGTAGGAAATAATGTCTTAAGAAAGATAGATGCTTAAACATTAAAGAACAAATGGTGAATAGTAGTGTGTAATGAAATTTGATACTTTTTGTTTTCTAAAAAAACTAAATACATATTTTTTTTATTTATATCCTAATTTTTTTTTGATCGGCGCAACATCTTATTCTCCCATAGAATATTCATTATTATTTATTATTCATACAAATTAAAAAACAAATAAGAATATTTTGCAAATGGTGACCTAATTGTTGGTCTTATCGCCAAGAGTCATTCATACTTCTCCATTAGTTATCATCTCAACAGTTGCCCCCTTTCTAACATATCACCTCTCACACAGTTCACCCAGTGTTTATATGATGTCCCGTTAGTCTTATAGCAATCCAATAAGATCAATAATTTATTTCAAATAGTTTTTATCGGTTTTATTTTAGATACTTTTAACAATTTCCTGTTAAGATACAGAACAATGTCCCCGATTCTTGGTTCACAAACTAAACTAAATTTAAGTTTGTGCATCTTTTTCTTTATATTTAACTAGCTTTCCGCACGCGGCTTCGCCCGCGTGGAATTCGGTTATATCGCGCTTTTATATTTCCCTTGGGAATATCAGTGTTTGTCCTTTCTCAGGGTCTAAAGATTGTCTGTGGCAAATTTCATCAAAATCGGTTGAGAGGTTTAAGCGGGAAAGCGTAACAGACAGACAAGAGTTACTTTTGCATTTATTATATTAGTATGGATTAAGAACAGGACAGAACATAATATGTTAGTTTAGACCTGTCATTGTTATAAACCACCGCTTGACCGCAATCCCGCCTGATGGTAAGCAGTGATGCGATCATTAATGGTAAAGTGCGCTAGTTTATTAAGAGCCTATTCACTCTAGCCTTGAAGACACTCAAATTGTAATGTGACGGAAACACCACCGCTGGCAAATTGTTCCAGTCCCTTGATGTACGTAATGTATGTAAATTAGTCTCCACTTGACGTAAAATGACGTATTTATGGTTGCCATGTTCATGTCTAAACTGTCTATGAAATATCTTAATTTGACAGGATTAAACTAATATGTTATCTTTTATCCTTTTCTTAATGAAATAGAAACAAAAAGATGCGCTCAACGTAAATTTAGTTTAGTTTGTGAACATATGTCTACAAAGTTACATAACTACTACACATACATACTCACAACACACACATATACAACGTGTAACATAAAGGGTATATACATAACAAAAGCAAACCTTATCTTTACATGATATCAAACGATATTGGAAGGGTTTTGGGTATATACATAACAAAAGCAAACCTTATCTTTACATGATATCAAACGATATTGGAAGGGTTTTTTAATCCTATCTCTTTATGTTAGGAAGTTATGAGGAAAAACACCGCCTGTGATAGGCTACTATCATACTAGTCGCACAGAGATATTGAAGACATTTATTGGATTTTGGCAAGTAACGTGACGGATAACGAGTAGTTATTAATGTATGTAATGTGCTGCCACGTTTGTTATGATTTGATTTTAAGAAACACACGTACCGAAATTTTGTACCAATTTTTTGAGTATTTTATTTTGAGTTGAAACCCTTCTGATATCGTTTGATATCATCTAAAGATGCCATGCCCTTGGTATGTATATACCCTTTTTGTTACATGTTGTATACTCATTCATTTGATCATGTAGCCATTACAATTTGAAGCAGTTAGACAGAAAGGATTCAAACTACAAGTCAATGAATCTTTCTGTTTAACTGCATCCAATTTACTGCCTAGCTCATCCATAATCTGCCCAGCATTTTCCCTACTATGTTGAGTCAGTTTCCAGTATAACCAGCACCGTAATTGTGTTTTCCACACCATTACTATCGGTTGGAATCATACGTAATTACCCTACAGATGCAGCTGAATACTACTGGGTATATTACATGCATTATTTACAACCTAATTATACAATGATTAATAAAATAAAAAACTATAACACTGCTACCCATAACTCAAATTAATGTACTTACTTCTCTGACCATAGTTTTGATAAGCCTATTTGCATGTTGGATGTCCTCAGGCTTTTTACTTTGTAGCAACTTTTGTAACAACTTAGATTTTTCCTCGTCTTCAAATATGGCATTTTTGGATCTGCTCCGAGGAGGCACAGCATCTTCAGGAGGTAAGGGAGGTGGAGTCTCCTTCACCACCCCCTGATTCTTAAGCATGTCATAAGCTACCTTAAATTTGGATTCTTTTGGATATTCAATTGACCAAGCATGAAGCAGTTGCAGTACCTAAAATAAAAGAACACAATTGAAAAAATATGTTCTTTTCCTGTACTTAATACACTATAGGAAAAAGAATATGTTTATTTAACTTATAATATTTGAATGTGTGAATAAGGACAAAAGTTGGGAGAGTTAATACTGATGCCTAAATAGGCTGCTTATCATCTAAAATATATTAACTTTATATTCTATCATGGTTTTCTACTTCTCAAAATTTCAGTGAGTGTGTAACCATGAATTATTGGAAGAGATTAGACTAATAATCTGCTCTCTGCTATTAGTATATATCTACATAAATAAATAAGGTACAGATAGCTAGCATAGGTTCACGCAATTATAACAAAACATTTAGGAAATAAAGAAGTGTTCTTACTCTAGTCCGTACTTCAGGGGAAGTTCGATCAGCAAAATACTTAGGAGAAACTAATTTTATCATTTCATTGAGGAAGCGGAATTTGCCGACTTCGGCGTGAAAACCGGCTTCACAACGTCGCATGCAACGATCTAGCATTGAGAGGGCGAGTAGTGCTTCGCGAGCGTTCGTAGTATGTATGCGAGCTGCCAGGGCCTGTGCTGCCAGCTGCGGGCCTTCCGCAGAGTCCCGCATCACCGCACAAAACGCCTCTAACGCCGCAGGATCCGGACATGGCAGTGTTTCATGTGTAGCTTTTACTAAGCAAACGAATAACAAATACATTCTCATTAGAATAATAGTAAAAAGTTTATAAAACACGGGAATAACTATACTTAAAAAAATACTTACAAATTAAAGCTTCTAAACTGATTAACGTCACATTCATTTTTTCCAAGGAAAAGCAGTTTTCGTTAATTAAATATAAATTTTATTATAATTCTTGTTCATATCATTTCAGATCAAGTTGACATTTCGCAGACATCATGTGTTGCTAGACTAGCTACTGCTAGCTACCAATTTAGCAAAGCAAAAATAAATATCAGATTATAAAATACGTATGTACAACTTTACTTACATTTTTTGCCTTCTATATAGTTTCTAAAGCAATCACGTAATTATCGAAAATATAAAAATATTGGAACTTTTATGTTAGGAAGATACACATTTTAATTTAATTACTCTAGCAATAAATTGTAAATAAGGTTGAACGTGTTCGATTTATGATCAAAAGATCAACAACATCAAAATCAAAGTTTCATCACTGATGCCAATGGGTTTTACATCGCTTTATCTTCCGCTGAGGTGTATGAATCACTTGCATTTCAACTCAAGTTAATTGGGTAATCGTTGTAAAACAAATTGGCACCCAAGAATCATATCAATGATTCTTGGGATCCACGATGATGTTAGAGTAATAAATAATACATCTGAAGATTACTCAATTTAGAATATACAGCTGTTATTAAATGCTTAAACACTTTGTATGTCGATTTATAATTTATAACTACTAATATTAATTACTACGTAAAATCTTCTCGTCCGAAATACCGCAGTGTCTCAAGACAAAAGTCTTCAACCAGTGTGCGTGTTGCCAGTGATGACATATGGAATTGAGACGTGGTCGCTAACAATGGGCCTTTTAAGAAGGCTCAAAGTCACTCAAAGGGCAATGGAGAGGGCTATGCTTGGGGTTTTACTTCGCGATCAAATCAGGAATGAGGAGATCCCCAGAAAAACGAGAGTAACCGACATAGCCCGAAGAATTGCAACACTAAAGTGCCAGTGGCATGGACACATTGCCTGTAGGACCGATACCCGATGGGGCCGACGGGTTCTCGATTGGCGACCACGCACCAGAAGACGTAGCGTGGGTAGGCACCCGACAAGGTGTACCGACGACCTGGTGAAGGCACTGGATGCGGGAGGCGCAGGACCGGTCGTCGTGGAGAACCTTGAGGGAGGCCTATGTCTAGCAGTGGACGTCTTTCGGCTGAAATGATGATGATGATGAATTTAAAAAAAAATGTTAAATGGGGTGTAATATGTTGATTATCTAATTTTTAAAGCATTATTAAAGTAAAATTAATAAACAATCTTAATAGTTATTTTATTAAGATTTCTTTTAGTGCAATTCGCGCCTTTAGTGTGGGGTAATTTTTCTTAGTGGTTTTATAAGTTGTGTCTCCGGGAAATCTCTTTAATTACTGCTGGTAAAACGCATGGAAGGAAGTTGCTTTTTATGGCTCAAAAGTCAAAGGCCAAAGAACCATGCCACAAACTATTACAAAAAAAAAATTAGTTACACTGTCTTAGGGTCAAAGAGTATAGTAAGTATATAATTACTTAGGGTCATTAATTCAATATTGACTTGGTATCCATGGCCATGAAAAAAAAAAATGAAAATTTGTAAATGTCACTGTCAAAAGTGTCAGAGTACGTACTGTAGAGTGTAGACTGGCTAAAAAATTATTTTAATTTGCGCTAAATACTCTCCAGCGTTTGATGGTTTATTAATCGTTCGCACGTGTTCTTGGCAAAATTGTGGCGTCTCTCCCACAAAGGCCATTAATCAAGAATTGAATTGAATTGACTGGCTAAAAATAATCGAGTAAAAGGACTCAACGCATTCAGTCGTGAACAAAATGGCTATTTTTCGGCTATCCCGATTGATGGCACAATCCAAAAGCCTTACGAAACATGAACACGCCATACAAAGGAGGACCGCTACGACGACACCGTCCGGTGCCATACTCCCCGAACCAGAGAAGTCTCCTGGTGGACTTTTCGGCATAGTAATGGCTGTAGTGCCAGGTTTGCTTATAGGAGCAGCTATTAGTAAAAACATAGCAAATTTCCTAGAAGAGAATGAACTGTTTGTACCCTCTGATGACGACGATGATGACGACTAAAATTCAATTCAGGTACGTTTTCCTCCGATTACAGGAGATGTTTCAGAAATGTATGGATCCTGGGCCAGCACATTGTGCACTTAATGCTAGGTATATAGTTACGCTATAGTTAACTGTTTTTAATGTTAATTTCCTATATTTTGGCTTAGATTTTATATAGATTAAATTTAACTCGGCCAAGGAGTGCAACACAACTAATAATAAATATGGTGGTCAGCAATAAGCAAAATAAGATTTTGATGTATCTAAGGCTATCATATCGTATCTATATTATCTACCATATATGCGAAAAAAACAAAGCATGAATTCCGAATATACGGCCCACAAATAAGCACAATTAACTTAAATCAACACTCGCCACGAACACAACGGGGAAATAGAACTGTGAAAGTCGTCCATCGTCATAACCACTGTCATGGCTACCTTAAAAAAGGGTTATCTCACTAAAAAAACTTTTCAAATAATTAATTATATATACTTGTATTTTTATTCAAATTAATTTAGTAGTATTTTCATGAAAATCTATATTTTTTTCCTTTTTATCTACATAGTGTACATAGTAGTGGCCCAAAATGAAACATCTCCTTTAAATATTCTTCTAAATTTAGTATACCTGAGTTTCTGTAAAAATACCCATACTATATTAAGGTTATGGTACAGTCAGAAGCAAAAATATGTATACATTGCCAAGGCTCCAAAAATATGTAAACGTCTTCGACTTTAAGACGAAGTGCTCAACTTGAAGAGCATAAAATTGTAGCCACCGGTTCACACCATAAATATGTATACGCTCATTGCTTCATTAACTTATGAACCAACACGTGAATACATGCTATTGATGGAAGCGTGCATACATAGTATTGTTCCTTTTGTGGTGGGCATAAATTAATGAAGCAATGAGCATATACATATTTATGACGTGAACCGGTGGCTACAATTTTATGTTCTTCAAGTTGAGCACTTTGTCTTAAAGTCGAAGATGTTTACATATTTTTGGAGCCTTGGCAATGTATACATATTTTTGCTTCTGACTGTACTGTATCTATGGGCCATGCTTAATTATTATATCCTAAATAAAAGATTGTAGGTCCTTCCTGTTTTGTTAAATGTAATATTTCTTTTTTCAGATAATGTTAACTACTTGCAAGTTTAACATAATAAATAAATAGTAAGACTCACATTCATTGTTATACTTTTATTATAAGGATTGTTACAAAAATGTTAAAATTTTGTGCTCAACAACAAAATAGACTTGTACACAATACTTAGAAATTTTGTTTTAATTTATGGATTTAATTATATTATAAAAATCTCTTATTTACATAAATACAGTTTGTTATCATATGATTGTAATATATAAACAGCATACTATATACAGCTAAATCAATCAAATTATATCATGTCATAATTAAATGCATTGTGAATAAAATGCATGTTTCATTTGTCACAGGAGTAACACACACAAGGCAATCTATGCTATTCTAGTCAAAAGTTACTCTGTAGCAATAATGTTTTTGTGTAATCTCTTCACACTTGTGCTTAATATTTTATAGATGAATGTTCAAATAAATGATATAATGGCATGACTCAGTCTTTCATTTTTGACAAACTGCAACACATTCTAACACTGCAAACAACTGCTGATGAAAAGAGAGACAATATTTCTAGAAAAAAGTTGAGAAAAGAGAGACTAAAGTATTAATTGCTACTTATATAATTCAACAGAAAACTAACAAACAATATTGAACTTACTAGAAGAAAAAAATGGTAATTTAGATTTGAGCGGTGGTAGAATTTTGTATCAAAACTATACTCTATGTCTTTATCTGGAAGCACATAATGACACGACATGACAGTAAATATTCATTAACTAATTATTCAACAATTAATACTATTGCACACATCAATGACTAATATGTCTGTAAAATGTGTTAAAAACTAATATTTTGATAGGTTCAGTAGTTTTAACAATACCATTATAAGGACTTACAAATTAATTAAATACTGTTTCGATGTTTATGATGAACAATGGTTTAAAATAACATTGTATACTAATCCAATCCATGCAGGGACTAATAGCAGTTCCATATGATATAAGGAAAGTATCTCATGTCTTTTAATTTAAAGAAGTGTGATTTAATTTCACTTAGTATCAAATCACTCATAGAAAACTAGATATAGGTATCTACTGTACGGTAATGGTTACGAGTTGTTGGCAACTGCAGATCTTTTACTCTGGGGGTCTCTTGTGCTCACCCCAGCCATGGAAGCACTTTGTGAACCGTCGTGATTCTTTGTTCTTCAGCGTCAGGAAGAGTTTGCGTGGACGGTCAGGTTGCATTGACTTCATATGTTGGATGTATACCTTGGTAATAGTGAATTAGAAATTAAAATTATATATACCACGTTTTTTTAGAATGATTTAATTTTAATAGTAATTGGTGTCTGAAGGCTTGTTAAATATTTATTTATTTAATGCTAATAAATTAACCACCCCTATGTCTATAGGCAGACTTAATGCCGTAGGCATTTTCTACCAGTCACCCTTAGGGTGATAAGAGACGCAAACAATACTAAAGTGATACTAATTATTAGAATTATGTTAATATTTTTTTTTTTATTACCTGTGCAGATTTGTAAGCCAGTTTTATTTCCACTTCTGAGCACTTGGCACCCAGCCATAAGAATACTTGCTCGCCATTATCCAAGATCATGATGTCGTCATCCGCGAGATCATCCTAGACAAGAATTAAATATTTTTGTGAGTGGCATAAAATAAAAAGGTAACGCCAATGGTGTTTAAAATCGTGTCATTAGCGTAGATTGGCGTCTATACGAATTTATTATTAAGTATGTTATATGCAAATTTGCTTTTTTTTAAATATCTTTCAATAATATAATTAGTTACCTGACAGAAGTCTGTGCATTTCTCAGAGACTGTGAAGTATCCCTTCTCGTTGGAGCATCGGAACAGTCTAGTGTAGTTCAGATAGTCCGCATCTGTATCGTAGGGCTTCCGCCCGCCGATACCTACCCAGAAGAAATTGTCCGGCTCACTACCTTCCGTAAGAACCTGTTGTTAAATGGACATGTTTTGGTTAAGTTGTCATCAGTTTTGTTTTAATAATATCAAACGTATTGCCGTTTGATAAAAAATAATAGGATATAGCCTATTATTTTTTCAAATATGTTAAGCTGTAACTATTTACAGCAAAGTCAGTAAGCAGGTCGGAATAAAACTTATGTATACATTTTAAGCAATTAGCGGTCTCTAGTATTAATACTAATGTTCAGAATATATAATAATATAAATGTTAAAAAGTGAATTCCCGAACTAATTATTATTTATTTATTTATGCATTACATACAGTCTTATTACAGGTTTGTTCGTTTTGTACCATTAAACTAGAAATGGTCAAATCAGAGGGGATCCGCAGAAGAACAAGAGTAACTGAAATAGCCCAAAGAATTGCAACATTTAAGTGGCAGTGGGCCGGGCGGATGGCCTGTAAGACCGATGCCCGATGGGGCGACGACGCAACGGAAGACGCAGGCCGTGGGTAGGCCCCCGACAAAGTGGACCGACGACCTGGTGAAGGTCGCGGGAAACCGCTGAATGCGGGAGTTGCAGGACCGCTCGTCGTGGACATCCTTGGGGGAGGCCTATGTCCAGCAGTGGACGTCTTTCGGCTGAAATAATGACTATGATGCAAGCATAACCAGTTTCATAAACTCCTTTTTTACCTGCAAGCTAACCCAGGGGTTATTGAACTTTTCTTCTGCGATTTGCTCAATTAGTCTCGCAGAGTCAGCATCGCTCTTGTTACCGATCCACGCGTATACAATCGCTGATGACGTGTCGGAGCCGCCTTCAAGAGGCACGTTCAAGATGTAACTGTAACAATGAGAGGTTTAGATACTCAACCATAATACTTGACTAAACAGGGTGTAAGGGAAAGGGTTGTACCTATAAACATATGCAGTGCTTGGCTTCTTTGGACGATTTTAAACGATATTTGCAGGGTTTCAACTCATACAAATAAAAACGAAATACTCAAAAAATTGATACCAAATCTTCGGTTTCCTTGATTTTTTTAAAATTCAAATCATTAATAAACGTGTCATCGCACTACGCAGGTAAATAACTACACGAGACATGACAAAATCATAATAAATCTATTTATTTTATTTCTTCTTATTCTGCGCGCCTATTATTGTATATTCCATCGATTAAGTAAAGGTGAACAAAAAAAAAACACGTGACTTAGTTACCTAAGTTACTTGACTAAGTCACGTAGTTTTTAAAGTCAGTCAGTTTCAAAACCACGTGACTTAGTTATTCAGTTGTCATTATAAATCACATTTGTACTCCTAATTTAATAAGGCGAATTGTAACGATGCCCAATTGTAAAGTACATATTATTACATGGTTTGACTAGTAAAGTGACTGACATTACGTTTAGTCGGTTAACTAAAGCACGTGCTTATAAAAGTGACTACTTCAGTTGTCATTATAAATCACATTTGTACTCTTAATTTAATAAGGCGAATTGTAACGTTGCCCAATTGTAAAGCATATATTATTTCATGGTTTGACTAGTAAAGTGACTGAAATTACATTTAGTCGGTTAACTAAGGCACGTACTTTTAAAAGTGACTACTTCAGTTGTCATTATAAATCACATTTGTACTCCTAATTTAATAAGGCGATTTGTAACGTTGCCCAATTGTAAAGTACATATTATTACATGGTTTGACTAGTAAAGTGACTGACATTACGTTTAGTCGGTTAACTAAGGCACGTGCTTTTAATAGTGACTACTTCAATAGTCATTATAAATCACATTTGTACTCTTAATTTAATAAGGCGAATTGTAACGTTGCCCAATTGTAAAGTACATATTATTACATGGTTTGACTAGTAAAGTGACTGACATTACGTTTAGTCGGTTAACTAAGGCACGTGCTTTTAATAGTGACTACTTCAATAGTCATTATAAATCACATTTGTACTCTTAATTTAATAAGGCGAATTGTAACGTTGCCCAATTGTAAAGTACATATTATTACATGGTTTGACTAGTAAAGTGACTGACATTACGTTTAGTCGGTTAACTAAGGCACGTGCTTTAATAGTGACTACTTCAATAGTCATTATAAATCACATTTGTACTCTTAATTTAATAAGGCGAATTGTAACGTTGCCCAATTGTAAAGTACATATTATTACATGGTTTGACTAGTAAAGTGACTGACATTACGTTTAGTCGGTTAACTAAGGCACGTGCTTTTAATAGTGACTACTTCAATAGTCATTATAAATCACATTTGTACTCTTAATTTAATAAGGCGAATTGTAACGTTGCCCAATTGTAAAGCATATATTATTTCATGGTTTGACTAGTAAAGTGACTGAAATTACATTTAGTCGGTTAACTAAGGCACGTACTTTTAAAAGTGACTACTTCAGTTGTCATTATAAATCACATTTGTACTCCTAATTTAATAAGGCGATTTGTAACATTGCCCAATTGTAAAGTACATATTATTACATGGTTTGACTAGTAAAGTGACTGGTATTACGTTTAGTCGGTAACTAAATCACGTGTTCTTTTTTTGTTACCTTTAGTAAACTACCTAATCCGATGGAGCATAGTAGCTTCCCGTAGGTTGTGTTCATAACTTCATGTTCGGAAGTTAGAGATATGATTTAAAAAACCCTTCCAAGATTGTTTGATATCATCCAATGAAGCCGTGCTCTTGGATGTATGTACATATATACCCTTTCCGTTACAGCCCTATATTCTATTATCAAGTTAACACAAAACATGAGTCGGCCCATACGGCCCCGAGTCATTCACACACACAGGGTCTATTTCTGATATTGGCAAAATGTGTTTATTGATCAATTTTAGGTTTCTCTCCAGATCATTGTTGCTAATGGGCAAATAATTAAGTACTAGTTAATAAAAACAATACCATGTTTGACTGGTTTGGTTTCTGCACTTAAGTCCTTCAAATGAACCAATCATACCTGAAATATTGATTATTAGATTCACTAAAGAGGGCGCAGGGGGAGGTAGCTGCCCCCCATGGAAATCTCGCAGAACATGTATGATCTTCCCTAATTACTAAACAAACTATAAACGAGGACTTATCTCTTAACTTTTAAATAAACCATGCAGTAGATACAAATAAATGTACGGTGTAATTGCCAAAAAACCGCGTGCGACTATAGGGCACAAAGATTACCCACTCTAAAAATTTGACTTGCCCCCCCTAGGTCTGACTTGCCTTCCCCTAGGCCAGTAGCTGGGTACACCCATGCTTATTCCAGAAATTTAAGCATTAGATTGAATTGATATAGTAACTCCATATCAACGTCTAATGTATTTCGAATAATAGTAATACAAGTGTCAAGTATAGTTTACCAGAAGGCACTGTTGAGTTGCGTAGCGTCGGCCTTGACTTGTACGAGTCTTGTGCACAACGCAGAGCCGTTGCTGCGCAGCTCGAACAGCTCCACCGGCTGCCTCCCGCTCTCCTGACAAATAAACATACATTTATAACAATATTCGACTGTTACTATCAATCTGCTAAAAACAAAAGCTGTTAAAAACAATCTATATCTATATTAATATACAGTGAAACTTGGTTAAGTGGGACCTGGATAAGTGAGAAACCTCCATAACTGGAACTCATGCTGAGGTCCCAACACTTTGGCACTGGATTACCTCTGTTAGTGAGAGGAGCTAAGCCTCTATATCTGGGATTTGTTCTTTTGATTTATCATCATAGTTACCTCTATAACTGAGACAGCGAATAACATT
Source organism: Sesamia nonagrioides (assembly GCA_017933935.1). Lineage (NCBI taxonomy): Eukaryota > Metazoa > Arthropoda > Insecta > Lepidoptera > Noctuidae > Sesamia > Sesamia nonagrioides. The sequence goes on along the minus strand of JADWQK010001929.1, from coordinate 11,777 downwards.
GTTTGTTTACTCATTCATTTGTATGATTACCTTTAAGTATATGCATAAACCTCTGTAACTGAGATAACATTGTTTGTTTACTCATTCATTTGTATGATTACCTTTAAGTATATGCATAAACCTCTGTAACTGAGATAACATTGTTTGTTTACTCATTCATTTGTATGATTACCTTTAAGTATATGCATAAACCTCTGTAACTGAGATAACATTGTTTGTTTACTCATTCATTTGTATGATTACCTTTAAGTATATGCATAAACCTCTGTAACTGAGATAACATTGTTTGTTTACTCATTCATTTGTATGATTACCTTTAAGTATATGCATAAACCTCTGTAACTGAGATAACATTGTTTGTTTACTCATTCATTTGTATGATTACCTTTAAGTATATGCATAAACCTCTGTAACTGAGATAACATTGTTTGTTTACTCATTCATTTGTATGATTACCTTTAAGTATATGCATAAACCTCTGTAACTGAGATAACATTGTTTGTTTACTCATTCATTTGTATGATTACCTTTAAGTATATGCATAAACCTCTGTAACTGAGATAACATTGTTTGTTTACTCATTCATTTGTATGATTACCATTAAGTATATGCATAAACCTCTGTAACTGAGATAACATTGTTTGTTTACTCATTCATTTGTATGATTACCTTTAAGTATATGCATAAACCTCTGTAACTGAGATAACATTGTTTGTTTACTCATTCATTTGTATGATTACCTTTAAGTATATGCATAAACCTCTATAACTGAGATAACATTGTTTGTTTACTCATTCATTTGTATGATTACCTTTAAGTATATGCATAAACCTCTGTAACTGAGATAACATTGTTTGTTTACTCATTCATTTGTATGATTACCTTTAAGTATATGCATAAACCTCTGTAAATGAGACAGATATTTATTTATACCTGTATATCTGAGACACTGGGTAAGTGGAATACCTCTATAAGTGAAACAACATTAAACAACATTGCAGGTCCCTTAATGTTTTATTTAACCAGGTTTCACTGTATAAAGTTGAAAAGTTTGTTTGTTTATTTAAACACGCTAATCTCAGGAACTTCAGGTCCGAATTGAAAAAATATTTTATCATTGGATAACTCATTAATCCAGGAAGGCTTTAGTCTATAAAGGGTGTATCTAACATCGACGCACAACCAGTAAGTACCATGGATCCAGTACATGACTCTGAGCCCCCCAGTGGTGGAATTTTTCGTGGGCTTTAAACTGTTTTTTTTTTTTTTTTAAATATGTTGCTTTTTTCACTTTAGACCGTTCATAATTGCTACACTTTTATAACCCAAAAAGATTTTAAAGTAAACATTAATTAATTCGCTAATTACACAAACAAGCGCAATGTGAACTAAACTCGAAAAACTATCCAATCAGCTGATTTAATAGAGTACATATTGGGGACAACGACATACCTACAAAAACGTACGACGGCACGCTTACAACGTTCAAAGGCCGACCCGGCACATTTTTTTAAACACTGTGATTTCTGTAACCGCTCATTAACGACATAAATGACTATCATAATTTTTTTTCTTGTTTTTTTTTTTTACAAATCACACAGATTGAGCTAGCCCCAAAGTAAGTTCGAAACTTGTGTTATGGGATACTAACTCAACGGTACTATATTTTATAATAGATACATATATAGATAAACATCCAAGACCCAGGTCAATCAGGAAAAGATCGTTTTCCATCATGACCTGGCCGGGGATCGAACCCGGGGCCTCCACGTCGCAGGCAGGCGTGTTGACCGCTGCGTCACGGAGGACGACATAATTAAATTTTATTAGTGACATGCGGTCTAGCCTTTTCCGGAAGGTTGCGTTACGATGTCAGATACACCCTGTATAACATCGCTGCGACCAATGGAAGCGGAGCATATAAAAAACCGCGGGCGGCCGCTAGTTTCTAATATTATGATCGCAATTAAGAAATGTTTGGGTAACTTGAACCGTTGTATGAATAATTTTCCCCATTTCTTTGTCACACATTCCACTGATTTTCGCTCCTATTGGTCGCAGCATGATATTATATAGCCTAAGGCCTTTCTTTATAAATGGACTAAAAAATAATTTTTCAATTCCACTCATAGTTCTTGAGATTGGCATTCAAACAAACCTCTTCAGCTTTGTAATAATAATATACATTTCAACGAGCATCTTATTCTATCATCGCCTTTTATTTACTAGAAAATAACGTTCCAATAAGTAGTATTCACACTTATTTCCAATTAGCATAGTTTATCAAATTCAATTAATTCAAGGTAAGATTATAATTATTAGGCCCTTTTTAAACACATACAATATGTAAAGAAAACCCTGTCCGACCCATAACGATAATAAAGGTTAGGTAAACACATGACCAAATATAATATAAAATTTTACGTAATCATCATAGTAACAATACTAATGAATTTTAAAATAATGTATTTTTCCCGCGAATTATTTCCAACTTCTCCGTAATTTGGTAATTTTGAAAAAAGTGACAACACCATTTTGACGGTACGCTTATGCGATTCGACCACGCATCTCGTGCCCTGCCCCCGTCGCCCGTGGAAGGGTGTCCTACCGCACATGTATTAAGTTACCTCTTTTTGCAAAATAATGTTTATTTTTTTAGGGGGATTTTTTAAACTTTAGTCCGGCTTTGTCGGCATTAGTAGAATCAGTTATCGATTCCTAACAATACCTTCACGGATCGGAGAGGGTTTTCTTTACATATTGTATACAATATCTCTTTACTAATGCGATGCGATATCTTATTTAGTTATATTCGCAATTTAAGACTTTTATTTAGAGCTACTTACGGGCTTCTGGTTCCTCTTGCCGTCTCTGATGATGAACCGCCTATGGAAGTGCGCCATGAACTTGAGACTCTCCTGCTGCTGGTGTGTCCTGACCACGTCTAGCCTCTTGCACAGCTGTTTGAATTTTCTTTCCAGACCGAAGGTGAAGGTCAACCAACCCATATTGGGCGCGCGGCGACCTTGCCAGAAGTACACCACCCAGGTCGCGGCTTCGGAGTCACTGTCTTCGAGCTCACAGGCTTTCGTGGCGTCGGTTTCGTCTTCAGGCTGTTGAGGAGATAATTTTCAGGAGATTAGAAGTTAAATGTTTAGCAAAATAAATGTTTTCAGTTGTGACTGTTTTTCCGCCTTTTTTAGCTTAAAGTCAAAGTGACCACTAAGACTCAGGCTTCAGATAGAGGGTGTAGAAAGTATTATTCCAAGCCAACAGTATTAACACCATTCCAAGGGGTTTGGTTCAATATCATCCGAATGTTGGGAATGGCCTTAAATAGCCACCCTTGACATTCGTCCAAGTGTATTAAGGTCATTTCTAATTTTTTATCTACCGGAATCGCTCAGTGGTAACTAAAATGCACATGCACTAATCTAGGTCAATCAGGTTCGGAAGATAGATAGAATACTCTTTAATATATTCACCATAAATAACAGATATAATAAACAAGGGATGATGAAGGGGCGGTTTTATCGCTAAAAGCGGTTCTTTTTTAGTGTCTATCATTTTTTTAAAGGATAGTTATTCATTGCATAGTTTATAACAAAGAACACTAACCTCAGCCGGCAGCACATATCTGCACAGGAAGACGTAACAGTCACAGCTGTGAAACACGCCCAGCTCGTTGTCTGGCAGGCGCACGAAGTGCCTACCCTCCAGCACGAACGCTTCCATCGCCTCCAGGTCTTCGTTCCACTCGTCTGCGAGGGTTTTGGCTTCCGCAGCACCCATTGCCGGCTGCCGCGGTGTGAAGAGGGCTGAGAGATCCGCCCTATAAAAGTAATCGAGTTTAGTTATCGCTGTGTAAGACAGTATGCAATAAAAGTTACTCTCCATGACTTGAATTTGACCAGTGTTATTATTTATGATTAATTCAGCAGTCAATTTTATTTATTTATGTAAGGTTCGCCAACAGTTGCTACAGATATTTCACACATTATAAATACATACAAATTATTAACTTAAATCTAACTGCACAACCAATTACAGGCAAACACCACATGCTAAGTGCTCTTTGTAAGTTTTTTAACTAACACACTAATAGCGGCTGACAAATGTGGATATTGAGTCAGCGTGGACGTCAACCAGGTCGCTGCGTTTCTTTTATCAGTTTGCACATGCGAGGTACAGGTGAATTAGCACCAGACACTGTATGGCGAAGAGGTGGAGTTAAGGGTGTTATGGGTTTACGAGGTGGTCTACGTGGTACTCTAAAGTTGAACCTACATACCAATTGTGGGCAGTCAATGGCGTTATTAGCAGAATCACCATAGAGTTACCAAGTGCTTTTTTATACTAGGTAATTGGATAAAACTTTGTAAGTGTTGTTAAAATTACAACTATTTACTATTTTAATCCTCGACGAAAAACGTGACATGTCTGTCATCTGTGTCTCTTCATGGTGTCGTAGTTCCCCAACGAATGAACCCATGTTAATTTTGTTTTTTTACGATATTTCAATAAAATAACTATACTCCAGTCGGACGAAGATTAAACATTTAACCAAACCTTTTTTGTACAGTCCGTTCAACGGATTTTGACTTCTATTGCGTTGGTGGCATGACAAACGGCAGCTGCAGTAAATAGTTGCTATTGTAACCATTTTTTTGCTTTTATTTCCATCCTTATGCCAACGGAATAAAAGTCAAAATTGTTCTCACAGACTGTAAAATATTTTAAATGTCATACCTATTCTGAATGGAGTGTAATAATAATAATTTATTTGCATATATTTGTAGATCTATATTAACAAATTCAGTGCCACCGACTCGCCTCGCCTGGAGAGTTTACGTGGACTCTCCGTGCGAGTCGGTGGCACTGAATGTGTTAAAAAATACATACTTGGTCTCCTGTTGTTTGGCCCAGCTGGCGAGGTCTGCGCCAGTTCTCGCGACAGACTCGGCCGTGCGCGTGAAGTCCACAGCTATCACTTCCTCCCACCCCAGGAAGTAGGTCTTGAATACCTAGCGATAAAAAAATAAACTCTAATTATGTCACGGCATATATCACTTTTATAAATACGCTGAAGAACAAGATGCGATATATTGTGCGTAAGATTATACATGTCTAGTGGTTAAAGCACCAGCCTCTCAAGTATGAGTGCGCGGGTTCGATTCCAGGTCAGGCAAGTACCAATACAACTTTTCTAAAGTTATATGTACTTTCGAAGTATATCTTGGACACCAATGACTGAAGGTGAAGGAAAACATCTTGAGGAAACCTGGACTTTAAAGTCTGAAATCGCCAACCCGCATTGAGCAAGCGTGGTGATTACGCTCAATCCTTCTCTGTATGAGAGGAGACCTGTGCCCAGCAGTGGGCCGATAAAAACGTTGATGATGAAGATTATACAAAATTTTGGTAGAAATGTGATGAGTACCGGGACAATACGCCGATTCTGGTGTTTACAAACTAAACCAATTTAAGGTTCAATGCATATTTTTCTTTCCATTTAATTACGAAAATGACATTATAAAAAATACTAGCTTTCCACCCGCGGCTTCGTCCGAGTTCGGTTATATCGCGCTTTTTAGATTTCTCTCAGGAATATAATTTTTTGTCGGGATAAAAAAGTACCCTATTATTTAATCCGGACTTCTAACTTTACGTCTGCAAAATTTCAAAGCAATCGGTTCAGTAGTTACGGCGTGAAAGCGGAACAAACAAACAAATCCACTTTCCCATTTAGTAAGAATTAGTTTAGTCCTGTCAAATTAAGATACCTACTCCATAAACAGTTTAACGAGATTAAAAACATTGCGCCTGAAAATGCAACAATTTAAGTCAGGCACCGACTAATTTACCAGCCCCTGTAGCCACTGTAATATCGCTTCGTAGCGAAGCGAAATCGAATACCTCGGTGGTAGGCCATAACATCGGCTGCCGGCGGAAGTTACCACCCACCAGACAAAGTCTTGCCGCCAAGCGATTCGTCGTGTTCCGGCATGATGTCTGGTGAAGCCGTACGGAGGATGGGTCTGAGCAGTTGTGTTGCGATGTGCAGCGGGTACGATGGGCCAAATGTTGTTGTCTCGGGAATTTGGTCGTGGAGAGTCTCCAGATCAATCTCCCTCTAGCGCAGCATCGTTTGGTCGTGTTGGTCTTGGGTTTAACATTGCATCACCTTTTTTTTTTTTCGGGGTGGAAATCCTCATAGGATGTCCGCCGCCCTAGGGTGGGCGACGGGGTCTGTCAGACTTTTACTGACTAAAACCACCCCGGTGTCTCTTCTGTCACGAGCGCGCGTAGGGCCGCGGGAGTCTAAATTCTTCCGCAGCCCCACACTCTCGTGCTGGCCCGGTCTGCCCGGGCCTCGTCTCCGGCACGGGGTAGTGGGGTGTTAAGCTACCCCGTGCATCGCCTCAGAGGCGCGCGCTGACACTCATGCGCGCCTCCGCCTCGGGGTCCATCGAATAGGGGGCGGGGACTTCCCCATGTCCCTCGCCCCTGGACCCATTCATGGGGGGCGGAAGAGGGCGTTATCCGCCCTTCTTCGGCGCCCGGTGCGTCTTCTGCGGCCCGGGAAGGGAGTTGAGATCTCCCTCTCCCGTTCCGCAGCTTCCTTCTGCGACATCTTGGGTCCATCTTGGGTCTTGGGTTTAACATTGCATCACCTCGCTCAACTGCCGTCATCCTTCCTATTCCTAAGTTTTTTAAGTGAATAGGCTTAATAAACTAGTGCGCTTTACACTTAACGATTGCATCACTGCTTACCATCAGGCGGGATTGCAGTCAAGCACTAGTTTATAATTATTATTAAAAAAAAAAAAAAAAAGAATACCAAACCAACCAATAGCGGGAACGATTGACCACGTGATTTATCGCGTCGCGTGATCAATCGCTTCGTTATTGGTTGGTTTGATATTCGATTTCGCTTCGCTACGAAGCGATGTTACATTGGCTACAAGCCCAGGTAAACAAGAGAATTGCGGTCGATAACCGGAATAGATAGGAAACATACTGAGCGATCCACAAATAGTTCTAATGTGGACAAAAGACTGGCTTGGACTTTGTTTATTGTCATATATTTTTTTATACGTTGCCCCAATCTACGTATTTCTGCTGCGTCGTGGGTGGGTTTACAAACATTTAAACTCACATACACCCTGAGCAACTACTTGTAGGCCATACAAATATTGGTTACGTGGGGAATCGAACCTGCGACACGAGTACAGCAGTCGATCGCTCAGCCAATGAGCCAAGCGCGTCGTCATAAATATGCGTACCTGTGTCTCCGTTCCCTCCTGTAGCCTGGTGACCAGAGCGTGAGATGGTCTCGTCACCATGTTGAACAGTTCCTGTGCTAGCTTCACTGCAGCCGCACGGACTAGACGAGACGACTTCTTGCCGAACCTGATGAAACAAGTAATTTGTGCTCACACATAGTCAAATCATAAATAGATATCTATAATAAATTATGCGTTTAGTTTTTTTTTTTTTGTACAGTGTTGGATTTTTTCTATTTCTTAGTCTCATCATAGCATAGCAATATTTGAGGAAGGTTATAGGCTATTCAACATCACGCTTTGACTCTTAGGAGCTGAACTTAAAAGATAACACTCGATAAGAACGCCAAGCCAAAACAAAGTCGCGGACAGAAGCTAGTGTATTATAATATAACGGACTGGGGTCGGGATTAGTAGGTAAACACAGTTAAGTTTTTTGACGTGACAACGTCTTATAAATTGGTTTGCCGGGTGACACTTCAAGAAACTGCGTTACGCTCCCCGCTCACGTTATGCGCTCACAATGAGAGCGAGTGAGAGGCACGCGTCCCTTCCACTCGGGCATGGTTAGCCCGCCTAAGAGCGAGAGAGACAGACATAAATAAAAAGTGAAAGGCACGCAAGTGCATAAAAAAAAAGAAGAAACTTCTTCGGAGCTACTAGGCAAACATGATGTGGAAGGATATGTTTGATTCTATAAGTTTGATGTTATTGACACTTAGTTTAAGTCCATCTCCAATTTTAGTCAGAATTCTCGAAAACAGCTCGTCAGTTTGTCGAATGAATATTCACATTAAAATTATTTTACCACTCAAGTCGTTGTCACGTAAAACTTTCGCCCGTATACCGACTTTACAGGCAACCAATTTTTTTCATATTAAAAACAAGTGCTTGACCGCGATCCTGCCTGATGGTAAGCAAAGATGCGATGATCGATAGTAAAGTGCGCCAGTTTATTAAGAGTCTATTCTGTATCTCATCATCATCCCAGCGTTAATCCCAGTCGCATCCGAAGCCTTTTCAGCTTTGGAGTCTGGGGTCCGCTTTACCAGTCCATCTGCTGATATGGCTAAACTTCGACATTTTCCGTGAAGCGACTGCCGTCTGACCTCCACAACCCGTAGGCGACCTCGAAGCATTGCAGTTAGACCAATCTAGTATATTCTGTTCTGTGTGTATAGTCTATTCTGTATCTATTCACTTAAATTTTAGTCAGACAGAAAGATCGCTGCAGGTAAATTGGCGAAACTCTCCGTCCGGATCGTAGTGATGACAACAACGTAAGAGTAGACGACTTCCGGTGATATAACGGAGATGGAGGAATTAAGTCATGCAATTCCCGCGCCTATATAGCGCGCACAGAATAGCTACCGACAGGCTGGCTATTCTATGCATGTGCTCAGGTTTCAGAGACAGTTTTTAACCAAATCAGGGTCGCCTTCGCACGCTTCTCCACCGAATCCAAAGTTGCCAGATAGCATTTTGTACGTGTGACATTAAATATCATAAAATATATCTATACTAATATATAAAGCTGAAGAGTTTGTTTGCTTGTTTGAACACGCTAATCTCAAGAAGTATTGGTCCGATTTGAAAAATTCTTTTTGCTTTGGATAGCCCATTAATCCAGGAAGGCTTTAGGTTATATAACATCACGCTGCGACCAATAGGAGTGGAGCATAACTAACTCCACGCGAACGAAGTCGCTAGCGGCCGCTAGTCTAGGATACTTTAAAAATGGTGATATTCATGCAGCTGAGCATGGATCCGTAGATTCTAGCGTGTTAGCGTGCCTTCGCATCAGACGTCAAGCTGACGCTGCACTAACATCTTGTAAACGTGATTGTATCAATACTGTTACGAATGCACCTTATACCAATAGCATAAGGTTCAATATTGCGTGGCATTCTTACGCAACTTTTAAGCCTGCATGAATATAATCTTGAGACCTAGGTAACGTAGGGGTACGATCTAAAATACATTGCTATGCCTATGGTGACCTATCTACCAGTACTTACAAGTTTCATCGATATTGAAAACGAAAGGTAGACATCGAAATTACTAATAACTCGTCTCCTGTAACTACCTGTGGATTGTAAACAAGTACATTCTCTAAATTAAGCGCTATTATTATTGCTTCTCGAAAGATCTGGATTGTTCGATTAGCTGGCCTATCTATACAACGTGTAACATAAAGGGTATATACATAACAAAGGATATCATTTGATATCGTGTAAAGATGCCATCATCTTTACACGATATCAAACGATATTGGAAGGGTTTTTTAATCCTATCTCTTTATGTTAGGAAGTTATGAAGAAAAACACCGCCTGTGATAGGCTACTATCATACTAGTCGCACAGAGATATTGAAGACATTTATCGGATTTTGGTAAGTAACGTGACGGGTAACGAGTAGTTATTAACGTATGTAGTGTTCTGCCACGTTTGTTATGATTTGATTTTTAAGAAACACACGAAACCGAAAATTTGGTACCAATTTTTTGAGTATTTTATTTTGAGTTGAAAACCTTCCGATATCGTTTGATATCATCTAAAGATGCCATGCCCTTGGTATGTATATACCCTTTTTGTTACACATTGTATAAAGCGGCGTGACTCAGCGCGGCAGTCAGTCTGCATTTGACTATCGAAGCAAAACAAGCGATAGGAGGTAAGAAGATAACCCGTAAACATCTACAGCGACAACTGCAACGATAACTTTGAGGACTACATCGGGTGCCTTCAGTAATGTTGTTGTGTGTGTGTGTGTGTGTGTACGACACGGACTTCGTGGACATAAGGGAAGACTTCGGTGCGACATCAGCTACATTTTACTTGTCATTGCCTACTATTGACTGTACCTTCGTGGCTTCGTTGCCAATAAACTTCTTCACCTTAACCAGCATTTTAATACCCATAAATACACGAACATCTAAGCTTAATCAACTGGCAGTGCAAAGACATATTTATTTAAGTATACGTACCATACAAACACATCGACGTGCGCGTCCAGTATGTACACGTTGCGCGTGGCCAGCACGCCGCGCGCGAGGGGCGTGGCCTCCGGCTGCGGTAGCTCTAAGTAGCCCATACCGAGCTCTACGCGGTACAGACGAGCGCCTGTCCATGAGAACTCATCAGGGACATGTTCCTGGACAAAATAATTAATTAATTATTAGAAAAAAACGTCCTAGATACAATAATCGGATTATTATTATTATTTATTTTTATTATACAATATGTTAAGAAAACCCTGTCCGACCCGTAAGGATAATAAAGGTTAGGTAAACACATGGCCAAATAAAATATGAAATTTTACCTAATCATCATAGTAACAATATTAATGAATTTTGAATTAATCTTTTTTTCCCGCGAATTAACTCAAAATAAGGTAAAATTTTAAAATGTGACAACACCATTTTCGGCGGTATCATCGTTTGATTCTTTGTTGGATATTAAAATGCATAAATTAATGCTCGATGTTTGGCGGTGCTCGTCTGTGAAGTCCCGCGCGGCGGCTTGTCGGCGTACTCAAAGAAAAGCTAGTGATGTACTAATTTTTGCGTAATAACGTTTTTTTATCGCTATTAATCGAAACTTGTACCTGCAGCCTAATAGGCGAACACATTTTTGTCAAATGATTGTGACTAGTTGGGATCGTTTGGATCGCAGTTGATATAATTAACTAATGATGAGATGATGATGATGTTGATTAATTTATTATTGTACTAAATGTTTCAATGTACTGTAACATTTGATGCAAATAAATTATTATTATTATTAATTTTAGTGTAAAACAATGCAGGTTGAATGATTTATTGTAAAAACAGATTACCTAATGGTAAATGTACTTTCGTTTCATTATCGATAAATTACTAATAATAATATTATAACAGATAGACCTATTAGCACAGATTACAGAATACTACATATTAGTAAACAGAAAGGAGAGGGTCTTATGAAATACTTTTTTAGTAAAGTATTATAAACATTTTAACGGTCAATATCATCGACATTCAGACAGAAACTGTAATTAAAACTTTGGAATGTTATTGAGTTTTGTGAAATATTGAATCCATGCATGAGATTCTGCAATACTAAATCGATACCATAATAGTTACAAATAAATTGTATCAATCGATCCGTCGATATTTTGAGTACTTACTTACACATCACTACTCAATGAACACCGCCAGCGCACCTGTGTACCTATTAAGTATTTTTATGAAATAAAAATCATAAATCATTTTACATTTACTTCGAATAAATTGGAATTATTATCAGTTTCGCGTAAACTTTCCTTCCGTAAAAACGTTTAGTGTTTTGTGTGATCAATTCGTTTTCTAACGTAATTTAAAATGCGATGTGTGTGTTTGGATGTGAGTGAGGCTCGTAGAGACTATGATCCGTTTTGTACCCCGGTCCCGTGTGATTGTGCGTTATAACGTCTGTAAAATCGCGACTACGTAACCCGCAGTGTTATTGAAGC